>CM060868.1:14238744-14838744 GCA_030737845.1 Acorus calamus
GCTTTTGGGGTTGAAAAACGCTTTTTGGGTTGAAAGAATTGTGTTTGGATAAAAAAAATGATGTTTGGGTCAAGTATAATTGTGGTTGGGTCGAAATGTGCTTTTTAGGTAGGAAAAATATTTTTTGGGTCGTGTTTTTTTTCGAAAAGATCCATTTGAGTCGAAGAAGTGGGGTTTCGGTCCAAAAATGTTGTCTGGGTCGAAAAGTGACGTCCGGGTCAAGAAAATGTTGTTTGGGACAAAAATGTTGTTGTGGTCCGAAAATGTTGTTTGGGATGAAAAATGGTGCTCTGGTCGAAAAGTGTCGTTCGGATTGTGTTTGGGTTGAAAATTGCTGTTTGGATAAAAAAAAATGATGTTCATGTCGTGTTTTAGTAGAAAATAGATGCTTGCGTTGAAAAAAGCCACTTTTGGTAAAAAAAATTTTGTTTGGGTCGAAAAATGAACTTTGGGTTGAAAAAATGATGTTTGGGTAGGAAAATGCTGTTTTCGTCGAAAAAATGATGTTCAGGTCATTCTGTGTCTAAAATGCGATTTGGGTGAGAAAATGCTGCATGTATGAAAAGAAAAAAGTTTGAGTCGAAAAAATGGTACCTGTTTTGTGTTTTGGTAATAAAAAAAGATGACTTGGTCAAAAAATGAAGTTCTGGACGACAAAATACTGTTTTTGTCCAAAAATGCAAATCGGGTCTAAAAATGATGCTTGAGTAAAAAAAATGTTGTGTGCGTCTAAAATAGATATTAATGTAGAATAAATGCTCTTTGGATCGAAAAAATGGTTTTTGGGTCATGTTGTCGATCGAAAAATGATGTTTGGGTTGAAAAAATGAAGTTTGTGTTGACAAATGTGTCGTTTGGGTCGAACAAGTGTAGTTTGGGTCATTTTTGCATCGAAAAATGATTTTTGCCTCGAAAATTGCATTTGGGTTTGAAAAATGCTATTTGTGCTGAAAAAATTGTGCTTGGCTAAAAAAAATGATGTTTGGGTCAAGTATAAATGTGGTTGGGTCGAAATGTGCTTTTTAGGTAGGAAAAATATTGTTTGGGTCGTGTTTTTTTTCGAAAAGATGAATTTGAGTCAAAGAAACGGGTTTCTGTCCAAAAATGATGTCTGGGTCGAAAAGCGATGTCCGGGACAAGAATATGTTGTTTGAGACAAAAAATATTGTTCTGGTCCGAAAAAATTGTTTGGGATGAACAATGGTGCTCGGGTCGAAAATTGGTGCTAAGGCGGAAAACTGCCATTTGGATAGTGTTTGGGTCGAAAAAAAAAACGTTTATGTTGTGTTTTAGTAGAAAATAGATGGTTATGTTGAAAAAAGGCACTTTTGGTAAAAAAAAAATTTCTTTGGGTCGAAAAATGAAGCAAGGGTTGAAAAAATGATGTTTGGGCCAGAAAATGCTGTTCTCGTCGAAAAAAAGATGGTGAGGTCATTCATGTGTCTAAAATGTGATTTAGGAGAGAAAATGTTGCATGTATAAAAAAAAATTGTATGGGTCGGAAAAATGGTTTCTGTTTTGTGTTTTGGGAAAAAAAAAAAGATGCCTTGGTCGAAAAATGAAGTACGGGTCGACAAAACACTGTTTTGGTCAAAAAAATGCAAATCGGGTCTAAAAATGATGCTTTAGTAAAAGAAAATTTGACTGCTTCTAAAATTGATATTAATGTGGAATAAATGGTCTTTGGATCGAAAAAATGGTTTTGGGTCATGTTTCGATCGAAAAACAATGATTGGGTTGAAAAAATGAAGTTTTGAGTTGACAAATGTGTTGTTTGGGTCAAAAAAGTGTAGTTTGGGTCATTTTTTGATCGAAAATTGATTTGAGCCTCAAAAATTGCTTTTGGGGTTGAAAAATGCTTATTGGGTTGACAAAATTGTATATGGATAAAAAAAATGATGGTTGGATCGTATAATTGTGGTTGGGTTGAAATGTGCTTTTTATGTAGGAAACATATTGCTTGGGTCGTGTTTTTTTCGAAAAGATCCATTTGAGTCGAAGAAATGAGGTTTCGGTCCAAAAATGTTGTCCGAGTCGAAAAGTGATGTCCGGGTCAAGAAAATGGTGTCTGGGACAAAAAATGTTGTTCTGGTACGAAAATGTTGTTTGGGACGAAAAATTGTGCACAGGTCAAAAAATGTCGTTTGGATTGTGTTTGGGTTGGAAATTGCTGTTTGGGTCGAAAAAATGATGCTCATGTCGTGTTTTAGTAGAAAATGGATGCTTGGGTTGAAAAAGCCTCTTTTGGTAAAAAAAAAATTTTTGTCTGGGTCGAAAAATGAAGCCTGGGTTGAAAAAATGATGTTTGGGTCGAAAAATGTTGTTCTCGTTGAAAAAAAGATGGTGAGGTCATTCATGTGTCTAAAATGTGATTTGGGTGAGAAAATGCTGCATGTATAAAAAAAATTGTATGGTTCGGAAAAATGGTTTCTGTTTTGTATTTTGGAAAAAAAAGGATGCCTTGGTCAAAAAATGAAGTACGGGTCGACAAAATGTGTCGTTTGGGTCGAAAAAGTGTAGTTTGGGTCATTTTTTGATCGAAAATTGATTTGTGCCTCAAAAATTGCTTTTGGGGTTGAAAAATGCTTATTGGGTTGACAAAATTGTGTATGGATAAAAAAAATGATGTTTGGGTCGTATAATTGTGGTTGGGTTGAAATGTGCTGTTTATGTAGGAAACATATTGGTTGGGTCGTGTTTTTTTCGAAAAGATCCATTTGAGTCGAAGAAATGAGGTTTCGGTCCAAAAATGTTGTCTGAGTCGAAAAGTGATGTCCGGGTCTAGAAAATGGTGTCTGGGACAAAAAATGTTGTTCTGGTACGAAATGTTGTTTGGGACGAAAAATTGTGCACAGGTCGAAAAATGTCGTTTGGATTGTGTTTGGGTTGGAAATTGCTGTTTGGGTCGAAAAAATGATGCTCATGTCGTGTTTTAGTAGAAAATAGATGCTGAGGTTGAAATGGCCTCTTTTGGTAAAAAATTTTTTTTGTCTGGGTCGAAAAATGAAGCCTGGGTTGAAAAAATGATGTTTGGGTCGGAAAATGCTGTTCTCGTTGAAAAAAAGATGGTGAGGTCATTCATGTGTCTAAAATGTGATTTGGGTGAGAAAATGCTGCATGTATAAAAAAAAATTGTATTGGTCGGAAAAATGGTTTCTGTTTTGTGTTTTGGAAAAAAAAAGGATGCCTTGGTCGAAAAATGAAGTACGGGTCGACAAAATACTGTTTTGGTCGAAAAATGCAAATCGGGTCTGAAAATGATGCTTGAGTAAAAAAAATTTCATCTGCGTCTAAAATTGATATTAATGTAGAATAAATGGTTTTTGGGTCTTGTTTCGATCGAAAAATGATGATTGGGTTGAAAAAAATGAAGTTTGAGTTGACAAATGTGTCGTTTGGGTCAAAAAAGTGTAGTTTGGGTCATTTTTTGGATCGAGTATAATTGTGGTTGGGTCAAAATGTGCTTTTTAGGTAGGAAAAATATTTTTTGGGTCGTGTTTTTTTCGAAAAGATCCATTTGAGTCGAAGAAGTGGGGTTTCGGTCCAAAAATGTTGTCTGGGTCGAAAAGTGACGTCCGGGTCAAGAAAATGTTGTTTGGGACAAAAAATGTTGTTTTTTGTTTGGGTCGAAAAATGTCGTTCGGATTGTGTTTGGGTTGAAAATTGCTGTTGGATAAAAAAAATGTGTTCATGTCGTGTTTTAGTAGAAAATAGATGCTTGCGTTGAAAAAAGCCACTTTTGGTACAAAAAAAAAATTTTGTTTGGGTCGAAAAATGAACTTTGGGTTGAAAAAATGATGTTTGGGTAGGAAAATGCTGTTTTCGTCGAAAAAATGATGTTCAGGTCATTCATGTGTATAAAATAAGATTTGGGTGAGAAAATGATGCATGTATGAAAAGAAAAAAGTTTGGGTCGAAAAAATGGTACCTGTTTTGTGTTTTGGTAAAAAAAAAAGATGACTTGGTCAAAAAATGAAGTTCTGGACGACAAAATACTGTTTTTGTCCAAAAATGCAAATCGGGTCTAAAAATGATGCTTGAGTAAAAAAAAATGATGTGTGCGTCTAAAATAGATATTAATGTAGAATAAATGCCCTTTGGATCGAAAAAATGGTTTTTGGGTCATGTTTCGATCGAAAAATGATGTTTGGGTTGAAAAAATGAAGTTTGAGTTGACAAATGTGTCGTTTGGGTCGAACAAGTGTAGTTTGGGTCATTTTTGCATCGAAAAATGAATTTTTGCCTCGAAAATTGCATTTGCTGTTGAAAAATGCTATTTGTGCTGAAAAAATTGTGCTTGGCTAAAAAAAATGATGTTTGGGTCAAGTATAAATGTGGTAGGGTCGAAATGTGCTTTTTAGGTAGGAAAAATATTGTTTGGGTCGTGTTTTTTTTCGAAAAGATGAATTTGAGTAAAAGAAACGGGGTTTCTGTCCAAAAATGATGTCTGGGTCGAAAAGCGATGTCCGGGACAAGAATATGTTGTTTGGGACAAAAAATATTGTTCTGGTCCGAAAAAATTGTTTGGGATGAACAATGGTGCTCGGGTCGAAAATTGGTGCTAAGGCGGAAAAATGCCGTTTGGGTAGTGTTTGGGTCGAAAAAAAAAACGTTTATGTTGTGTTTTAGTAGAAAATAGATGGTTATGTTGAAAAAAGGCACTTTTGGTTAAAAAAAAAAATTCTTTGTGTCGAAAAATGAAGCAAGGGTTGAAAAAATGATGTTTGGGTCGGAAAATGCTGTTCTCGTCGAAAAAAAGATGGTGAGGTCATTCATGTGTCTAAAATGTGATTTGGGTGAGAAAATGCTGCATGTATAAAAAAAATTGTATGGGTCGGAAAAATGGTTTCTGTTTGGTGTTTTCGGAAAAAAAAAATGATGTCTTGGTCGAAAAATGAAGTACGGGTCGACAAAACACTGTTTTGGTCAAAAAATGCAAATCGGGTCTAAAAATGATGCTTTAGTAAAAGAAAATTCGACTGCGTCTAAAATTGATATTAATGTGGAATAAATGGTCTTTGGATCGAAAAAATGGTTTTGGGTCATGTTTCGATCGAAAAATAATGATTGGGTTGAAAAAATGAAGTTTTGCGTTGACAAATGTGTCGTTTGGGTCGAAAAAGTGTAGTTTGGGTCATTTTTTGATCGAAAATTGATTTGTGCCTCAAAAATTGCTTTTGGGGTTGAAAAATGCTTATTGGGTTGACAAAATTGTGTATGGATAAAAAAATGATGTTTGGGTCGTATAATTGTGGTTGGGTTGAAATGTGCTTTTTATGTAGGAAACATATTGGTTGGGTCGTGTTTTTTTCGAAAAGATCCATTTGAGTCGAAGAAATGAGTTTTCGGTCCAAAAATGTTGTCTGAGTCGAAAAGTGATGTCACGCCCCAGGGCGGCCGTCCCGAGACGTGGCAAATATATAAATGATATCAGTAATCCATACACGAGGTCAAATAAATACTCCACAATAAAAAAGGCAATACACAAGTAATTGACATCAAATATATACGAAAAGCGGAAGCTCAAATGACTAAGTCTGTAATTCAAAAACATATTACAGACTAGAGTACACAATCAATTGTCCTGTGAGAGCCAATATATACAATAACTGAAATCAACAATCTACATACCGTGCACCAGCTCAAGTATAATACATACAATGAAAAGGGAATGCTGATAGCCTCCGACTCGCAAGACATCCAACGCGAACGCGGGTCTTCTACTCGGATGGCGCCAGGGGATCTCTTCTCTTGGATCTGACTCAGCGTCAACTGGGGAAAAACATAAGCGAGGGGTGAGCTACAAGCTCAGTGAGTGGTCAGAAACCAAACACCAACACAACATTCGATCCTAAGGCAATCACCTATCAAGGAAACCATGGGTAGAAACCCAACGGTTAACAAGGTCACACGGCGGTGCAACCATACCTCGTCCTCGCCCTAGCCCCCACAGGGGTGAGCCTAGGGACTTGAAGGACAAAACTTGCTGTTCTACACCGTTCGTCATCCGGTAGCGCTCTCCCGGGCAGCCTCTACCTGGATCCGGCCACGGTCAGTACACTGTCGAGCGCATCGATGGTACCTACAGGTGGGGGTCCACCCAGGGCGGCTCGTACCTAGGAAGCATCCACCCGGATCCGGCGAAGGGGAGAACGATAATTCATGCTCGCAACATCGTCCTGTGGTCCACCCTCGTGTAGCCTCACCTGGTACACTCCCCTGATCAGTACATCTGCCGAATGCATCGGGAGTACCTACAAGTGGGAGTCCTCTGTCAGGGCAGCTTCCACGTCGGGACCCCGGTATACGACGATATTGGGAGGAACCACTACTTGTTCGCAGCGCGAACCCTATGGAAAGCCAATCTCTCAAGCTGGTGGGTCAAGTATCAACTCGAGCCCACAACACTCACACCAACACCCTCACCTCCGAAGGGTGACCTAGGTTGTCGGGAGTAACTGTACTAATCCCTCACCCTCACCTCCGAAGGGTGACTCAGGCTCTTGGGAAGAGATTAGATTGTTCTAAGCCCTTGGTCCACCGGTAGCCCTTTCCCCGGTAGCCTCTACCTGACATACTCCCACGATCAGTACACTCTCGACCGAAGCGATGGTACCTACAAATGGGAGCCCGGTGCCAGGACAGCGTTTCCAACGCCAGGAAGTTCCTACACGGATCCAACGAAGGGGAAAAACAATCTACGATCGCGGATACGATCCTCTTGGATCCGTCGTCACCGGTTATCAAAACCGATAAGCGCAACGAATTCTCATGAATTCCCTCCAGGGCGCATAACTCAGATGCGGGGAAGACGTTTATTCTAAGTGTCGATACCATGGTATGACCCCACAAGAGGTCATACACTTGTCTAACACATTAGACAAGAATCATGGCCATATCGGCATATATATATATATATATATATATATATATATATATATATATATGCAATTAACTACCCAACGATGGCCTACTTAACATGCATACATGGCATTAAACAGATAAACACACAAATTACAATCTATTATACGTTGGATAACACCAACCTAGAAGGGAAGGGTTAAGCGCGATCTGCGCAACAACAGGTGCATGCCAATAATTCCAAGCAAACCCGAGTCAAGTAGGAACTACATCTACTCACTCGGTTCGTGAAGAGAAGGAGGGCGAGGGAGAGGGAATGCCTCATCCTCTCTCGAGCTGGTCATAGTTTTGCCCCAACAGATGGGTGTAACAACTATACCACACCCTCGAGTCCTAAATCGGAGGAATATTACGCATACACCCGTTATTAACCCAAGTTAAACATGCTTGATAAATAGGGGTAGTCATTCAATCAAAATTACCTAAGTCATGCCATATTCTATACAATACATAGGCAAGTATAAGGTAGAATAGGGGTTCTACACAATATACGAGCTATACAACCTAGCATGTATGATATCTAACATATTTAGGGTGCAATTAAAGCCCCATGGAAGCGCGAAGCACGACTACGTGCATCATGTGCTCCCGGAAGGGTTGGAATCAAACCACTCACCTAACGAGCGCACGGCTCACGAAACGGAAGAGAGCGACGAGTTGAATTCGAAGCCTGAAATCAATCCGCCAAGGATCATCCAATGGTTGCATTTGGCTATAACAAGCTGCTCGACACCACGAAGCACTCCGAACGCGTCTTGAGCACCGCAAGCACGCCCTCGAGTACCCCGTGCACGCTGCCCATGCATCCTGCACGCATCAAACAACGTCAAGCACGTCCTCGAGCACCTCGTGCACGCTTCCCACGCACTCCGCACACATCAGGCAAGGCCCAGCACGCCCTTGAGCACCTCGTGCACGCTGCCCGCACACTCCGCACGCATCGAACAACGTCAAGCACACCCTCGAGCACCTCATGCACACTACCCGCACACTCCGTACGCACGCGAGCACCTCATGCACGCTTCCCGCGCACTCCGCACGCATGCAACCACCTCATGCACGCTTTCCGCGCACTCCGCACGCATGCAAGCACCTCATGCACGCTTCCCGCGCACTCCGCACGCATGCAACCACCTCATGCACGCTTCCTGCGCACTCCGCACGCATGCGAGCACGCCGAGCGCGCACCCGCAGCCCCCGCATACCTCTTATGTGATCTCGAGTGTACCAATGCGTCAATCCCACGCCCCAACTAGTACACAAACACGAGTTTAGATGATGCATGAGGAAAGCCAATGGAAAGAGGAGAAGAATATGTATATATGGTTCACTCACACATACTCACAAAGAAGTGGTGTGCACACATACACAACACATAACACCCATGCAAGCCCTCCCCAAGCACCCCCACATGCATTTAAAACCAATTAAGGAGGAGAGAAAACTCACCAAAAGAGGGGAAAGGAAGGGGGAGGTGTGGGGGCTCGCAAGCACGCCCGCAACCACCTCGACCGCCACCACCGCCTCAACGTGGGAGCTCTTCCACATGCTGAAAACAGGGGGGAAAATGGGAGATCATGAGAGGGTAGGGGATGGAGAAGGGAAGGAACAACAACTCCTCTCACATGCACACATACTAACCTTGATTACTTCTACTTCTTGCTCCACCAACAACCAAACACTCCTTCTTCTCCCTCACATAGGCATTTCCACAAACACATGGTGGGCTGAGTGAAAAAGTGAGGGGAAACCATTAGAGGGGCTGAGAGAGAGGAGATGGGGAAAGGAAAGAGACAACAACCAACAATGAAAGCACACACACCTTGCTCTCCTCCAATGGAGCTCTTCTTCTCCACCACCATCACTTCCTCCTCTCAAACACACACACAAGGGCTGGACCAGAGCAAAAGAGGGAAGAAAATATGCCCAAGGTCGTGCACATTTGGGGTTAAATAAGCAAAGGTCGAGTAAATGACCAAGTCATCCTCGGACTTAAAACCTCTGCACAACCTTCACTTAAACAGCCATAACTTCATCAATACAGCTCGGAATTGCATGATTCCAGTGGCATTTGAAAGATAAGACGATTATCTACAACTTTCATGTTTACACCTAGATCAAATAACCCCTCTAGCTATTCCGAAATCTAGGCTAAACATATTACAGGGCTGCTGTATGGATTTTTCAACTTCGGGGTATACATGGAAAATACCCATAACTTTTGATATACGAATCCAGTTGATCTAATTCCACTTCTATATGGAAGCTATCTCCAAACATAACATCTTGTAATAATATTGGATTTTTACCTCATCATCTTGGATTTTAATAAAATCAAATCCGAATATCAATCCGAAACTGCATAATTCCAAAAACGTTATCGGAATTAAACGAAAATTTTATGGGCAGTACTAAACAGAACCAGGACCCATAATATGCAGTTATATCTTCAATCAGAGTCCTTAAACCCCAGAAGGTAGCTAAAAATCAAAATTTTAGCGACTCTGATCGAAATTAGGACTCTAAATGACACAGGTCTAACAAGTGATGTCCGGGTCAAGAAAATGGTGTCTGGGACAAAAAATGATGTTCTGGTACGAAAATGTTGTTTGGGACGAAAAATTGTGCACAGGTCAAAAAATGTCGTTTGGATTGTGTTTAGAGTTGACAAATGTGTCGTTTGGGTCGAAAAAGTGTAGTTTGGGTCATTTTTTGATCGAAAATTGATTTGTGCCTCAAAAATTGCTTTTGGGGTTGAAAAATGCTTATTGGGTTGACAAAATTGTGTATGGATAAAAAAATGATGTTTGGGTCGTATAATTGTGGTTGGGTTGAAATGTGCTTTTTATGTAGGAAAGATATTAATGTTGGGTCGTGTTTTTTTCGAAAAGATCCATTTGAGTCGAATAAATGAGGTTTCGGTCCAAAAATGTTGTCCGAGTCGAAAAGTGATGTCCGGGTCAAGAAAATGGTGTCTGGGACAAAAAAATGTTGTTCTGGTACGAAAATGTTGTTTGGGACGAAAAATTGTGCACAGGTCGAAAAATGTCGTTTGGATTGTGTTTGGGTTGGAAATTGCTGTTTGGGTCGAAAAAATGATGCTCATGTCGTGTTTTAGTAGAAAATGGATGCTTGGGTGGAAAAAGCCTCTTTTGGTAAAAAATTTTTTTTGTCTGGGTCGAAAAATGAAGCCTGGGTTGAAAAAATGATGTTTGGGTCGAAAAATGCTGTTCTCGTTGAAAAAAAGATGGTGAGGTCATTCATGTGTCTAAAATGTGATTTGGGTGTGAAAATGCTGCATGTATTAAAAAAAATTGTACGGGTCGGAAAAATGGTTTCTGTTTTGTGTTTTGGAAAAAAAATGGATGCCTTGGTCGAAAAATGAAGTACGGGTCGACAAAATACTGTTTTG
The DNA here is from genome assembly GCA_030737845.1 of Acorus calamus. Taxonomy (NCBI): domain Eukaryota; kingdom Viridiplantae; phylum Streptophyta; class Magnoliopsida; order Acorales; family Acoraceae; genus Acorus; species Acorus calamus. Next base: position 14,249,078 of record CM060868.1, read on the forward strand.
GTCGAAAAATGCAAATCGGGTCTAAAAATGATGCTTGAGTAAAATAAATTTCATCTGCGTCTAAAATTGATATTAATGTAGAATAAATGGTCTTTGGATCGAAAAAATGGTTTTTGGGTCTTGTTTCGATCGAAGAATGATGATTGGGTTGAAAAAAATGAACTTTGAGTTGACAAATGTGTCGTTTGGGTCAAAAAAGTGTAGTTTGGGTCATTTTTTGGATCAAAAATTGATTTTTGCCTCGAAAATTGCTTTTGGGGTTGAAAAACGTTTTTTGGGTTGAAAGAAATGTGTTTGGATAAAAAAAATGATGTTTGGGTCAAGTATAATTGTGGTTGGGTCGAAATGTGCTTTTTAGGTAGGAAAAATATTTTTTGGGTCGTGTTTTTTTCGAAAAGATCCATTTGAGTCGAAGAAGTGGGGTTTCGGTCCAAAAATGTTGTCTGGGTCGAAAAGTGACGTCCGGGTCAAGAAAATGTTGTTTGGGACAAAATATGTTGTTGTGGTCCGAAAATGTTGTTTGGGATGAAAAATGGTGCTCTGGTCGAAAATTGTCGTTCGGATTGTGTTTGGGTTGAAAATTGCTGTTTGGATAAAAAAAATGATGTTCATGTCGTGTTTTAGTAGAAATTAGATGCTTGCGCTGAAAAAAGCCACTTTTGGTATAAAAAAAAATTTAGTTTGGGTCGAAAAATGAACTTTGGGTTGAAAAAATGATGTTTGGGTAGGAAAATGCTGTTTTCGTCGAAAAAATGATGTTCAGGTCTTTCATGTGTCTAAAATGCGATTTGGGTGAGAAAATGCTGCATGTATGAAAAGAAAAAAGTTTGGGTCGAAAAAATGGTACCTGTTTTGTGTTTTGGTAAAAAAAAAGATGACTTGGTCAAAAAATGATGTTCCGGACGACAAAATACTGTTTTTGTCCAAAAATGCAAATCGTGTCTAAAAATGATGCTAAGGCGGAAAAATGCCGTTTGCATCGAAAAATGATTTTTGCCTCGAAAATTGCATTTGGGGTTGAAAAATGCTATTTGTGCTGAAAAAATTGTGCTTGGTTAAAAAAAATGATGTTTGGGTCAAGTACAAATGTGGTTGGGTCGAAATGTGCTTTTTAGGTAGGAAAAATATTGTTTGGGTCGTGTTTTTTTTTGAAAAGATGAATTTGAGTAAAAGAAACGGGGTTTCTGTCCAAAAATGATGTCTGGGTCGAAAAGCGATGTCCGGGACAAGAATATGTTGTTTGGGACAAAAAATATTGTTCTGGTCCGAAAAAATTGTTTGGGATGAACAATGGTGCTCGGGTAGAAAAATGGTGCTAAGGCGGAAAAATGCCGTTTGGATAGTGTTTGGGTCGAAAAAAAAAACGTTTATGTTGTGTTTTAGTAGAAAATAGATGGTTATGTTGAAAAAAGGCACTTTTGGTAAAAAAAAAATTTCTTTGAGTCGAAAAATGAAGCAAGGGTTGAAAAAATGATGTTTGGGTCAGAAAATGCTGTTCTCGCCAAAAAAAAGATGCTGAGGTCATTCATGTGTCTATAATGTGATTTGGGTGAGAAAATGCTGCATGTATAAAAAAAAATTGTATGGGTCGGAAAAATGGTTTCTGTTTTGTGTTTTGGGAGAAAAAAAAGATGCCTTGGTCGAAAAATGAAGTACGGGTCGACAAAACACTGTTTTGGTCAAAAAATGCAAATCGCGTCTAAAAATGATGCTTTAGTAAAAGAAAATTCGACTGCGTCTAAAATTGATATTAATGTGGAATAAATGGTCTTTGGATCGAAAAAATGGTTTTGGGTCATGTTTCGATCGAAAAATAATGATTGGGTTGGAAAAATGAAGTTTAGAGTTGACAAATGTGTCGTTTGGGTCGAAAAAGTGTAGTTTGGGTCATTTTTTGATCGAAAATTGATTTGTGCCTCAAAAATTGCTTTTGGGGTTGAAAAATGCTTATTGGGTTGACAAAATTGTGTATGGATAAAAAAAATGATGTTTGGGTCGTATAATTGTGGTTGGGTTGAAATGTGCTTTTTATGTAGGAAAGATATTGGTTGGGTCGTGTTTTTTTCGAAAAGATCCATTTGAGTCGAATAAATGAGGTTTCGGTCCAAAAATGTTGTCTGAGTCGAAAAGTGATGTCCGGGTCAAGAAAATGGTGTCTGGGACAAAAAATGTTGTTCTGGTACGAAAATGTTGTTTGGGACGAAAAATTGTGCACAGGTCGAAAAATGTCGTTTGGATTGTGTTTGGGTTGGAAATTGCTGTTTGGGTCGAAAAAATGATGCTCATGTCGTGTTTAGTAGAAAATGGATGCTTGGGTTGAAAAAGCCTCTTTTGGAAAAATTTTTTTTTTGTCTGGGTCGAAAAATGAAGCCAGGGTTGAAAAAATGATATTTGGGTCAAAAATGCTGTTCTCGTTGAAAAAAAGATGGTGAGGTCATTCATGTGTCTAAAATGTGATTTGGGTGAGAAAATGCTGCATGTATAAAAAAAAAATTGTACGGGTCGGAAAAATGGTTTCTGTTTTGTGTTTTGGAAAAAAAAGGATGCCTTGGTCGAAAAATGAAGTACGGGTCGACAAAATACTGTTTTGGTCGAAAAATGCAAATCGGGTCTAAAAATGATGCTTGAGTAAAAAAAATTTCATCTGCGTCAAAAATTGATATTAATGTAGAATAAATGGTCTTTGGATCGAAAAAATGGTTTTTGGGTCTTGTTTCGATCGAAAAATGATGATTGGGTTGAAAAAAATGAAGTTTGATTTGACAAATGTGTCGTTTGAGTCAAAAAAGTGTAGTTTGGGTCATTTTTTGGATCAAAAATTGATTTTTGCCTCGAAAATTGCTTTTGGGGTTGAAAAACGTTTTTTGGGTTGAAAAACGTTTTTTGGGTTGAAAGAAATGTGTTTGGATAAAAAAAAAATGATGTTTGGGTCAAGTATAATTGTGGTTGGGTCGAAATGTGCTTTTCCGGTAGGAAAAATATTTTTTGGGTCTTGTTTTTTTCGAAAAGATCCATTTGAGTCGAAGAAGTGGGGTTTCGGTCCAAAAATGTTGTCTGGGTCGCAAAGTGACGTCCGGGTCAAGAAAATGTTGTTTGGGACAAAATATGTTGTTGTGGTCCGAAAATGTTGTTTGGGATGAAAAATGGTGCTCTGGTCGAAAAGTGTCGTTCGGATTGTGTTTGGGTTGAAAATTGCCGTTTGGATAAAAAAAAATGATGTTCATGTCGTGTTTTATTAGAAAATAGAAGCTTGCGTTGAAAAACGCCACTTTTGGTAAAAAAAAAAATTTAATTTGGGTCGAAAAATGAACTTTGGGTTGAAAAAATGATGTTTGAGTAGGAAAATGCTGTTTTCGTCGAAAAAATGATGTTCAGGTCATTCATGTGTCTAAAATGCGATTTGGGTGAGAAAATGCTGCATGTATGAAAAGAAAAAAGTTTGGGTCGAAAAAATGGTACCTGTTTTGTGTTTTGGTAAAAAAAAAGATGACTTGGTCAAAAAATGAAGTTCTGGACGACAAAATACTGTTTTTGTCCAAAAATGCAAATCGGGTCTAAAAATGATGCTTGAGTAAAAAAAAATGTTGTGTGCGTCTAAAATAGATATTAATGTAGAATAAATGCTCTTTGGATCGAAAAATTGTTTTTGGGTCATGTTGTCGATCGAAAAATGATGTTTGGGTTGAAAAAATGAAGTTTGAGTTGACAAATGTGTCGTTTGGGTCGAACAAGTGTAGTTTGGGTCATTTTTGCATCGAAAAATGATTTTTGCCTCGAAAATTGCATTTGGGGTTGAAAAATGCTATTTGTGCTGAAAAAATTGTGCTTGGCTAAAAAAAATGATGTTTGGGTCAAGTATAAATGTGGTTGGGTCGAAATGTGCTTTTTAGGTAGGAAAAATATTGTTTGGGTCGTGTTTTTTTTCGAAAAGATGAATTTGAGTCAAAGAAACTGGGTTTCTGTCCAAAAATGATGTCTGGGTCGAAAAGCGATGTCCGGGACAAGAATATGTTGTTTGGGACAAAAAATATTGTTCTGGTCCGAAAAAATTGTCTGGGATGAACAATGGTGCTCGGGTCGAAAAATGGTGCTAAGGCGGAAAAATGCCGTTTGGATAGTGTTTGGGTCGAAAAAAAAACGTTTATGTTGTGTTTTAGTAGAAAATAGATGGTTATGTTGAAAAAAGGCACTTTTGGTAAAAAAAAAATTTCTTTGGGTCGAAAAATGAAGCAAGGGTTGAAAAAATGATGTTTGGGTCGGAAAATGCTGTTCTCGTCGAAAAAAAGATGGTGAGGTCATTCATGTGTCTAAAATGTGATTTGGGAGAGAAAATGCTGCATGTATAAAAAAAATTGTATGGGTCGGAAAAATGGTTTCTGTTTTGTGTTTTGGGAGAAAAAAAAAGATGCCTTGGTCGAAAAATGAAGTACGGGTCGCCAAAACACTGTTTTGGTCAAAAAAATGCAAATCGGGTCTAAAAATGATGCTTTAGTAAAAGAAAATTCGACTGCGTCTAAAATTGATATTAATGTGGAATAAATGGTCTTTGGATCGAAAAAATGGTTTTGGGTCATGTTTCGATCGAAAAATAATGATTGGGTTGAAAAAATGAAGTTTTTAGTTGACAAATGTGTCGTTTGGGTCGAAAAAGTGTAGTTTGGGTCATTTTTTGATCGAAAATTGATTTTTGCCTCAAAAATTGCTTTTGGGGGTTGAAAAATGCTTATTGGGTTGACAAAATTGTGTATGGATAAAAAAAATGATGTTTGGGTCGTATAATTGTGGTTGGGTTGAAATGTGCTTTTTATGTAGGAAACATATTGGTTGGGTCGTGTTTTTTTCGAAAAGATCCATTTGAGTCGAAGAAATGAGGTTTCGGTCCAAAAATGTTGTCTGAGTCGAAAAGTGATGTCCGGGTCAAGAAAATGGTGTCTGGGAAAAAAAATGTTGTTCTGGTACGAAAATGTTGTTTGGGACGAAAAATTGTGCACAGGTCGAAAAATGTCGTTTGGATTGTGTTTGGGTTGGAAATTGCTGTTTGGGTCGAAAAAATGATGCTCATGTCGTGTTTTAGTAGAAAATGGATGCTTGGGTTGAAAAAGCCTCTTTTGGTAAAAAAATTTTTTGTCTGGGTCGAAAAATGAAGCCTGGGTTGAAAAAATGATGTTCTCGTTGAAAAAAAGATGGTGAGGTCATTCATGTGTCTAAAATGTGATTTGGGTGAGAAAATGCTGCATGTATAAAAAAAAATTGTACGGGTCGAAAAAATGGTTTCTGTTTTGTGTTTTGGAAAAAAAAAGGATGCCTTGGTCGAAAAATGAAGTACGGGTCGACAAAATTCTGTTTTGGTCGAAAAATGCAAATCGGGTCTAAAAATGATGCTTGAGTAAAAAAAATTTCATCTGCGTCTAAAATTGATATTAATGTAGAATAAATGGTCTTTGGATCGAAAAAAATGGTTTTTGGGTCTTGTTTCGATCGAAAAATGATGATTCGGTTGAAAAAAATGAAGTTTGAGTTGACAAATGTGTCGTTTGGGTCAAAAAGTGTAGTTTGGGTCATTTTTTGGATCGAAAATTGATTTTTGCCTCGAAAATTGCTTTTGGGGTTGAAAAACGTTTTTTGGGTTGAAAGAAATGTGTTTGGATAAAAAAAAATGATGTTTGGGTCAAGTATAATTGTGGTTGGGTCGAAATGTGCTTTTTAGGTAGGAAAAATATTTTTTGGGTCGTGTTTTTTTCGAAAAGATCCATTTGAGTCGAAGAAGTGGGGTTTCGGTCCAAAAATGTTGTCTGGGTCGCAAAGTGACGTCCCGGTCAAGAAAATGTTGTTTGGGACAAAATATGTTGTTGTGGTCCGAAAATGTTGTTTGGGATGAAAAATGGTGCTCTGGTCGAAAAGTGTCGTTCGGATTGTGTTTGGGTTGAAAATTGCTGTTTGGATAAAAAAAATGATGTTCATGTCGTGTTTTAGTAGAAAATAGATGCTTGCGTTGAAAAAAGCCACTTTTGGTAAAAAAAAAATTTAGTTTGGGTCGAAAAATGAACTTTGGGTTGAAAAAATGATGTTTGGGTAGGAAAATGCTGTTTTCGTCGAAAAAATGATGTTCAGGTCTTTCATGTGTCTAAAATGCGATTTGGGTGAGAAAATGCTGCATGTATGAAAAGAAAAAAGTTTGGGTCGAAAAAATGGTACCTGTTTTGTGTTTTGGAAAAAAAATGGTACCTGTTTTGTGTTTTGGAAAAATATTGTTTGGGTCGTGTTTTTTTTCGAAAAGATGAATTTGAGTCAAAGAAACGGGGTTTCTGTCCAAAAATGATGTCTGGGTCGAAAAGCGATGTCCGGGACAAGAATATGTTGTTTGGGAGAAAAAATATTGTTCTGGTCCGAAAAAATTGTTTGGGATGAACAATGGTGCTCGGGTAGAAAAATGGTGCTAAGGCGGAAAAATGTCGTTTGGATAGTGTTTGGGCCGAAAAAGAAAACGTTTATGTTGTGTTTTAGTAGAAAATAGATGGTTATGTTGAAAAAAGGCACTTTTGGTAAAAAAAAATTTCTTTGGGTCGAAAAATGAAGCAAGGGTTGAAAAAATGATGTTTGGGTCGGAAAATGCTGTTCTCGTCGAAAAAAAGATGCTGAGATCATTCATGTGTCTAAAATGTGATTTGGGTGAGAAAATGCTGCCTGTAAAAAAAAAAATTGTATGGGTCGGAAAAATGGTTTCTGTTTTGTGTTTTGGGAGAAAAAAAAGATGCCTTGGTCAAAAAATGAAGTACGGGTCGACAAAACACTGTTTTGGTCAAAAAATGCAAATCGGGTCTAAAAATGATGCTTTAGTAAAAGAAAATTCGACTGCTTCTAAAACTGATATTAATGTGGAATAAATGGTCTTTGGATCGAAAAAATGGTTTTGGGTCATGTTTCGATCGAAAAATAATGATTGGGTTGGAAAAATGAAGTTTAGAGTTGACAAATGTGTCGTTTGGGTCGAAAAAGTGTAGTTTGGGTCATTTTTTGATCGAAAATTGATTTGTGCCTCAAAAATTGCTTTTGGGGTTGAAAAATGCTCATTGGGTTTACAAAATTGTGTATGGATAAAAAAAATGATGTTTGGGTCGTATAATTGTGGTTGGGTTGAAATGTGCTTTTTATGTAGGAAAGATATTGGTTGGGTCGTGTTTTTTTCGAAAAGATCCATTTGAGTCGAATAAATGAGGTTTCGGTCCAAAAATGTTGTCCGAGTCGAAAAGTGATGTCCGGGTCAAGAAAATGGTGTCTGGGACAAAAAATGTTGTTCTGGTATGAAAATGTTGTTTGGGACGAAAAATTGTGCACAGGTCGAAAAATGTCGTCTGGATTGTGTTTGGGTTGGAAATTGCTGTTTGGGTCGAAAAAATGATGCTCATGTCGTGTTTTAGTAGAAAATGGATGCTTGGGTTGAAAAAGCCTCTTTTGGTAAAAAAAATTTTTTGTCTGGGTTGAAAAAAAGATGTTTGGGTCGAAAAATGCTGTTCTCGTTGAAAAAAAGATGATGAGGTCATTCATGTGTCTAAAATGTGATTTGGGTGAGAAAATGTTGCATGTATAAAAAAAATTGTACGGGTCGGAAAAATAGTTTCTGTTTTGTGTTTTGGAAAAAATAAGGACGCCTTGGTCGAAAAATGCAGTACGGGTCGACAAAATACTGTTTTGGTCAAAAAATGCAAATCGGGTCTAAAAATGATGCTTGAGTAAAAAAAATTTCATCTGCATCTAAAATTGATATTAATGTAGAATAAATGGTCTTTGGATCGAAAAAACGGTTTTTGGGTCTTGTTTCGATCGAAAAAAGATGATTGGGTTGAAAAAAATGAAGTTTGAGTTGACAAATGTGTCGTTTGGGTCAAAAAAGTGTAGTTTGGGTCATTTTTTGGATCGAAAATTGATTTTTGCCTCTAAAATTGCTTTTGGGGTTGAAAAACGTTTTTTGGGTTGAAAGAAATGTGTTTGGATAAAAAAAAAATGATGTTTGGGTCAAGTAAAATTGTGGTTGGGTCGAAATGTGCTTTTTAGGTAGGAAAAATATTTTTTGGGTCGTGTTTTTTTTGAAAAGATCCATTTGAGTCGAAGAAGTGGGGTTTCGGTCCAAAAATGTTGTCTGGGTCGAAAAGTGACGTCCGGGTCAAGAAAATGTTGTTTGGGACAAAATATGTTGTTGTGGTCCGAAAATGTTGTTTGGGATGAAAAATGGTGCTCTGGTCGAAAATTGTCGTTCGGATTGTGTTTGGGTTGAAAATTGCTGTTTGGATAAAAAAAATGATGTTCATGTCGAGTTTTAGTAGAAAATAGATACTTGCGTTGAAAAAAGTCACTTTTGGTTATAAAAAAAAAATTTGTTTGGGTCGAAAAATGAACTTTGGGTTGAAAAAATGATGTTTGGGTAGGAAAATGCTGTTTTCGTCGAAAAAATGATGTTCAGGTCATTCATGTGTCTAAAATGCGATTTGGGTGAGAAAATGCTGCATGTATGAAAAGAAAAAAGTTTGGGTCGAAAAAATGGAACCTGTTTTGTGTTTTGGTAAAAAAAAATGACTTGGTCAAAAAATGAAGTTCTGGACGACAAAATACTGTTTTTGTCCAAAAATGCAAATCGGGTATAAAAATGATGCTTGGGTCAAGTATAAATGTGGTTGGGTCGAAATGTGCTTTTTAGGTAGGAAAAATATTGTTTGGGTCGTGTTTTTTTTTCGAAAAGATGAATTTGAGTAAAAGAAACGGGGTTTCTGTCCAAAAATGATGTCTGGGTCGAAAAGCGATGTCCGGGACAAGAATATGTTGTTTGGGACAAAAAATATTGTTCTGGTCCAAAAAAATTGTTTGGGATGAACAATGGTGCTCGGGTAGAAAAATTGTGCTAAGGCGGAAAAATGCCGTTTGGATAGTGTTTGGGTCGAATAAAAAAACGTTTATGTTGTGTTTTAGTAGAAAATAGATGGTTATGTGTCTATAATGCGATTTGGGTGGGAAAATGCTGCATGTATGAAAAGAAAAAAGTTTGGGTCGAAAAAATGGAACCTGTTTTGTGTTTTGGTAAAAAAAAAAATGACTTGGTCAAAAAATGAAGTTCTGGACGACAAAATACTGTTTTTGTCCAAAAATGCAAATCGGGTCTAAAAATGATGCTTGAGTAAAAAAAAATGTTGTGTGCGTCTAAAATAGATATTAATGTAGAATAAATGCTCTATGGATCGAAAAAATGGTTTTTGGGTCATGTTTCGATCGAAAAATGATGTTTGGATTGAAAAATTGAAGTTTGAGTTGACAAATGTGTCGTTTGGGTCGAAAAAAAAAACGTTTATGTTGTGTTTTAGTAGAAAATAGATGGTTATGTTGAAAAAAGGCACTTTTGGTAAAAAAAAAATTTCTTTGGGTAGAAAAATGAAGCAAGGGTTGAAAAAATGATGTTCGGGTCGGAAAATGCTGTTCTCGTCGAAAAAAAGATGCTGAGGTCATTCATGTGTCTAAAATGTGATTTGGGTGAGAAAATGCTGCATGTATAAAAAAAATTGTACGGGTCGGAAAAATGGTTTCTGTTTTGTGTTTTGGAAAAAAAAAAGGATGCCTTGGTCGAAAAATGAAGTACGGGTCGACAAAATACTGTTTTGGTCGAAAAATGCAAATCGGGTCTAAAAATGATGCTTGAGTAAAATAAATTTCATCTGCGTCTAAAATTGATATTAATGTAGAATAAATGGTCTTTGGATCGAAAAAATGGTTTTTGGGTCTTGTTTCGATCGAAGAATGATGATTGGGTTGAAAAAAATGAACTTTGAGTTGACAAATGTGTCGTTTGGGTCAAAAAAGTGTAGTTTGGGTCATTTTTTGGATCGAAAATTGATTTTTGCCTCTAAAATTGCTTTTGGGGTTGAAAAACGTTTTTGGGTTGAAAGAAATGTGTTTGGATAAAAAAAATGATGTTTGGGTCAAGTATAATTGTGGTTGGGTCGAAATGTGCTTTTTAGGTAGGAAAAATATTTTTTGGGTCGTGTTTTTTTCGAAAAGATCCATTTGAGTCGAAGAAGTAGGGTTTCGGTCCAAAAATGTTGTCTGGGTCGAAAAGTGACGTCCGGGTCAAGAAAATGTTGTTTGGGACAAAATATGTTGTTGTGGTCCGAAAATGTTGTTTGGGATGAAAAATGGTGCTCTGGTCGAAAATTGTCGTTCGGATTGTGTTTGGGTTGAAAATTGCTGTTTGGATAAAAAAAATGATGTTCATGTCGAGTTTTAGTAGAAAATAGATACTTGCGTTGAAAAAAGTCACTTTTGGTTATAAAAAAAAATTTGTTTGGGTCGAAAAATGAACTTTGGGTTGAAAAAATGATGTTTGGGTAGGAAAATGCTGTTTTCGTCGAAAAAATGATGTTCAGGTCATTCATGTGTCTAAAATGCGATTTGGGTGAGAAAATGCTGCATGTATGAAAAGAAAAAAGTTTGGGTCGAAAAAATGGAACCTGTTTTGTGTTTTGGTAAAAAAAATGACTTGGTCAAAAAATGAAGTTCTGGACGACAAAATACTGTTTTTGTCCAAAAATGCAAATCGGGTATAAAAATGATGCTTGGGTCAAGTATAAATGTGGTTGGGTCGAAATGTGCTTTTTAGGTAGGAAAAATATTGTTTGGGTCGTGTTTTTTTTTCGAAAAGATGAATTTGAGTAAAAGAAACGGGGTTTCTGTCCAAAAATGATGTCTGGGTCGAAAAGCGATGTCCGGGACAAGAATATGTTGTTTGGGACAAAAAATATTGTTCTGGTCCAAAAAAATTGTTTGGGATGAACAATGGTGCTCGGGTAGAAAAATTGTGCTAAGGCGGAAAAATGCCGTTTGGATAGTGTTTGGGTCGAATAAAAAAACGTTTATGTTGTGTTTTAGTAGAAAATAGATGGTTATGTGTCTATAATGCGATTTGGGTGGGAAAATGCTGCATGTATGAAAAGAAAAAAGTTTGGGTCGAAAAAATGGAACCTGTTTTGTGTTTTGGTAAAAAAAAAAATGACTTGGTCAAAAAATGAAGTTCTGGACGACAAAATACTGTTTTTGTCCAAAAATGCAAATCGGGTCTAAAAATGATGCTTGAGTAAAAAAAATGTTGTGTGCGTCTAAAATAGATATTAATGTAGAATAAATGCTCTATGGATCGAAAAAATGGTTTTTGGGTCATGTTTCGATCGAAAAATGATGTTTGGATTGAAAAATTGAAGTTTGAGTTGACAAATGTGTCGTTTGGGTCGAAAAAAAAAACGTTTATGTTGTGTTTTAGTAGAAAATAGATGGTTATGTTGAAAAAAGGCACTTTTGGTAAAAAAAAAATTTCTTTGGGTAGAAAAATGAAGCAAGGGTTGAAAAAATGATGTTCGGGTCGGAAAATGCTGTTCTCGTCGAAAAAAAGATGCTGAGGTCATTCATGTGTCTAAAATGTGATTTGGGTGAGAAAATGCTGCATGTATAAAAAAATTGTACGGGTCGGAAAAATGGTTTCTGTTTTGTGTTTTGGAAAAAAAAAAGGATGCCTTGGTCGAAAAATGAAGTACGGGTCGACAAAATACTGTTTTGGTCGAAAAATGCAAATCGGGTCTAAAAATGATGCTTGAGTAAAATAAATTTCATCTGCGTCTAAAATTGATATTAATGTAGAATAAATGGTCTTTGGATCGAAAAAATGGTTTTTGGGTCTTGTTTCGATCGAAGAATGATGATTGGGTTGAAAAAAATGAACTTTGAGTTGACAAATGTGTCGTTTGGGTCAAAAAAGTGTAGTTTGGGTCATTTTTTGGATCGAAAATTGATTTTTGCCTCTAAAATTGCTTTTGGGGTTGAAAAACGTTTTTGGGTTGAAAGAAATGTGTTTGGATAAAAAAAATGATGTTTGGGTCAAGTATAATTGTGGTTGGGTCGAAATGTGCTTTTTAGGTAGGAAAAATATTTTTTGGGTCGTGTTTTTTTCGAAAAGATCCATTTGAGTCGAAGAAGTAGGGTTTCGGTCCAAAAATGTTGTCTGGGTCGAAAAGTGACGTCCGGGTCAAGAAAATGTTGTTTGGGACAAAATATGTTGTTGTGGTCCGAAAATGTTGTTTGGGATGAAAAATGGTGCTCTGGTCGAAAATTGTCGTTCGGATTGTGTTTGGGTTGAAAATTGCTGTTTGGATAAAAAAAATGATGTTCATGTCGAGTTTTAGTAGAAAATAGATACTTGCGTTGAAAAAAGTCACTTTTGGTTATAAAAAAAAAATTTGTTTGGGTCGAAAAATGAACTTTGGGTTGAAAAAATGATGTTTGGGTAGGAAAATGCTGTTTTCGTCGAAAAAATGATGTTCAGGTCATTCATGTGTCTAAAATGCGATTTGGGTGAGAAAATGCTGCATGTATGAAAAGAAAAAAGTTTGGGTCGAAAAAATGGAACCTGTTTTGTGTTTTGGTAAAAAAAAATGACTTGGTCAAAAAATGAAGTTCTGGACGACAAAATACTGTTTTTGTCCAAAAATGCAAATCGGGTATAAAAATGATGCTTGGGTCAAGTATAAATGTGGTTGGGTCGAAATGTGCTTTTTAGGTAGGAAAAATATTGTTTGGGTCGTGTTTTTTTTTCGAAAAGATGAATTTGAGTAAAAGAAACGGGGTTTCTGTCCAAAAATGATGTCTGGGTCGAAAAGCGATGTCCGGGACAAGAATATGTTGTTTGGGACAAAAAATATTGTTCTGGTCCAAAAAAATTGTTTGGGATGAACAATGGTGCTCGGGTAGAAAAATTGTGCTAAGGCGGAAAAATGCCGTTTGGATAGTGTTTGGGTCGAATAAAAAAACGTTTATGTTGTGTTTTAGTAGAAAATAGATGGTTATGTGTCTATAATGCGATTTGGGTGGGAAAATGCTGCATGTATGAAAAGAAAAAAGTTTGGGTCGAAAAAATGGAACCTGTTTTGTGTTTTGGTAAAAAAAAAAATGACTTGGTCAAAAAATGAAGTTCTGGACGACAAAATACTGTTTTTGTCCAAAAATGCAAATCGGGTCTAAAAATGATGCTTGAGTAAAAAAAAATGTTGTGTGCGTCTAAAATAGATATTAATGTAGAATAAATGCTCTATGGATCGAAAAAATGGTTTTTGGGTCATGTTTCGATCGAAAAATGATGTTTGGATTGAAAAATTGAAGTTTGAGTTGACAAATGTGTCGTTTGGGTCGAAAAAAAAAACGTTTATGTTGTGTTTTAGTAGAAAATAGATGGTTATGTTGAAAAAAGGCACTTTTGGTAAAAAAAAAATTTCTTTGGGTAGAAAAATGAAGCAAGGGTTGAAAAAATGATGTTCGGGTCGGAAAATGCTGTTCTCGTCGAAAAAAAGATGCTGAGGTCATTCATGTGTCTAAAATGTGATTTGGGTGAGAAAATGCTGCATGTATAAAAAAAATTGTACGGGTCGGAAAAATGGTTTCTGTTTTGTGTTTTGGAAAAAAAAAAGGATGCCTTGGTCGAAAAATGAAGTACGGGTCGACAAAATACTGTTTTGGTCGAAAAATGCAAATCGGGTCTAAAAATGATGCTTGAGTAAAATAAATTTCATCTGCGTCTAAAATTGATATTAATGTAGAATAAATGGTCTTTGGATCGAAAAAATGGTTTTTGGGTCTTGTTTCGATCGAAGAATGATGATTGGGTTGAAAAAAATGAACTTTGAGTTGACAAATGTGTCGTTTGGGTCAAAAAAGTGTAGTTTGGGTCATTTTTTGGATCGAAAATTGATTTTTGCCTCTAAAATTGCTTTTGGGGTTGAAAAACGTTTTTGGGTTGAAAGAAATGTGTTTGGATAAAAAAAATGATGTTTGGGTCAAGTATAATTGTGGTTGGGTCGAAATGTGCTTTTTAGGTAGGAAAAATATTTTTTGGGTCGTGTTTTTTTCGAAAAGATCCATTTGAGTCGAAGAAGTAGGGTTTCGGTCCAAAAATGTTGTCTGGGTCGAAAAGTGACGTCCGGGTCAAGAAAATGTTGTTTGGGACAAAATATGTTGTTGTGGTCCGAAAATGTTGTTTGGGATGAAAAATGGTGCTCTGGTCGAAAATTGTCGTTCGGATTGTGTTTGGGTTGAAAATTGCTGTTTGGATAAAAAAAATGATGTTCATGTCGTGTTTTAGTAGAAAATAGATGCTTGCGTTGAAAAAAGCAACTTTTGGTATAAAAAAAATTTAGTTTGGGTCGAAAAATGAACTTTGGGTTGAAAAAATGATGTTTGGGTAATAAAATGCTGTTTTCGTCGAAAAAATGATGTTCAGGTCTTTCATGTGTCTAAAATGCGATTTGGGTGAGAAAATGCTGCATGTATGAAAAGAAAAAAGTTTGGGTCGAAAAAATGGAACCTGTTTTGTGTTTTGGTAAAAAAAAATGACTTGTCAAAAAATGAAGTTCTGGACGACAAAATACTGTTTTTGTCCAAAAATGCAAATCGGGTCTAAAAATGATGCTTGAGTAAAAATAAATGTTGTGTGCGTCTAAAATAGATATTAATGTAGAATAAATGCTCTATGGATCGAAAAAATGGTTTTTGGGTCATGTTTCGATCAAAAAATGATGTTTGGGTTGAAAAAATGAAGTTTGAGTTGACAAATGTGTCGTTTGGGTCGAACAAGTGTAGTTTGGGTCATTTTTGCATCGAAAAATGATTTTTGCCTCGAAAATTGCATTTGGGGTTGAAAAATGCTATTTGTGGTGAAAAAATTGTGCTTGGTTAAAAAAAAATGATGTTTGGGTCAAGTATAAATGTGGTTGGGTCGAAATGTGCTTTTTAGGTAGGAAAAATATTGTTTGGGTCGTGTTTTTTTTCGAAAAGATGAATTTGAGTCAAAGAAACGGGGTTTCTGTCCAAAAATGATGTCTGGGTCGAAAAGCGATGTCCGGGACAAGAATATGTTGTTTGGGAGAAAAAATATTGTTCTAGGTCCGAAAAAATTGTTTGGGATGAACAATGGTGCTCGGGTAGAAAAATGGTGCTAAGACGAAAAAATGCCGTTTGGATAGTGTTTGGGTCGAAAAAAAAAACGTTTATGTTGTGTTTTAGTAGAAAATAGATGGTTATGTTGAAAAAAGGCACTTTTGGTAAAAAAAAAATTTCTTTGGGTCGAAAAATGAAGCAAGGGTTGAAAAAATGATGTTTGGGTCGGAAAATGCTGTTCTCGTCGAAAAAAAGATGCTGAGGTCATTCATGTGTCTAAAATGTGATTTGGGTGAGAAAATGCTGCATGTATAAAAAAAATTGTATGGGTCAGAAAAATGGTTTATGTTTTGTGTTTTGGGAGAAAAAAAAAGATGCCTTGGTCGAAAAATGAATTACGGGTCGACAAAACACTGTTTTGGTCAAAAAATGCAAATCGGGTCTAAAAATGATGCTTTAGTAAAAGAAAATTCGACTGCGTCTAAAATTGATATTAATGTGGAATAAATGGTCTTTGGATCGAAAAAATGGTTTTGGGTCATGTTTCGATCGAAAAATAATGATTGGGTTGAAAAAATGAAGTTTAGAGTTGACAAATGTGTCGTTTGGGTCGAAAAAGTGTAGTTTGGGTCATTTTTTGATCGAAAATTGATTTGTGCCTCAAAAATTGCTTTTGGGGTTGAAAAATGCTTATTGGGTTGACAAAATTGTGTATGGATAAAAAAAATGATGTTTGGGTCGTATAATTGTGGTTGGGTTGAAATGTGCTTTTTATGTAGGAAAGATATTGGTTGGGTCGTGTTTTTTTCGAAAAGATCCATTTGAGTCGAATAAATGAGGTTTCGGTCCAAAAATGTTGTCCGAGTCGAAAAGTGATGTCCGGGTCAAGAAAATGGTGTCTGGGAAAAAAAATGTTGTTCTGGTACGAAAATGTTGTTTGGGACGAAAAATTGTGCACAGGTCGAAAAATGTCGTTTGGATTGTGTTTGGGTTGGAAATTGCTGTTTGGGTCGAAAAAATGATGCTCATGTCGTGTTTTAGTAGAAAATGGATGCTTGGGTTGAAAAAGCCTCTTTTGGTAAAAAATTTTTTTGTCTGGGTCGAAAAATGAAGCCTAGGTTGAAAAAATGATGTTTGGGTCGAAAAATGCTGTTCTCGTTGAAAAAAAGATGGTGAGGTCATTCATGTGTCTAAAATGTGATTTGGGTGAGAAAATGATGCATGTATAAAAAAAAATTGTACGGGTCGGAAAAATGGTTTCTGTTTTGTGTTTTGGAAAAAAAAAGGATACCTTGGTCGAAAAATGAAGTACGGGTCGACAAAATACTGTTTTGGTCGAAAAATGCAAATCGGGTCTAAAAATGATGCTTGAGTAAAAAAAATTTCATCTGCGTCTAAAATTGATATTAATGTAGAATAAATGGTCTTTGGATCGAAAAAATGGTTTTTGGGTCTTGTTTCGATCGAAAAAAGATGATTGGGTTGAAAAAAATGAAGTTTGAGTTGGCAAATATGTCGTTTGGGTCAAAAAAGTGTAGTTTGGGTCATTTTTTGGATCGAAAATTGATTTTTGCCTCTAAAATTGCTTTTGGGGTTGAAAAACGTTTTTTGGGTTGAAAGAAATGTGTTTGGATAAAAAAAAATGATGTTTGGGTCAAGTATAATTGTGGTTGGGTCGAAATGTGCTTTTTAGGTAGGAAAAATATTTTTTGGGTCGTGTTTTTTTCGAAAAGATCCATTTGAGTCGAAGAAGTGGGGTTTCGGTCCAAAAATGTTGTCTGGGTCGAAAAGTGACGTCCGGGTCAAGAAAATGTTGTTTGGGACAAAATATGTTGTTGTGGTCCGAAAATGTTGTTTGGGATGAAAAATGGTGCTCTGGTCGAAAAGTGTCGAAAAATGGAAATTGCTGTTTGGGTCGAAAAAATGATGCTCATGTCGTGTTTTAGTAGAAAATGGATGCTTGGGTTGAAAAAGCCTCTTTTGGTAAACAAAATTTGGTAAAAAGCCACTCAGGTCATTCATGTGTCTAATGGTAGAAAATGGATGTGAAGTGCTTCCTCCACATATCATCGTGCGTCGAAGCTACCCAGCGTTGGAGCTACCCTGCATGGTGCCGCCGTGCCATCGGAAGGCCTCCAGGGAGAGGGCTACCTGGGAGAGGGCTACCGGATGATATTGCGAACGTGGAGTGCTGTTTCCCTACATCATCGTGCGTCGAAGCTACCCGGGGTTGGGTCTGTCCTACATTGTGCCATAATATCGTTAGGAATGCCTAGAGTTTGATGTGTCTATCATACGAGACTTAAAGTACCGACCACGGGTGATGCCGTATCGTCGGGAATGTCCAGAGTATGATGTCACTACCATACGAGGCTTAAGTACCGACCACGGATAAATCCATATCGTTGGGAATGCCTAGAGTTTGATGTGACTATCATACGAGGCTAGGAGTACCGACCACAGGTGATGCCGTATCGTCGGGAATGCTCAGAGTATGACGTCACTAACATACGAGGCTCGAGTACGACCATGGGTGAATCCGTATCGTGGGGAATGCCCAGAGTATGATGCCACCATCGTACGAGGCTTGAGTAATGACCATGGATGGCCCTTAGGATGAGGATTACCCGGGAGAGGGCTACCGGATGATGCGAGGGATTGATATGTATTTATCTAGATGTGGAGAATCTTTGTAGCTTGGTATTAGTTTCTGTTACAACTCGTTAGTGTTAATGGATTAGTTGTTTCCCAAATGTCCCAACAGTTTTTCCCCCTTCGGGGTGAGGGTGAGGGTGATGTGTGGTCACGACTCTACGTGACATTTATATATGTCGGTGTTCTCCCATCCATATCTTTCCTTGAAAGGAAAATATGTTAGTGTTATATTAATATTCTTGAGTTGGATTCTTGCCACTCACTGAGCTTGTATCTCACCCCTCATGTGTTGTTTTCCGCCATGGACAGTGGGGCGTGGAGGTGGAGCATCCCTCTAGCGTAGTTCGCGCGTGGCGTGTCTCAGCTTCCGGTTGGCAAGTGTGGGGCTATCAGCAATCCTATTTTTGTGTATGTATTAGTAATTGTGCGTGTCGCACATATTGTTCTATTTGGACTAGACTTGGGCTCTCAGAGGACGGTAATTGTGTATTCGAGTCTGTGAAAATGTTTTTGATTTACAGACTTAATTGTATATTATACTTCCGCATCATTTCTTTTTATTGGCTACCACTTCCCTGTAGCCTTGTTATCTTATTTGATCCTTTTGATTATTGTTTGATCGGTAACGCTTCGGGGACGGTCGCCTCGGGGCTTAACAAAGTTGGTATCAGAGCCTGGTCCTGTCAAAGCCTAAGTCTAGTCGTGTAGATGAGTCGTGGGATATTTATCCGCTCACTCTGCTCTTAGTATTTCACCTTAGGATGCTGACATGTCTCCTTGCTTCCGTTGATGTGGTTGTGGTCACCCTTGTGCTCTGTGAGTTGTCGATTCGGTCGGTGGAGCAAGGTCAGTTATTGGGTTCTTTATTTTCAGACTAGGGCCTGGACAGCAGATTCCAGCCCATGAGTACTAGATTGATGAATTTGTTATGATCATTTGCATGTGGGTCACAATTCGATCATGGATTGTAGTGTGTGTAATGTGTATATCATCAAGTCATGTGGCTTAGTGGGTGATTGCTTACGGATTGAGTTCTGTAGTCACTTCTGATGAAGTGCTTTTCTTTTCTCCACTTGCGAATGAGAGGACAGCATGCGTGACGTTTATGTCTGTGTCACTTTTTGGCTGTTAAATATTTGATTGTATTTATTCTTATAGTTTGGGCATTCAATTTCAAAATCTAACTGCATATTTATTCTCCTGGTACTGGCATTGGCCTACCTATAAATTTTCGTCGCATTCTGACGTTTTTGGAATTATGCAGTTTTGATTTGGTATTCGGATTTGGTTTTGTTAAAATTCAAGATGAAAAGCTAAAAATCCGATATTATTATGAGATGTTCAGTTTTGAGATAGCTTCCATATAGAAGTGGAATTGGATCAACTGGATTCGTATATCAAAAGTTATTGATATTTTTCCGAGTATACCCCGAAGATGAGAAATCCAGGCAGCAGCCCTGTAAGATGTTTAGCGTTGATTTCGGAATAGCTGGAGAGGTTATTTGATCTAGGTGTAAACATGAAAGCTGTAGATAATCTTCTTATCTTTCCAATGGCATTAGAATCATGTAATTCGGAGCTGTATTGAGGAAGTTATGGTTGTTTAAGTGAAGGCTGTTCAGGGTTTTAAGTCCGAGGACAACTTGGTCATTCCCCCTCTTTTGTCTATTTAACCTCCCCCAAATGTGCACGACCTTGGGGTCTCTCCTCCTCTCTATTTCTGGTCCAGCCCCCCTCTTATGTGTGTTTTGGGTGGAGGAAGTGAAGGTGATGGAGAAGAAGAAGCTCAAGAGAGAGTGTAAGAATGTGTGTATAATGAGTTGTGTATGTTGTGTTGATGTTTCTCCTCCTTCTCCTCCTCTCCCCTAGCTGATCCAATGTTTTTCCCTCCTCTTTGGATCAGCACCCCTCATGTGTTTGTGGAAATGCCACAATGAGTGGGAAAAGGAGAAGATGGTGGAGCAAGGAGAAGAAGAAGATCATGGTGTATGTGAGTGCTTATGTTGTTGTTGTTGATGTTTATCCTTCCTCTCCTCCTCCTCTAGCTGATCCCCTGTTTTGCCCTCCCCTTTTGGTCCAGCCAAGGAGAAGGTGTGCTGTGAAGGAGATGGTGGTGATGGTGGGTGTGTGTGTGGTGTCATTGTGAGCCCAACACCTTCCCTTCTCCTCCCCATCTTTTGGTAATTTTCTACCCCTACTTTTATGCTTGCTAGGATGTTGTAGAGGGCATGCATGAGAGTGTTGTTATGAGTAATTGATGCTGCACATAGGATGGTTGTGTTAATGTATGAATGGGGTGGCTTTGTGTTGTAAGACAGATTTTCTGTCTCCTCAAGATTCTTGTGTTTGGGGTATTTAGAGGCATATTTTGAGACTTATGTCTTCATTTCATATGATCATCTATGTGTCTACATGTTACATATGAAATTTGGTGTCGTTTGGTTACCTGTATTGAAAGTTATAGCCTAATGTTCATGGCCTGTCCAGATTCGCATAGAAATAGACCTGTTTCTGAAAATAATTTATTTCGGGTATTTCAAGATTAAATCAGGATTTGATGTCTTCACGGATTATGATTCTAACATATCAGAGTATGTGTATGATTTATTTCAGAATTTTTGGATGTGTATTTTATGCCGTGGAGACCAATGTTTGGGGCTGATTGCTGTCGATGGACTAGTCTTGTATAAATATGTGACAAAGAGCTATTATGCATGGTGTGGACAATATCAGGAGTTGTGGTCTTCATGAAATAGGCTTATATATAGGTGCCAAGAAACTTCACGTTTGATTTGATAATCATTGGTTGTGTTTTGCAGCTTTCGTTGGCGGAACTCGCAATGAATGAGTTTTTGGTGAGTGGTTCGATCCTGTCACGCCCCAGGGCGGCCGTCCCCGAGACGTGGCAAATATATAAATGATATCAGTAATCCATACACGAGGTCAAATAAATACTCCACAATAGAAAAGGCAATACACAAGTAACTGACATCAAATATATTTACAAAAAGCGGAAGCTCAAATGACTAAGTCTGTAATTCAAAGACATATTACAGACTAGAGTACACAATCATCTGTCCTGTGAGAGCCAATATATAACAATAACAGACATCAACACTCTACATACCGTGCGCAAGCACAAGTATAATACATACAATAAAAGTGGAATGCTGATAGCCTCTGACTCGCAAGACATCCAACGCTAACGCGGGTCTCCTACTCGGATGGCGGCAGGGGAGCTCTTCTCTTGGATCCGACTCAGCGTCAACTGGGGAAAAACATAAGCGAGGGGTGAGCTACAAGCTCAGTGAGCGGTCAGAAACCAAACACCAACACAACATTCGATCCTAAGGCAATCACCTATCAAGGAAACCATGGGTAGAACCCAACGGTTAACAAGGTCACACGGCGGTGCAACCATACCTCGTCCTCGCCCTAGCCCCCACAGGGGTGAGCCTAGGGACTTGAAGGACAAAACTTGCTGTTCTACACCGTTCGTCATCCGGTAGCGCTCTCCCGGGCAGCCTCTACCTGGAGCCGGCCACGGTCGATACACTGTCGACAGCGTCGATGGTACCTACAGGTGGGGGTCCACCCAGGGCGGCTCGTACCTAGGAAGCATCCACATGGATCCGGCGAAGGAGAGAACAATTCATGCTCGCAATATCGTCCGGTGGTCCACCTTCGCGTAGCCTCTCCTGGTACACTCCCATGATCAGTACATCCGCCGAATGCATCGGGAGTACTTACAAGTGGGAGTCCTCTGTCAGGGCAGCTTCAACATCTGGGCCACGACATGCGACGATATTGGGAGGACCCATTACATGCTCGCACGCGAACCCTACGGGAAAACCATCTATACAAGTTGATGGGTCGAGTATCAACTCGAGCCCACCCCACTCACGCAAATACCCTCACCCTCACCCCGATGGGTGACATAAGATCTTGGGAGCAATACCCTCACCCTCACTCCGACGGGTGACATAGGATCTTGGGAGCAATACCCTCACCCTCACTCCGACGGGTGACATAGGATCTTGGGAAAATTACACGAACTGGCAGATCGAACCAATGCCAACCCACCACACCCTCACCCTCACCCCCTCCTCGGGGTGACATAGGCTCTTGGGGAAGAGGTCGATTGTTCTACTCCACTCGTCTTCCGGTAGTCTCTCCCGGTGTGGCCTCTACTACCTCGTGCACAGGGTTCAGGCCTCTACCGGACTAGTCTCCCAAGACCACTACCTCAGCTGTATGGGCACACCAACACGCGTCATGAGTAGTATCTGGGAGATCTCCATCGGACTTTACTACGCCGGGCAGTCTCTACTCGGAGCCAACGAAGGAAAGAACACTCGACACTCGCGAATACGATCCCTATGGATCCGTCATCATCGGTTATCAAACACCGATAAGCGCAATGAATTCTCATGAATTCCCTCCAGGGCGCATAACTCAGATGCGGGGAAGATATTTTATTCTAAGTGTCAAAGGCATGGTACGACCCCATAGGAGGTCATACACTTGTCTAATCCCATTAAACAAGGCTCACGGCCCAAACAGGCATATACAGAATATGCAATTAATTACCCAGGGATAACTTACATAAACATGCATACGAGGGCATAGTAAATATTCAATCACATAAGTACGACTTAAGCAGGCGTTGGATATCACCAACTCAAAGGGGAGGGTTAAGCGCGATCCGCGCGACAGTAGGTGTATGCTAATAATTCCAAGTAAACCCGAGTCAAGTAGGAACTACATCTACTCACTCGGTTAGCGAAAGGAGGGAGGGCGAGAGAGAGGGAATGCCTCATCCCCTCTCGAAGCTGGTCATAGTTTTGCCCCAACAAGATGGGTGCAACAACTATACCACACCCTCGAGTACTAAATCGGGATTATTGCGCATACACCCCGTTATTAACCCAAGTTAGACATGCTGGATATGTTCAATTAATAATACAGGTAGTAATTCAACAAAATAACCTAAGTCATGCCATATTCTATACAATACATAGGCAAGTATAAGGTAGAATAGGGGTTCTACACAATATACGAGCTATACAACCTAGCATGCATGATATCTAACATATTTAGGGTGCAATTAAAGCCCCATGGGAGCGCGAAGCACGACTACGTGCATCGAGCGCTCCCGGAAGGGTTGGAATCAAACCACTCACCGATACCCGAGTCGTCGCGCATCCCAACCGACGAGGTCTGCAAGCCAAGGGTACCAAAAGGGTGAGTAAAATCATATACAAACATATAAAATCAATTAGGGATGCCTAAGACGTAGACATCCACGCATACGGACTCGAACGCACGCAAGCATGCACGCACGCACGCGTGCCCGAGCCCCCGGACACCCACCCGAGGGTGCCGACCCTTCGCACGCCCAAAACGGGCCCCGGGCAGCACCCGCGCGCGGCCCCTGCGCCCTGCGCGCGCATGCCGCGCGCATGCCGCGCGCCCGCCGCGCGCAGACGCGCGCTCCGCGCGCAGACAGCGCGCGGATACGCACCCCCGCGCGCGCACACCCTGCGCGTGCGCACGCGCGCTCCCGCGCGTCCCAGCGCTTCCCAGCGCCCCGCGCGCGCCTCAGCGCGTGCTAGCGCCTCGCGCGCGCCCGCGTGCGCGCTCGCGCGTGCGGACCCGCGCGCCCAGCCCCCAAACTCCCTCCCCCAAGCCCCCACTTGCACCCAAACACAAATACCACCCAAGCATGCCCTCCCAAGCATCCTCAAAGCCATAAAAACCAACCAAAGAAGAGGAAAAACTCACCCAACTGAGAGGGGGAAAGGAAAGGGGAGCGTAGGGCTCACAAGCGCACCCTCGGCTACCCCGATCACCACCACTGCCACCACCACCTCTTCTACGCCTCCCTTCCTTCTTCTTCTTCATTGGGACATATCAACAAACACATGGGGGGCTGGCTGACTAGAGAGGGGAAGGAAAAGAGAAGGGATGTGGAAGAGAAAGAAAGAATCAACAACTACAACAACAACATATACACACCTTCTTCTTCATTGTGCTCCTTCTCCATCACCATCTCTTCCTTCTCTTCCACCCAAGCCACACTTCAATGGGGGCTGAACCAGAGAGCAAAAGAGGGGAAAATGAGTCCCAAAGTCGTGCATTTGGGGCCTTTAAATAGGCAAAGTCGGACTGAATGACCGAGCTGTCCTCGGACTTAAAACCTCTGAACAGCATTCACTTAAATGGCCATAACTTCCTCCATACAGCTCCGAATTGCACGATTCCAGTGGCATTTGAAAGATACGACGATTATCTACAACTTTCATGTTTACACCTAGATCAAATAACCCCTCCGGCTATTTCGAAATCTAGGCTAAACATCTTACAGGGCTGCTGCCTGGATTTCTCAACTTCGGGGTATACATGGAAACATACCCATATCTTTTGATATACGAATCCAGTTGATCCAATTCCACTTCTATATGGAAGTTATCTCAAAACTGAACATCTCGTAATAATATCGGATTTTTATCTCTTCATCTTGGATTTTAACAAAATCAAATCCGAATGCCCAATCCAAAACTGCATAATTCCAAAAACGTTATCAGAATTAAACGAAAATTTTATGGGCAGTACTAAACAGTACCAGGACCCATAATATGCAGTTATATCTTCAATCAGAGTCCTCAACCCCACTAGGTAGCTAAAAACCAAAAATTTTAGCGACTCCGATCGAAATTAGGACTCTAAATGACACAGGTCCAATGATGTTTGGGTAGGAAAATGCTGTTTTCGTCGAAAAAATGATGTTCAGGTCATTCATGTGTCAAAAATGCGATTTGGGTGAGAAAATGCTGCATGTATGAAAAAAAAAAGTTTGGGTCGAAAAAATGGTACCAGTTTTGTGTTTTGGTAAAAAAAAAAGATGACTTGGTCAAAAAATGAAGTTCTGGACGACAAAATGCTGTTTTTGTCCAAAAATGCAAATCGGGATCTAAAAATGATGCTTGAGTAAAAAAAAATATTGTATGTCTCTAAAATAGATATTAATGTAGAATAAATGCTCTTTGGATCGAAAAAAAGGTTTTTGGGTCATGTTTCGATCGAAAAATGATGTTTGGGTTGAAAAAATGAAGTTTGAGTTGACAAATGTGTCGTTTGGGTTGAACAAGTGTAGTTTGGGTCATTTTTGGATCGAAAAATGATTTTTGCCTCGAAAATTGCATTTGGGGTTGAAAAATGCTATTTGTGTTGAAAAAATTGTGCTTGGCTAAAAAAAATGATGTTTTGGTCAAGTATAATTGTGGTTGGGTCGAAATGTGCTTTTTAGGTAGGAAAAATATTGTTTGGGTCGTGTTTTTTGTTAGACCTGTGTCATTTAGAGTCCTAATTTCGATCGGAGTCGCTAAAATTTTTGGTTTTTAGCTACCTTCTGGGGTTTAAGGACTCTGATTGAATATATAACTGCATATTATGGGTCCTGGTACTGTTTAGTACTGCCCATAAAATTTTCGTTTTATTCCGATAACGTTTTTGGAATTATGCAGTTTTGGATTGGTATTCGGATTTGATTTTGTTAAAATCCAAGATGAAGAGATAAAAATCCGATATTATTACGAGATGTTCAGTTTTGAGATAGCTTCCATATAGAAGTGGAATTGGATCAACTGGATTCGTATATCAAAAGTTATGGGTATTTTTCCATGTATACCCCGAAGTTGAGAAATCCAGGCAGCAGCCCTGTAAGATGTTTATCCTAGATTTAGGAATAGCTGGAGGGGTTATTTGATCTAGGTGTAATCATGCAATTCGGAGCTGTATTGAGGAAGTTATGGCTGTTTAAGTGAAGGTTGCGCAGAGGTTTTAAGTCCGAGGATGACTTGGTCATTTACTCGACCTTTGCTTATTTAACCCCCAAATGTGCACGACTTCAGCCTCTGTTTGAGCTCTCTTTTGCTCTGGTCCAGCCCTTTGAAGTGTGTTTTGGGTGGAGGAGAAGGAAGAGATGGTGATGGAGAAGGAGCCCTTGATGGAGGAAGTGAAGGAATCAAGGTTTGTGTGTGAATGTTGTGTTGTTGTTTCTCATCTTCTCCTCCCCTAGCTGATCCATTGCTTTCCCTCCCCCTTTTGATAACAGCACCCCAAGTGTTTGTGTTTATGTCTAAGTGAGGGAGATGAAGAAGGAGTGCTTGGTTGTTGGTGGAGCAAGAAGTAGAAGTAATCAAGGTTAGTATGTGTGCATGTGAGAGGAGTTGTTGTTCCTTCCCTTCTCCATCCCCTACCCCCTCATGATCTCCCATTTCCCCCCTGTTTTCAGCATGTGCAAGAGCTCCCACGTTGAGGCGGTGGTGGCGGTCGAGGTGGTTGCGGGCGTGCTTGCGAGCCCCCACACCTCCCCCTTCCTTTCCCCTCTTTTGGTGAGTTTTCTCTCCTCCTAAAGTTGGTTTTAAATGCATGTGGGGGTGCTTGGGGAGGGCTTGCATGGGTGTTATGTGTTGTATATGTGTGCACACCACTTGTTTGTGAGTATGTGTGAGTGAACCATATATACATATTCTTCTCCTCTTACCAATGGGAGTCCTCATGCATCACCTAAACTTGTGTTGTGTACTAAAGGGGCGTGGGATTGACGCATTGGTACACTCGAGATCACATAAGAGGTATGCGGGGGCTGCGGGTGCGCGCTCGGCGTACTCGCATGCGTGCGGAGGCGCGGGAAGCGTGCATGAGGTGCTCGCATGCGTGCGGAGTGTGCGGGAAGCGTGCATGAGGTGCTCGCATGCGTGCGGAATGCGTGGGCAGCATGCACGAGGTGCTCGAGATCGTGCTTGACGTTGTTCGATGTGTGCGGAGTGCGTGGGCAGCGTGCACGAGGTGCTCGAGGGTGTGCTTGACGTTGTTCGATGCGTGCGGAGTGTGCGGGCAGCGTGCACGAGGTGCTCGAGGGCGTGCTTGGCCTTGCCCGATGCGTGCGGAGTGCGTGGGAAGCATGCACGAGGTGCTCGAGGACGTGCTTGACGTTGTTTGATGCGTGCGGGGTGCATGGGCAGCGTGCACGGGGTACTCGAGGGCGTGCTTGCGGCGCTCAGACGCGTTCGGAGTGCTTCGTGGTGTCGAGCAGCTTGTTATAGCCAAATGCAACCATTGGATGATCCTTGGTGGATTGATTTCAGGCTTCGGATTCAACTCGTCGCTCTCTTCCGTTTCGCGAGCCATGCGCTCGTTAGGTGAGTGGTTTGATTCCAACCCTTCCGGGAGCGCTCGATGCACGTAGTCGTGCTTCGCGCTTCCATGGGGCCTTAATTGCACCCTAAATATGTTAGATATCATGCATGCTAGGTTTTATAGCTCGTATATTGTGTAGAACCCTATTCTACCTTATACTTGCCTATGTATTGTATAGAATATGGCATGACTTAGGTTATTTTGTTTGAATTACTACCTGTATTATTAATTGAACATATCCAGCATGTTTAACTTGGGTTAATAACGGGGTGTGCGCAATAATCCCGATTTAGTACTCGAGGGTGTGGTATAGTTGTTGCACCCATCTTGTTGGGGCAAAACTATGACCAGCTTCGAGAGGGGATGAAGCATTCCCTCTCTCTCGCCCTCCCTCCTTTCGCTAACCGAGTGAGTAGATGTAGTTCCTACTTGACTCGGGTTTGCTTGGAATTATTAGCATACACCTACTGTCGCGCGGATCGCGCTTAACCCTCCCCTTTGAGTTGGTGATACCCAACGCCTGCTTAAGTCGTACTTATGTGATTGAATATTTATTATGCCCTCGTAAGCATGTTTAAGTAAGTTATCCCTAGGTAATTAATTGCATATTCTGTATATGCCTATTTGGGCCATGAGCCTTGTTTAATGAGATTAGACAAGTGTATGACCTCCTATGGGGTCATACCATGCCTTTGACACTTAGAATAAAATGTCTTCCCCGCATCTGAGTTATGCGCCCTGGAGGGAATTCATGAGAATTCATTGCGCTTATCGGTGTTTGATAACCGATGATGACGGATCCATAGGGATCTTATTCGCGAGTGTCGAGTGTTCTTTCCTTCGTCGGCTCCGAGTAGAGACTGCCCGGTGTAGTAAAGTCCGGTGGAGATCTCCCAGATACTACTCATGACGCGTGTTGGTGTGCCCATACAGCTGAGGTAGCAGTCTTGGGAGACTAGTCCGGTAGAGGCCTGAACCCTGTGCACGAGGTAGTAGAGGCCACACCGGGAGAGACTACCGGAAGACGAGTGGAGTAGAACAATCGACCTCTTCCCCAAGAGCCTATGTCACCCCGAGGAGGGGGTGAGGGTGAGGGTGAGGGTGTGGTGGGTCGGCGTTGGTTCGATCTGCCAGTTCGTGTAATTTCCCAAGATCCTATGTCACCCGTCGGAGTGAGGGTGAGGGTGAGGGTATTGCTCCCAAGATCCTATGTCACCCGTCGGAGTGAGGGTGAGGGTATTGCTCCCAAGATCCTATGTCACCCATCGGGGTGAGGGTGAGGGTATTGGCGTGAGTGGGGTGGGCCCGAGTTGATACTCGACCCACCAGCTTGTGTAGTAGGTTTTCCCATGGGGTTCGCGCTGCGAACAAGTAGTGGTTCCTCCCAATATCGTCGCATGTCGTGGCCCAGATGTTGAAGCTGCCCTGACAGAGGACTCCCACTTGTAAGTACTCCCGATGCATTCGGCGGATGTACTGATCATGGGAGTGTACCAGGTGAGGCTACGCGAGGGTGGACCACCGGACGATATTGCGAGCATGATTCGTTCTCCCCTTCGTCGGATCCATGTGGATGCTTCCTAGGTACGAGCCGCCCTGGGTGGACCCCCACCTGTAGGTACCATCGACGCTGTCGACAGTGTACTGACCGTGGCCGGCTCCAGGTAGAGGCTGCCCAGGAGAGCGCTACCGGATGACGAACGGTGTAGAACAGCAAGTTTTGTCCTTCAAGTCCCTAGGCTCACCCCTGTGGGGGCTAGGGCGAGGACGAGGTATGGTTGCACCGCCGTGTGACCTTGTTAACCGTTGGGTTCTACCCATGGTTTCCTTGATAGGTGATTGCCTTAGGATCGAATGTTGTGTTGGTGTTTGGTTTCTGACCACTCACTGAGCTTGTAGCTCACCCCTCGCTTATGTTTTTCCCCAGTTGACGCTGAGTCAGATCCAAGAGAAGGGCTCCCCTGGCGCCATCCGAGTAGGAGACCCGCGTTCGTGTTGGATGTCTTGCGAGTCGGAGGCTATCAGCATTCCCTTTTCATTGTATGTATTATACTTGTGCTTGCGCACGGTATGTAGACTATTGATGTCTGTTATTGTTATATATTGGCTCTCACAGGACAGTTAATTGTGTACTCTAGTCTGTAATATGTCTTTGAATTACAGACTTAGTCATTTGAGCTTCCGCCATATGTATATATTTGATGTCAGTTATTTGTGTATTGCCTTTTTCTTAGGGAGTATTTATTTGACCTCGTGCATGGATTACTGATATCATTTATATATTTGCCACGTCTCGGGGACGGCCGCCCTGGGGCGTGACATTTTTTTTCGAAAAGATGAATTTGAGTCAAAGAAACGGTGTTTCTGTCCAAAAATGATGTCTGGGTCGAAAAGCGATGTCCGGGACAAGAATACGTTGTTTGGGACAAAAAATATTGTTCTGGTCCGAAAAAATTGTTTGGGATCAACATTGGTGCTCGGGTCGAAAAAAGGTGCTAAGGCTGATAAATGACGTTTGGATAGTGTTTGGGTCGAAAAAAAAAACGTTTATGTTGTGTTTTAGTAGAAAATAGATGGTTATGTTGAAAAAAGGTACTTTTGGTTATAAAAAAAAAAATTTTGGGTCGAAAAATGAAGCAAAGGTTGAAAAAATGATGTTTGGGTCGGAAAAAGCTGTTCTCGTCGAAAAAAAGATGGTGAGGTCATTCATGTGTCTAAAATGTGATTTGGGTGAGAAAATGCTGCATGTATAAAAAAAATTGTATGGGTTGGAAAAATGGTTTCTGTTTTGTGTTTTGGGAAAAAAAAAGATGCCTTGGTCGAAAAATGAAGTACGGGTCGACAAAACACTGTTTTGGTAAAAAAAAAATGCAAATCGGGTCTAAAAATGATGCTTTAGTAAAAGAAAATTCGACTGCGTCTAAAATTGATATTAATGTGGAATAAATGGTCTTTGGATTGAAAACATGGTTTTGGGTCATGTTTCGATCGAAAAATAATGATTGGGTTGAAAAAATGAAGTTTTGAGTTGACAAATGTGTCGTTTGGGTCGAAAAAGCGTAGTTTGGGTCGGAAAATGAAGCCTGGGTTGAAAAAATGTTGTTTGGGTCAGAAAATGCTGTTCTCGTTGAAAAAAAGATGGTGAGGTCATTCATGTGTCTAAAATGTGATTTGGGTGAGAAAATGCTGCATGTATAAAAAAAATTATATGGGTCGAAAAAATGGTTTCTGTTTTGTGTTTTGGAAAAAAAAAGGATGCCTTGGTTGAAAAATGATGTACGGGTTGACAAAATACTGTTTTGGTCGAAAAATGCAAATCGGGTCTAAAAATGATGCTTGAGTAAAAAAAATTTCATCTGAGTCTAAAATTGATATTAATGTAGAATAAATGGTCTTTGGTTCGAAAAAATGGTTTTTGGGTCTTGTTTCGATCGAAAAATGATGATTGGGTTGAAAAAAATGAAGTTTGAGTTGACAAATGTGTCGTTTGGGTCAAAAAAGTGTAGTTTGGGTCATTTTTTGGATCGAAAATTGATTTTTGCCTCGAAAATTGCTTTTGGGGTTGAAAAACGCTTTTTGGGTTGAATGAATTGTGTTTGGATAAAAAAAAATGATGTTTGGGTCAAGTATAATTTTGGTTGGGTCAAAATGTGCTTTTTAGGTAGGAAAAATATTTTTTTTGTCGTGTTTTTTTTCGAAAAGATCCATTTGAGTCGAAGAAGTGGGGTTTCGGTCCAAAAATGTTGTCTGGGTCGAAAAGTGACGTCCGGGTCAAGAAAATTGCTGTTTGGATAAAAAAATGATGTTCATGTCGTGTTTTAGTAGAAAATAGATGCTTGCGTTGAAAAAAGCCAATTTTGGTAAAAAAAAAAAATTTGTTTGGGTCGAAAAATGAACTTTGGGTTGAAAAAATGATGTTTGGGTAGGAAAATGCTGTTTTCGTCGAGAAAATGTTCAGGTCATTCATGTGCCTAAAATGCGATTTGGGTGGGAAAATGCTGCATGTATGAAAATAAAAAAAGTTTGGGTCGAAAAAATGGTACCTGTTATGTGTTTTGGCAAAAAAAAAAAGATGACTTGGTCAAAAAATAAGTTCTGGACGACAAAATACTGTTTTTCTCCAAAAATGCAAATCGGGTCTAAAAATGATTCTTGAGTAAAAAAAAATGTTGTGTGCGTCTGAAATAGATATTAATGTAGAATAAATGATCTTTGGATCGAAAAAATGGTTTTTGGGTCATGTTTCGATCGAAAAATGATGTTTGGGTTGAAAAAATGAAGTTTGAGTTGACAAATGTGTCGTTTGGGTCGAACAAGTGTAGTTTGGGTCATTTTTGGATCGAAAAATGATTTTTACCTCGAAAATTGCATTTGGGGTTGAAAAATGCTATTTGTGTTAAAAAAATTGTGCTTAGCTAAAAAAAATGATGTTTGGGTCAAGTATAAATGTGGTTGGGTCGAAATGTGCTTTTTAGGTAGGAAAAATATTGTTTGGGTCGTGTTTTTTTTCGAAAAGATGAATTTGAGTCAAAGAAACGGGGTTTCTGTCCAAAAATGATGTCTGGGTCGAAAAGCGATGTCCGGACAAGAATATGTTGTTTGGGACAAAAAATATTGTTATAGTCCGAAAAAATTGTTCGGGATGAACAATGGTGCTCGGGTCGAAAAATGGTGCTAAGGGGGAAAAATGTCGTTTGGATAGTGTTTGGGTCGAAAAAAAAAACATTTATGTTGTGTTTCAGTAGAAAATAGATGGTTATGTTGAAAAAAGGCACTTTTGGTAAAAAAAAAAAAAATTAGGTCGAAAAATGAAGCAAGGGTTGAAAAAATGACGTTTGGGTCGGAAAATGCTCTTCTCGTCGAAAAAAAGATGGTGAGGTCATTCATGTGTCTAAAATGTGATTTGGGTGAGAAAATGCTGCATGTATAAAAAAAATTGTATGGGTCAGAAAAATGGTTTCTGTTTTGTGTTTTGGGAAAAAAAAAGATGCCTTGGCCGAAAAATGAAGTACGGGTCGACAAAACACCGTTTTGGTAAAAAAAAATGCAAATCGGGTTTAAAAATGATGCTTTAGTAAAAGAAAATTCGACTGCGTCTAAAATTGATATTAATGTGGAATAAATGGTCTTTGGATTGAAAAAATGGTTTTGGGTCATGTTTCTATCGAAAAATAATGATTGGGTTGAAAAAATGAAGTTTTGAGTTGACAAATGTGTCGTTTGGGTCGAAAAAGAGTAGTTTGGGTCATTTTTTGATCGAAAATTAATTTTTGAATCAAAACTTGCTTTTGGGGTAGAAAAATGCTTATTGGGTTGACAAAATTGTGTATGGATAAAAAAAATGATGTTTGGGTCGTATAATTGTGGTTGGGTTGAAATGTGCTTTTTATGTAGGAAACATATTGGTTGGGTCGTGTTTTTTTCGAAAAGATCCATTTGAGTCGAAGAAATGAGGTTTCGATTCAAAAATGTTGTCTGAGTCGAAAAGTGATGTCCGGGTCAAGAAAATGGTGTCTGGGACAAAAAATGTTGTTCTGGTACGAAAATGTTGTTTGGGACGAAAAATTGTGCACAGGTCGAAAAATGTCCTTTGGATTGTGTTTGGGTTGGAAATTGCTGTTTGGGTCGAAAAAATGATGCTCATGTCGTGTTTTAGTAAAAATGGATGCTTGGGTTGAAAAAGCCTCTTTTGGTGAAAATTTTTTTTGTCTGGGTCGAAAAATGAAGCCTGGGTTGAAAAAATGATGTTTGGGTCAGAAAATGCTGTTCTCGTTGAAAAAAAGATGGTGAGGTCATTCATGTGTCTAAAATGTGATTTGGGTGAGAAAATGCTGCATGTATAAAAAAAAATTGTATGGGTCGGAAAAATGGTTTCTGTTTTGTGTTTTGGAAAATAAAAAGGATGCCTTGGTCGAAAAATGAAGTACGGGTCGACAAAAAACTGTTTTGGTCGAAAAATGCAAATCGGGTCTAAAAATGATGCTTGAGTAAAAAAAATTTCATCTGCGTCTAAAATTGATATTAATGTAGAATAAATGGTCTTTGGATCGAAAAAATGGTTTTTGGGTCTTGTTTCGATCGAAAAATGATGATTGGGTTGAAAAAAATGAAGTTTGAGTTGACAAATGTGTCGTTTGGGTCAAAAAAGTGTAGTTTGGGTCATTTTTTGGATCGAAAATTGATTTTTGCCTCGAAAATTGCTTTTGGGGTTGAAAAACGCTTTTTGGGTTGAAAGAATTGTGTTTGGATAAAAAAAAATGATGTTTGGGTCAAGTATAATTGTGCTTGGTTCGAAATGTGCTTTTTAGGTAGGAAAAATATTTTTTGGGTCGTGTTTTTTCCGAAAAGATCCATTTGAGTCGAAGAAGTGGGGTTTCGGTCCAAAAATGTTGTCTGGGTAGAAAAGTGACGTCCGGGTCAAGAAAATGTTGTTTGGGACAAAAAATGTTGTTGTGGTCCGAAAATGTTGTTTGGGATGAAAAATGGTGCTCTGGTCGAAAAGTGTCGTTCGGATTGTGTTTGGGTTGAAAATTGCTGTTTGGATTAAAAAATGATGTTCATGTCGTGTTTTAGTAGAAAATAGATGCTTGCGTTGAAAAAAGCCACTTTTGGTAAAAAAAAAAATTTTGTTTGGGTCGAAAAATGAACTTTGGGTTGAAAAAATGATGTTTGGGTAGGAAAATGCTGTTTTCGTCGAAAAAATGATGTTCAGGTCATTCATGTGTCTAAAATGCGATTTGGGTGAGAAAATGCTGCATGTATGAAAAGAAAAAAGTTTGGGTCGAAAAAATGGTACCTGTTATGTGTTTTGGTAAAAAAAAAAAGATGACTTGGTCAAAAAATGAAGTTCTTGACGACAAAATACTGTTTTTGTCCAAAAATGCAAATCGGGTCTAAAAATGATGCTTGAGTAAAAAAGAATGTTGTGTGCGTCTAAAATAGATATTAATGTAGAATAAATGCTCTTTGGATCGAAAAAATGGTTTTTGGGTCATGTTTCGATCGAAAAGTGATGTTTGGGTTGAAAAATGAAGTTTGAGTTGACAAATGTGTCGTTTGGGTCGAACAAGTGTAGTTTGGGTCATTTTTGGATCGAAAAATGATTTTTGCCTAGAAAATTGCATTTGGGGTTGAAAAATGCTATTTGTGTTGAAAAAATTGTGCTTGGCTAAAAAAATGAAGTTTGGGTCAAGTATAAATGTGGTTGGGTCGAATGTGCTTTTTAGGTAGGAAAAATATTGTTTGGGTCGTGTTTTTTTTTCGAAAAGATGAATTTGAGTAAATGAAACGGGGTTTCTGTCCAAAAATGATGTCTGGGTCGAAAAGCCATGTCTGGGACAAGAATATGTTGTTTGGGATAAAAAATATTGTTCTGGTCCGAAAAAATTGTTTGGGATGAACAATGGTGCTCGGGTCGAAAAATGGTGCTAAGGCGGAAAAATGCCGTTTGGATAGTGTTTGGGTCGAAAAAAAAAACGTTTATGTTGTGTTTTAGTATAAAATAGATGGTTATGTTGAAAAAAGGCACTTTTGGTATAAAAAAAAAAATTTCTTTGGGTCGAAAAATGAAGCAAGGGTTGAAATTGATGTTTGGGTCAAAAAATGCTTTAGTAAAAGAAAATTCGACTGCGTCTAAAATTGATATTAATGTGGAATAAATGGTCTTTGGATCGAAAAAATGGTTTTGGGTCATGTTTCGATCGAAAAATAATGATTGGGTTGAAAAAATGATGTTTGGGTAGGAAAATGCTGTTTTCGTCGAAAAAATGATGTTCAGGTCATTCATGTGTCAAAAATGCGATTTGGGTGAGAAAATGCTGCATGTATGAAAAGGAAAAAGTTTGGGTCGAAAAAATGGTACCAGTTTTGTGTTTTGGTAAAAAAAAAAGATGACTTGGTCAAAAAATGAAGTTTTGGACGACAAAATACTGTTTTTGTCAAAAAATGCAAATCGGGATCTAAAAATGATGCTTGAGTAAAAAAAAATGTTGTGTGTGTCTAAAATAGATATTAATATAGAATAAATGCTCTTTTGATCGAAAAAATGGTTTTTGGGTCATGTTTCGATCGAAAAATGATGTTTGGGTTGAAAAAATGAAGTTTGAGTTGACAAATGTGTCGTTCGGGTCGAAGAAGTGTTGTTTGGGTCATTTTTGGATCGAAAAATGATTTTTGCCTCGAAAATTGCATTTGGGTTGAAAAATACTATTTGTGTTGAAAACATTGTGCTTGGCTAAAAAAAATGATGTTTGGGTCAAGTATAAATGTGGTTGGGTCGAAATGTGCTTTTTAGGTTGGAAAAATATTGTTTGGGTCGTGTTTTTTTTCGAAAAGATGAATTTGAGTCAAAGAAACGGGGTTTCTGTCCAAAAATGATGTCTGGGTCGAAAAACGATATCCGGGACAAGAATATGTTGTTTGGGACAAAAAATATTGTTCTGGTCCGAAAAAATTGTTTGGGATGAACAATGGTGCTCGGGTCGAAAAATGGTGCTAAGGCGGAAAAATGCCGTTTGGATAGTGTTTGGGTTGAAAAAAAAAACGTTTATGTTGTGTTTTTGTAGAAAATAGATGGTTATGTTGAAAAAAGGCACTTTTGGTAAAAAAAATTTTTTTTTTGGGTCGAAAAATGAAGCAAGGGTTGAAAAAATGATGTTTGGGTCGGAAAATGCTGTTCTCGTCGAAAAAAAGATGGTGCAGTCATTCATGTGTCTAAAATGTGATTTGGGTGAGAAAATGCTGCATGTATAAAAAAAATTGTATGGGTCGGAAAAATGGTTTCTGTTTTGTGTTTTGGGAAAAAAAAAGATGCCTTGGTCGAAAAATGAAGTACGGGTCGACAAAACACTGTTTTGGTAAAAAAAAATGCAAATCGAGTCTAAAAATGATGCTTTAGTAAAAGAAAATTCGACTGCGTCTAAAATTGATATTAATGTGGAATAAATGGTCTTTGGATTGAAAAAATGGTTTTGGGTCATGTTTCGATCGAAAAATAATGATTGGGTTGAAAAAATGAAGTTTTGAGTTGACATGTTACACCCCGAAGAGACCGTCCCCGAAGCATTACCAATCAAACAATAATCAAAAGGATCAAATAAGAAAACAAGGCTACAGGGAAGTGGTAGCCAATAAAAAGAAATGATGCGGAAGTATAATATACATTTAAGTCTGTAAATCAAAAACATTATTACTGACTCGAATACACAATTACCGTCTTGTGAGAGCCCAAGTCTAGTCCAAATACAACAATATGTGCGACACGCACAATTACTAATACATACACAAAAATAGGATTGCTGATAGCCCCACACTTGCCGACCGAAAGCTGAGACACGCCACGCGCGAACTACGCTAGAGGGATGCTCCACCTCCACGCCCCACTGTCCCTGGCGGAAAACAACACACGAGGGGTGAGCTACAAGCTCAGTGAGTGGCAAGAATCCAACTCAAGAATAATAATATAACACTAACATATTTTCCTTTCAAGGAAAGATATGGATGGGAGAATACCGACAGATATAAATGTCACGTAGAGTCGTGACCACAAATCACCCTCACCCTCACCCCGAAAGGGGGAAAACTGTTGGGACTTTTGGGAAACAACTAATCCATTAACACTAACGAGTTGTAACAGAAACTAATACCAAGCTACAAAGATTCTCCACATCTAGATAAATACATACCAATCCCTCGCATCATCCGGTAGCCCTCTCCCGGGTAAATCTCATCCTAAGGGTCATCCATGGTCAGTACTCAAGCCTCGTACGATGGTGGCATCATACTCTAGGCATTCCCCACGATATGGATTCACCCATGGTCGATACTCAAGCCCTGTATGTTAGTGACGTCATACTCTGGGCATTCCTGACGATACAGCATCACCCGTGGTCGGTACTCCTAGCCTCGTATGATAGTCACATCAAACTCTAGGCATTCCCAACGATATGGATTTATCCGTGGTCGGTACTTAAGCCTCGTATGGTAATGACATCATACTCTGGACATTCCCAACGATACGCCATCACCCGTGGTCGGTACTTTAAGTCTCGTATGATAGTCACATCATACTCTGGGCATTCCTAACGATATTTTGGCACAATGCACGACAGACTCAACCCCGGGTAGCTTCGACGCACGATGATGTAGGGAAATAGTACTCCACATTCGCAATATCATCCGGTAGCCCTCTCCCTGGCGGCCTTCCGATGGCACGGCGGCACCATGCAGGGTAGCTCCAACGCTGGTTAGCTTCGACGCACGATGATATGTGGAGGAAGCACTTCGTGCTCGCAATACGATCCACACACGCTTAACACAGGTAGGCCTAACATACTATTGTCATAGCTATCAAGTAACAAACACCGAATAGCCTCTACGCACGATGATGTAGAGAAACAGTACTCCACGCTCGTAATATCATCTGGTAGCCCTCTCCCAGGTAGCCCTCTCCCTGGCGGCCTTCCGGTGGCACGGTGGCACCACGCAGGGTAGCTCCAACGCTGGGTAGCTTTGACGCTCGATGATATAGAGAAACAGTACTCCACGCTCGTAATATCATCCGGTAGCCCTCTCCCAGGTAGCCCTCTCCCTGGCGGCCTTCCGGTGGCACGGTGGCACCACGCGGGGTAGCTCCAACGCTGGGTAGCTTCGACGCACGATGATATGTGGAGGGGGTACTCCATGCTCGCAAGACAATCCTCCCGGATCAACTACTATCATCTAACAAATACCATTGCTAAACAGAATTCTCTTAAATTCCCACACAAATGCATCCCTTGGATGCGGGGGAAAGAAGCAAAGTCCTCACACTCAATCATGACAAGACATGATCCTAAAGGCAAGTCACGCACACACCTAACACAGATAGGCCTGACATTCTATCATCATAGCTATCAGATAACAAACACCAATACCATAATGAATTCTCATGAATTCCCATAGAGTCGCATCACTCGAATGCAGGCTAGATAGCTACTACATTTGCACACTAAAACATATATGATCCTGACAACAACAGATCATAGATATACCTATCACAAATAAAGCCAAACAATTAAACATACACACAATTATCTCATGGGAGTTCCTATCACAACAAGAGTGCATAGACCACATGTCCAAGGAACATAGCATTTGAGAATTAACCACATCTTCTAAATCAATCACATGATTCCTCTATATGCACAAGATAATAGTGAGACCCATTTATTATGTTATCAATAAGTACAAGCATATGGAATTAGATTCCCTAAACAAGCGGGGAATCAACAAATAACAATGCTAAGTAACTTATGAAATAAATAAGTTCACCACTCCTCAGAATATTCTAAGGAAGTGAAAGAAAATCACATTTCCTAACACAACCAAACTTCATCACTAAATTTTACATGACTCATCCAAAGTTCAGGGTAAAGACAACACATCAAACAAAGAAGAATTTCATCTTTGAATGAGTCTTAACCACATTCTCACAAGGAATAGGTTACTTAGAGGCATACACAGTAGTATAAGCACAACACTATGTAACTTATTAATATAAGATCATGTCATACTCTATACTTCATGATATATAAGATACCACAAATAAAACTAAGTATAGGATCCTACATATCATAATTCACATATAAATCTAGCATGCAAGTTATTTAGCATAGTATGGATCTGATATAGCAATATAATTCAGGAATCAAGATTGAGTATAGCTATACAGCCCCATGGATGTGCGATGTAGGACTACATACATCGAACGCTTCTCAAAATGGGTGGATCAAACCACTCACCAAAAACCCAATCATTGCGAGTTCCGCCAACGAAAGCAAAAGATGGGGAGGAGAAGGGAAGGTGTTGGGCTCACAATGACACCACACACACACCCACCATCACCACCATCTCCTTCACAGCACACCTTCTACTTGGCTGGACCAAAAGGGGAGGGCAAAACAGGGGATCAGCTATAGGAGGAGGAGAGGAAAGATAAACATCAACAACAACAACATAAGTACTCACATACACCATGATCTTCTTCTTCTCCTTGCTCCACCATCTTCTCCTTCTCCCACTCATTGTGGCATTTCCACAAACACATGAGGGGTGCTGATCCAAAGAGGAGGGAAAAACATTGGATCAGCTAGGGGGGAGGAGGAGAAGGAGGAGAAACATCAACACAACATACACAACTCACTATACACACATTCTTACACTCTCTCTTGAGCTTCTTCTCCATCACCTCCATTTCCTCCACCCAATACACACACAAAAAGGGCTGGACCAGAACAAGAGAGGAGAAGATAGAGCCCCAGGTCGTGCACATTTGGGGGAGGTTAAATAGACAAAAGAGGGGGAATGACCAAGCTGTCCTCGGACTTAAAACCCTGAACAGCCTTCACTTAAACGGCCATAACTTCCTTCATACAGCTTCGAATTATATGATTCCAACGCCATTAGAAAGCCAAGAAGATTATCCACAGCTTTCATTTTTATATCTAGATCAAATAACCCCTCCAGCTATTCCTAAATCTAGGCTAAACATCTTACAGGGCTGCTGCCTGGATTTCTCATCTTCGGGGTATACTCGGAAAAATACCCATAACTTTTGATATACGAATCCAGTTGATCCAATTCCACTTCTATATGGAAGCTATCTCAAAACTGAACAATTCGTAAAAATATCGGATTTTTAGCTCTCCATCTTGGATTTTAACAAAACCAAATCCGAATACCAAATCAAAACTGCATAATTCCAATAATGTCAGAATGCGACGAAAATTTATAGGTAGGCCAATGCCAGTACCAGGAGAATAGATATGCAGTCATATTTTGAAATTGAATGCCCAACTATATAAAAAATAAATAAATACAATCCAATATTTAACAGCCAAAAAGCGACGCAGACTTAACATCATTTCCACCTTAGAAAAATTTCGTCCTCGAAATTTAAGATTCTTAGGAGGGAA
Source organism: Acorus calamus (assembly GCA_030737845.1). Classification (NCBI taxonomy): domain Eukaryota; kingdom Viridiplantae; phylum Streptophyta; class Magnoliopsida; order Acorales; family Acoraceae; genus Acorus; species Acorus calamus. The sequence goes on from CM060868.1 coordinate 14,288,845, forward strand.
GTGCAAGGTTATGCGTCACGCATGCTGTCCTCTCATTCGCAAGTGGAGAAAAGAAAAGCACTTCATCAGAAGTGACTACAAAACTCAGTCCGTAAGCAATCACCCACTAAGCCACATGACTTGATGATATACACATCACACACACTACAATCCATGATCGAAACGTGACCCACATGCAAATGATCATAACAAATTCATCTATCAAGTACTCATGGGTTGGAATCTCCAATCCAGGCCTTGGTCCGAAAACAAAGAAACCAATAACTGACCTTGCTCCACCGACCGAATCGACAACTCACTGAGCATAAGGGTGATCACAACCACATCAACGGAAGCAAGGAGACATGTCAGCATCCTAAGGTGAAATACTAAGATCAGAGTGAGCGGATAAAAATCCCACGACTCATCTACATGACTAGACTTAGGCTTTGACAGGACCAGGCTCTGATACCAACTTTGTTACGCCCCGAAGAGACCGTCCCCGAAGCATTACCAATCAAACAATAATGAAAAGGATCAAATAAGAAAACAAGGCTACAAGGAAGTGGTAGCCAATAAAAAGAAATGATGCGGAAGTATAATATACATTTAAGTTTGTAAATAAAAACATTATTACAGACTCGAATAACATTTTTTGTCCCAAACAACATTTTCTTGACCCGGACGTCACTTTTCGACCCAGACAACATTTTTGGACCGAAACCCCACTTCTTCGACTCAAATGGATCTTTTCGAAAAAAACACGACCCAAAAAATATTTTTTTTACCTAAAAAGCACATTTCGACCCAACCACAATTATACTTGACCCAGACATCATTTTTTTTATCCAAACACAATTCTTTCAACCCAAAAAGCGTTTTTCAACCCCAAAAGCAATTTTCGAGGCAAATATCAATTTTCGATCCAAAAAATGTGTTATATCTGTGTCACTTTTTAGCCTATGGGTAATCGTTGGGTCATTTCTGGCCATTTTTGAATTTTTCATTTTTTTGATCGGAGCCGCTAAAATTTTGGCTTTTAGCTATCTGCGTGAGCTTGAGTACTCCAATTGGAAATCTGACTGCATATTATGGGTCCTGGTACTATTCTGTACTACCCATAAAAATTTCATTGAATTCCGGTAACGTTTGGAAAATTATGCAGTTCCAAATCGTATCCGGGTTTTCTTCGAAACTGATTGTTAAGTGGAATAGTGTTGGGATATTTTGGTGAGTATGGTGACCCTAGGTAACCTCACCCCCCTCTTGCTTAATGGTTAAGAAACCATTGGTCTTTTGGTATGTGTGAGGGTGAGGTTAGGGTTATGTTCACCCCCACCTTTTCCCTTGTGTTCACCCCCCAAAAGTGAGCATTTGTGCTCACTTTGCCTCCTCAACGTGGACACTCTTTTCTCTCTCTCTCTCTCCCACTTCAGCTGCTGCTGTGTGTGTTTATGTGTGTGTGTGTGTGAGTTTTGTTGGAGAAGAAGATGAAGAAGGAACACAAAGAAGGTGTGTAAGGTGAGTGTTGTTGTTGTTGTTGTTGTTTCCCTCTCTTTGGCTCCCTCTCAAGCTCCCATTGCCCTGTTTTTCAGCCATTAGAAGGTCTTGGAGGGGCTGAGGAGGTGGTGGTTGCGGGTGCACGGAGAGCACCGGATCTCCCCCTTTCACTCCCCCTCTCTTGGTGAGCCCTCCCCCTTCTTTATTTCTGATTTTCAAGGGTTGGGTAGGTATTAGGGGACCTTGCACACCATGTGCATGTGTTTGGGTGTGTGTGGGGTGTGGGAGGGTGGTGTTGGAGCTTTGGGCGCGCGTGCGGGTCTGTCCGCGCGCGTGCGCGCGCAGTCGGGTGCGCAGAGGGGCGCAGGCGCAGGCAGGCGTGCGCGCAGGCGTGCGCGGGGATGCGGCAGCGGGCGAGCGCGCGAGCGGGGGCGAGCAGGCGCGCGCGTACGCGCGGGCGGGCGCGTGCGGGTGCGCGCGGGTGCGCGCGCGCGGGGCTGGGTGCCTGGGCGCGCGGATGGGCGCGCGGCTGGGCTCCAGCAGGCGCGGGAGCGCGTGCACGCATGCGTGCACGTGCGCGTGTGTACGGGGGCCACGCGTGTGGCTGCCCGGGGGCTCGGGTAGGTGTCGGGGTGCTCGGATATGCGTGCGTACGCGTGTACTCGCATGCGTGTGAGCCCGTATGCGTGCATATCTAAGCCTTTGACATTTTTAGTTGTTTCTAAGTGTTTTTATGTAATTATACTCACCGTTTTGATGCCCTTGTCGTGCAGATCTTGGCGAACGGTCACGCATCGACCCCGGTTGCGGTGAGTGGGTCAATCCAACCCAGTTGGGAGGTGTTCGATGCACGTTGGAGTGCATTGCCCTCCCTTGGGGCACCATAATTGCATATAAACTTGATGTATGCATGCATGTTGTTACCTAGCTTGCTAAGTGTGTAATCAAGTCATGCTAGATATTGAATGTTAGGGATTATATATCTATATATCATGTATAGGAGCCATACATGCTAGATATCATGTCATATGTTAGCATAACCCCCACCATACATGTCCCCACTTAGTTAATTTGATTAACTTGTATGATTATGCATAGAACAACATGCCTTAGATAATATTATAACTTGTTATTGTATTATTACATGCTCCCATGATTAATTCTTTAATTGTATATTTGAATTCCTATATTCCTACTCGGGATTAAGGGACCTTGGGAAGTTACCAGTGAGACCTGGGCTAGGGCGCTCCGTGTTCCTTGTTTGGTTGTCGGGGTATCCTATATCGGGACCTCAAGGTGCCCTCCCAAGGGGTTCTTTCCCCTAGGTAGGGAATATCTGGAATAACCCTTCATTTAATTATACGTGTATATTTATTTATACCTGTACGAGCCATGAATCTTGTCTAAATGAGTTTGGACAAGTGTATGACCTATTAGGGGGTCATACCATGGCCTAGTCATTACGAATAATAGAATTTCCCCGCATCTGAGTTATGCGCCCTGGAGGGAATTCTTGAGAATTCGTTACCGTACCGGTGCGTAGTCACCGATGACGACAGATCCAAGGGGATCATATTCGTGAGTGTAGATTGGGTTCTTTCCTTCATTGGATCCGGTAGGGACTTCCTGGTTGAGACAGCCGGCCTGACAGAGGGCTCCCATCCGTAGGTGCTGCCGATTTGTGAGGATGTGCTGATCGTGGGAGTATACCAGGTGTGGGCTTCCCTGGATAAGGGCTACCGATGGACCAAGGGCGTAGAAACAATCTAAATTCCATCCAAGAGCCTATGTCACCCCGAGGAGGGGGTGAGGGTGAGGGTGTAGCGGGTCGGCGTTGGTTCGATCTGCGAGTTGTGCAATTTCCCAAAGCCTAGGTCATCCCTAAGGAGGGTGAGGGTGAGGGTATTGCTCCCTAAAGGTCCTATGTCACCCTGTGGGGGTGAGGGTGCGGGAGTGGTGGGCTCGGGTTGATACTCGACCCACTAGCTTAAGGAGTTGATTCCATCTGTTGGAACCGAAATTGCTTGAAATGATTAATATGAGTTGTGTTGCTTGGATTGTCCCATTCACTGAGCGTGTGGCTCACCCCTCGCATATGTTTTTCTCCAGTTGACGCTGAGTCGGATCCAAGAGAAGAGCTCCCCTTGGCGCAGTACGAGTAGGAGACCCGCGTTCGCGTTGGATGTCTTGCGAGTGAGAGGCCATCAGCATTCCCTTTTCCTTGTATGTATTATACTTGTGCTTGTGCACGGTATGTGGACTGTTGTTGTCTTTTGTTGTGTATATTGGCTCCCACAGGACAGTTGATTGTGTACTCTAGTCTGTAAATATGTCTTTGAATTACAGACTTAGGCATTTGAGCTTCCGCTTTTTGTATATATTTGATGTCAGTTATTTGATTATTGCTTTAGTGTCGTTGATGTTGTGAAGTCCTTATTTGATCCCGTGTATGGATTGCTGATATCATTTATATATTTGCCATGTCTCGGGGACGGCCGCCCTGGGGCGTGACAAAAGTTGGTATCAGAGCCGTGTCCTGTCAGAGCCAATAGCTTTCTTTGAGATGAGTCCTAGGATTTCGAGATGAGTATTCTGATCCTAGTGCTGGTTCCTTAGTTGCTGATATGCCTCCTCGGAGACGGGCGCGTGGACGTGGTCACCCTTGGGCTTCGGAGGTTTACGAACCTATCGGAGGCGAGGAGTCTACTTGAGAGTTCTCGGCTGTTGGGCCAGGACTTGCGCGGGATGCCTCCAGCGTGGGCGCGAGCTAACGCTGAGATGGCGGATCTTCTGGACACTTAGACTAGAGCACTGGAGGCATAGACTGGAGCGTTGGCTGAGCAGGCGCGAGAAATCTAGGAGCTGCGGGTGGCCCGCGAGGCGGTTCCGCAGGTACCCTTAGCGGCAGATCCACAAGTGGTGTCAGAGATACCCCCTGTAACGGTCGGAGACCGTATTCTCCTCCGTTCTGGTTATTGGGGATGTGCCTTGGAGTTGGAAAGCGAAGCCGGTTTCAAGTTTTTAGGGTGTGGCGTATTATCCATTAATGGGGGATGTCTTCTTTCAATTTCCTGCTCAGGATTAAGGGGCCTTGCGAGGTCATCATTGAGACCCGGGCTAGGGTACTCCGTGTTCCTTGTTTGGTTGTCGGGATATCCTATGTCGGGACCTCAAGGTGTCCTCCCAAGGGGTTCTTTCTCCCAGGCAGGGAATATCTTTGAAACATCCTTTGGATGATTGCCTTTCCCTCTCACTTGGAAGGAGCTGAAGCGAGCGATGATGCGTACGATCGAGATGGAGTGTTACGGTATGAGGTCGAGAGCGTGGACTCCGCGTGAGGTATCTGCCCATTGAGTGCATGATGCTGGAGTCCCGATGGTTATAATTGGACGACCTGTCGTTGGTGGCATATGAAGCACAGTTTGCGGTACTGTCGTGTTTTGCCCCCCACATGGGTCGTAAATGAGGAGACGCGACGCTAAGCGTTCGTGATGAGATTCAACCGCCGTATCAGATAGATGACGTCGCATATGCGTTGTCGGGGTTCGACAACCTCCTGTCGCGTATCTTGTGGATTAAGTGCGGTCGAGCGGCTTACCCAGCGTGTAAGTGACATCATGAGCGCCAGCCTTGCTCGATGAGCCGAATTTAGACTTAATCGTCCCTGGAATTATTTTGATCTCCCCATAGGGGTTGAAGATCAGGTACCCTTTGCCGCGAATTGGCGATTCGTTTTGACCAGCTCTGGGAGCCAGTGTCTTTCTGTGGATCGATCTTCGCGCAAGGTACCCTAATTTGGAGATCCGGAAGTTGGGCCTTCCCTAGTTGGCCTTTCGTGACCGTTTCTGGCACTACGAATTTTGAGTACTGCCGTCGGGGTAGACGAATGCGCCAGATGCCTACAAGGATCTCAAATGTTTTATTGGGTCTCCGTGGGCTGTTCTGTGGTAGCCTTCGTTGAGAATGTTGGTTGGCATGCCCTCAGGCGAAGTTGTGGATCGTCGCGTTGGAATGCATTCGTCCATCGAGATTCCTCAGTGGACGTGGGAGTGGGTTATCATGGATTTCGTTGCGGGCTCGCTAAAGTCACGTTCAGGTCACGATGCCGTCTGGGTGATCACTGACCGACTGACTAGGTCCGCACTTTCCTTCCTATCCAACTGACTGAGTCTCTGGACGCTTCGACGCGGGTTTGAGCCTTCGCGATTGTTCGTCTTCATGGCAACCCTGTCGGCGCTATTTCGGATCGAGACGCGTGGGTTACTTTGAGGTTCTTGCGCAATCTTTGGCAGGTTTTGGCACGAGCCTTCATTCAAGTATAGCGTTTCATCGCCGACGGACAGCCTGACATGTGGATGATTTTGACCTTACTGTAGCTTGGATGGTTCGTGTGTGCCTTTGCACCGCCCTAAACCGTCGGGGGGCTATGTAGGTCGTCGTCGCCAGGAGCTTACCTTTGGTTTCTGCGACCATGTTTTCCTGAAGGTGTCCCGGTTTAAGGGCATCCTCAATTTCGATGTTTGGGGCGAGCTGGGTCAGCCCTTCTTGGCCCATTTCTCATCCTTGAGCGGATTGGAGAAGTGGCCTAGCACATAGCTTTGCCCCCACAATTGGCTCAAGCCATGACGTCTTCAATGTCTCGCAGCTGAGGCACTAAGTCCATGATCCTGCTCACGTCATTGCTTTCGAGCCGCTCGTCTTCGAGGCGGGCTTGTCATTCGTGGAGCAGTCGATAGAGATCCTGGACCGGCGCGAGAAGAAGCTCCGCACCAAGACCGTACAGTTGGTTAAGGTTCGATGGCGGCGCCGTTCTGGTGCCAAGGCCATTTGGGAGCGCGAGGACGCCATGCGTGACGCATATCCACATCTTTTCCCTTCCTAGATGTTCTTGTCTAAATTTTGTGGACAAAATTTCCTAAGGGGGGAAGAATGTTATATCTGTGTCACTTTTTAGCCTATGGGTAATCGTTGGGTCATTTCTGGCCATTTTTGAATTTTTCATTTTTTTGATCGGAGCCGCTAAAATTTTGGCTTTTAGCTATCTGCGTGAGCTTGAGTACTCCAATTGGAAATCTGACTGCATATTATGGGTCCTGGTACTATTCTGTACTACCCATAAAAATTTCATTGAATTCCGGTAACGTTTGGAAAATTATGCAGTTCCAAATCGTATCCGGGTTTTCTTCGAAACTGATTGTTAAGTGGAATAGTGTTGGGATATTTTGGTGAGTATGGTGACCCTAGGTAACCTCACCCCCCTCTTGCTTAATGGTTAAGAAACCATTGGTCTTTTGGTATGTGTGAGGGTGAGGTTAGGGTTATGTTCACCCCCACCTTTTCCCTTGTGTTCACCCCCCAAAAGTGAGCATTTGTGCTCACTTTGCCTCCTCAACGTGGACACTCTTTTCTCTCTCTCTCTCTCCCACTTCAGCTGCTGCTGTGTGTGTTTATGTGTGTGTGTGTGTGAGTTTTGTTGGAGAAGAAGATGAAGAAGGAACACAAAGAAGGTGTGTAAGGTGAGTGTTGTTGTTGTTGTTGTTGTTTCCCTCTCTTTGGCTCCCTCTCAAGCTCCCATTGCCCTGTTTTTCAGCCATTAGAAGGTCTTGGAGGGGCTGAGGAGGTGGTGGTTGCGGGTGCACGGAGAGCACCGGATCTCCCCCTTTCACTCCCCCTCTCTTGGTGAGCCCTCCCCCTTCTTTATTTCTGATTTTCAAGGGTTGGGTAGGTATTAGGGGACCTTGCACACCATGTGCATGTGTTTGGGTGTGTGTGGGGTGTGGGAGGGTGGTGTTGGAGCTTTGGGCGCGCGTGCGGGTCTGTCCGCGCGCGTGCGCGCGCAGTCGGGTGCGCAGAGGGGCGCAGGCGCAGGCAGGCGTGCGCGCAGGCGTGCGCGGGGATGCGGCAGCGGGCGAGCGCGCGAGCGGGGGCGAGCAGGCGCGCGCGTACGCGCGGGCGGGCGCGTGCGGGTGCGCGCGGGTGCGCGCGCGCGGGGCTGGGTGCCTGGGCGCGCGGATGGGCGCGCGGCTGGGCTCCAGCAGGCGCGGGAGCGCGTGCACGCATGCGTGCACGTGCGCGTGTGTACGGGGGCCACGCGTGTGGCTGCCCGGGGGCTCGGGTAGGTGTCGGGGTGCTCGGATATGCGTGCGTACGCGTGTACTCGCATGCGTGTGAGCCCGTATGCGTGCATATCTAAGCCTTTGACATTTTTAGTTGTTTCTAAGTGTTTTTATGTAATTATACTCACCGTTTTGATGCCCTTGTCGTGCAGATCTTGGCGAACGGTCACGCATCGACCCCGGTTGCGGTGAGTGGGTCAATCCAACCCAGTTGGGAGGTGTTCGATGCACGTTGGAGTGCATTGCCCTCCCTTGGGGCACCATAATTGCATATAAACTTGATGTATGCATGCATGTTGTTACCTAGCTTGCTAAGTGTGTAATCAAGTCATGCTAGATATTGAATGTTAGGGATTATATATCTATATATCATGTATAGGAGCCATACATGCTAGATATCATGTCATATGTTAGCATAACCCCCACCATACATGTCCCCACTTAGTTAATTTGATTAACTTGTATGATTATGCATAGAACAACATGCCTTAGATAATATTATAACTTGTTATTGTATTATTACATGCTCCCATGATTAATTCTTTAATTGTATATTTGAATTCCTATATTCCTACTCGGGATTAAGGGACCTTGGGAAGTTACCAGTGAGACCTGGGCTAGGGCGCTCCGTGTTCCTTGTTTGGTTGTCGGGGTATCCTATATCGGGACCTCAAGGTGCCCTCCCAAGGGGTTCTTTCCCCTAGGTAGGGAATATCTGGAATAACCCTTCATTTAATTATACGTGTATATTTATTTATACCTGTACGAGCCATGAATCTTGTCTAAATGAGTTTGGACAAGTGTATGACCTATTAGGGGGTCATACCATGGCCTAGTCATTACGAATAATAGAATTTCCCCGCATCTGAGTTATGCGCCCTGGAGGGAATTCTTGAGAATTCGTTACCGTACCGGTGCGTAGTCACCGATGACGACAGATCCAAGGGGATCATATTCGTGAGTGTAGATTGGGTTCTTTCCTTCATTGGATCCGGTAGGGACTTCCTGGTTGAGACAGCCGGCCTGACAGAGGGCTCCCATCCGTAGGTGCTGCCGATTTGTGAGGATGTGCTGATCGTGGGAGTATACCAGGTGTGGGCTTCCCTGGATAAGGGCTACCGATGGACCAAGGGCGTAGAAACAATCTAAATTCCATCCAAGAGCCTATGTCACCCCGAGGAGGGGGTGAGGGTGAGGGTGTAGCGGGTCGGCGTTGGTTCGATCTGCGAGTTGTGCAATTTCCCAAAGCCTAGGTCATCCCTAAGGAGGGTGAGGGTGAGGGTATTGCTCCCTAAAGGTCCTATGTCACCCTGTGGGGGTGAGGGTGCGGGAGTGGTGGGCTCGGGTTGATACTCGACCCACTAGCTTAAGGAGTTGATTCCATCTGTTGGAACCGAAATTGCTTGAAATGATTAATATGAGTTGTGTTGCTTGGATTGTCCCATTCACTGAGCGTGTGGCTCACCCCTCGCATATGTTTTTCTCCAGTTGACGCTGAGTCGGATCCAAGAGAAGAGCTCCCCTTGGCGCAGTACGAGTAGGAGACCCGCGTTCGCGTTGGATGTCTTGCGAGTGAGAGGCCATCAGCATTCCCTTTTCCTTGTATGTATTATACTTGTGCTTGTGCACGGTATGTGGACTGTTGTTGTCTTTTGTTGTGTATATTGGCTCCCACAGGACAGTTGATTGTGTACTCTAGTCTGTAAATATGTCTTTGAATTACAGACTTAGGCATTTGAGCTTCCGCTTTTTGTATATATTTGATGTCAGTTATTTGATTATTGCTTTAGTGTCGTTGATGTTGTGAAGTCCTTATTTGATCCCGTGTATGGATTGCTGATATCATTTATATATTTGCCATGTCTCGGGGACGGCCGCCCTGGGGCGTGACAAAATGACCCAAACTAAACTTTTTTGACCCAAACGACACATTTGTCAACTCAAACTTCATTTTTTTCAACCCAATCATCATTTTTCGATCGAAACAAGACCCAAAAACCATTTTTTCGATCCAAAGACCATTTATTCTACATTAATATCAATTTTAGACGCAGATGAAATTTTTTTTACTCAAGCATCATTTTTAGACCCGATTTGCATTTTTCGACCAAAACAGTATTTTGTCGACCCGTACTTCATTTTTCGACCAAGGCATCCTTTTTTTTTTCAAAACACAAAACAGAAACCATTTTTCTGACCCATACAATTTTTTTTTATACATGCAGCATTTTCTCACCCAAATCACATTTTAGACAAATGAATGACCTCACCAACTTTTTTTCAACGTGAACAGCATTTTTCGACCCAAACATCATTTTTTCAACCCAGGCTTCATTTTTTGACCCAGACAAAAATCTTTTTTTACCAAAAGAGGCTTTTTGAACCCAAGCATCCATTTTCTACTAAAACACGACATGAGCATCATTTTTTCGACCCAAACAGCAATTTCCAACCCAAACACAATCCAAACGACATTTTTCGACCTGTGCACAATTTTTCGTCCCAAACAACATTTTCGTACCAGAACAACATTTTTTGTCCCAGACACCATTTTCTTGACCCAGACATCACTTTTCGACTCAGACAACATTTTTGGTCCGAAACCTCATTTCTTCGACTCAAATGGATCTTTTCGAAAAGAACACGACCCAACCAATATGTTTCCTACATAAAAAGCACATTTCAACCCAACCACATTTATACGACCCAAACATCATTTTTTTTATCCATACACAATTTTGTCAACCCAATAAGCATTTTTCTACCCCAAAAGCAATTTTTGAGGCAAAAATCAATTTTCGATAAAAAAAAATGACCCAAACTACACTTTTTCGACCCAAACGACACATTTGTCAACTCAAAACTTCATTTTTTCAACCCAATCATTATTTTTCGATCGAAATATGACCCAAAACCATTTTTTCGATCCAAAGACTATTTATTCCACATTAATATCCATTTTAGACGCAGTCGAATTTTCTTTTACTAAAGCATCATTTTTAGACCCGATTTGCATTTTTTGACCAAAACAGTGTTTTGTCGACCCGTACTTCATTTTTCGACCAAGGCATCTTTTTTTTCCCAAAACACAAAACAGAAACCATTTTTCCGACCCATACAATTCTTTTTTATACATGCAGCATTTTCTCACCCAAATCACATTTTAGATACATGAATGACCTCACCATCTTTTTTTGACGAGAACAGCATTTTCCGACCCAAACATCATTTTTTCAACCCTTGCTTCATTTTTCGACCCAAAGAAATTTTTTTTTACCAAAAGTGCCTTTTTTCAACATAACCATCTATTTTCTACTAAAACACAAAATAAACGTTTTTTTTTCGACCCAAACACTATCCAAACGGCATTTTTCCCCCTTAGCACCATTTTTCGACCCGAGCACCATTGTTCATCCCAAACAATTTTTTCGGACAAGAACAATATTTTTTGTCCCAAACAACATATTCTTGTCCCGGACATCGCTTTTCGACCCAGACATCATTTTTGGACAGAAACCCCGTTTCTTTGACTCAAATTCATCTTTTCGAAAAAAAACACGACCCAAACAATATTTTTCCTACCTAAAAAGCACATTTCGACCCAACCACAATTATACTTGACCCAAACATCATTTTTTTTAGCCATGTCACGCCCCAGGGCGGCCGTCCCCAAGACGTGGCAAATATATAAATGATATCAGTAATCCATACACGAGGTCAAATAAATACTCCACAAGAGAAAAGGCAATAAACAAGTAACTGACATCAAATATATACAAAATGGCAGAAGCTCAAATGACTAAGTCTGTAATTCAAAGACATATTACAGACTAGAGTACACAATCAACTGTCCTGTGAGAGCCAATATATATACAATAACAGACATCAACAGTCTACATACCGTGCACAAGCACAAGTATAATACATACAATGAAAATGGAATGCTGATAGCCTCTGACTCGCAAGACATCCAACGCGAACGCGGGTCTCCTACTCGTGTGGCGCCTGGGGAGCTCTTCTTTTGGATCCGACTCAACGTCAGCTGGGAAAAAACATAAGCGAGGGGTGTTTTTGGGATCGAAAAATAATGATTGGATTGAAAAAATGAAGTTTTGAGTTGACAAATGTGTCGTTTGGGTCGAAAAAGTGTAGTTTGGGTCATTTTTTGATCGAAAATTGATTTTTGCCTCAAAAAATGCTTATTGCGTTGACAAAATTGTGTATGGATAAAAAAAATGATGTTTGGGTCGTATAATTGTGGTTGGGTTGAAATGTGCTTTTTATGTAGGAAACATATTGGTTGGGTCGTGTTTTTTTCGAAAAGATCCATTTGAGTCGAAGAAATGAGGTTTCGATTCAAAAATGTTGTCTGAGTCGAAAAGTGATGTCCGGGTCAAGAAAATGGTGTCTGGGACAAAAAATGTTGTTCTGGTACGAAAATGTTGTTTGGGACGAAAAATTGTGCACAGGTCGAAAAATGTCGTTTGGATTGTGTTTGGGTTGGAAATTGCTGTTTGGGTCGAAAAAATGATGCTCATGTCGTGTTTTAGTAGAAAATGGATGCTTGGGTTGAAAAAGCCTCTTTTGGTGAAAATTTTTTTTTGTCTGGGTCGAAAAATGAAGCCTGGGTTGAAAAAATGATGTTTGGGTCGGAAAATGCTGTTCTCGTTGAAAAAAAGATGGTGAGGTCATTCATGTGTCTAAAATGTGATTTGGGTGAGAAAATGCTGCATGTATAAAAAAAATTGTATGGGTCGGGAAAATGGTTTCTGTTTTGTGTTTTGGGAAAAAAAAAGATGCCTTGGTCGAAAAATGAAGTACGGGTCGACAAAACACTATTTTGGTCAAAAATGCAAATCGGGTCTAAAAATGATGCTTTAGTAAAAGAAAATTCGACTGCGTCTAAAATTGATATTAATGTGGAATAAATGGTCTTTGGATCGAAAAAATGGTTTTGGGTCATGTTTCGATCGAAAAATAATGATTGGGTTGAAAAAATGAAGTTTTGAGTTGACAAATGTATCGTTTGGGTCGAAAAAGTGTAGTTTGGGTCATTTTTTGATCGAAAATTGATTTTTGCCTCAAAAATTGCTTTTGGGGTTGAAAAATACTTATTGGGTTGACAAAATTGTGTATGGATAAAAAAAATGATGTTTGGGTCGTATAATTGTGGTTGGGTTGAAATGTGCTTTTTATGTAGGAAACATATTGGTTGGGTCGTGTTTTTTTCGAAAAGATCCATTTGAGTCGAAGAAATGAGGTTTCAGTCCAAAAATGTTGTCTGAGTCGAAAAGTGATGTCCGGGTCAAGAAAATGGTGTCTGGGACAAAAAATGTTGTTCTGGTACGAAAATGTTGTTTGGGACGAAAAATTGTGCACATGTCGAAAAATGTCGTTTGGATTGTGTTTGGGTTGGAAATTGCTGTTTGGGTCGAAAAAATGATGCTCATGTCGTGTTTTAGTAGAAAATGGATGCTTGGGTTGAAATTTTTTTTTTTGTCTGGGTCGAAAAATGAAGCCTGGGTTGAAAAAATGATGTTTGGGTCGGAAAATGCTCTTCTCGTTGAAAAAAAAATGGTGAGGTCATTCATGTGTCTAAAATGTGATTTGGGTAATAAAATGCTGCATGTATAAAAAAAAATTGTATGGGTCGGGAAAATGGTTTCTGTTTTGTGTTTTGGGAAAAAAAAGATGCCTTGGTCGAAAAATGAAGTACGGGTCGACAAAACACTATTTTGGTCAGAAAATGCAAATCGGGTCTAAAAATGATGCTTTAGTAAAAGAAAATTCGACTGCGTCTAAAATTGATATTAATGTGTAATAAATGGTCTTTGGATCAAAAAAATGGTTTTGGGTCATGTTTCGATCGAAAAATAATGATTGGGTTGAAAAAATGAAGTTTTGAGTTGACAAATGTGTCGTTTGGGTCGAAAAAGTGTAGTTTGAGTCATTTTTTGACCGAAAATTGATTTTTACCTCAAAAATTGCTTTTGGGGTTGAAAAATGCTTATTGGGTTGACAAAATTGTGTATGGATAAAAAAAATGATATTTGGGTCGTATAATTGTGGTTAGGTTGAAATGTGCTTTTTATGTTCGAAACATATTGGTTGGGTCGTGTTTTTTTCTAAAAGATCCATTTGAGTCGAAGAAATGAGGTTTCAGTCCAAAAATGTTGTCCGAGTCGAAAAGTGATGTCCGGGTCAAGAAAATGGTGTCTGGGACAAAAAATTCTGTTCTGGTACGAAAATGTTGTTTGGGACGAAAAATTGTGCACAGGTCGAAAAATGTCGTTTGGATTGTGTTTGGGTTGGAAATTGCTGTTTGGGTCGAAAAAATGATGCTCATGTCGTGTTTTAGTAGAAAATGGATGCTTGGGTTGAAAAAGCCACTTTTGGTTAAAAATATTTTTTGTCTGGATCGAAAACTGAAGCCTGGGTTGAAAAAATGATGTTTGGGTCGGAAAATGCTGTTCTCATCGAAAAAAAGATGGTGAGGTCATTCATGTGTCTAAAATGTGATTTGGGTGAGAAAATGCTGCATGTATAAAAACAAATATTGTATGGGTCTGAAAAATGGTTTCTGTTTTGTGTTTTGGAAAAAAAAGGATGCCTTGGACGAAAAATGAAGTACGGTTCGACAAAATATTGTTTTGGTCAAAAAATGCAAATCGGGTTTAAAAATGATGCTTGAGTAAAAAAAATTTCATCTTCGTCTAAAATTGATATTAATGTAGAATAAATGGTCTTTGTATCGAAAAAATGGTTTTTGGGTCTTGTTTCAATCGAGAAATGATGATTGGGTTGAAAAAAATGATGTTTGAGTTGACAAATGTGTCGTTTGGGTCGAAAAAGTGTAGTTTGGGTCATTTTTTGGATCGAAAATTGATTTTTGCCTCGAAAATTGCTTTTGGGGTTGAAAAACGCTTTTTGGGACGAAAAATTTGTGTTTGGATAAAAAAAAAATTATGTTTGGGTCAAGTATAATTGTGGTTGGGTCGAAATGTGCTTTTTAGGTAGGAAAAATATTTTTTGGGTCGTGTTTTTTTGAAAAGATCCATTTGAGTCGAAGAAGTGGGGTTTCGGTCCAAAAATGTTGTCTGGGTCAAAAAGTGAAGCAAAGGTTGAAAAAATGATGTTTGGGGCGGAAAATGTTGTTCTCGTCGAAAAATAGATGATGAGGTCATTCTTGTTTCTAAAAGGCGATTTGGTGAGAAAATTCTGCATGTATAAAAAAAATTGTTTGAGTCGAAAAAATGGTTTCTGTTTTGTGTTTTGGGAAAAAAAAAAGTTGCCTTGGTCGAAAAATGAAGTACGGGTCGACAAAACACTGTTTTGGTCAAAAAATGCAAATTGGGTCTAAAAATGATGCTTTAGTAAAAGAAAATTCGACTGCGTCTAAAATTGATATTAATGTATAATAAATGGCCTTTGGATCGAAAAAATGGTTTTGGGTCATGTTTCGATCGAAAAATAATGATTGGGTTGAAAAGATGAAGTTTGAGTTGACAAATGTGTTGTTTGGGTCGAAAAAGTGCAGTTTGGGTCATTTTTTTTATCGAAAATTGATTTTTGCACCAAAAATTGCTTTTGGGTTTGAAAAATGCTTATTGGGTTGACAAAATTGTGTGTGAGTAAAAAAAATGATGTTTGGGTCGTATAATTGTGGTTGGGTTGAAATGTGCTTATTATGTAGGAAACATATTGGTTGGGTCGTGTTTTTTTTGAAAAGATCCATTTGAGTCGAAGAAATGAGGTTTCGGTCCAAAAATGTTGTCTAAGTCGAAAAGTGATGTCCGGGTCAAGAAAATGGTGTCTGGGACAAAAAATGTTGTTCTGGTACGAAAATGTTGTTTGGGACGAAAAATTGTGCACAGGGCGAAAAATGTCGTTTGGATTGTGTTTGGGTTGGAAATTGCTGTTTGGGTCGAAAAAATGATGCTCATGTTGTGTTTTAGTAGAAAATGGATGCTTGGGTTGAAAAAGCCTCTTTTGGTAAAAAAAATTATTTATCTGGGTCGAAAAATGAAGCTTGGGTTGAAAAAATGATGTGTGGTTCGGAAAATGCTGTTCTCGTCGAAAAAAAGACGGTGAGGTCATTCATGTGTCTAAAATGTGATTTGGGTGAGAAAATGCTGCATGTATAAAAAAAATATTGTATGGATCGGAAAAATAGTTTCTGTTTTGTGTTTTGGAACAAAAAAGGATGCCTTGGTCGAAAAATGAAGTACGGGTCGACAAAATACTGTTTTGGTCAAAAAATGCAAATCGGGTCTAAAAATGATGCTTGTGTAAAAAAAATTTCATCTGCGTCTAAAATTGATATTAATTTAGAATAAATGGTCTTTGGAACGAAAAAATGGTTTTTCGGTCTTGTTTCGTCGAAAAATGATGATTGGGTTGAAAAAAATGAAGTTTGAGTTGACAAATTTGTCGTTTGGGTTAAAAAAGTGTAGTTTGGGTCATTTTTGGATCGAAAATTGATTTTTGCCTTGAAAATTGCTTTTGGGGTTGAAAAACGCTTTTTGGGTTGAAAGAATTGTGTTTGGATAAAAAAAATGATGTT
Organism: Acorus calamus; assembly: GCA_030737845.1. NCBI lineage: Eukaryota > Viridiplantae > Streptophyta > Magnoliopsida > Acorales > Acoraceae > Acorus > Acorus calamus. The sequence continues at coordinate 14,305,003 of CM060868.1, forward strand.
TGGGTGAAGTATAATTGTGGTTGGGTCGAAATGTGCTTTTTAGGTAGGAAAAATATTTTTTGGGTCATGTTTTTTTCGAAAAGATTCATTTGAGTCGAAGAAGTGGGGTTTCGATCCAAAAATGTTGTCTTGGTCGAAAAGTGATGTCCGGGTCAGGAAAATGTTGTGTGAGACAAAAAATGTTGTTTTGGTCCGAAAATGTTGTTTGGGACGAAAAATGGTGCTTTGGTCGAAAAATGCCGTTCGGATTGTGTTTGGGTTGAAAATTACTGTTTGGATAAAAAAATGATGTTCATGTCGTGTTTTAGTAGAAAATAGATGCGTGCGTTGAAAAAAGCCACTTTTGGTATAAAATAAAAAAAATTTGTTTGGGTCGAAAAATGAACTTTGGGTTGAAAAAATGATGTTTGAGTCGGAAAATGTTGTTTTCGTCGAAAAAAATGATGTTCAAGTCATTCATGTTTCTAAAATGCGATTTGGGAGAGAAAATGCCTCATGTATGAAAAGAAAAAAGTTTGGGTAGAAAAAATGGTACCTGTTTTGTGTTTTGGTAAAAAAAAAAGATGACTTGGTCAAAAAATGAAGTTCTGGACAACAAAATACTGATTTTGTCCAAAAATGCAAATCGGGTTTAAAAATGATGCTTGAGTAAAAAAAATGTTGTGTGCGTCTAAAATAGATATTAATGTAGAATATATGGTCTTTGGATCGAAAAAATGGTTTTTGGGCCATGTTTCGATCGAAAAATGATGTTTGGGTTGAAAAAATGAAGTTTGAGTTGACAAATTTGTCGTTTGGGTCGAACAAGTGTAGTTTGGGTCATTTTTGGATCGAAAAATGATTTTTGCCTCGAAAATTGCATTTGGGTTGAAAAATGCTATTTGTGTTGAAAAAATTGTGCTTCGCTAAAAAAAATGATGTTTGGGTCAAGTATAAATGTGGTTGGGTCGAAATGTGCTTTTTAGGTAGGAAAAATATTGTTTGGGTTGTGTTTTTTTTTCGAAAAGATGAATTTGAGTCGAAGAAACGGGGTTTCTGTCCAAAAATGATGTCTTGGTCGAAAAGTGATGTCCGGGACAAGAATATGTTGTTTGGGACAAAAAATATTGTTCTGGTCCGAAAAAATTGTTTGGGACGAACAATGGTGCTTGGGTCGAAAAATAGTGCCCAGGCGGAAAAATGCCGTTTGGATAGTGTTTGGGTTGAAAAAAAAACGTTTATGTTGTGTTTTAGTAGAAAATAGATGGTTATGTTGAAAAAAGGCACTTTTGGTAAAAAAAAATTGTCTGGGTCGAAAAATGAAGCAAGGGTTGAAAAAATGATGTTTGGGTCGGAAAATGCTGTTCTCGTCGAAAAATAGATGGTGATGTCACGCCCCAGGGCGGCCGTCCCTGAGACGTGGCAAATATATAAATGATATCAGTAATCCATACACGAGGTCAAATAAATACTCCACAATAGAAAATGCAATAAACAAGTAACTGACATCAAATATATACAAAATAGCGAAGCTCAAATGACTAAGTTTGTAATTCAAAGACATATTACAGACTAGAGTACACAATCAATTGTCCTGTGAGAGCCAATATACACAACAACAGACATCAACTGTCCACATACCGTGCACAAGCACAAGTATAATACATACAATGAAAATGGAATGCTGATAGCCTCTGACTCGCAAGACATCCAACGCGAACGCGGGTCTCCTACTCGTATTGCACCAGGGGAGCTCTTCTCTTGGATCCGACTCAGCATCAACTGGGGAAAAACATAAGCGAGGGGTGAGCTACAAGCTCAGTGAGTGGTCAGAAACCAAACACCAACCCAACATTCAATACAAGGCAATCTCCTGTCAAGGAAAGCCAGGGGTAGAAACCTAACGGTTAACAAGGTCACACGGCGGTGCGACCATACCCTGCCCTCGCCCTAGCCCCCACAAGGGTGAGTCTAGGGACTTGAAGGACAAAACTTGCTGTTCTACTCCGTTCGTCATCCGGTAATGCTCCCCTGGGCAGCCTCTACCTGGAGCCGGCCACGGTCAGTACACTGTCGACAGCGTCGATGGTACGTACAGGTGGGGGTCCAACCAGGGCGGCTCGTACCTAGGAAGCATCCACACGGATCCGGCGAAGGGGAGAACGATAATTCATGCTCGCAACGCAAATCCCACGGGAAAACCATCTATACAAGCTGACGGGTCGAGTATCAACGCGACCCCACCCCACTCACGCCAACACCCTCACCCTCACCCCGACGGGTGACATAGGGTCTTGGGAGATTGCACAAACTGGCAGGTCGGACCAACGCCGACCCACTACACCCTCACCCTCACCCCCTCCCCGGGGTGACATAGGCTCTTGGGGAAGAGGTCGATTGTTCTACACCACTAGTCTTCCGGTAGTCTCTCCCGGTGTGGCCCATACTACCTGGCAGCCTCCCGGCACCTCACAGGGTTCAGGCCTCTACCGGACTAGCCTCCCGTGATCACTACCTCAGCCGTGTGGGCACGCCAACACGCGTCATGAGTAGTATCTGGGAGGGCTCCTCACCGGACTCTACTACGCCGGGTAGTTTCTACTCGGAGCCGACGAAGGAAAGAACACTCGACACCCGCGAATACGATCCCTATGGATCCGTCATCATCGGTTATCAAACACCGATAAGCGCAATGAATTCTCATGAATTCCCTCCGGGGCACATAACTCAGATGCGGGGAAAACATTTTATTATAAGTGTCAAGCCATGGTATGACCCCACAAGGGGTCATACACTTGTCTAACACATTAGACAAGAATCATGGCCATATCGGCATATATATATAATATGCAATTTAACTACCCAATGATGGCCTACTAAAACATGCATACATGGCATCAAACAGGTAAGCACATATAAATTACAACCTAACATACATTGGATAACACCAACCTAGAAGGGAAGGGTTAAGCGCGATCTGCACAACAACAGGTGCATGCTAATAATTCCAAGCAAGCCTGAGTCAAGTAGGAACTACATCTACTTACTCAGCTTGCGAAAAGAGGGAGGGCGAGAGAGAGGGAAAACCTCATCCTCTCTTGAAGCGGGTCATAGCTTTGTGTCACACCCCAGGGCGGCTGTCCCCGAGACGTGGCAAGTATATATATGATATCAGTAATACGTACACGAAGTCAATAAATACACCACAATGTCAAAGGTGATAAAGCGAAATCAAGTAACTGACATCAAATACATACGAAAATAGCGGAAGCAAAACGACTAAGTCTGTGATTCAAAGATATATAACAGACCAGAGTACTCAATCAAACTGTCCTGTGAGAGCCAATATGTACTACAAAAGACAACATCAACCCATACACTGTGCCCAAGCACAAGTAGAAATACATACAAGAAGACGGGGGATGCTGAGGGCCTCTCACTCGCAAGATGTCTGACGTGAACGCTGTCTCCTACTGGAATCGCATCTCAGGGAGCTCCTCCTTCGGATCCAGATCAGCGACAACTGGAGAAAACATATGCGAGGGGTGAGCCACACGCTCAGTGAATGGAACAATTCATGCATCACAACTCATATAACTTCCAATCATCATCAAAGTCCTTTACCCTCACCCCGAAGGGTGACCTAGGTTGTTGGGAGTAACTGTACTAATCCCTCACCCTCACCTCCGAAGGGTGACTCAGGCTCTTGGGAAGAGATTAGATTGTTCTAAGCCCTTGGTCCACCGGTAGCCCTTTCCCCGGGTAGCCTCTACCTGACATACTCCCACGATCAGTACACTCTCGACCGAAGCGATAGTACCTACAAATGGGAGCCCGGTGCCAAGACAGCGTTTCCGACGCCGGGAAGTTCCTACACGGATCCAACGAAGGGAAAAAAACAATCTACGCACGCGGATACGATCCTCTTGGATCCGTCGTCACCGGTTACTAAACACCGGCACGTAAATGAATTCTCAAGAATTCCCTCCAGGGCGCATAACTCAGATGCGGGAAAAATTTTTATCATTCGTAACAACAATGTTTTGGTATGACCCCACAGGTGGTCATACGCTTGCTTATTAACAATATGCAAGAATACATGGCCTAAGCATGCGCTAAACACTTAACAAGAAACAATATTAATCATGGAAGCATCTTAAATTAATCAATATAACAAGACATGATTTATCTAAGGTATGCTTATCTTATGCAACCACATATGTATAAGTTTAATAAAGTTAAACTAGGTGGGGACATGTCTAGGTCGGGGTTATGCGAATCATGGGGCATGATATCAAGGCAAGGATGACTTTCATACACTATACATGGATGCATAATACCTAGCATACTACATACAACATGAAATGGTTGCAATCTTAGCGAAACAGGCATTTACATAAACATTTATAATATACAACATGTTATATGTAGTTATGGTACCCCAGGGGAGGGCGATGCACTCCAACGTGCATCGAACACCTCTCCACTGGGTTGGATTGACCCACTCACAGTAAACCGCGTCGTCGCGCGACCGCTCGCCAAGATCTGCAAGACAAGGCATCCCAAAAGGTGAGTTAAATGACTTAACAACACTTGAAATTTACAAGAAATGTCAAAGACTCAGATATGCGCGCATACGGGCCCGCACGCATGCGAGTACGCACGTACGCACGCCTATCCGAGCACCCCGACACCAACCCGAGTCCCCGGGCAGCCACACGCGTGGCCCCTGCACACACGCGGACGTGCACGCACGCGTGCACGTGCCCCCGCACCGCCTGGCCGCGCGCCCAGACGCGCTGCCGAACCTCCCCTCGCGCGCGCGCACGTTCGCGCGCGCCCGCGCGTACTGCGCGCCCGCCAGCGTCCGCGCAACCCGCGCGCACGCCTCGCGCGACCCGCGCGCACGCCTTGCGTGCTCCTGCGCGCCCGCCTGCGCTCGCGGACAGACCCGCGCGCGCCCAGATGCGCCCGACTGCCCGCCTGCGCGCTTACCTGCGCGCGCACGCGCGCGGACAGGCCCGCGCGCGCACCCCGATGCTTTTAACCCCTCCCCCACCCTACACACTGACCCAAACACATGCACAAGGGGTGCAAGGTCCCCTAGCATCCAACCAAACCCAAAGAATCAGAAAAATAAGAGGGGGAGAGCTCACCAAGGGAGGGGGGAGTGAAATGGGGAAAACCGGTGCCCTCCGCGCACCCGCAACTACCACAACCACCACCACCACTACCACCACCTCGCCAGCCTCTCCACAACCTCTATTTTTGCTGGAAAAACATGGAAAACATGGGGGTAAGAGAAGGGCTTGAGGGGAAGAGTGAATCAATGGAACCTTGAAAGAGAACTACCTCTCCTTGTGCTCCTTCTTCTTCTTCTTCAATCCAAACCAACACACACACACACTCTCACACACACACACAGCCAAAACAGAAAAAAAAAACAGAGGGGGAGAGAGTGTGAGAGAGGGAGAGAGAGCCAAAGAGAGATATCTACGACTACATAACCCTTAAAGAAGAGAAAAAAAAAGAAATTAAAAAAGGGGGTGAGTTTAGCCTACCCTCACCCACTCACACACACAAATATCTCAACTTTGCTTAACCCTTAAGTAAATGGGGGTAAGCTTACCAAGAGTCACCATAACCACCAAAATATCTAACACTATTCCTCCCATAAAACCAGTAACGAAGAAAACCCGGATACGGTTCAGAACTGCATAATTTTCCAAACGTTATCGGAATTCGATGAAATTTTTATGGGTAGTAGAGAACGGTACCAGGACCCATAATATGCAGTTAGATTTTCAATCGGAGTTCTCTAGCTCACGCAGATGGCTAAAAAGCCAAAATTTTAGCGGGTCCGATCGAAAAAGAAAATTTCGAAAATGGCTAGAACTGACCCAAAGGTTACCCATAGGCTAAAAAGTGACACATATATAACATTCTTCCCCCCTTAGGAAATTTTGTCCACAAAATTTAATACAAAAACATCTAAGAAGGAAAAAGATGTGGATATGCGTCACGCATGGCGTCCTCGCGCTCCCAAGTCGCCTCGGCACCAGAACGGTGCTGCCAACGCACCTTAACCAACTGGACGGTGTTGGTGCGGAGCTTCTTCTCGCGCCGGTCCAGGATCTCGATCGGCTGCTCCACGAATGACAAGTCCGGCTCGAAGACGAGCGGCTCGAATGGGATGATGTGAGCAGGGTCGTGGACGTAACGCCTCAGCTGCGAGACGTGGAAGACGTCATGGGCCTGAGCCAACTGTGGGGGCAAGGCTAGGCGATAGGCCACCTCCCCAATCCGCTCCAGAATGAGAAACGGGCCAATAAAATGCGGACTCAGCTTGCCCCGCACACCGAAACGGAAGATGCCCTTCGACGGGGACACCTTCAGAAAGACATGGTCACCAACCTCGAAGGCGAGCTCACGGCGACGGCGATCGGCGTAGCTCTTCTGACGGCTCTGAGCGGTACGGATACACTCACGAATTGTCTTGACCTTCTCTGAGGTCAGGCGGACGATCTCTGGTCCCTCCAACTGGCGCTCTCCGACCTCATCCCAACACAAGGGAGACCTACAGCTGCGGCCATAGAGTGCCTCATAAGGTGCCATCCGAATACTCGAGTGGTAGCTGTTGTTGTAGGCAAACTCTACCAACGGAAGGTGCCTCTCCCAACTACCCCCGAAGTCAAGGATGCAGGCCCGCAACATGTCCTCCAAGGTCTGAATCGTCCTCTCCGACTGGCCATCGGTCTGCGGATGAAAAGCGGTACTGAAGTGGAGGTTCGTACCAAGGGCGTGCTGGAGGCTACGCCATAACCTCGAAGTGAACCTCGCATCTCTATCTGAAACAATGCTGACCGGAGTGCCGTGGAGACGAACGATCTCGGAGACAAACAACTGCGCCAGGGTGTCCAGGGAATCGGTGAGTCGGATGGGGAGAAAATGGGCGGACTTGGTCAGTCGGTCGACGATCACCCAGATGGCATCGCGACCTGAACGTGACCTCGGCAGACCCGAGACAAAGTCCATAGTAATCTGCTCCCACTTCCACTGCGGAATCTCCATGGACTGTAGCTTCCCCGCAGGACGCTGATGCTCCGACTTCACCTGCTGGCACACCAAGCAACGGGCAACGAAACGGCCAACATCCGCCTTCATCCCACGCCACCAGTAACCACGACAAAGGCCCCTGTACATCTTCGTGCCACCCGGATGCACGGTGTACCTCGAACGATGGGCCTCGTCCAAGATCTTCTGCTTCAGTTCTGCGTCGTCAGGAATACATACCCGGCCTCTGAACCGCAGGATCCCATCCTCATGAATCTGGTAGTCCGGTCGCTCGCCCCGGGCGACGCCTTCAGAAAGGACCAGAAAGTGCGGATCCCGCCCCTGTGCCGTGCGGATCTCGTCGAGGAGAACAGGTTGCACCACCAACCTGGCTAGAAAGCCACCAGCAGGCGTCTCCCGAACACTGATCCAACAAGCGGCCTCCTCCAGAAGCCTCCAACGACGCACAGCCATGTGGGCGACCATGCCCAAGGGCTGCCTACTCAGGGCATCTGCTACGACATTCGCCTTACCCGGATGGTAAGCGATGTCACAATCGTAGTCCTTCAAGAACTCGACCCAACGTCTCTGACGCATGTTGAGTTCCGGCTGGGACTGCAGATAAGTTAGGCTCTTGTGATCCGTGAAGAGCTTAAACTCCTCACCATAGAGGTAGTGCCTCCAAATCTTCAGCGCAAAGATGATCGCTGCTAACTCTAGGTCATGGGTGGGGTAATTCTGCTCATGGGGCTTCAACTGACGCGATGCGTAAGCAATAACCTTATCGTTTTGCATCAGGACGCAACCCAAACCCAGCCGCGACGCATCGGAGAACTGCGAATCCGCCACCCCCGACGGAATGGTAAGAACGGGCGCTGAGGTATCTCCGCTTCAACTCCTGGAAGCCTCCTCGCAAGATGGGGACCACTCGACCGGACATCCTTCCGAGTGAGGCGGGTCAGAGGGACGGCTATCTTCGAGAAACCCTAACAAACCTCCGATAATAGCCCGCCAAACCCAGGAAGCTCCGAATCTCGTGGGGTTCACGGTCCCGCCAATTCGACACGGCAAGCGTCTTCTCCGGGTCCACAGATATACCCTCACCGAAATCACATGGCCAAGGAAGGCCACACGCTCTACCAAAACTCGCCTTACTGAACTTGGCGAACAACTGATGCTGGCCAAAGCTCCAAGACAGTCGAAGATGGTCAGCGTGCTCCTCAAGACTCCTCGAGTACACCAAAATATCGTCAATGAAGACTCCACGAAGGAGTCGAGGAAGGGTCAAACACCCGATTCATCAAATCCATGAAAGCTGCCGGCGCATTCGTCAACCCAAACGGCATACTCGAAACTCGAGTGCCCGACGGGTACGAAAGGCCGTCTTCGGAATATCCGACCCCGGATCTTCAGCTGATAGTAGCCCGAACGGAGATCGATCTTAGAGAAGACACGCGCTCCCTGGAGCTGGTCAAACAGATCGATCCGCGGTAAGGGGTACTTGTTCTTCACGGTCCGCTTGTTCAGCTGTCTGTAATCAATACAAAGGAAAGTCCTTCTTCCGGACCTCCCCACGGAGAGACGCTGGCCTAGGAGCACCTGCTGGGGCCAGAAAAATCGAATTAGATTAATCACCGATCGCGCGATTAGACCCGGAAGATAAAACCTCCGGAATCGATGCTGGCGTGACTAGCAGAGAGCCAATCCATTCCGAACCCCAAAGGAGCTAGGATGGCATCAAAGTCCGACATGGCGAGCTCGATCAACTCCACCGGAAACTCGTGCTCCTCAATCGCCACAGAACAATCCCGGTACACAAAACGAAGGAGAATACGGTCTCCGACAGGTAGTGATATCTCCAGCAAGGCATCAAGAGGGACCGACACCGCACCCATCCGTCTCGCGAAAACGGGAGACACGAACGAGTGCGTGGCCCCGGAGTCAAATAGCACATAAGCAGGAAACTGGGAGATCAGAACAGTACCTCGGACGACGCTACCCGAAGCCTGCGCCTCCTCGGCCGTAAGTGCTGCCACACGCCCCCGAACAAGCTGCGGCTGAGGAGCAGGGGCACGCCCCACAGGCTGCACTGGCTGCTTCCCCTTGTCAACCCGGCCGGTCTGTGGCTGCTGCTGCTGTGGCTGCTGATGCTGGCGCGGATGCTGCAGCTGTGGCTGCTGATACTGGCGTGGCTGCTGCGGCTGTGGCTGCTGACGAGGCACAGGAGGGCGACCAGCATCGGGGCAAGCATAGGCGAGATGCCCGGCCCGATTGCAGTGGTAGCAACGTCGCGTCTCCGGTCGCCTGGCCTGGGATGGAATGGCAGCAATGGGTGCAGGACCCCGCACTGGCATCACATCTACTGGAGTAGTGGCGGTCGCTGACTGATCAAAGCGCGCCCGCTTGTTCTTGCGACGCCCCAAATCCCGACTCCTGGGTGGCTTCTGATCCTCAAACGGAATAATAGCTGAGGAGAGCCCAAGATCACGCTCGACTGTCCTCGCCCGAGACACCAGGTCGGTATACCTCGAGAGTGCCTCTGAGGAAACGTGCACCCTGATGGCGCTGTTGAGACCCATCTCAAACCGACGGCATCTCGTCTCCTCGTCCATCACCAAGGCAGGGGCAAACCGCGAGAGCCTCATGAAACGCGTGGAGTAGTCCGACACTGACATGGTACCCTGCGTCAGCTGCTCGAACTCCCGCATCACGATCTGCCGCGTCGAGAACGGGAAGTATTCCGCCAAGAAGTAGTTTCGGAACCCGGCCCAAAGGAGTCGCTCCACACCCTCCGGAATGTCCACAGATCGGGTGGCCCACCAGTCAGCGGCGCTACCCTTCAACATGAACGTGGCCAACGAGACACGCTGGCGATCGGTGCAGTGCATGGTCGAGAAGATCTTGTCTATCTCCATCAACCAACGCTCTGGGGCAAGGGGGTCCCTCGTCGAGCCATGGAACTCAGGAGGATGAAGCTTCAAAAAGGCGGTGAGGCCGGTCTGATGCACACGGGCCGCTGCCTCTAGCTCCTCCTCCCTCTGCTCGGGTCCATGAGCTCCGACTGCAGGAATCTCCACTGGTACAGGGGGTACCTCTGGCACCACGGGTGGATCTGCTGCTAAGGGTACCTGCGGAGCCGCCTCGCGAGCTGCCCGCAGTTCCTGGATCTCTCGCGCCTGCTCAGCCAGCGCCCTCGTCTGAGCCTCCAGCGCCCTTGTCTGACTCTCCAGAAGATCCGCTATCCGAGCGTAAGCACGCTCCCATGCAGGAGGCTCCTGCGCAGGTCCTGGCCCAACGGCTGAGGACCCCTCAGTAGACTCCTCGTCTCCGGCAGGTCTGGAATCCACCGAAGCCCGAGGGCGACCACGTCGACGTATCAATCCCCGAGGAGGCATATCAGCAACCTAAAGAACCAGCACTAGGATCAGGATACTCATATAGAAATCCTAGGACTCATCTCTAACAAGAAACAATTGGATCTGACAGGACCAGGCTCTGATACCAACTTTTGTCACACCCCAGGGAGGCCGTCCCCGAGACGTGGCAAGTATATATATGATATCAGTAATACGTACACGAAGTCAATAAATACACCACAATGTCAAAGGCGATAAAGCGAAATCAAGTAACTGACATCAAATACATAAGAAAATAGCGGAAGCAAAACGACTAAGTCTGTGATTCAAAGATATATAACAGACCAGAGTACTCAATCAAACTGTCCTGTGAGAGCCAATATGTACTACAAAAGACAACATCAACCCATACACTGTGCCCAAGCACAAGTAGAAATACATACAAGAAGACGGGGGATGCTGAGGGCCTCTCACTCGCAAGATGTCTGACGTGAACGCTGTCTCCTACTGGAATCGCGTCTCAGGGAGCTCCTCCTTCGGATCCGGATCAGCGACAACTGGAGAAAACATATGCGAGGGGTGAGCCACACGCTCAGTGAATGGAACAATTCATGCATCACAACTCATATAACTTCCAATCATCATCAAAGTCCTTTACCCTCACCCCGAAGGGTGACCTAGGTTGTTGGGAGTAACTGTACTAATCCCTCACCCTCACCTCCGAAGGGTGACTCAGGCTCTTGGGAAGAGATTAGATTGTTCTAAGCCCTTGGTCCACCGGTAGCCCTTTCCCCGGGTAGCCTCTACCTGACATACTCCCACGATCAGTACACTCTCGACCGAAGTGATGGTACCTACAAATGGGAGCCCGGTGCCAGGACAGCGTTTCCGACGCCGGGAAGTTCCTACACGGATCCAACGAAGGGAAAAAAACAATCTACGCTCGCGGATACGATCCTCTTGGATCCGTCGTCACCGGTTACTAAACACCGGCACGTAAATGAATTCTCAAGAATTCCCTCCAGGGCGCATAACTCAGATGCGGGAAAAAATTCTATCATTCGTAACATCAATATTTTGGTATGACCCCACAGGTGGTCATACGCTTGCTTATTAACAATATGCAAGAATACATGGCCTAAGCATGCGCTAAACACTTAACAAGAAACAATATTAATCATGGAAGCATCTTAAATTAATCAATATAACAAGACATGATTTATCTAAGGTATGCTTATCTTATGCAACCACATATGTATAAGTTTAATAAAGTTAAACTAGGTGGGGACATGTCTAGGTCGGGGTTATGCTAATCATGGGGCATGATATCTAGGCAAGGATGACTATCATACACTATACATGGATGCATAATACCTAGCATACTACATACAACATGAAATGGTTGCAATCTTAGCGAAACAGGCATTTACATAAACATTTATAATATACAACATGTTATATGTAGTTATGGTACCCCAGGGGAGGGCGATGCACACCAACGTGCATCGAACACCTCTCCACTGGGTTGGATTGACCCACTCACAGTAAACCGCGTCGTCGCGCGACTGCTCGCCAAGATCTGCAAGACAAGGCATCCCAAAAGGTGAGTTAAACGACTTAACAACACTTGAAATTTACAAGAAATGTCAAAGACTCAGATATGCGCGCATACGGGCCCGCATGCATGCGAGTACGTGCGTACGCACGCCTATCCGAGCACCCCGACACCAACCCGAGTCCCCGGGCAGCCACACGCGTGGCCCCCGCACACACGCGCACGTGCACGCACGCATGCACGTGCCCCCGCACCGCCTGGCCGCGCGCCAAGACGCGCTGCCGAACCTCCCCGCGCGCGCACGCGCCCGCGCGTACTGCGCGCCCGCCAGCGTCCGCGCAACCCGCGCGCACGCCTCGCACGACCCGCGCGCACGCCTTGCGCGCTCCTGCGCGCCCGCCTGCGCTCGCGGACAGACCCGCGCGCGCCTAGATGCGCCCGACTGCCCGCCTGCGCTCTTAGCTGCGCGCGCACGCGCGCGGACAGGCCCGCGCGCGCGCCCAGATGCTTTTAACCCCTCCCCCACCCTACACACTGACCCAAACACATGCACAAGAGGTGCAAGGTCCCCTAGCATCCAACCAAACCCAAAGAATCAGAAAAATAAGAGGGGGAGAGCTCACGAAGGGAGGGGGGAGTGAAATGGGGAAAACCGGTGCCCTCCGCGCACCCGCAACTACCACAACCACCACCACCTCGCCAGCCTCTCCACAACCTCTATTTTTGCTGGAAAAACATGGAAACCAGGGGGGTAAGAGAAGGGCTTGAGGGGAAGAGTGAATCAATGGAACCTTGAAAGAGAACTACCTCTCCTTGTGCTCCTTCTTCTTCTTCTTCAATCCAAACCAACACACACACACACTCTCACACACACACAGCCAAAACAGAAAAAAAAACAGAGGGGGAGAGAGTGTGAGAGAGGGAGAGAGAGCCAAAGAGAGATATCTACGACTACATAACCCTTAAAGAAGAGAAAAAAAAAGAAATTCAAAAAGGGGGTGAGTTTAGCCTACCCTCACCCACTCACACACACAAATATCTCAACTTTGCTTAACCCTTAAGTAAATGGGGGTAAGCTTACCAAGAGTCACCATAACCACCAAACTATCTAACACTATTCCTCCCATAAAACCAGTAACGAAGAAAACCCGGATACGGTTCGGAACTGCATAATTTTCCAAACGTTACCGGAATTTGATGAAATTTTTATGGGTAGTAGAGAACGGTACCAGGACCCATAATATGCAGTTAGATTTTCAATCGGAGTTCTCTAGCTCACGCAGATGGCTAAAAAGCCAAAATTTTAGCGGTTCCGATCGAAAAAGAAAATTTCGAAAATGGCCAGAATTCACCCAAAGGTTACCCATAGGCTAAAAAGTGACACATATATAACACTTTGCCCCAACTAGATGGGTACAACAACTTATACCACACCCTCGAGTCCTAAATCAGAGGAATATTACGCATACACCCCGTTATTAACCCAAATTAAACATGCTTGATAAGTAGGGGTAGTATTTCAAACAAAATTGCCTAAGTCATGCCATATTCTATACAATACATAGGCAAGTATACGGTAGAATAGGGGTTCTACACAATATACGAGCTATACAACCTAGCATGAGCCCCATGGAAGCGCGAAGCACGACTACGTTCATCGAGCGCTCCCGGAAGGGTTGGAATCAAACCACTCACCGATACCCGGGTCGTCGCGCATCCCAACCGACGAGGTCTGCAAGGCAAGGGGTATCAAAATGATGAGTATAACCATAAACAAACACATAAAATCAATTAGGCATGCCGAAGGCTAGACATGCACGCAAACGGGCTCGAACGCACGCAAGCATGGATGCACGCACGCGTGCCCGAGCCCCCCGGACACCCACCCGAGGGTGCCAACCCTCGGCACGCCCAAACCGGGCCCCGGGCAGAACCCGCGCGCGCATGCCGCGCGCAGACAGCGCGCGGATACGCGCCCCCGCGCGCGCGCACACGCGCCCCTGCGTGTGCGCGCGCGCGCTCCCACGCGTCCCCAGCGTGCTCGCACCCCGCGCGCTCACGCGCCTGCACCCGCGCGTGCAGACCCGCGCCCAGCCTCCAAAGCCCCTTCCAAGCCCCCCACATGCAACCAACCCACAACACCTCACATGCAAGTCCTCCCAAGCACCACCATTCATGCCCAAACCAATTAAAGAAGAGGGAAAACCTACAAAACATAAGAGGGGGAGGGAAAGGGGAGAGGTTGGGGCCCTCGAGCACACCCACGACCATCTCGACCACCACTACCACCACCACCACCTCTCTTTGGCTTCTCTTCTTCATAGGGCTTCACTTTGGCATTAACACAAACACATGGGGTGCTGTTATCAAAAGGGAGAGGGAAAGCAATGGATTAGCTAGGGGAGGAGAAGATGAGAAACAACAACACAACATTCACACACAAACCTTGATTCCTTCACTTCCTCCATCAAGTGCTCCTTCTCCATCACCATCTCTTCCTTCTCCTCCACCCAAAACACACTTCAAAGGGCTGGACCAGAGCAAAAGAGAGCCCAAACAGAGGCTGAAGTCGTAACATTTTGGGGCCTTTAAATAGGCAAAGTCGGAGTGAAAGACCAAGTCGTCCTCGGACTAAAAACTCTGCGCAGCCTTCACTTAAACAGCCATAACTTCCTCAATACAGCTCGGAATTGCATGATTCCAGTGTCATTGGAAAACTAAGAAGATTATCTACAGCTTTCATGTTTACACCTAGATTAAATATGTAACGCCCCCGTACCCATTATGCTCTATTAAGGCATGTGATACGGTGCATCACGTCGACCACAATCTTTATCAACTGAATTAGACTAACATAATAATTCAAAACACAAAAGTTTTTAAAACATAAACATAAACCAAATCCAGGATCTCAATAATTCATTCTTGACGAATGATTACACACGAGTACTTTATTTACTAATAACTAAACATTCCCTGGTTTTGCTGATAAAGCTAAGGACGTCCACTACATGCCAAGAAGAAGGCTTATTCAAGCACCTACGAATGCAACGGAATAAATGAGAACTAGATCTCCAACGCCCACCACGAACGACGATCGCCAACGGCTACTCTGAAAGGTTGGGAAAAAGAGGGGTGAGCTACCACACGCTCAGTGAATGGATCTTAGCGTCCCAATAATAATAACAATAATAATAATAACAATATTAAAACCTTCAGGGTAAATTCCAAAATATCTGAACCAACAAAATATAAATTTTCACAAATATCTCGATAAAATGGAATGCATCTCTTTAGAGAAAATAACCACCATCTCATACTATCTATATGATGCGCATGATGCAACGGACACGCATGCCCGTATGGCGAGCAGCCAAAAGTGCTCCAACTAGAGCTTGATCACGCAGACCAATCGTCACGCAGACGGGTGTCACGCAGACACGGTCCCACTGGACTGAGTCACGCAGACGATGTCACGCAGACGAATGATATGCATGCAAGAACAACTACTCATATACCAACTGCTTCCGCATGCAATACATTATATCATAATATCCATAAAACATTTACGACATACAAAAATAATCATATCTATCATGATGACATGCTCACATGCTCCATACACAAAATAATAGTTGTATTCATAACATAGGCATGATGCGGTCATGATATAAATATAATAGTTTCAAATCTATATAGAGACTAGGCCCACTCACCTCCGGTCCTACGCAAGACTACCGGACTAACAAGAATGCTAACGAGAGTCTACTGCTCCTGAAGATTTTCATACCAATGAACCAGATCAGAAACATAATATAATGATTAACTAAATCAAAGATCACCACAAATACTGGGCTCAGCCGGCTACTCAAATGTAGCCGCCTGGCTTCCGACGGCTACTCAACCCTAGCCGCCTGATCTCAGACGGCTACTTTCAAGTAGCCACCCCCCGACAGACCCAAAACAGCAAATATGCCCTTAATGACCCCGACTTCCTACCCAAACATTAAAAAAACACGTACCCTCTCTCTCTCATACAGAAAATACAGATAAAAACACATTGAAAATATTTAAGTTTGATCCCCTAAATGATTGATTCGATAATAAATCAAAATACCAAAAAAAACGATGAAACCTCTATAGAACAAATTTGAAAAATGGTAATATTAACACCATATATTTTCATACCATAAAATAGTGTTTAAATATTAAATAACAGTAGCTTGATGGTGATAAAATATCCTAATACATGTTTCTAGCATGCATGAAAAATTTGTGTAGACCTAGGCATGATTTCTATTCAAACATCGATAAATCGACAAAACCCAAATAATAAATAATATAAATCTGGATATATGAAAACAGAAAACATCATAACCATACAAGGATCTAGATCTAATAAATTTAATATGATGATCATGTCTTCCAAACCCTAGATCCATGCAAGGCAATGAGTAATGCATCAAAAGCTTATGTAATCCATCCGAAAAACCTTGAAAACCATAGATCTAATATATATATGAATAAATCATATAGATCAGCAATAAAAATCATCAAAACAGTGATGAAATCATATGAGGTTCGGATTCATGCAAGGTGGTACCCAAAACAAGGCATTAGAAACCCTGAACATGCTTTCTATCTTAAGAAAAATAACCCTAACCATGATCTATGTATAAATATTCAAAAACAGCATGTAAATCTTGTAAAAACATCTTAAAAACCTCATCAATGGATTAACATAACATCAAGATCCGAAACAATTCAATATCAAATAAAATCATGAATTAAAATGAAGGAAAAACCCATAAAACCACACAAACCCGAATCACCTCGGGATGAACCCATCATTGGTGATCAGTAGCAATTAAAACTCTAATATTATTAAAGAAAAACAAAGTAAAAGAACCCACCTTATTCCACAAATGATTTTCTTTCAAAAATCACCCAAAAGACCTCTTTTAGGGTTTGATAAAACAAGAGAGAGAGAGGACTCGTATTAGGGTTTTCAAATGGGTCCTAGGGCATCCAAAACTAGGCTTTTATAAGATTAAACATGTGCAATGACTTACCCCCGAAGAAAACAATCAAATATTCGACAGTTTCGTCAAATCCCTAAATTTCTGCGTTTCTGCGCACAGGTGCCCGACGGCTTGTTGGATTGAGCCGCCTGATGAGGGACGGCTACTTTCGAGTAGCCACCCCTCGACAGGGACGGCTACTTTCAAGTAGCCGCCTCTGGGCAGTTTTCCCCAAGGCACAAAAATGACTATAACTTGCTCGATACAAGTCCGATTCATGATCCGTAAAAAGCGTTGGAAAGCTAACAACACAAGGATTCCAACCATGCCAAATTATAAAAATTTCGAATATCAGAAATACGACAAAAAAATAGTTTAATTACGGTCTAAAAGTCTCAGTTGTCACAAAATAACCCCTCCAGCTATTCCGAAATCTAGGCTAAACATCTTACAGGGCTGCTGCCTGGATTTCTCATCTTCGGGGTATACTCGGAAAAATATCCATAACTTTTAATATACGAATCCAGTTGATCCAATTCCACTTCTATATGGAAGCTATATCCAAACTTAACATCTCGTAATAATATCGGATTTTTACCTCATCATCTTGGATTTTAATAAAATCAAATCCGAATACAAATCCAAAACTGTATAATTCCAAAAACGTTAAAGGAATTAAACGAAAATTTTATGGGCAGTACTAAACAATACCAGGACCCATATTATGCAATTATATCTTCAATCAGAGTCTTCAAACCCAAACAGGTAGCTAAAAAAACTAAAATTTTAGCGACTCCGATCGAAATTAGGACTCTAAATGACACTGGTCTAACAGGTGAGGTCATTCATGTTTCTAAAAGGCGATTTGGGTGAGAAAATTCTGCCTGTATAAAAAAAAATTGTTTGGGTCGGAAAAATTGTTTCTGTTTTGTGTTTTGGGAAAAAAAAAGATGCCTTGGTCGAAAAATGAAGTACGGGTCGACAAAAAACTGTTTTGGTCAAAAATTGCAAATCGGGTCGAAAAATTATGCTTTAGTAAAAGAAAATTCGACTGCGTCTAAAATTGATATTAATGTGGAATAAATGGTCTTTGGATCAAAAAAATTGTTTTGGGTCATGTTTCGATCGAAAAATAATGATTGGGTTGAAAAAATGAAGTTTGAGTTGACAAATGTGTCATTTGGGCCGAAAAAGTATAGTTTGGGTCATTTTTTGTTCGAAAATTGATTTTTGACTCAAAAATTGCTTTTGGGTTTGAAAAATGCTTATTGGGTTGACAAAATTGTGTATGGATAAAAAAAAATGATGTTTGGGTCGTATAATTGTGGTTGGGTTGAAATGTGCTTTTTATGTAGGAAACATATTGGTTGGGTCGTGTTTTTTTCGAAAATATCCATTTGAGTCGAAGAAATGAGGTTTCGGTCAAAAATGTTGTCTGAGTCGAAAAGTGATGTCCGGGTCAAGAAAATGGTGTCTGGGACAAAAAATGTTGTTCTGGTACGAAAATGTTGTTTGGGATGAAAAATTGTGCACAGGTCGAAAAATGTCGTTTGGATTGTGTTTGGGTTGGAAATTGCTGTTTGGGTCGAAAAAATGATGCTCATGTTGTGTTTTAGTAGAAAATGGATGCTTGGGTTGAAAAAGCCTCTTTTGGTAAAAAAAAATTTTGTCTGGGTCGAAAAATGAAGCCTGGGTTGAAAAAATGATGTTTGGGTCGAAAAATGCTGTTCTCGTCGAAAAAAAGATGGTGAGGTCATTCATGTGTCTAAAATGTGATTTGGGTGAGAAAATGCTGCATGTATAAAAAAAATATTGTATGGGTAGGAAAAATGGTTTCTGTTTTGTGTTTTGGAAAACAAAAGGATGCCTTGGTCGAAAAATGAAGTACGGGTCGACGAATACGCCAGATGCCTACAAGGATCTCGAATATGTTATTGGACCTCCGTGGGCTGTTCTGTGGTAGCCTTCGTTGAGAATGTTGGTTGGCATGCCCTCAGGCGAAGTTGTGGATCGTCGCGTTAGAATGCGTTCGTCCATCGAGATTCCTCAGTGGACGTGGGAGTGAGTTATCATGGGTTTCGTTGTGGGATCGCTAAAGTCACGTTCGGGTCACGATGCCGTCTGGGTGATCATTGACCGATTGACTAGGTCCGCACTTTCCTCCCTATCCAACTGACTGAGTCTCTGGACGCTTCGACGCGGGTTTAAGCCTTCGCGATTGTTCGTCTTCATGGCACTCCGGTCGGTGCTATTTTGGGCTGAGACGCGTGGGTTACTTCGAGGTTCTGGCGCAGCCTTTGGCAGGCTTTTCGCGCTAGCCTCCCTTTTAAGTACAGCGTTTCGATACCGACGGACAGCCAGGCAAGAGGACGATTTAGGCCTTGGAGGACATGCTATTTGCTTGCGTACTCGACTTGGGGCAATTGGATGAGGCACCACCCTTTGGGTAGGGGTCTGCCTGTGTGACGACTGCCATTCGAGCATCCAGATGAAATGGAAAAAGGGGCACTCTACGGGCGCAGTTTTACACCTCCCCTGTGCTGGGACGGTTGTAGAGCGCCTGTTGAAGGGGCCATAAGTCATTTTATTGACCTTGCGGTGGCCGAGATGGTTCGTGCGTGCCTTTGCACCACCTAGAACCATTGGAAGGGCTACACAGGTCATTGTCGCCAGGAGCCTACCTTCGGGTTCGGCGAACATGTTGGCATGAGGTGTCCCGGTTTAAGGGCATCCTCTGTTTCGACGATCGGGGCGCGTTGAGTCGGCCTTCCATCGGACCGGTTTCATCCTTGAGTGGATTAGGGGAGGTGGCTGTCATGAAGCCTTTCCCCCGTGGCTGACTCGTTCCTGTGACGTCATCCAATGTCTCATAGCTGAGACATTATGTCCACGATCCTGCACATGTCATTCCGTTCGAGCCGCTCATCCTCGAGTAGGATTTGTCGTCCGGGGAGCAGTTGATCGAGACCATGGACCAATGTGAGAAGAGGCTCCGTACCCAGACCGTTCCTTCGGTTAAAGTGCGTGGTAGCACCAGTTTGGTGTCCGGACCACTCGGGAGCCAAGGGACTCTATGGGCGACACTTCTATGTTCGGTCTTCCCTTTGGGTTTCCTTAAATTTCGAGGACTAAATTTCCTAAGGGGGGGAGAATGTTAGACCTGTGTCATTTAGAGTCCTAATTTCGATCGGAGTCGCTAAAATTTTGATTTTTAGCTACCTTCTGGGGTTTAAGGACTCTGATTGAAGATATAACTGCATATTATGGGTCCTGGTATTGTTTAATACTGCCCATAAAATTTTCATTTAATTCCCATAACATTTTTGGAATTATGCAGTTTTGAATTGGTATTCGGATTTGATTTTGTTAAAATCCAAGATGATGAGGTAAAAATCCGATATTATTACGAGATGTTAAGTTTGGGGACAGCTTCCATATAGAAGTGGAATTGGATCAACTGGATTCGTATATTAAAAGTTATGTGTATTTTTCCATGTATACCCCGTAGTTGAGAAATCCAGGCAGCAGCCCTGTAAGATGTTTAGCCTAGATTTCGGAATAGGTGGAGAGGTTATTTGATCTAGGTGTAAACATGAAAGTTGTAGATAATCGTCTTATCTTTCCAATGCCACTGGAATCGTGAAATTCGGAGCTGTATTGAGGAAGTTATGGCCATTTAAGTGAAGGCTGTCCGGGGTTTTAAGTCCGAGGACGACTTGGTCTTTCACTCCGCCTTTGCCTATTTAAAGGCCCCAAATGTTACGACCTTGGGCACTTTTTCCCCTCTTTTTGGCTCTGGTCCAGCCTTTGTGTTGTGTGTGTTTGGGTGGAGGAAGGAGAAGGAGTTGGAGCAAGAAGAGGAAGAGTTGCAAGTGAAGGAACTAGGTGAGTTGTGTATGTTGTGTTGTTGTTTCTCCTCTTCTCCTCCCTTGGCTGATCCCATGGTTTCCCCTCCCCTATGGATCAGCTCAGCCCCCCAAGTGTTTGTTGAAATGCCCCAATGAAGAAGAAGAGCAAGGAAGAGGTGGTGGTAGCGGTGGAGCTACGGCGGCGGCCATGCCGGAGCCGCGTAGGGACCTCCCGCTCCACTTGGTTGGGTTCAGCCATGTCTCTTGTGGCTGGTTGGAAGGAGTGAAGGCTCCATTGCCTTGTTGTTGTTGTTTGGTATGTTTGGAAGTGAAGAGGTTGAGAGGGAGAAGCACATGCTCAAGTTTTATGTGTTGTGTAGGTGTGCATGCCACATGTTTGTGGGTATGTGTGAGTGAACCATATATGTATGTTCTTCTCCTCTTTCCATTGATTTTCCTCATGCATCACCTAAACTTGTGTTTATGTGCTAAAGGGGTGTAGAGTTGACACAGCGGTGCACTCGTGGTCACATAAGAGGTATGCGGGGGCTGCGGGTGCGCGCTCGGCGTGCTCGCATGCGTGCGGAGTGCGCAGGAAGCGTGCACGAGGTGCTCGCATGCGTGCGGAGTGCGCGGGAAGCGTGCATGAGGTGCTTGCATGCGTGCGGAGTGCGCGGGAAGCGTGCATGAGGTGCTCGCATGCGTACGGAGTGTGCGGGAAGCGTGCATGAGGTGCCCGAGGGTGTGCTTGACGTTGTTCGATGCGTGCGGAGTGCGCGGGAAGCGTGCACGAGGTGCTCGCATGCGTGCGGAGTGCGCGGGAAGCGTGCATGAGGTGCTTGCATGCGTGCGGAGTGCGCGGGAAGCGTGCATGAGGTGCTCGCATGCGTACGGAGTGCGTGGGAAGCGTGCACGAGGTGCTCAAGGGCGTGCTTGGCCTTGCCCGATGCGTGCGGAGTGCGTGGGAAGCATGCACGAGGTGCTCGAGGACGAGCTTGACGTTGTTTGATGCGTGCAGGGTGCATGGGCAGCGTGCACGGGGTACTCGAGGGCGTGCTTGCGGTGCTCAGACGCGTTCGGAGTGCTTCGTGGTGTTGAGCAGCTTGTTATAGCCAAATGCAACCATGGGATGATCCTTGGCGGATTGATTTCAGGCTTCGGATTCAACTCGTCGCTCTCTTGCGTTTCGCGAGCCGTGCGCTCGTTAGGTGAGTGGTTTGATTCCAACCCTTCCGGGAGCGCTCGAGGCACGTAGACGTGCTTCGCGCTTCCATGGGGCTTTAATTGCACCCTAAATATGTTAGATATCATGCATGCTAGGTTGTATAGCTCGTATATTGTGTAGAACCCCTATTCTACCTTATACTTGCCTATGTATTGTATAGAATATGGCATGACTTAGGTTATTTTGTTTGAATTACTACCTTATTATCATTTGAACATATTAGGCATGTCTAAACTTGGGTTAATAACGGGTGTATGCGTAATATTCCTCTGATTTAGGACTCGAGGGTATGGTATAGTTGTTGCACCCATCGGTTGGGGCAAAACAATGACCAGCTCGAGAGAGGATGAGGCGTTTCCTCTCCCTCGCCCTCCTTCTCTTCGCGAACCGAGTGAGTAGATGTAGTTCCTACTTGACTCGGGTTTGCTTGGAATTATTGGCATGCACATGTTGTTGCGCAGATCGCGCTTAACCCTTCCCTTCTAGGTTGGTTTATCCAACGTGTAATAGGTTGTAATTTGTGTGTGTTTATCTGTTTGATGCCTCGTATGCATGTTTAAGTAAGATTTGCCTTGTATAATTAATTGCATATTATGTATATGCCATTTGGGCCATGAACCTTGTCTAATGAGATTAGACAAGTGTATGACCTCCGATGGGTCATACCATGGTATCGACACTTAGAATAAATGTCTTCCCCGCATCTGAGTTGTGCGCCCTGGAGGGAATTCATGAGAATTCGTTGCGCTTATCGGTTTTGATAACCGGTGACGACGGATCCAAGAGGATCGTATCCGCGAGCGTAGATTGTTTTTCCCCTTCGTTGGATCCGTGTAGGAACTTCCCGGCGTTGGAAACGCTGTCCTGGCACCGGGCTCCCATTTGTAGGTACCATCGCTTCGGTCGAGAGTGTACTGATCGTGGGAGTATGTCAGGTAGAGGCTACCCGGGGAAAGGGCTACCGGTGGACCAAGGGCTTAGAACAATCTAATCTCTTCCCAAGAGCCTATGTCACCCCGAGGGGGGTGAGGGTGAGGGTGTAGTGGATCGGCGTCTGATGACCGATGATGGGGATCCAAGGGGGATCATTTTCACGAGTGTAGTTTGGTTCTTTCCTTCGTTGGATCCGTGTAGGAACTTCTCGGCGTACCATCGCTGTCCTGGCACCGGGCTCCCATCTGTAGGTACCATCGCTGTGGTCGACAGTGTACTGATCGTGGGAGTATGTCAGGCAGAGGCTACCCGGGGAAAGGGCTACCGGTGGACCAAGGGCTTAGAAACGATCTAGTCTCTTCCCAAGAGACTGGGTCACCCCTTTTGGGGTGAAGGTGAGGGAGTGGTACAGTTACTTCCGACAACCTAGGTCACCCCTCGGAGGTGAGGGTGTTGGTGTGAGTGTTGTGGGCTCGAGTTGATACTTGACCCACCAGCTTGAGTGATTGGCTTTCCATAGGGTTCGCGCTGCGAACAAGTAGTGTTTCCTCCCAATATCGTCGTATACCGGGGTCCCGACGTAGAAGCTGCCCTGACAGAGGACTCCCACTTGTAGGTACTCCCGATGCATTCGGCAGATGTACTGAGCAGGGGAGTGTACCAGGTGATGCTACACGAGGGTGGACCACCGGACGATGTTGCGAGCATGAATTATAGTTCTCCCCTTCGCCGGATCCGTGTGGATGCTTCCTAGGTACGAGCCGCCCTGGGTGGACCCCCACCTGTAAGTACCATCGATGCGCTCGACAGTGTATTGACCGTGGCCGGCTCCAGGTAGAGGCTGCCTGGGAGAGCGCTACCGGATGACGAACAGTGTAGAATAGCAAGTTGTCCTTCGAGTCCCTAGACTCACCCCTGTGGGGGCTAGGGCGAGGGCAGGGTATGGTTGCACCGCCGTGTGACCTTGTTAACCGTTGGGTTTCTACCCATGGTTTCCTTGATAGGTGATTGCCTTAGGATCGAATGTTGGTGTTGGTGTTTGGTTTCTGACCACTCACTGAGCTTGTAGCTCACCCCTCGCTTATGTTTTTCCCCAGTTGACGCTGAGTCGGATCCAAGAGAAGAGCTCCCCTGGCGCCATCCGAGTAGGAGACCTGCGTTCGCGTTGGATGTCTTGCGAGTCAGAGGCTATCAGCATTCCCTTTTCATTGTATGTATTATACTTGTGCTTGTGCACGGTATGTAGACTGTTGATGTCAGTTATTGTATATATTGGCTCTCACAGGACAGTTGATTGTGTACTCTAGTCTGTAATATGTCTTTGAATTACAGACTTAGTCATTTGAGCTTTCGCTTTTTGTATATATTTGATGTCAGTTACTTGTGTATTGCCTTTTTCTTGTGGAGTATTTATTTGACCTCGTGTATGGATTACTGATATCATTTATATATTTGCCACGTCTCGGGGACGGCCGCCCTGGGCCGTGACAGCTTTTGGGGTTGAAAAACGCTTTTTGGGTCAAAAAAATTGTGTTTGGATAAAAAAAATGATGTTTGGGTCAAGTATAATTGTGGTTGGGTCGAAATGTGCTTTTTAGGTAGGAAAAATATTTTTTGGGTCGTGTTTTTTTCGAAAAGATCCATTTGAGTCGAAGAAGTGGGGTTTCAGTCCAAAAATGTTGTGTGGGTCGAAAAGTGATGTCCGGGTCAAGAAAATGTTGTTTGGGACGAAAAACGGTGCTCTGGTCGAAAAGTGCCGTTCGGATTGTGTTTGGGTTGAAAATTGCTGTTTGGGTAAAAAAATGATGTTCATGTCGTGTTTTAGTAGAAAATAGATGCTTGCATTGAAAAAAGCCACTTTTGGTAAAAAAAAAAATTTTGTTTGAGTCGAAAAATGAACTTTCGGTTGAAAAAATGATGTTTGGGTCGGAAAATACTGTTTTCGACAAAAAAAATGATGTTCAGGTCATTCATGTCTCTAAAATGCGATTTGGGTGATAAAATGCTGCATGTATGAAAAGAAAAAAGTTTGGGTCAAAAAAATGGTACCTGTTTTGTGCTTTGGTAAAAAAAAAAGATGACTTGGTCAAAAAATGAAGTTGTGGACGACAAAATACTGTTTTTTGTCCAAAAATGCAAATCGGGGTTAAAAATGATGCTTGAGTAAAAAAAATGTTGTGTGCCTCTAAAA
The DNA here is from genome assembly GCA_030737845.1 of Acorus calamus. Taxonomy (NCBI): domain Eukaryota; kingdom Viridiplantae; phylum Streptophyta; class Magnoliopsida; order Acorales; family Acoraceae; genus Acorus; species Acorus calamus. The sequence continues at coordinate 14,330,164 of CM060868.1, forward strand.
TAGATATTAATGTAGAATAAATGGTCTATGGATCAACAAAATGGTTTTTGGGTCATGTTTCGATCGAAAAATGATGTTTGGGTTGAAAAAATGAAGTTTGAGTTGACAAATGTGTCGTTTGGGTCGAACAAGTGTAGTTTGGGTCATTTTTGGATCGAAAAATGATTTTTGCCTCGAAAATTGCATTTGGGTTGAAAAATGCTATTTGTGTTGAAAAAATTGTGCTTGGCTAAAAAAAATGATGTTTGGGTCAAGTATAAATGTGGTTGGGTCGAAATGTGCTTTTTGGGCAGGAAAAATATTGCTTTGGTTGTGTTTTTTTTTTGAAAAGATGAATTTGAGACGAAGAAACGGGTTTTCTGTCCAAAAATGATGTCTGGGTCGAAAAGCGATATCCGGGACAAGAATATGTTGTTTGGGACAAAAAATTTTGTTCTGGTCCGAAAAAATTGTTTGGGACGAACAATGGTGCTCAGGTCGAAAAATGGTGCCCAGGCGGAAAAATGCCGTTTGGATAGTGTTTGGGTTGAAAAAAAAAACGTTTATGTTGTGTTTTAGTAGAAAATAGATGGTTATGTTGAAAAAAGGCACTTTTGGTAAAAAAAAATTTGTCTGGGTCGAAAAATGAAGCACGGGCTGAAAAAAAGATTTTTGGGTCGAAAAATGCTGTTCTCGTCGAAAAATAGATGGTGAGGTCATTCATGTTTCTAAAAGGCGATTTGGGTGAGAAAATTCTGCATGTATAAAAAAAAATTGTTTGGGTCAGAAAAATGGTTTCTGTTTTGTGTTTTGGGGAAAAAAAAAGATGCCTTGGTCGAAAAATGAAGTACGGGTCGACAAAACACTGTTTTGGTCAAAAAATGCAAATCGGGTCTATAAATGATGCTTTAGTAAATTCGACCGCGTCTAAAATTGATATTAATGTAGAATAAATGGTCTTTGGATCGAAAAAATGGTTTTGGCTCATGTTTCGATCGAAAAATAATGATTGGGTTGAAAAAATGAAGATTTGAGTTGACAAATGTGTCGTTTGGGTCGAAAAAGTGTAGTTTGGGTCGAAAAAGTGTAGTTTGGATAAAAAAAAATGATGTTCATGTCGTGTTTTAGTAGAAAATAGATGCTTGCATTGAAAAAAGCCACTTTTGGTATAAAAATTTTTTTGTTTGTGTCGAAAAATGAACTTTGGGTTGAAAAAATGATGTTTGGGTCGGAAAATGCTGTTTTCGTCGAAAAAATGATGTTCAGGTCATTCATGTGTCTAATATGCGATTTGGGTGAGAAAATGCTACATGTATGAAAAGAAAAAAGTTTGGGTCTAAAAAATGGTACTTGTTTTGTGCTTTGGTAAAAAAAAAAGATGACTTGGTCAAAAAATGAAGTTCTGGATGACAAAATACTGTTTTGGTCAAAAAATGCAAATCGGGTCTAAAAATGATGATTTAGTAAATTCGACCGCGTCTAAAATTGATATTAATGTGGAATAAATGGTCTTTGGATCGAAAAAATGGTTTTGGCTCATGTTTCGATCGAAAAATAATGATTGGGTTGAAAAAATGAAGATTTGAGTTGACAAATGTGTCGTTTGGGTTGAAAAAGTGTAGTTTGGGTCATTTTCTGATCGAAAATTGATTTTTGCCTCAAAAATTGCTTTTGGGTTTGAAAAATGCTTATTGGGTTGACAAAATTGTGTATGGATAAAAAAGTGATGTTTGGGTCATATAATTGTGGTTGGGTTGAAATGTGCTTTTTACGTAGGAAACATATTGGTTGGGTCGTGTTTGTTTCGAAAAGATCCATTTGAGTCGAAGAAATGTGGTTTCAGTCCAAAAATGTTGTCTGAGTCGAAAAGTGATGTCCGGGTCAAGAAAATGGTGTGTGGGACAAAAAATGTTGTTCTGGTACGAAAATGTTGTTTGGGACGAAAAATTGTGCACAAGTCGAAAAATGTCTTTTGGATTGTGTTTGGGTTGGAAATTGCTGTTTGGGTCGAAAAAATGATGCTCATGTCGTGTTTTAGTAGAAAATGGATGCTTGGGTTGAAAAAGCCTCTTTTGGTAAAAACAAAATTTTGTCTCGGTCGAAAAATGAAGCCTGGGTTGAAAAAATGATGTTTGGGTCGAAAAATGCTGTTCTCGTCGAAAAAAAGATGGTGAGGTCATTCATGTGTCTAAAATGTGATTTGGGTGAGAAAATACTGCATGTATAAAAAAAATTGTATGGGTCGGAAAAATGGTTTCTGTTTTGTGTTTTGGAAAAAAAAGGATGCCTTGGTCGAAAAATGAAGTACGGGTCGACAAAATACTGTTTTGGTCAAAAAATGATGCTTGAGTAAAAAAAATTTCATCTGCATCTAAAATTGATATTAATGTAGAATAAATGGTCTTTGGATCGAAAAAATGGTTTTTGGGTCTTGTTTCGATCGAAAAATGATGATTGGGTTGAAAAAAATGAAGTTTGAGTTGACAAATGTGTCGTTTGGGTCGAAAAAGTGTAGTTTGGGTCATTTTTTTAGATCGAAAATTGATTTTTGCCTCGAAAATTGCTTTTGGGGATGAAAAACGCTTTTTGGGTTGAAAAAATTGTGTTTGGATAAAAAAATGATATTTGGGTCAAGCAAGTATAATTGTGGTTGGGTCGAAATGTGCTGTTTAGGTAGGAAAAATATTTTTTGGGTCGTGTTTTTTTCGAAAAGATCCATTTATGTCGAAGAAGTGGTATTTCGGTCCAAAAATGTTGTGTGGGTCGAAAAGTGATGTTCGGGTCAAGAAAATGTTGTTCTGGTCCGAAAATGTTGTTTGGGACAAAAAATGGTGCTCTGGTCGAAAAGTGCCGTTCGTGTTATATCTGTGTCACTTTTTTTTTTTAGCCTATGGGTAACCGTTGGGTCATTTCTGGCCATTTTAGAATTTTTCATTTTTCGATCGGAGCCGCTAAAATTTTGGCTTTTAGCTATCTGCGTGAGCTAGAGAACTCTGATTTGAAATCTAACTGCATATTATGGGTCCTGGTACCATTCTGTACTACCCATAAAATTTTTGTTGAATTCCGGTAACGTTTGAAAAATTATGCAGTTCCGAATCGTATCCGGGTTTTCTTCGAAACTGATTTGTTAAGTGGAATAGTGATGGGATATTTTGGTGAGTATGGTCACCCTAGGTGAGTTCACCCCCACCTTGCTTAAGAGTTAAGAAACCATTGGTTTTTATTTATGTTAGTGGGTGAGTTTAGGTTAAGTATACCCCCCCACCTTTTCCTTCCCATAACCCCCCCAAGTGTGAGTTTTGCTCACCTTTTTCACCTGTCTTTCCCTCTCCTACGTGGGTCTCTCCAGCCCTGCTGTGTGTGAGTGTGTGTGTGCTTTGAAGAGGAAAATCAAGAGGAGAAGAGGATCATGAAGGGTTGATGATTAAAAGGTGAGTGTTGTTGTTATTGTTGTTGTTTCCCTCTCTTTGGCTCCCTCTCAAGCTCTCATTGCCCCCTGTTTTCAGCCATTGGAGGGCTGAGGAGGGGCTGTGGAGGTGGTGGTGTTGGTGGTGGCGGTTGCGGTGGCTTTGGTGCGCCATGAGCCCGAAAGCATCACCCCTTTCTTTCCCCCTCCCTTGGTGAGCTTTCCTACCCTTATTTTCTTTGGTTTTTCATGTGTTAAGGGCTGTTGGGGAGGTCATGCATGATAGGTAGTTGGTTTGGGATGTGTGTGAGGGTTGGGAGGAGGATTTAGGGCCCTGGGCGCGCGTGCGGATCCGTCCACGCGCGTGCGCGCGCAGGCGCGCGCGCAGTCTAGCGGACAGGGTCCTGGCGGGCGCAGGCGCGGGCACAGGCGCGGGCGCTCGCGCTGTGCGTGCGGGGGTCGATAGGCGCGCGAGTGCGCGCGGTTCTGGCGCACGGGCGCGCGCGCGCGGCAGCTCGTCTGGGCGCGCTCGGTGCACGCCTGGGCGCGGGGCAGCGCGACTGAGCGCGCGGGAGCGCATGCACGCGTGCGTGCACGTGCGGGTGTGAAATCATTGGAAGGAGAAGCACTACAATGGTTCTCCACCATCCCTGTAGATCACTTGTCGAATTTCTCGGCTGTAAGCGAGAAGTTCTTGGGCCGCTACGGTTACCAGAGGATTAGGAACCCCTCTATTTCGGATTTAACCGTAGAGAGAATGAGGCCTAGGGAGGAATTCGAGCAATACGTGTCTCGGTGGCGCACACTTGTCCACCGGACCGGCCTGCAACTCACAGAATGTCAAGAAATTGACATGATGTTACAGAGCCTTAGTCCAGAACTTCGTACGAGCCTTTCGTACGGAGACTGTACTACGTATCAGTTTCTGATTGACCGCCACAACAGGATTTCCCGTTGTGCAGCCCCAGTAGTACAAACCCAGTCCCTACCTATCAGCCATAGGGTTGGACAATCGCCTCGCAAGGCACAAACCCCCACGGTAGAGGGGATTACTACACAAGTATCGGCACTCTACCCGAACGGAGCACGAGTTCCTGATCGAGGAATGGCTCCGAGACAGTACACGTCCGGTTCATCCGGGTATGCACCGCCTCGACCAATCAACCAAAACTTCACTACTCGATCAGTACCCGTCCCCGTGCCAATACGACAAGACCCCGCAACCCATGATTCCCCAATTCAGGCCCCCTCAATCCGAAACCAGGACCAAAACAGGAGACCCTTCTATCCTACCCCCCCAAGAACGCAAGGCATAACCCCTAGAGAACCCATGCGCAACCTCCGTGGTGAGGCTGCACCTCCCTCCTTCTACGACCCAAGATGGTCAAACAGAAGAGATAGCTACCCTCCCCTTCTAGAAACCCTAGGGAACATCTTTAGAGCCTTAATAGAAGTCAATGGCATTTCCTTACCCATGGCTAGACCTTCGCCTATCTGTGCCAACCCCACCCGTTTTTGTCAATATCATCGACATCACGGCCACACCATCGAACAATGCTCCTCGTTTCGAGACATTGTCTACAACCTTGATAAAGAAAGGCGCTTAGACTGGGCCACCATCAGGGGACTCAAAGACAACCTAGCTACAAAAACCCTAGAAGTCAAACCAACCCCAGAAACCCCCAACCCTGTAGAAACCACAACCCAAGACCCGAGGCCAGCCACGAAGGCTCCCTCGGAAGAACCAGAGAGCTTAAGCTATGAAAGCGTCTACACCATAAAAGACGCTGAGCACGAAGAGTCACCCAGGATCATCCCAGGCGGCTTAATCTTACCAGCCTTTTCCCCCGTCCACCCTGTCCTCTCCCCCATTCTCCCCAAACCCACAAAGCTCTCTCTACCTAAAAAACTCCAACCATTATCCCCTTCACCAAATAACGAAAGCCTATACCCATTAAAACAAAACCCCCGAACCACCATTGACGCACTGAACCATCATACTACTAGAGCAGGCAGAATTTTCAACACTGTACCCTCTTACAGACACCCCCTGCCTGAAACAGAGCCTGAGGAGCCCCACACCGGAGATAAGATCGACATCCTAGACCAACTCTGAAAAATCCCCGTGAAAATTTCCATTTTAGAGCTAATCGAAACCTCAGAACACCACCAGCACGCTCTAAAAATGTTCCTAGAAAGAATCCAAGTCGACCCCCAAATCTCTACCCTAGGCGTACCAATAGCTCTAGCCACCGCAGGACTAGGGCCCATCATAACCTTTAGACCTAAAGAAGATATTCACGATAAAGTCGTTAGCACCTCAACCCTATGCATAACGATTAACCTCGAAGGATACTCGGTGGATAAAGTTCTAATTGACACCGGGGCGGGAGTAAACCTCATATCACTACAAACCTTCGAGCACATCGACAGACGCATAACTACACTCTTCGAAACGGACACCTGTATATTTGCCTATGACAAAACGGCTCGTCCGGTTCTAGGCTTTAAGGACTTCCGACTAAAGGTAGGGCCGCTAGAAACTAGCGCTAAAGCATATGTCCTCGAAATGGATTCAGATTATAATATGATCCTAGGACGTAAATGGCTAGCCTCCATAAAAGGGGTCTCCTCCCCCCTACACCAATGTCTGAAATTCCCCTTGGGGGGTTGAATAATCAAAATACAAGGAGATGCAGTCAAAGGGCCTAAATCGAGGTTCGCCAATAATGAAGCCATCACTGTAAAAACCAGTAGCCCAAAACCCATAGAAGCCACCATCCACATCTTAGATTTTCCAGCCAATTGGCTAAATCCCCGGAATGCTCTCCCCGCTACCTCAAAAGCAAGCCACCCTAGGCTTGAGAACCCTGGCTGGCGTATCATGGGAATCATGGGTTACCTTCCCGGGGAAACCCTGGGACACAAAAATGGGATCTTGGACCCCATCGAACTCCCAGCATGGCTAGATAAGAAAGGCATTGGCTCATCCAAACATCGCCTTAAAATAAAGGAAAAATACGATTGGAGGTTGTACGAACATTTCGTGAGAGGAATAATCGTAGAACCCGCCAAAGAAATCGTATGCCCCTACCCCCTGGACCCTATCCCGGAAACAGAACCAGACTATCTCTCTGGCTCCCTAGAATGGCTATTCCCACACCCTGATAAACACCTAAACACACACTCACCGCCAGACGATAAAACTCCAGCTGACCCAGCCTCCTTTTCTCGTAGTGCTCAAGCATCGCAACAAAGGAGCGCCAGCTGCTGGAGAAAAGTCGGTTGAAATGCTTCCATTAATCCAGTAGATTGTAAATAATAAGTGTCTTTTCTGTAAAAAAAAAAACAAAAAGAAAAAAAAAATGGAAACCAAAACCCTAGGATCCCTGTTCGACAAGGATGATTTCACCCCAGCATGGCACCCCTTTAGTGATGACTCTGACCTCCTGAACAAACTACAACGTCTAGCCAGTCAGGCCAAAAATCCCTACCTAGTACCTCGTCCAAAATGGTCAAACCTACCAGGGGTCAAATTCCTGACCAGACCATTAGCAACTTAGAAGGGTATAGCAGGACCATGTTAGGTTTAGAAAAATTTAAAACAATAGCAGTTATAGAAGAACCAGACCTAGATAACATAGAAAACCCAGACGATGGTCTAGGAGTCTTCGAGATATGTGATGAGGACGATGAAGAAAAAGGGGACCTATCTGAAGAATTCAAGCAGAGCCTTCAAAGGTTCGATGAAAAGACGGAAGAAGCAGATGAGAAGATAGAGGAGCTAAACCTAGGGACAAAAGCTGACCCCAAAATCATTTCAATTAGCACAGAACTAAATCACGATGAGAGAGAGGGCCTGGTTAAAATATTACTCGAGTATAAAGACGTCTTTGCATGGTCTTACAAGGACATGCCCGGGCTCGATACCTCGTTAGTCGAACATCGGTTAATTTTAGAACCAAACGCAAAACCAGTAAAACAAAAACTGAGACAGACGCCTTCATCCCGAGGTAGCTTTAAAAATCAAAGATGAGGTAGACAAACTCCACCAGGCTAAATTTATCCGGGTAGTTTTATACCCTAAATGGGTGGCAAATATTGTTCCAGTGTCCAAGAAGGATGGGAAGATCCGGATATGCATCGACTTCAGGGACCTCAATCGAGCGTGCCCAAAAGATGACTTCCCACTCCCACATATTGACCTCCTTGTCGACAATACGGCAGGATATGAGATGCTCTCGTTCATGGATGGCTTTTCTGGATACAACCAGATCCGGCTGGCAGAAAAAGACCAAGAAAAGACTTCCTTTACCACACCCTGGGGAACTTACTGCTACATAGTGATGCCTTTCGGGCTCAAAAATGCGGGTGCAACATATCAAAGGGCTATGACCTCAATATTCCATGATATGATGCACAAGCTAGTAGAAGTATATGTGGATGATATCTTAGTCAAATCTAGGACTCGAATAGGACACGCAGACATACTTAGACAAGTATTACAGAGATGCAGGGAATATTCACTCAAAATGAATCCAAAGAAATGTCGCTTTGGGGTCTCCTCTGGGAAACTTTTAGGATTCATGGTAAGTAAGCGGGGAATAGAAATAGATCCGACCAAGGCAAAAGCCATCGCCCAAATGCCCCCACCTAAGAACCTAAAAGAATTGAGAGGGCTCGTGGGAAGGTTGCAATTCATTAGGAGATTTACTTCGCAACACGCTGAAAGATGTCGCCCCTTTTACAAACTGTTGAAAGGAGTCAAGTTTAATTGGGATAGTGAATGCCAAAAGGCCTTTGACATTTTAAAAAAGTACTTCTTAAACCCCCAGTCCTTTCAGCTCCAGTACCTGGACGACCCCTGCTCATCTATATAGCTGCAACTAAGGAAGCCATTGGTGCGGTGCTTGCACAACACGATGACATGGGAAGGAAGGAAAAGGCCATTTACTACCTAAGTAAAACCCTGATTGAGTACAAAAAAGCCTACCCTCCTACAGAAAAGACTTGTCTAGCATTAGTATGGGCTTCCCAAAAGCTGCGACATTATTTTCTTGCCCACAAAGTCAAATACTTTGCCAAAATGGACCCAGTAAGGTTCCTATTCGAGAAAGCCGTATTAATTGGACGCTTAGCCCGATGGCAAGTACAGTTAAACGAGTTTGACATCACATACGCCACTCAAAAATCCATCAAAGGGCAAGCCATCGCTGACCACCTCGCTCAACTACCCCTCCCTGATTACGAACCAGTAAAAACTGACTTCCCGGACGAAGAAATATTTGCGCTTATTGAAGAAAAGGATAGAGAGACATGGACGCTATACTTCGACGGAGCGGTCAACCAGAAGGGAAAGGGAATAGGAATAGCACTAATCTCCCCCGAAGGTGTCATTATCCCACAAGCATTTCAGCTTACGTTTAAAGCCACCAACAATATTGCCGAATACGAGGCCCTGATAGCAGGTTTGAAGGCAGCCCTAGCCCTAGGAGCTAAAAATTTAGACATCGTTGGGGACTCCCTTTTAGTAATCCGCCAAACTCTCAAAAAATATCAGACTAGAGACCCAAAACTGAAGCCGTACAGAGAACTAGCCATAGTCCTGCTAAAACAATTCCGTAAGGTTACTCACATTTTCATACCCCGGACCGCAATATTCTTGCAGATTCTCTAGCCTCTTTAGCCTCATCGCTCACCTTTCCCTTATCTAGGACATCTGAAACAGTCACTATCCAGAGACTAGAAACACCTGCCACCGAACTCGGTGACTATAAAACTCAAAGTCTCCTAAAAATGAACCGGGCCAACAAAAATGCTAGTACCACGGAAATCCTAGCCCTTGAACTAGGAGATATAGACGACGGAAACCCCTGGTACTTTGATATTAGAAACTACCTTAAAAACGGTTCATTCCCAAGCTACGCTACCAGCAACGACCAGAAAATAGTAAAAAAGATAGTAGTCAAATACTGCCTCCGAGGGGGGATACTCTTCCGAGCCTCCTTCAATGGGGAACTACTTAGGTGCTTGGACGACGAAGAAGCATATACCATTGTAGAAGAAGCTCACTCCGGAGTATGCGGAGGACACGTCAACGCCCAGATGCTAGCGAAAAAGGTATTAAGAATGGGCTACTATTGGCCCACGCTTGAAGGGGACTGCAACAAATACGTTAAGTGTTGTATCCAGTATCAAACTCATGCCAACAAAATACACGCACCAGCATCATCTTTACATCCCATGACTTCACCTTGGCCCTTCTCTATGTGGGCATTGGATGTGATAGGACCATTTCGGGACACTATAGAAAACACTACCCAAAAAGCTTTCATCCTCACCGCTACAGAATACTTTACCAAATGGGCTGAAGCTGAGTCCTATGTAGTAATTAAAAGCTCTACCCTGGCTCGTTTTGTCCGCACCCACATCCTTGCACGGTTCGGTACCCCCAAAGCAATTATAACTGACAATGGTCCCCAGTTCATCTCCCAAGAATTTCGAGACCTATGCAGTAAACATCATATAGAACTTCATCATTCCACGCCATATTATCCACAGGGGAATGGACAGGCAGAGGCCACCAATAAAACCTTGCTCAAAATTATAAAGAAAACGGTAGAAACCCATAAGGCAACCGATTGGCCTGATAAATTGGTAGACGCCCTCTGGGCATACCGAACCTCCATTAGGACACCCACTGGTCAAACACCCTATTCACTCACGTTTGGAGCCGAAGCAGTAGTACCCTACGAAATCCTTGTCCCATCCTTAAGAATAGTGCTAGAAGAAGACCTCCAAATTGAGGAAAGGAGAGAGGCACTCCTACTACGCCTCGAACTACTAGACGAGAAAAGACTAAGAGCGGCAGACCATGCCCAGGCCTACCAAAGAAGGGTGGCAAGGGCATTTGAAAAGAAGGTAATTAAAAGAAAATTTGAAATCGGGGAATTAGTACTCAAGCAAATCATGCCATCAAGACAGCCTCACCCAAGAGGAAAGTTGCAACCCACATGGGAGGGACCCTATGTGATCACCCAGGCCTATTCCGGGAATGCCTACCACCTGGTAGATGCCGAAGGAGTCGAGGTTCCAGGTTCGTGGAATGCACTTTACCTAAAGAAATTCCATGCATGAATAGCTTTCAATACTTAAGAACTATTATTCTTCCTTCCCGCGATTTCCAGCGTTTAGTACTTGATGATAGAATTATAAGACTCTCAAAGATAAACTCGTATCTATTTGAACACATCTCCGCCAAATCATGCCGTTTCCTTCACACACGTATAACTGGACTAGATTCACCTGAAAGAAGAGAAATTGCCTACCCCGTAGACTGGGACAATTTAAAACCCCCAAAGCAAAACATCCCTTATTTCCGCCCTACTCGTATTAACCCTAGGTCGAAATGAGGAGTTACCTAGACCTGGCATATGTCCCAAAACTGGCTCTGGCACTATATAAACACTTCTAGAGGGGAAGCATGAAAGAATCGGGGTGAAAAACAGAAAAGCCCCCCCCCCCTCAAATCAAACAAAAAACAAACAAAAAAAAGAGAGAAATCGGGCAATGAGAGGCCAAACACCCAGGTGAACGGGTTAAACTCTCTATTTAGCAGGCTTTCACGCCTTTACGCACGGTATACGCTAAACAACGGCTATACCAGTACAGATCCAAACAACGGACTGTGCTTTCCATCCCAAAATAAAGAAGTGGTAAAAAGAAGAAAGCCAGAGGGACCTAGAAAGTAAGACATGTGCTAGACTAGGACAATTCTAAATATTGCCCAAAAGGAAGATATTACTCTTACCCCATTCTCCCCCTCCCCTTTTATTTTCGCAATGGGATTCTGAATTGAACTACGTCTGCCGGGAAAGGCGAAATTTCGACCAAAGATAGATCGTGTCCAGGTTTACAAACTACACACACTCACATGAGTTCACTTAGAAACTTGTTTATCCAAGAGAAGCTTATTTGACTCGACTCTTGGTACACTCATGGATTTTTCAGCATGTTTAGAATAATACGATTAAGCATTTGAAACCCATGAACCTAGAAAAATCGACACCTAAGGCCTATACCATTCAAATACAATCCTGGTCCGGACATGGGTGACCACAAGGGCTCCTCCACGGGGACTTGATGGCATCCTTTACTTCAGAAATTCGAGAACATTGCCCTCTCACATGAAAAGCCATTGAAGAACTAAAATGCCCCCTTATGCCACATATACTTACGCATAAGCGTGCATTTTCCTTTTCCAAAACACCTTGGCATCCGATTTTCTTGAAAATTGTCCCCACTCATATTAAAATTGTCCCCACATATTAAAATTGTCCCCACATATTAAATTGTCCCCACAAATATTAAAATTGTCCCCACTCATTTCGTACCCTTGCCGCACATGCCTGAGAAGAAATTGTCCCACCTTTTTACACATACTTAAAAGTTTTCTTCACTCACGCACTTGGAATCCCTTCCTTACGCACTAAGGCATGGTCTCCCGCACGTTATTTTCTCGCATTACCCTTCCATTTTACCTTAAGATGGATTGTAGCCCTTGACAATTCAAGCAAGAAGGGCTCGAAAGTCAGTGCAGGGCGCAATCTGGACAGATTTAACACTTGGTCCATGGAAAGAATGTTTTTTACAGGTCCCGAAGGTTGGAACGGTCACAAAAACTTTCAGCGGCAGCAGCAGACAGGAGCAGCAGGACCAAATTGCCCCAGGCAGGGGACGGCTAAACTCGACTAGCCGCTCCCCCACTGGGCGGCTAGTTTACACTAGCCGCCCCTGCCCTTTGTTTCAGGTGAGCTTGCCCTAGGCAGGGGGCGGCTAACAATAATTAGCCGCCCCTCACTGGGCGGCTAGTTTACACTAGCCGCCCCTTGCCTGCACCTCTTTCAGTTATGTCAGTCCATATCCAATCAACTCTTCAACACTTCTTTACCTATTAAAATCAAATTCTTTCCAAAACCTGCATGTACACATTTCATACACATATTCATACACAAAACCTGTATAGATACCATGCTAAAACGAATTATATATCAAAACCTACACCCATCCATGAATCAAACCTATAAAAATCCAGATTCATCTACACATACATACATATCCATGAACATCCATACTAACTATTCCAAGACATGCATACAAAGGAGAATAATTAAAATTGTCCCACCCAAAACCACAAACCTAAGAAAGCCTAAAAAAGAATCCTTTCCTTCGAAACGCTCCAAACTCTGAAGTCTTGAGCTATACCTCACCAAAATATCACCTAAAACCAAAAACAAAAGAAGAAAAGCATGAATTCATCGCATATGTACTATTCTTCTATTAAAACCAAGACACAAAGAAGCTATACCTTGGCGTATCGTCATCCGCTGGAGGCTGAGTAGGAGGAACGTCCTGACTTGGCTGAGAAGGGAGCGGCGGATGAGGAGAAGACTGAACCTCTGGAGCATCGGGAGCGGCAGGAGTCTCTCGAACCGAAGACGCGGCCCTCGCGTATATCCCACGACTCCGAGACGCCGAAGGACGGGAGGCACGGCTGAAGGTGGCCCCGGTAGCCAAGGAAGCCGAGAGAGAATGGTCAGGCTCAAGTGGAAGAAGATCGAGGTCCGCCTCGGTCATAGAGCCCCCTCCAACCAATTTCCCCCTCATAGTGGCCTCCCAGAGACGGACCTGCTGCATGTCTCTGTCTGTCCTCTCCAATCTCTGTCGGAGGTGACTCTCTGTCCCTCTGGCCCGATCCTCAGCGGCCCTCAACCTCTCCTCCAACTCCCGCGCCCTCGCCTCCGACGCCCTGAGCGCCTCTCGATCCCTATCCCCGGCCGCCTGGAGAGAACGAACCAGGTCTCCCATCAAACCTCCAGGAACGCCCGCCGAAGCCTCCAACTCCGACACCCTCATCTGGAGGGAGTCCCTCTCGCGGCCTAGGGTCATGAACCCCTCCTCTCTCAAGGCCACCATGGACCTCAGCCGGTCCGCCTCCTCCTCAGCCCGAGAAGCCCTACCCCTCGCCTGGCCTAGCTCCATCCGCACGGCCGTCAACTCACTCCGGGCCACATCTAGCTCCCTCGTCAGTTCGAGCTCTCGCTCGGAAATCATGGAAGAAGGAGGGTCGGAAGAAGAGGAAGCACCGTTAGCCCTCGCTCTCGATAGAGCATCCACCTGAGCCTCAAGGACCCGGACCTGGTCCTGGAAGCGTCCCCTCTGAACCCGCAACGCCTCTATCTGCCTAGCTCGCGCTTGGAGGTGCTCATTGGCGGCCTTGAGCGTCTTCTCCATCTCATTCAACTCAACCTACAAAAGCAAACACCACTCAAAAAATATTCAAGCAAAAGAGAGCGAAGAAGAGAAGGAGAGCTTCCAAACTTACGTAGGCATCCGGGATCTCCTCCTCCATCGTCCCGAGGATACCCGCATACTCCCGACAATACCAAGCTAGGTATTCGTCACTCGAAGTCACCTCGGGACGACGCCCCACCAAGACGCCTCGGCCCATCCATCCCGCCACATACGTCTCGTAGTTCCTCGGGAGGTTCGTATCCCGAGGAATCCCGGCCACTGGAATCGAGGGGCGCCGCGGAAGAGGATCGGGCACCCACTGATGGTACCCAAGCTGGCGGACGACCCGGCTGATCGCATGGAATACAACCTCATTAAAGTAGATCAGCCAGACGTCTCGCGCCAGGGCCTCGGGAACCTCCTCCGAGTAAGGCCTCCATGTCATCTAAAAAAGAAAACATCGAAAGATAGGAAGAGCGCTTAGTCAAAAGAAAACCAAATACAAGCCAAAGAAATTCAAAGAAAACTCATACCTCTTCCTCCGACAAGACGCGGAAGGCCTCTCGGAATTGAGCGAGGCGGAGCAAACGAGAAGACCCTCGGGGTTCCCATCTCATGGCCCAAGGGAGGGCATGATCGAACGGAGCCAAAGTCGGGCTATCAATGGAGAAGTGCTCGTACCCAAAGATCTAGCAAAGCAAGAGGGGAATCGTCACGATCAAAGTAAGCTAAGCCGAAAAAAGGACATTTATCACTTACACGTACCTGAAGAAATGGCGCGAAGCCGCCAAGGTTCTTTCCCCCGGCCCTTTTGACTTTCTTCGAGAGCTCCGCAAATAGATGGGCAAGCATCGCCGCTCCCCAAGCGTAGCGCCCCATGCCCTCCACGTCCCTCATCAACAAGAGAGAATGCGAGGAAACCTTATCAGAGGCCGTCGAAAAGAGGACCCGGCCAAAGAAGTAGAGGAAGAACGCTCTCAACTCCCTCCGTGCCCTCTGTGGACACGCGGCCGCCTCTCTCGCCTCGATCATCGCCCGCCGCCTCTCGTAGCTAGCTGCAGCTTCACCGTTCTGGCGCTCTGTAAAGGAACCGAGGCCGTACTGCCCCGAAAGCCGCCCCAAAGGGATCCGGTTCGGCGTCCGCTCCCGCTCAACGAACTCCCATTCCCCGATCAACTCTCGGAAAAGCCCCCTGTAGTCAGCTAGGGTGGCCGCGATCACTGCCTCCCCCAAAATCGGAAGGCCAGTAATCCGATGGGCGTCCTCAAGGGTCGGTATGACAACACTAGTAGGGAGAATGAAAGCGCAACTCTCCGGATCCCACCTCTCCGCCAAAGCCTCCACGTAAGGACGGTGGACGTGGAATGGCTCGATCAGGAAGAAGGAACGGAAGCCCGCTTTATCCACCAAGCTCCTCTCCCCCTGCCCCAAGGCGTCGTACCATCTCTTCGTCCCGTGCCATAAAGCCCAGATACGATTCGGCCTCTACAAAACAAACGAAGGGAACATGGGTCAGTTTAAAAGCGAGCGAGAGGTAAGAGTCCAAATCTACGAAATCATTTTAAACCATGCTTAGCGAAATGAAACTTCCACATGCTAGAAAAAGAAACAAAAGCATGAAAGTAAGAAGCTGCACTCCTCATGTGATCACGCATGCTAGACGAATATCAAACACATCCCACCGTGGTCACCACTCAGACGCTTTCTTACATCAGGCCTATCATGCTTATACCTCCCCTCAACACACCTAAGCAATACAGCAATATAGAACTCGAACCCATGAAATGCATGCATACACTCCCTCATGCCCTACCACGATATAACACGTATGAAATCACATACACATAGAAAAGTATCGCATGCAAGCATATTAACTATGTCATCTCTCTCTCCTTTATATGCATATAACAAACATAGATATATATATATATAGAAATTATCCCCCTCCCTATAAAAACAAACCCATCTTAGCATACTTACACATCCCACCGTGACTAAACTTATACGCAAGCATGCCTATTTAAAACACACATACGAGTATAATACACATATACAACATATTCATACCAACCAAAACACATGCATATACACCAAAATAAAAGGCTAAGACTAAAAGATTTGGAACATACCACGGCCCGTGTGGACCCAGGAGCATCCACCTCGGCCTCGTCGGGATCATCCATCCCGTCGTCATCCTCCTCCTCATCCTCCTCGAACACGGCCCCCTCGGCCTCAGCCCCAACTCCCACACCGGCCTCGGCAGCCCCGGTGCCCATACCCTCGGCCTCCCCTGCCCCATCCCTAGCCTCTCCTATCCCCTCCACCCTCCCCACACCGGAGATAAACTCCGCAAAGGCCCCTATAGCCCTACTCTCCTCCTCCTCAGCCCTGGCCTCTGTGGCCTCCCTATCCAACATCCCAGCGAGGGCATCCAACGACGCCCTCACCTCCTCGCTAACTCCCCCGACCCCTACCCCCTCGGTTGCACCCTCAATCGATCCTCCAACCCCCGGAACCAACTCCTCGGCCACCATCGGTCGATCCCACACCTCCTCTTGCGTGTATAACCTATCACACTCCCTCCTACCTCCGGGACAGCCCCCGAAGGTAAATCCCCGACCTCACCCACACCAATGTCCACCGGCGGCACCTCCGTCGAACCCATAGCCTCCCCCACGGCCTCGACCTCCGGCCTATCGTTCTTCGATGATGAAGAGCTCGGGCTATGCTCTCCACGAGCCACCCGTGGTCGCTTTCCCCTCAAAACAATCGCCTTCGACCTCGTCATCTTCCTCGGTGTGAAAAAGAAAAAGGAGAACCCAAACCTAGGGTTTTCGAAGTCAAGAGAAAGAGAAAGATAGAGGTCATAATGAAGGAAAGAAAGGCAAAGAAATTAGGGTTTTGAGTTTGAAACCGAAGGGAAGAAGAGAGGAGGGAAGAGAAACCGTTTTTGAAACGTATGGAGAGAGAGAGGGTCTTTTCAGTTATAAGGGACCCAGTCCAGGGGCGGCTACCCGCGAGTAGCCGCCCCCTCTCGGGCGGCTAGTTACAACTAGCCGCCCCTCCCAGTTTCTTTGTTTCGCTTCAAAACCCCTTTCTAAACTCTTCTCAGCCCTAAATTCCAAGGTTCTCCATACCAAACAGCCATGTATTGGCTTATTTTCAGACATTACTTGATCAAGCACGACTTTCTCGAAGTTTCGCCGCATTTTCAGTACCGCTCAAAATTGAATTTTTTCAGTTCTGGTTCTTTTCCAGAGTTCTTATCCTTCGGATGATCCAATTCACCCAACTCAACTTTTACTTGCTTTCTGTCGGCGAAATCCCCTCCTTGCTGAGTTTTCCCAAGCATGGGAACGGTAGGCACGAGGAAACTGACGCTGGGCTGCTCCGCGCACGATAGCTAAGAACCCGACCGCGGGTTGGATCACTCACCATTTACTTTTCCCCGCCTTCAACCTGGGTCATCCTTTCGGCTAAAATTCTAAGTCAAGACCTAGCCTCTGACAGTCTAAATCAACTCCCCGAATAGTACTGTTCGTGTTGGCACAACTTCTTGAAGGTCGGGACGGCCAAAATAAGGGGTCTCTTTCCTTATCATCGGTCGAAGTCTTTCCTGCTTTGCACAAAGACTCTGTCCGATGAGGGACAATTGTAGATACCCCAATTTTGACCGTCCAGAGAGACAGAAATACTTCAAGTAACACCCGAAAATATCCCACAGTTGGACATCCAAGTAGAGAACCAAAGGTACGGTAAACCAGAAACCCTAATCCTAGCCCTAACCTAGACCTAGACCGGAAACCCTAACCCTAGCCCTAACCCTAGCCTTGACCTAAACCTAAACCCTAGCCCTAGCCTTGACCTAAAACCAGAAACCCTAACCCTAGCCTTGACCTAAACCTAAACCCTAACCCTAGCCTTGACCTAAAACCAGAAACCCTAACCCTAGCCCTGGACCTAAGCCTAAACCCTAAACCAGGCCCTAACCCTAAAAACAAAGCCCCGCCACTCTAAAAACCAAAAACCCCAAGTCCCTGGAAAGGGGCGGCTAGCCCTAACTAGCCGCCCCATACTAGGCGGCTAGTTTAGACTAGCCGCCCCACTGACCGCCCCTTGGCCGACTTTGGACCAGTCCCCTGGATGGGACATAAAGCAGCATTAAATGCTGATCATTGCGGCGGGTCATGACCTTTAGCCGCCCTCTCTTGGTCGGATCAAACCGAGTAACCGACCCAAGCCACCGCTTGTCAGAGATGGGACGTTTGGCAGGTCATGATAGGGGCGGCTACCAGGAAGTAGCCACCCCATCTTGGGCGGCTAGTTAGAACTAGCCGCCCTTCACCTGGTCTCTGACAGAAAAACCAGAGAATTAATGAGAGGTCCAATCGAAGCCAACCCACTCCATTACCCTCGGGATATTTTCCTACCTCTCTTTTACTATAAATAGAGGGGTCCCAAGCCCAAATACACCATCATCATCCTTCAATCAACAAAATCCACACCAACATCCCACAATTCACATTCCCTTTCCACACTAGAAATCCCAAGAGAGAGAGAGAGAGAGCCTCTTTTGTGAGAGAAAACACCCATTCCCTACACAAAAACACCCTCTCATTCCACCCTCCAGAAACCCGGGCTAAACCTAGCTTAGCCTCTGCCCAAAACCAAACCCATTTCCTACCAAAGCTCTGCCCAAACCAAACCAGACCTGGGACGGCTAAACCCTAGTAGCCGCCCCTCACCAGACGGCTAGATCCAACTAGCCGCCCCCCTATACACACCCCACTTACACCCCTTTGTCCCATAACTCCTTTAGTCAAGCCCTAGAAGCAGAATAGGATACCTGTTTTTCACCTCTGTGTACGGTATATCCGTGTCTCAGAGCGGAGACCCCACAAACTCCCCACGTAGGCGACCAAAACCAAACCCAACCTTTTCCTGCTTTTAGAAAAAGCAGGTGGCGATCACACAAACCCCTGAATCCTCTTGAGACGCTATCGGGCGCCTCAACCAGGACCGACACACCCCTCACCCTTCCGAGAAGACGATCCGACCGAGCCTGCCAGGGCACGCAACCGGTCCGAATCCTCGAAGAACCCCCACACACGCACACGCGCGCTCACCGCGCACCCCGCCGGAATCCGCTCCGACACCACGGAGGCTTCCCCGACGGTACCGACAGGGGGAAAGGCTTCATGACAGCCACCTCCCCAATCCACTCAAGGACGAAAATAGTTCGATGATGGATCGACTCAGCTTGCCCGAATGTCGACAGCGAGGATGCCCTAAAACTGGGACATCTTCTGGAAAACTTGGTCGCCAAACCTGAGGGTAAGATCCTAGCGACGATGACCTACGTAGCCCTTCCGACAGTTCTCGGCCACCGCAAGGTCAAATAATTATTTGCGACCGCTCTTACTGGCGCTCTTCAACCGTCCCAACACAAGGGAAGTTTAATACAGTGCCTGTAGGGTGCCTCTTACAATTCCATCTGGATGCTCGAACAACAGTCGCCTCGCAGGCAAACCCAACAATCAAGCATACAGGCACTTAGCATGTCCTCCAAGGTTTAAATCGTCCTCTTGCCTGGCTATCCGTCGGTGATGAAACGCTGTACTTAAAGGGAGGCTCACGCAAAAGCCTGCCGAAGGCTACGCCAGAACCTCGAAGTAACCCACGCATCTCGATTCAAAATAGCGCCGACTGGAGTGCCATGAAGTCGAACAATCGCGAAGGCGAATACCCACGTCAAAGCGTCCAGAGACTCAGTTAGTCAGATAGGGAGGAAATTGCAGACTTAGTCAGTCGGTTAATGATCACCTAGACGGTGTCGCGGCCCGAACGTGACTTTAGCGAGCTTGCAACGAAATTCATGAATAACTCACTCCCATGTCTACTGAGGAATCTCGATGGACGAACGCATTCCAACGCGACGATCCACAACTTCGCTTGAGGGCATGCCGACCAACAACCTCAACGAAGGCCACCTCAGAACAGCCCACGGAGGTCCAATAAAACATTTGAGATCCTTGTAGGCATATGGCGCATTCGTCTACCCCGACGGTGTAGATACCCCAATTTTGATTGTCCAGAAAGACAGAAATACTTCAAGTAACACCCGTAAATATCCCACATTTGGACATCTAATAGAGAACCAAAAGCTCAGGAAACCCTAAACCCTAGCCTGACCGAAAACCTAAACCCTAAACCTTACCCTAAACCTAAACCCTAAACCCTACCCTAACCCTAAACCCTACCCTAAAACCAGACCCTGGCCCAAACCAGGAACCCTACCAAAGAGAAACTCTAAACCCCAAAAACCCCAAGTCCCTGGCAAGAGGCGGCTAGTCGTAACAAGCCGCCCCATACCAGGCGGCTAGTTAGCACTAGCCGCCCCCCTGGCCGACCTTGAACCGCCTCCCTGGATGGGACATAAAGCAGCATTAAATGCTGATCATTGCGGCGGGTTATGACCTTTAGTCACCCTATCTTGGCCGGATCAACCCAAGTAACCAACCCAAGCCACCGCTTGTCAGAGATGGGACGTTTGGCAGGTCATGATAGGGGTGGCTACCAGGAAGTAGCCGCCCCATCCTGGGCGGCTAGTTAAACTAGCCGCCCTTCACCTGGTCCTGACAGAAGAACTAGAGAATTAATGAGGGGTCTAATAAAACACACTATTAACCAAGCCACCCTTTTACCCCCTGGGTATTCCCCTGCCTCTTTTTTACTATAAATAGAGGAGGTCCCAAGCCTTTAAACAATCATCCACAATCAACAAACACACAATTCACATCCACCAAGTCCCAATCCACTTGATATCCATTGCCTTCCCCCACTAGAAATCCCAAGAGAGAGAGAAAGAGAGCCCATTTTTGTGAGAGAAATCCATTCCCTATACAAAAACACCCTCTCATTCCACCCTCCAGAAACCCGAGCTAAACCTAGCTTAGCCTCTATCCAAGACCAAACCCATTTCCTACCGAAGTTCTGCCCAAACCAACCCAGGCCTTGGACGGCTAAACCTTAGTAGCCGCCCCATAACCGACGGCTGGATTCAACTAGCCGCTTCATATCCACACCCATTTGCGCCCTTTGTCCCAAGACTCCTTTAGCCAAGCCCCGGAAGCCGAATAGGATTACCTGTTTTTCACCTCTGTGTACGGTATATCCGTGTCTCAGAGCGGAGACCCCACAAACTCCCCACGTAGGTGATTAAATCCAACCCAACCTTTTCCTGCTTTTAGAAAAAGCAGGTGACGATCACACAAACCCTGGAATCCTCTTGAGCCGCTGTCCGGCGCCTCAACCAGGAACGACACCACCCTTTCGAGAAGACGATCCGACCGAGCCCGCCAGGGCATGCACCCGACCGAATCCCTGAAGAACCCCCACACACGCACACCACCCCCCACCGCGGATTCTTTCCGACACCGATGGAATCCGACGCCGACAAATCTGGCGATCACGGTGGGACCTCACTCGTGAAAAACAACAAAAGGTAATCCTCTTCAGCCCCCCTTTTACAAGCTTGACTAGAATGCTATCAACCCTTTAGGAAGGTTAGAGTTTCCCACCCCTCGAATCAGATCCTCCTCTACTTCGCATTACAACATCATATACTGCTTTGTAAGCCGCACACCACTGCGCAATCCTTTACTGCTTTGTAAGCTGCACACCGCCACACAATCCTTTACTGTTTTGTAAGCCGCACACAACTACGCAATCCTTTACTATTTTGTAAGCCGTACGTCGCTGCGCAATCCTTTACCGCTTTATTTACTGCTTTATATCTGCATTCATTCCCTTAAATCATTCCACACACATCATGGAATCCCGCATAGAGGAGGAGATACTAGAGGAGAGAATCCACCAAGAGGGTCAGGCCACGCAATTCCTGACCCATCTAGAGGGAAAGATGGCCAGTCTAGGATACCAATCCGTAGAGGACATGTTTCATGACCTCGCCGACTACCGTCAGGTCAAGACCTTGAGACAGGAAGCCCCTGTCAAAACCCCCAAGACCATTCCCAAAACCCCGTCCACACCCAGCCATTCGGTCAATCCGAGCATTTTTTCGTTCACCCCCCTTTCCCCCGCGAATCCAATGTTCCCAACCATTTCCACCCCAGGCCCTTACCAGGCCACCCCAAAGCCAGGACCGCTAGGCAGCCCTCCCAGGGGAGAAACACTGGATGAAACCATCCGGAGAATCCTCTCCGAGACTGGTCCCTCAGCCCCCAAGCATATGTCTCTACATAACCTGAGACAAATCCCGTCAATCCACCTACCGGAGGGATTCAAAATTCTCAAATTCCGCCAGTATAACGGTCGTGGAGACCCAGACATCCATTTAACTGCCTTTTATCTAGACGCCCCGCCTCTTTCTAGATAATCAACCTTTGCTAGTCTTCCTCTTCCAGAAATCATTGGAAGGAGAAGCACTACAATGGTTCTCCACCCTCCCTGTAGATCACTTGTCGAACTTCTCGGCTGTCAGCTTGAAGTTCTTAGGCCGCTACGGTTACCAGAGGATCAGAACCCCCTCTATTTCAGATTTAACCGTAGAAAGAATGAGGCCTATGGAGGAATTTGAACAATACGTGTATCGGTGGCGCACACTTGTCCACCGAACCGGCATGCAACTCATAGAATGTCAATAAATTGACATGATGTTACAGAGCCTGAGTCCAGAGCTTCGTACGAGCCTTTCGTATGGAGATTGTACTACGTATGAGCTTCTAATTGACCGCCACAACAGGATTTCCTGTTGTGCAGCCCCAGTAATCCAAATCCAGTCCCCACCTATCAGTCATAGAGTTGGACAACTGCCTTGTAAGGCACAAACCCCCACGGTAGAGGGAATTACCCACCTATCAGTCCTGATCGAGGAACGGCCCCGAGACAGTACATGTCTGGTTCATCCGGGTATGCACCGCCTCGGTCAATCAACCAAAATTTCGCTACTCGATTAGTACCCGTCCCCGTGCACAACAAAACCCGGTAATCCAAAGTTCCCCGGTCTAAAGCCCTGTAATTTCAAGACAAGGCCAGCCTAGGACCCCTTTCTATTCCACCTTCCTAAGAAGTTAGAACCTAAATCCTGGGCAGCCCACCCAAAATACTTATAATGAGGTCTCCCCTCCGACATCCTATGATCAGAGACGAATGGGAAAGAGGGACTCTTACCCTCCCCTCCCAGAAACACTAACTAGGATTTTTAGGGTACTAATGGACACAAATAGTATGTCCCTCCTAGTTGCTAAGCCTCCACTCCTCGGGGCCAGCAGACTGCGTTACTGTCAATACCACCAACAGCATGGTCATACCGTAGAACAATGCATTGTTTTTCAGGATTTTATTTACGATTTAAATGATGATAGGCGCCTTGATTGGGCCATGATCAAAAGCCACTTAAACCAGGGAAATTCTCGAGCCTCCAAGCCACTTGGCATATTTACTAACCCATTGCCAGGTCACAACCAAGCGTCGACATCTGCAGCCCACATGGTAAGCATGGTAAGGAGAGGGAGACAACCATCACTGAAACCAAGTGTAGATACCCCAATTTTGACCGTCCAAAGAGACAGAAATACTTCAAGTAACACCTGGAAATATCCCACATTTGGACATCTAAATAGAGAACCAAAGTTCAGGAAACTGGAAATCCTAACCCTGGCCCTAACTGACCCTAAACCCTAACCCTAGCCCTAACCTAAACCCCAAAATCCTAACCCTAGCCCTAAGCTAAAAAAAAACCAGAAAACCAGAAACTCGAAAACCCTAAGTCCCTGGCTAGGGGAGGCTAGACCTAACTAGCCGCCCCATACCAGGCGGCTAGTTAGCACTAGCCGCCCCCCTGGCCCCCCTGGCCGACTTTGGACCAGTCCCCTGGATCGGACATAAAGCAGTATTAAATGATGATCATTGCGGCGGGTGATGATCTTTAGCCGCCCTATCTTGGCCAGATTAAAAGTAGGGCCACTAGAAACTAGCAGTAAAGCTTACGTCCTAGAAATGGATTCAGATTATAATATGATTCTATGACGCAAATGGCTAGCATCCATAAAAGGGGTCTCCTCTCCCCTACACCAATGTTTGAAATTCCCCCTGGGAGGTCGGATAATCAAAATACAAGGGGATGCGATCGAAGGACTTAAATCGAGGTTCGCCGATAATGAAACCATCGCTGTAAAAATCAGTAACTCAAAACCCATAGAAGCCACCATCCACATCTTAGATTTCCCAGCCGATTGGCTAAATCCCCGGAACAGTCTCTCCGTTACCACAGAGGCAAGCCACCCTAGACTTAAGAACCCTGGCTGGCATATAATGGGGGCCATGGGTTTTCTCCCCGGGGGAACCTTGGGACAACAAAATGGGATCTTGGACCCCATCGAACTCCCGGCATGGCTAGATAAAAGGGGCATCGGCTCATCCAAGCATCGCCCTAAACTAAAGGAATGATACAATTGGAGGTTGTACGAACATTTCATAAGAGGGATAATCGTAGAGCCCGCCGAAGAGGTCATACGCCCCTACCCCCTGGACCCTATCCAGGAAAGAGAGCTAGACTATCTCTCTGGCTCCCTAGAATGGCTATTCCCACACCCTGATAAACACCTACACACACACTCACCGGCAGACGATAAAACTCCAGCTGACCCAGCCTCCTTTTCTCGCAGTGCTCAAGCATCGCAACAAAGGAGCGCCAGCTGCTGGAGGAAAGTCGGTTGAAACACTTCCACCAATCCAGTAGATTGTAAATAATAAGTGTATTTTCTAAAAAAAAAAATGGAAACCAAAACCCTAGGGTCCCTGTTCGACAATGATGACTTCACCCCGGTATGGCACCCCTTTAGCGATGACTCTGATCTCGTGAATAAACTACATCGTCTAGCCAGTCAAGCTAAAAGTCCCAACCCTAGTGCGTCATCCAAAATAGTCAAACCTACTAGGAGTCAAATTCCTTAGTAGATCATTAGCAGTTTAGAGGGGTATAGCAGGACCATATTAGGTTTAGAAAAATTTGAATCAATAGCTGTTATAGAAGAACCAAACCTAGATAACATGGAGAACCTAGACGATGGTCTAGGGGTCTTCGAAATCTGTGATGAGAACGATGAAGAAAAAGAGGACCTATCTAAAGAATTCAAGCAGAGCCTTCAAAGGTTCGATGAAAAGACAGGAGAAGCGGACGAGAAAATAGAGGAGCTGAACCTGGGGACAAAGGCTGACCCCAAAATCATTTCAATTAGTGCAGGACTAAATCACGATGAGAGAAATGGCCTGGTTAAAATATTACATGAGTATAAAGACGCCTTTGCATGGTCTTACAAGGACATGCCTGGACTCGATACCTCGTTAGTCGAACATCAGTTAATCTTAGAACCAAACGCAAAACTAGTAAAACAAAAACTGAGACGCCTTCATCCCGAGGTGGCTTTAAAAATCAAAGACGAGGTAGACAAACTCCACCAGACTAAATTTATCCGGGTAGTCTTATACCCAAAGTGGGTAGCAAATATCGTTCCAGTGTCCAAGAAGGATGGGAAGATCCAGATATGCATCGACCTCCTTGTCAACAACACGGCAGGGTATGAGATGCTCTCGTTCATGGATGGCTTTTCTGGATACAACCAGATCCGGCTGGCAGAAAAAGACCAAGAAAAGACTTCTTTTACCACACCCTGGGGAACTTACTGCTACATAGTAATGCCTTTCGGGCTAAAAAATGCAGGTGCAACATATCAAAGGGCTATGACCTCAATATTCCATGATATGATGCACAAACTAGTAGAAGTATATGTGGATGACATCTTAGTTAAATCTAGGACTCGAGTAGGACACGCAGACATACTCAGGCAAGTACTACAGAGATGCAGGAAGTATTCACTTAAAATGAATCCAAAGAAATGTCTCTTTGGGGTCTCCTCTGAGAAACTTTTAGGATTCATGGTAAGTAAGCGGGGGATAGAAATAGATCCGACCAAGGCAAAAGCCATCGCCCAAATGCCCCCACCTAAGAACCTAAAAGAATTGAGGGGGCTCGTAGGAAGGTTGCAATTTATTAGGAGATTTATTTCGCAACATGCTGAAAGATGTCGCCCCTTTACAAACTGTTAAAAGGGGGAGTCAGGTTTAATTGGGTTAGTGAATGCCAAAAGGCCTTTGATAATTTAAAAAAGTACCTTCTTAATCCCCCAGTCCTTTCGGACCCAGTCTATATACAACTAAGGAAGCCATTGGTGCCGTGCTTGCACAACACGACGACATGGGAAGAAAGGAAAAGGCCATTTACTACCTGAGTAAAACCCTGATTGAATACGAAAAAGCCTACCCTCCTACAGAAAAGACTTGTCTAGCATTAGTATGGGCTTCCCAAAAGTTGCGACATTACTTTCTTGCCCACAAAGTCAAATACTTTGCCAAGATGGACCCAGTAAGGTTCCTATTCGACAAAGCCGTATTAACTGGACGCTTAGCCCGATGGCAAGTACAGTTAAACGAGTTCGACATCATGTACGCCACTCAAAAATCCATCAAAGGGCAATCTATTGCTGACCACCTCGCTCAACTACCCCTCCCTGATTACAAACCAGTAAAAACTGACTTCCCGGATGAAGAAATATTTGCGCTTATCGAAGAAAAGAATAGAGAAACGTGGACGCTATACTTTGACGGAGCGGTCAACCAAAAGGGAAAGGGAATAGACTAATCTCCCCCGAAGGCGTCATTATCCCACGAGCGTTTCAGCTTACGTTTAAAGCCACCAATAATATTGCCGAATACGATGCCCTGATAGCAGGTTTGAAGGCAGCCCTAGCCCTAGGAGCCAAAAATTTAGACATCATTGGGGACTCCCTCTTAGTGATCCGCCAAACTCTTAAAAAATATCAGACTAGAGACCCAAACTAAAGCCGTACAGAGAACTAGCCATAGTCCTGCTAAAACAATTCCGTAAGGTTACTCACATTTTCATACCCCAGACCGGCAATATTCTTGCAGATTCTCTAGCCTCTTTAGCCTCATCACTCACCTTCCCCTTATCTAGAACATCTGAAACAGTCATAATCCAATGACTGGAAGCACCTGCTACCGAACTCTGTGACTATAAAACTCGAGATCTCCTTAAAAAGAACCAAACCAACAAAAATGCTAGTACCACGGAAATCCTAGCCCTTTAACTAGGAGATATGGACGACGGAAATCCCTGGTACTTTGACATAAAAAATTACCTTGAAAATGGTTCGTTCCCAAGCTACTGCCTCCTTCAATAGTTAAAAACGACCAGAAAATAGTTAAAAGGGTGGCAGTCAAATACTGCCTCCGAGGGGGGATACTCTTCCGAGCCTCCTTCAATGGGGAACTACTCAGGTGCTTGGATGACAAAGAAGCATATACCATTGTAGAAGAAGCTCACTCTGGAGTATGCGGAGGACATGTCAATGCCCAGATGCTAGCAAAAAAGGTACTAAGAATGGGCTACTATTGGCCCACGCTTGAAGGGGATTGCAACAAATACGTTAAGCATTGTATCCAATGTCAAACTCATGCCAACAAAATACATGCACCAGCATCTTCTTTACATCCCATGACTTCACCATGGCCCTTCTCTATGTGGGCATTAGATGTGATAGGGCCATTCCGGGACACTATAGAAAACACCACCCAGAAAGCCTTCATCCTCACCGCTACGGAATACTTTACCAAATGGGCTGAAGCCGAGTCCTATGTAGTAATTAAAAGCTCTACCATGGCTCGTTTTGTCCGCACTCACGTCCTTGCACGGTTCGGCACCCCAAAGCGATTATAACTGACAATGGTCCCAGTTCATCTCCCAAGAATTCAAAGACCTATGCGATAAAGATCATATAGAACTTCATCATTCCACGCCATATTATCCACAGGGGAACAGACAAGCAGAGGCCACCAACAAAACCTTGCTCAAAATTATAAAGAAAACGGTAGAAACCCATAAGCCTACCGATTGGCCTGATAAATTGGTAGACGCCCTCTGGGCATACCGAACCTCCATTAGGACACCTACTGGTCAAACCCCCTATTCACTCACGTTTGGGGCCGAAGCAGTAGTGCCCTACGAAATCCTTGTCCCATCCTTTAGAATAGTACTAGAAGAAGACCTCCAAATTGAGGAAAGGAGAGAGGCACTCCTACTACGCCTCGAACTACTAGACGAGAAAAGATTAAGAGCAGCAGACCATGCCCAGGCCTACCAAAGAAGGGTGGCAAGGGCATTTG
The DNA here is from genome assembly GCA_030737845.1 of Acorus calamus. NCBI lineage: Eukaryota > Viridiplantae > Streptophyta > Magnoliopsida > Acorales > Acoraceae > Acorus > Acorus calamus. The sequence continues at coordinate 14,358,110 of CM060868.1, forward strand.
AAAAGAAGGTAATAAAAGGAAAATTTGAAATCGGGGAATTAGTACTTAAGCAAATCATGCCATCAAGACAGCCGCACCCAAGAGGGAAGTTGAAACCCACGTGGGAGGGACCCTATGTGATCACCCATGCCTATTCCGGGAATGCCTACCGCTTGGTAGATGCCGAAGGAGTCGAGGTTTCAGGTTCGTGGAATGCACTTTATCTAAAGAAATTCCATGCATGAATAGCTTTCAATACTTGAGAATTATTATTCTTTCTTCCTGCGATTTCCAGCGTTTAGTACTTGATGATAGAACCATAAAGACTCTCAAAGATAAACTCGTATCTATTTGAACACATCTCCGCCAAATCATGCCTCTTCATTCACACACGTATAACTGGACGATTGATTTACCTGATGGAAGAGAAATTGCCTACCCCGTAGACTGGGACAATTTAAAACCCCCAGAGCAAAACCTCCCTTATTTCCGCCCCATTCGTATTAACCCTAGGTCAAAATGAGGAGTTACCTAGACCTGGCTTATGTCCTAAAACTGGCTCTGGCACTATACAAACACTTCTAGAGGGGAAGCATGAAAAGAATCGGGGTGAAAAACAGAAGAGGCCCCCCCCTCAAATAAAAAAAAATTAGGCAATGAGAGCCGACAAAAGAAAAATAACACCCAAGTGAACGGGTTAAACTCTCTATTTTAGCAGGCTTTCACGCCTTTACGCACGGTATACGCTAGACAACGGCTATACCAGTACAGATCCAAACAACGGACTGTACTTTCCACCTAAAATAAAGAAGTGATAAAAAGAAGAAAGCCAGAGGGACCTAGAAAGTAGGACATATGCTAGACTAGGACAATTCTAAAATATTGCCCAAAAGGAAGATATTACTCTTACCCCATTCCCCCCCCCCCTTTTTATTTTTCGCAATGGCATTCAAAATTGAACTATGTCTACCGGAAAGGTGAAATTTTGACCAAGGGTAGATCATTTCCAGGTTTACAAACTACACACACTCACATGAGTTCACTTAGAAACCTGCCTATCCAAAGGAAGCTTATCTAACTTGACTCCTGGTACACTCATGGATTTTTCAGCATGTTTAGAATAATACGATCAAGCATTTGAGAACCATGAACCTAAAAAAACCAGCACCTAAGGCCTATACCTTTCAAATACAACCCTGGTTTGGACATAGGTGACCACAAGGGCTCCTCCACGGGGACTTGATGGTATCTTTTACTTAAGAAGATCGAGAACATTGTCCTCTCACATAAAAGAAAAACCATTGAAGAATTAAAATGCCCACTTATGCCTCAATACTTACGCATAAGTTCGCATTTTTCTTTTCCAAAGCACGTAGGCATTCGATTTTCTTGAAATGTTAAAATTGACCCCCCGTGCCAATGATAAGATTACCCCCACCTACCTTCATTCTACGTCCTTCCGCACATGCTTGAGAGAAAATTGTCCCACTTTCACACGCACTTAAAAGTTTTTCACTCACGCACTTGGAATCCCTTCCTTGCATACTAAAGCATGGTTTCCCGCACTTTACTTTCTCGCATTCAATTTTTTCATTTTACCTTAAGATGGACTGTAGCCCTTGACAATTCAAGCAAAAAGAGCTCGAAAGTCAGTGCAGGGGCGCAATCCGGGCAGATTCAACACTTGGTCCATGAAAAGAATTTTTTTATAGGTCTCAAAGATTGAAACGGTCATGAAGGCTTTCAGTGGCAGCAAACAAGAAACAAAACCAAAAGAATTGTCCCAGGCATGAGGCGGCTGAATCCGACTAGCCACCCCACAGTAGACGGCTAGATAGAACTAGCCGCCCCTGCCCCTTCTTTTCTAGGCAAAAACCACAGGAATGGGGCGGCTAAACGCAAGTAGCCGCCCCTCACCTGCTGCCCCATCTGCCTGTCAGTCCCATCCTCAATCAACTCTTCAAAACCTGTCAAAATATTCTTTTCCCAAACATGCATACACACATTTCAAACACATCCATACACAAAACCTGTATAGAGACCATGCTAGAATGATTATATATATTAGAATCTTACATCCATCAATAAATTAAAACTTATAAACACCAAAGTTCATTCGTCCACGCGATATGCGTTTTCCAAAATAAAAGAAACCCTTTGAAAAATTCCAAAACTCCAAACCATGCGTACAAAGGAGAATTATAAAATTGTCCCACCAAAATGTAGATTGTTCTTCTAAACCTAAAAGAGTGCATAAAAGAAAATCTTTATGAAAGAGTAAGGAAGAGATAGGGTCCACCGAGAGCTTCAAAACTCCAAAGTCTTGAGCTATACTCCACCAGAATATCACCTGAGTCAAAACAAAAGGAGAAAAGCATGAATTCCTCGCATATATACCATTCTTCTACCTAAAACCAAGACACAAAGAAGCTATACCTTGGCGTATCGTTATCCGCTGGAGGCTGAGTAGGAGGAACATCCTGGCTTGGCTGAGAAGGGAGCGGTGGCTGAGGAGAGGACTGAACCTCTGGAGCATCAGGAGCGGCAGGAGTCTCTCGAACCGAACACGCGGCCCTAGCATATATCCCACGACTCCGAGACGCCAAAGGACGAGAAGCACGGCTGAAGGTGGCCCCAGTAGCCGAAGGAGCCGAGAGAGAATGGTCAGGCTCAAGCGGAAGAAGGTCAAGGTCCGCCTCGGTCATGGAGCCCCCTCCAACCAATTTCCCTCTCATAGTCGCCTCCCAGAGATGAACCTGCAGCATATCTCTGTCCCTCCTCTCCAATCTCTGTCGGAGGTGACTCTCTGTCCCCCTGGCCTGATCCTCGACAGCCCTCAACCTCTCCTCCAAATCCCGTGCCCCCGCCTCTGATACCCTGAGCGCCTCCCGATCCCTATCCCCGGCCGCCTGGAGAGAACGAACCAAGTCCCCCATCAAACCTCCAGGGACGCCCGCTGAAGCTTCCAACGCCGACACCCTCATCTGGAGGGAGTCCCTCTCACGGCCTAGGGTAATGAACCCCTCCTCTCTCAAAGCCATCATGGACCTCAGCCGGTCCGTCTCCTCCTTAGCTCGAGAAGCCCTACCCCTCGCCTGGCCCAGCTCCATCCGTGTGGCCGTCAATTCACTCCGGGCCGCATCTAGCTCCCTCGTCAGCTCGAGCTCTCGCTCGGAAGCCATGGAAGGAGGAGGGGTGGAAGAAGAAGAAGCGCCATCAGCCCTCGCTCTCGACAGAGCATCCACCTAAGCCTTGAGGACCCGGACCTGGTCCTGCAAGCGTCTCCATTGCATCCGCAACGCCTCTATCTGCCTGGCCCGCGCTTGGAGGTGCTCATTGGCGGTCATGAGCCTCTTCTCCATCTCATTCAACTCAACCTACAAAACAAATACCATTCAGAAAATATTCAAGCAAGGGAGAACGCGGAAAGGAAAAAGGATTTTCAACTTACATAAGCGTCCGGGATCTCCTCCTCCATCGTCCCGAGGATACCCGCATACTCCTGACGATACCAAGCTAGGTATTCGTCACTCGAAGTCACCTCAGGACGACGCTCCACCAAGACGCCTCGGCCCATCCATCCCGCCACATACGTAGCGTAATTCCTCGGGAGGTTCGTGTCCTGAGGAATCCCAGCCACCGGAATCGAGGGGCGCCGCGGCTGTTATATATGTGTCACTTTTTGGCCTATTGGTAACCTTTGGGTCAATTCTGGCCACTTTCGGAATTTTCTTTTTTCGATCGGAACTGATAAAATTTTGGTTTTTAGCTATCTGCGTGAGCTAGAGAACTCTGATTGAAAATCTAACTGCATATTATGGGTCCTGGTACCATTTTATACCACCCATAATTATTTCATCGAATTCCGGTTACGTTTTAGAAAATTATGCTGTTCCGAATCGTATCCGGATGTTGGTCAAATTTGGGAAATTCAAAGAGAGAGGACCTTGACCAAGTCAAAGGGAGACTTGGACCAAGTCAAAGAAGACCTTGACTAGTCTAATATGACTTTTGACTAGTCAATGGGTTTTGTTTGGTAGTGTGGTTGGGTTGACCTAGGTCAAACCTCACCTACCAACTTTATGAGAATTAATTGCTTCTCTCTCTCTCTTTCTCTCTCTCACTCTCTCTCTCCCTCCCCATTTGTTGTAGTCGTGCATTTTTTTCTTCTTCTCCTCTCTTTTGTTTCTTTGTTGGTTATTGAGTGTGTGAAGAAGTGGTGGTGAAGGAAGTGAAGAAGACTCACAAAAAGGTGTGTGTGTGTGTATGTTATGTGTGTTGTTGTTGATTCCCTCTCTTTAGCTCCCTTTAAAACCCCCCTTTGTTCACTGATTTCCAACAAGTAGGGGCTGGTGGGGAGGCTAGGGAGGGGTGGTAGTGGTGGTTGTGGTGGAGGTTGCGCCGGGTGCACCCGAGGGGCCCCGAAACCCCCCCATTTCCTTCTCCCTCCTTTGGTAGCCTTCTTTTCCCCCTCTTTTCTTTGGTTTTCAAGTGTTAGGGGCTGTTAGGGAGTCAAGCATGCTAGTTGGTTGAGTTAGGGGTGAGTGGAGAGGGCAAGAAAGGGCTTGACAGCCCTGGGCGCGCGCGCGCGGGTCCATCCGCGCGCAGGGGAGGCCCAGGCGGCCTGGCGGGCGTGCGCGTGCGCGCGGGCGCGCGAGCGCAAGCGCGCGCGGGGAGCGTGCGAGGCGCAAGCGCGCGCGGGGAGCGTGCGAGGCGCAGTGCACGCGCACTGTGCGCGGGGCTGAGCGGGGGCGCGCGCGGGCGCGCGAGTGCGCGTCCGGGTGCGCGGCGAGGAGCTGGACGTGCGGACAACACGTCCGGAGGCGCGGCTGAGCGCGGGTCAGTGCGCCATTGAGCGCGGGGGCGCGTGCGCGCGTGCAAGCACGTGCGTACGCATACGGGGGCCATTCGTGTGGCTGTCCGAGGGCTCGGGTAGGTGTCGAGGCACTCAGACATGTGCGCGTACGTGCGTACTCGCATGCGTGCGAGCCCATATGCGTGCATATCCAAGTCTTTGGCATTTCTAGTTGTTTTAAGTGTCTTTATGTGGTTTTACTCACCTATTTGGATGCCTTGTCTTGCAGATCTTGGAGAGCAGTCGAGCGATGACCCGGTTTTCGGTGAGTGGGTCAATCCAACCTAGTTGGGAGGTGTCCGATGCACGTAGACGTGCATTGCCCTCCCCTGGGGCACCATAACCACATATTAACCTGTTTAAGTGTGCATGTTATTGCTTATCTTGCTAGGTTGCATCCATGTCACATTAGTCTTAATATGTTAGGACCCTATGCTCTAGTACCATGTGTAGGGACCCATACTTGTCCATGTATTGTGTCCCATGCTAGGTTAACCATGTTTTAGCGCTTACATGTATGCATGACTAAGGCATGACTAAGGTAATGACCTTAGTTAATCTTCTATTATGGTAGATTGTATACTAGAGTATTACATCCATGTGTTATACATATAAGCCCAAGCATGTCTTAGACAATATTATAATTTTGTTATAGTATTATTTGTATGCTTCCTTGATTAATCTTTGTGTAATCATTTATATGTGGTATATTATATCTCTATATATCTTGTATATATATATATAGGGGCCATGAACCTTGCTTAATAAGATTAAGCAAGTGTATGACCTCTGATGGGGTCATACCGTGGCATTGACATCACGAAACATCTGTCTTCCCCGCATCTGAGTTATGCGCCCTGGTGGGAATTCATGAGAATTCGTAACGTTACCGACGACGGATCCGTGAGGATCACAACCGCGTACATCAAGTGCTCTCCCCTTCATCGCCTCCGTTTCGAAGCTACCCGGGTTTAGTTGTCCTGCGAGGCGCTCCCAGACACTATTAATGACGCCGGTTGGAGCATCCATACGGTAGAGGTAGAGGTCATGGGAGGCTCCCAGGTAGAGGCTACTCGGCAGAGGGCTACCGGATGACGAAAGGCGTTGACCAGTTGACACCTTTTCCCCAATAGTCCTATGTCACCTAAGGGTGAGGGTGAGGGTGTAGTGGGTTGGGTTGATACCCGACCCAGTGACTTAAGTGACTGTTCCATTTGTTGGAACCTCAATCACTCAGGGTATTTAATATGGTGTGGTAGGTTTGGGTCGACACCCGACCACCAACTTAAGTTGTTGATTTAATTATTAAGACTTGATTGCTTGAAAGATTAATATAAGTTGTGATGCATGGATCGTACCATTCACTGAGCGCGTGGCTCACCCCTCGCATATGTTTTCCTCCAGTTGTCGCTGAGCCGGACCTGAAGGTGGAGCTTCCATAGGCGCAGTACCGTAGCAGAGCAGCGCACGTGTTTTGGATCTGCGAGTGTGAGAGGCCATCAGCATCCCCTGTTTCCTTGTATGTATTGCTACTCGTGCTTGTGCACAGTACTGGTATTGGATGTCTTTTGTTGTATATTGGCTCTCACAGGACAGTTGATTATGTATTCCGGTCTGTAATATGTCGTTAAATTACAGACTTAGTCATTTTAAGCTTCCGCCATATGTTTATATATCATGTCAGCTTCCTTGTTAATTGCTTTAAGTACCTTTGACGATTGAGTAGAGTCTTTTATTGACATCGTGTATGGATTGCTGATATTATATATTTGCCACGTCTCGGAGACGGCCGCTCTGGGGTGTGACAGCGGCAGAGGATCGGGCACCCACTGATGATAGCCAAGCTGGCGAACGACCTGGCTGATCGCATGAAACACGGCCTCGTTGAAATAGATCAACCAGATGTCTCGCGCCAGAGCCTCGGGAACCTCCTCCGGATAAGGCCTCCACGTCATCTAAAAAACATCAAAGATAGGAAGAGCGCTTATTCAAAAGAAAATCAAATACAGGCCAAGGAAACTCGAAGGAAAACTTATACCTCTTCCTCCGACAAGGCGCGGGAGGCCTCCCGGAATTGGGTGAGCGGTACAAGCGGGAAGATCCCCGGGGTTCCCATTTCATAGCCCAAGGGAGGGCATGATCAAACAGAGCCAAAGTCGGGCGATCGATGGCGAAGTGCTCATACCCGAAGATCTAGCAAAGCAAGAGGAAAATTATCATGATCAAAAGTGAGTTAAACCAAGAAAAGACATTTACCACATACACATACCTCAAGATATGGCGCAAAACCACCAAGATTCTTCCTCCCGGCCCTCTTGACTTTCTTCGAGAGCTCCGCAAAGAGATAGGCGAGCATCGCCGCTCCCCAAGCATAGCGTCCCATGCCCTCTAGGTCCCTCATCAGCAAAAGAGAGTGAGAGGAAACCTTATCAGAGGCCGTCGAGAAGAGGAGCCGGCCGAAGAAGTAAAGAAATAACGCCCTCAACTCCCTCCGTGCCCTCTGTGGGCACGCGGCCGCCTCTCTCGCCTCGATCATCACCCGCCTCCTCTCGAAGCTAGCTGCAGCTTTGCCCTTCTGACGCTCCGTAAAAGAACGGAGGCCATATTGCCCCGAAAGCCTCCCCAAAGGGATCCGGTTCAGCGTGCGCTCCCGCTCCATGAACTCCCATTCCCCGATCAACTCTCGAAACAACCCCCTATAATCCGCAAGGGTGGCCGCAATCACCGCTTCCCCCAAGACCGGAAGGCCAGTGATCCGATGGACGTCCTCAAGGGTCGGCATAACGGCGCCAGTAGGGAGGATGAACGTGCAACTCTCCGGGTCCCATCTCTGCGCCAATGCCTCCACATATGGGCGATGGACGTGGAACGGCTCAATCAGAAAGAAGGAACGAAAGCCCACTCCATCCACTAAACTCCTCTCCTCCTGCCCCAAAGCGTCATACCACCGCTTCGTCCCGTGCCAAAAAGGCCCGGATGCGATTCGGCCGCTACAAAACAAACGATAATGGGTTAGTCCAAAACGATCGAGTGGTAAGGATCCAAGTCTAAACGAACTCATTTTCTAGAAACCATGCTTAGCACAATAAAACTCCTACACATTAGAATCTAAAAGAACAAAAAGGGCATGAGATATGAGACTTCATACGAAAATTTACCCTCCTTTATTTGCAAAACATACCTATAAGATCACATGCTTTACTCTCTTATCCCACCGTGGTCATTACTCATATGCTTCATTTTCAAAATACCGCTTATCATGCTTATATACTTTCCATGAACTAAGCATATGAAGGAACTTAGACCCATAAAAATGCATGTACACCCTTTCATATACACTCTTACTCCACCGTGGTCGAATACGTATAAAAATATACTTCAAAGATTGTATACATGCAAAACCACACATACAAGCATACTAAACCGTACCCTTTCCTTTCCTATATAGGCATATAACAAAATTGTATCTACGTATGAAAAATTATCCGACTTCCTAAAAAACAAACCCATGTCAACATACAGCATGCTTACACATCCCACCATGATTAAACTTATACACAAGCATGCCTATCAAAACACGCATATACAAAGTATTATACACTAGTCACCTGTTCATACCACCAAAACACATGCATATACACCAAAAAAAAAGGGGCTAAGACTAAAAGGTTAGGAACATACCATGGCCTGTGTGGACCCAGGAGCATCCACCTCGGCCTCGTCGGGATCGTCCATCCCGTCGTCATCCCCCTCTTCTTCATCCTCCTCAAACACGGCCTCCTCGGCCTCAGCCTCCACGCCCACACCGGCCTCTGCAGCCCCGGTGCCCGTACCCTCGGCCTCCTCGGCCTCACCCCTAACCTCTCCTGTCCCCTCCACTCTCCCCGCGCCGGAGATATACTCCGCAAAAGCCCCCATAGACTTACTTTCCTCCTCCTCAGCCCTGGCCTCTGTGGCCTCCCTATCCAACATCCCAACAAGGGCATCCAACGACGCCCTCACATCCTCACTAACCCCTCAGCCCCTGCCCCCTCAATTGCACCCTCAACCGATCCCCCGACCCCCGAAACCACCTCCTCGACCACCACCAGTCGATCCCCAAGCCTTCGCTTGCGTGTATACCCTATCATGCTATTCCCAACCTCTGGGGCAGTCCCCAAAGACAAGTCTCCAACCTCACCCACACCGATATCCACCGCGGCACCACACCCATAGCTTCCTCCACGACCTCGACCTCCGTCCTATCGCTCTCCGATGATGAAGAGCTCGGGCTACGCTCTCCATGAGCCACCCGTTAACGTTTCCCCCTTGAAGCAATCGCCTTCGACCTCGTCATCTCCTCGATTTGAAAAAGAAAAAGGAGAACCCAAACTAGGGTTTCGAAATCAAGAGAAAGAGAGAGGATTAAGGACGAAATGGAGGAAGAGAAGGCAAATTAAATCAGGGTTTTTGGGTTTTAAAACTGAAGAGAAGAAGAAGAAGAGGGAGAGAAACCGTTTTTGAAAAAGTGGGAAGAGAGAGGGTCCCTTTTCAGTTATAAGGGACCCAGTCGGGAGGCGGCTACTCACGAGTAGCCGCCCCCTCTCGGGCGGTTAGTTAGAACTAGCCGCCCCTCCCAGTTTTCTACTTTCACTTAAAACCCCTTTCCAATCTCTTTTTAGCCCTAAATTTCAAGGTTTTCCATACCAAACAGCCATGTATTGGCTTATTTCCAGACACTACTTGATTAAACACGATTTTCCTGAAGTTTTGCCACACTTTCAGTACCGTTCAAATTCGAATTTCTTCAGTTCTGGTTCTTTTCCAGAGTTCTTATGCTTCGGATGATCCAATTCACCAAATCAAACTTTTACCTGCTTTTCTGTCAGCGATATCCCCTCCTTGTTGAGTTTTCCCAAGCATGGGAATGGTAGGCACGAGGAAACTGACGTTGGGCTGCTCCGCGCACGATAGCTAAGAACCCCGACCACGGGTTGGATCACTCACCATTTACTTTTCCCCGCCTTCCACCTGGATCATCCTTTCGGTTAAAAATTTCTAAGTCAAGACCTAGCCTCTGACGGTCTAAATCAACTCCCCGAATAGTACTGTTCGTGTCGGCATAAATTCTTGAAGGTCGGGCCGGCCAAAATAGGGGTCTCTTTCCTTATCATCGGTCGAAGTCTTTCCTGCTTCGCACAAAGACTCCGTCTGATGAGGGACAATTGTAGATACCCCAATTTTGACCGTCCAGAGAGACAGAAATACTTCAAGTAACACCCGGAAATATCCCACATTTGGACATCTAAATCGAGAACCGAAGTTCAGGAAACCGGAAACACTAACCCTAGCCCAATCTGGCCCTAAACCCAAACCCTAACCCTAGCCCTAACCTAAACCCCAAAACCCTAACCCTAGCCCTAAGCTAAAAAAAACCAAAAAATCAGAAACCCGAAAACCCTAAGTCCCTGGCTAGGGGCGGCTAGACCTAACTAGCCGCCCCATACAAGGCGGCTAGTTAGCACTAGCCGCCCCCCTGGCCGACTTTGGACCAGTCCCTTGGATGGGACATAAAGCAGTATTAAATGCTGATCATTGCGGCGGGTGATGATCTTTAGCCGCCCTATCTTGGCCGGATCAACCCAAGTAACCGACCCAAGCCATCGCCTGTCAGAGATGGAACGTTTGGCAGGTTATGATAGAGGCGGCTACCAGGAAGTAGCCGCCCCATCCTGGGCGGCTAGTTAGCACTAGCCGCCCTTCACCTGGTCCTGACAGAAGAACTAGAGAATTAATGAGGGGTCTAATCACACACACTATTAGCCAAGCCACTCTATTACCCCCTGGACATTCCCCTGCCTCTCTTTTACTATAAATAGAGGAGGTCCCAAGCCTTTAAACACATCACCAATTCACATCAACAACCCACAACCCACAATTCACATTCCCTTTCCCCACTAGAAATCCCAAGAGAGAGAGAGAGAGCCCATTTTGTGAGTGAAATACCCATTTTCCTACATAAAATACCCTCTCATTCCACCCTCCAGAAACCCGGGCTAAGCCTAGCTTAGCCTCTGTCCAAAACCAAACTCATTTCCTACCGAAGTTCTGCCCAAGCCAGACTAGGTCCCAGACGGCTAAACCCTATTAGCCGCCCCTGACCAGACTGCTTGATCCCACTAGCCGCCCCCTATAAACACCCCATTTGCACCCCTATGTCCCAAGACTCCTTTATTCAAGCCCCGGAAGTAGAATAGGATTACCTGTTTTTCACCTCTGTGTACAGTATATCCGTGTCTCAGATCGGAGACCCCACAAACTCCCCACATAGGCGATCAAATCCAACCCAACCCTTTTCCTGCTTTTAGAAAAAGTAGGTGGCGATCACACAAACCCTGGAATCCTCTTGAGCCGTTATCGGGCGCCTCAACCAGGAATGGCACCCCTCACCCTTCCGAGAAAACGATCCGACCGAGCCCGCCAGGGCACGCATCCGATCCGAATCCCCGAAGAATCCCCACACACGCACGCGCACCCGCGCACTGCCGGGATCCTTTCCGACAGCACCGACACAGCCTCGGAGGCCTTCCCGATGATACCGACACCAAGCAGTTCAGAAGACGTCACTGATGATAGTCTATCCGAGGAATCCGAGGAGGAGGGGGAGAACGAGCTCTTCTAGCTGAACCTCAACAACCATGACCTCGCCATACTCTATGGTGAAGAAGAAGATGCAGTTCTCGCCCTACCCGTGGTCATCGACATTGAGTCCGACGAAAGCGAACTAGAAAACCCAGGAGGAGGAGAAGAAGAAGAACCCTTTGAGGAGATCCTCGAAAGAGCTAGCAAAGGACCTAAGGGAGGGGAATGTACTTTGGATGATCTGCATCCGGACGACAATGGGTCCTCCAAGAGTACCGACACTGTCGATGGCCCCCGCCGCCCAATGACCATATCATTCACTGACCAAGACCTCCCAGATCCCAGACTGCGAGTCTACCCCCTACACATCCGCGGACGACTTCAAATGTTGTGGCTAAACAACATCTTCGGGGACCAAGGCTCAGGAATGAACATAATGACGTGCTCCACCTACCAAAAGATACCCGGACTAGGCCGTCCTCCCGTCCAACCGGCCCACCATACTATTCAAGCTTTCAACCATACTGGGAAGACTCTCCACGGCCGTGGAACATTCGAGCTATCCGTCGGCCCTCTCATATGTGAAGTAGCCTGCTTCGTAGCCGACATCGACACAAGGTACCCATTGATGCTAGGACAACCATGGTTGGATAGCATCCAAGCTATCTGTTTCCCCGGCACCAATGCCTTCGACTGCCCTTCATGAGTCATGTACTGACAATCTGGGGACAGGCACGCCTCCAGTATGAGAACGAGAACAACTGGACAATACATAATATGTTCACACTAGCCCTGCGACCGGGAAACGAGGATGAAGGTGGTAGCCCACCTGGGTCCCCTTATAACGACAATTATCCCTCGGGAGAAGCGGCCAGGACCCTACATCCATCATGTGATCCTACGGAGCCCAACTCGATCACCTTCCTCCCCCATGAAGTCGCAAAAGTTGGTGCACGCTCCGCACCCCTCGCAATCACTGCCATACTCGGAGGAAGGGAATTCTGACACATTCTCATCGATACGGGAGCAGAAACTAACGTTCTTACATATTCCGCCTACCAGAAGCTAGAAGGCAGGGTTCCTAGATTGGAGCCCTCGGACGAATTCATTTACGCCTTCGACAGCACACGCAAGAACACTTGCGGACTGGTCACGCTCCCACTAAAGTTCAGCCCGGTCTCCACCATCGTCAACTGCATGGTAATGAACATTCAATCACCCCACCCTCTAATTGTTGGGAGGACATGGCTCAACAGCATCGAAGCTGTCTCATCCACCCAACACCAATGCCTTCGCTTCCCATACCGCGGGGAAGTGATATCCATCTGGGGAGAAGCACACTTTAACGAGACACGGGCCCGGAATTGGAGCGTCTGTGCCATACGCATCCGGCTAGAGGTGCTTGCATGTTGGCAGCCAGGCTCCACCGACGAAGAACTTCTCCATCAAGGAAGACCCTTGAAGAGGTTCAGGGAGGAAGAGTTCGGGAATAGGGGACCCCCACCAGACTTCAGCCGGCCGCCAAAAAGAAGCCGACTCGAGGAAGCAATACAAATCCAAGAACCAGGTACCGGTCCCCCCGGGTGAGCTTTCAACACCCTGTACATATTTGTTTACAGCCTTTTTCCAAAAAATCAAAAGATCAAAATATTTGTTTACCAGCTTTCGCTTTCAACACCCTGTATATATTTGTTTACAGCTTTTTCTAAAAATCAAAAATCAAAAAACATTTACTTACCAGCTTTCGCTTTCATCTCCTATACATATTTGTTTACGGCTTTCCTAAAAAAATCTAAAATAAAAAAACATTTACATACCAGCTTTCGTTTTCGTCACCCTATACATATTTGTTTACCCGCTTTCCTAAAAAGAAACCAAAATCCAAAAATACATGCTAATCAGCTCTCATTCCGCAACTCTGAATATACCTGTTTCCAGCTTTATTTCCACTCTTCTTGAAAAATGTTTTCTAAAACGTGTTTTCCACACTCTCCTTCATAGCAAAAGTTTTACAAAACCGTATTTCCATAATTTCCTCCAAACCAAAAAAGTAAAACATTTTCCCAAACTTTCTTTACATACTTTCCAAACCACGAAAACATTTCCCAAAACTCTCTACCTGTTTACCAAACAACGAAAATATTTGCAAACTGCATTTCCACACTCTTCTTCACAAACGAAAATGTTTTCCAAATCTGTGCTTCCACACCCTTCTTCAAAATAAAAGTTTTGCAAAGCCGTGCTTCCATGATTTTCGCCAAAAAAAAAACATTTTACGAACTGTCTTTCCTTGCTTTTCTTCTGAAAACATAATCATTTTGCAAATTTTATCTCCATTCTCTTTCAAAAAACATATCTATGCATCTGTCTTCACACTTTCGAAAACATAAAATACCAAAAATACCAAAAGATGAAAAAGAAAATGACGAGAAAAGATTAAGAGCGACAGACCATGCCCAGGCCTACCAAATAAGGGTGGCAAGGGCATTTGAAAAGAAGGTAATAAAAGGAAATTTTGAAATCGGGGAGTTAGTACTTAAGCAAATCATGCCATCAAGACAGTCCCACCCAAGAGGGAAGTTGCAACCCACATGGGAGGGACCCTATGTGATCACCCATGCCAATTCCGGGAATGCCTACCGCCTGGTAGATGCCGAAGGAGTCGAGGTTTCAGGTTCGTGGAATGCACTTTATCTAAAGAAATTCCATGCATGAATAGCTTTCAATACTTGAGAACTATTATTCTTTCTTCCTGCAATTTCCAGCGTTTTGTACTTGATGATGGAATTATAAGACTCTCAAAGATAAACTCGTATCTATTTGAACACATCTCCGCCAAATCATGCCGCTTCCTTCACACACGTATGACTGGACTAGATTTACCTGATAGAAGAGAAATTGCCTACCCCGTAGACTGGGACAATTTAAAACCCCAAAGCAAACCTCCCTTATTTCCGCCCCACTCGTATTAACCCCAGGTCAAAATGAGGAGTTACCCGAACCTAGCATATGTCCCAAAACTGGCTCTGGCACTATACAAACACTTCTAGAGGGGAAGCATGAAAAGAATCGGGGTGAAAAACAGAAGAGCCCCGCCTCAAATGAAAAAAAAATCAGGCAATGAGAGGCCAACTAAAGAAAAATAACACCCAAGTGAACGGATTAAACTCTCTATTTTAGCAGACTTTCATGCCTTCCGCACAAGTATATGCCAAACAAACGGCTATACTAGTACAGGGTCCAAACAAAGGACTGTACTTTCCACCCAAAATAAAGATGTGGTAAAAAGAAGAAAGCCAGAGGGACCTAGAAAGTAGGACATATGCTAGACTGGGACAATTCTAAAATGTTGCCCGAAAGGAAGATATTTCTCTTACCCCATTCTCCCCCTCCCTTTTTATTTCGCAATGGGATTCAAAATTGAACTATGTCTACCGGGAAAGGCGAAATTTCGACCAAAGGTAGATCATTTCCAGGTTTACAACTACACACACTCACATGAGTTCACTTAGAAACTTGCCTATCCAAATGAAGCTTATTTAACTTGACTCCTGGTACGCTCATGGATCTTTCAGCATGTTTAGAATAATACGATCAAGCATTTGAGAACCATGAACCTAGAAAAACCGACACCTAAGGCCTATGCCTTTCAAATACAACCCTGGTTTGGACATAGGTGACCACAAGGGCTCCTCCACAGGGACTTGATGGTATCTTTTACTTAAGAAAGTTGAGAACATTGCCCTCTCACGTAAAAAACCATTGAAGAATTAAAATGCCCACTTATGCCACTCATACTTACGCATAAGTTCGCATTTTCCTTTTCCAAAACACCTAGGCATCCGATTTTCTTGAAAAGCTAAAATTGACCCCGTACCAATGTTAAGATTACCCCCATCGACACTCATTTTATGCCCTTCCGCACATGCTTGAGAAGAAATTATCCCACTTTCACACATACTTGAGAGTTTTCTTCGCTCACGCACTTGGAATCCCTCCCTTGCGTACTAAAGCATGGTTTCCCGCACTTTACTTTCTTGCATTATCTTTTCATTCACCTTAAGATGAATTGTAGCCGTTGACAATTCAAGCAAGAAGGGCTCGAAAGTTAATGCAGGGGCGCAATCTGGACAGATTTAATACTTGGTCCATGAAAAGGGAAGTTTTTATAGGTCTCGAAGATGAAAACACTTGCAAGGACTTTCAACAGCAGCAGACAGGAACAGCAGAACCAGACTGCCCCAGGCAGGGGGCGGCTAAACTCGACTAGCCGCCTCTCACTAGGCGGCTAGTTTACACTAGCCGCCCCAGCCTTGTTTCAGGTAAGCATGCCCCAGGTAGGGGGCGGCTAAACCTAACTAGCCGCCCCTCACTGTGCGGCTAGTTTACACTAGCCGTCCCCTGCCTGCACCTATTTCAGCTATGTCAGTCCATATCCTATCAACTCTTCAACACTTCTTTACCTACTGAAATCAGTTCTTTCCAAAACTTGCATACATGTATTTCATATACATAAACATTCATAAGACACACCAGCGCATTTCAAAAATAACCATATTTTCAAAAACACCTGTCCATCCGTAAACATACCAAAACTAAACCATACGTCCATCTCATACAATCATCCACCCATAGAACCTTATAAAACCATTCCACATACATCACCCAATAAAACCAAACAAAAATAAACTAAATACCCATGTTTGTTCATACACCAAACGGAGAAAGAAAAGGATTGTTCATAAACAGAAAATTCAGACCTAGTCTTAAACTATAAGAAAGTTTTGAAAACAAATAGACTAGAGGTAAATAGATAAGATCCATCGGAAGCTTCCATCAAAGTCTTGAGCTAGGCACCACCAAAACATCACCTGAGTCAAGGCAAAAGAAGAAAAGCATGAATTCCTTGCATATATACTATTCTTCTACCCAAAACCAAGACACAAGGGTTATACCTCGGAGTGTCATCGTCATCTGCTGGAGGCTGAGTAGGAGGAACATCCTGACTTGGCTGAGAAGGGAGCGGCGGCTGATGAGAAGATTGAACCTCTGGAGCATCAGGAGCGGCAGGAGTCTCTCGAACCGAGGATGCAGCCCTCGCATATATCCCACGACTCCGAGACGCCGAAGTACGAGAAGCATGGCTGAAGGTGGCCCCAGTAGCCAAGGAAGCCGAGAGAGAATGGTCAAGCTCAAGCGGAAGAAGGTCAAGGTCCGCCTCGGTCAAAGAGCCCTCTCCAACCAATTTCCCCCTCATAGTTGCCTCTAGAGATGAACCTGCTGCATATCTCTGTCTCTCCTCTCCAATCTCTGTCGGAGGCGATTCTTTGTCCCTCTAGCTCGATCCTTGACAGCCCTCAACCTCTCCTCCAACTCCCGTGCCCTCGCCTCTGATGCCTTGAGCGCCTCTCGGTCCCTGTCCCCGGCCGCCTGGAGAGAACGAACCAAGTCCCCCATCAAACCTCCAGGAACACCGCTGAAGCCTCCAACTCCGACACCCTCATCTGAAGGGAGTCCCTCTCGCGGCCTAGGGTGATGAACCCCTCCTCTCTCAAAGTCATCGTGGACCTCAGCTGGTTCGTCTCCTCCTCAACCCGAGAAGCCCTACCCCTCGCCTGGTCCAACTCCATCCGTGAGGCCGCCAATTCAGTCCGGGCCACATCGGTTCTCACTCTCGACAGAGCATCCATTTGAGCCTCGAGGACCCGGACCTGGTCCTACAAGCGTCCCCTTTGTTCCTGCAACACTTCTATCTGCCTGGCCCGCGCTTGGAGGTGCTCATTGGCGGTCTTGAGCAATTTCTCCATCTCATTCAACTCAACCTGCAAAAGGAAACACTATTTAGAAAATATTCAAGCAAAGGAGAACGAGGAAGAAAAAAAAGATTTCCAACTTACGTAAGCATCTGGGATCTCCTCCTCCATCGTCCCGAGGATACCCGCATACTCCTGATGATACCAAGCCAGGTATTCGTCACTCGAAGTCACCCCAGGACGACGCTCCACCAAGACACCTCGTCCCATCCATCCCGCCACATACGTAGCATAATTCCTCGGGAGGTTCGTGTCCCGAGGAATCCCAGCCACCGGGATCGAGGGGCGCTGCAGCAGAGGATCGGGCACCCACTGGTGATACCCAAGCTGGCGGACGACCCGGCTGATCGCATGAAACACGACCTCATTAAAATAGATCAGCCAGACGTCTCGCGCCAAGGCCTCGGGAACATCCTCTGAATAAGGCCTCCATGTCATCTAAAAAGCATGAAAAGATAGGAAGAGCGCTTAGTAAAAAAGAAAACCAAATGCAAGCCAAAGAAATTCAAAGAAAAACTTATACCTCTTCCTCTGACAAGACTCGGAAGGCCTCTCAGAATTGGGTAAGGCGGTACAAGCGAGAGGATCCCTGGGGTACCCATCTCATGGCCCAAGGGAGGGCATGATCAAACGGCACCAAAGTCGGGCGATCAATGGCGAAGTGCTCATACCCGAAAATCTAGCAAAGCAAGAGGAAAATTATTATAATCGAAGTGAGCTTAACCAAGAAAAGGACATTTACCACTTACACATACCTAAAGAAATGGCGCGAAGCCGCCAAGGTTCTTTCCCCCGGCCCTCTTAACTTTCTTCGAGAGCTCCGCGAAAAGATGGGCGAGCATCGCTGCTCCCCAGGCATAGCGTCCCATGCCCTCCACGTCCCTCATCAGCAAAGGGAGTGAGAGGAAACCTTATCAGAGGCCGTCGAGAAGAGGACCCGACCGAAGAAGTAAAGGAAGAACGCCCTCAACTCCCTCTGTGCCCTCTGTGGGCACACGGCCGCCTCTCTCGCCTCGATCATCGCCCACCACCTCTCGAAGCTAGCTGCAGCTTCGCCCTTCTGGCGCTCTGTAAAGGAACCAAGGCCATACTGCCCCGAAAGCCTCCCCAAAGGGATCCGGTTCAGCATCCGCTCCCACTCCACGAACTCCCATTCCCCAATCAATTCTCGAAATAGCCCCCTATAGTCCGCGAGGGTGGCCGCAATCACCGCTTCCCCCAAGACCGGAAGGCCAGTAATTCGGTGGACGTCCTCAAGGGTCCGAATAACGGCACCAGTAGGGAGGATGAACGTACAACTCTCCGGGTCCCATCTCTCCGCCAATGCCTCCACATATGGGCGATGGACGTGGAATGGCTCATTCAGAAAGAAGGAACGGAAGCCCACCCCATCCACTAAGCTCCTCTCCTCCTACCGCAAGGCATTGTACCACCTCTTCGTCCCGTGCCATAAAGCCCGGATACGGTTCGGCCGCTGCGAGCAAAAGAAGAAGACATGGGTTAGTTTAAAGAGAGCAATCGAGAGGTAAGAATCCAAAGCCTAAGATTCGTTTAGAAAAATCATGCTTAGCAAAATGAAACTTCCATATACTAAATCAAAGATGAAAGCATGAAAATAAGAAGCTTAAAGCTTAAAGGTTTCCCCCATTATTTACAAAACACCCTCCATATGATCACACATGCTAACAACATTAAGCATCCCACCGTAGTCACCACTTACTCTCTCTCTTGCACCACGGCCTATCATGCTTATATACTTTCCCTAAACACACTTAAGCATATAGTGTTATATTTGTGTCACTTTTTAGCCAATGGGTAACCGTTAGGTCATTTCTGCCCATTTTTGAATTTTTCATTTTTCGATTGGAGCCGCTAAAATTTTGGCTTTTAGCCATCTGCGTGAGCTGGAGTACTCCGATTTGAAATCTGACTGCATATTATGGGTCCTGGTACTATTCTGTACTACCCATAAAAATTTCATTGAATTCTGGTAACGTTTGGAAAATTATGCAGTTCTGAATCGTATCCGGGTTTTCTTCGAAACTGATTCGTTAAGTGGAATAGTGTTGGGATATTTATGTGCATATGGTGACCCTAGGTAACCTCACCCCCCCCCCCTCTTGCTTAATGGTTAAGAAACCATTGGTCTTTTGGTGTGTGAGAGGGTGAGGTTAGGGTTATTTTCACCCCACCTTTTTTCCTTTGTGTTAACCCCCTCCCAAAGTGAGTTTTTGTTCTCAGTTTGGCTCTCTCTCTCTCTCAACGTGGCCCTCTCTTGGTCTCTCTTTCTCTCATTTTAACCCCCCAATTTTTTCTGAGAATGTCTCAAAGAGAAAAGATGGAGATCAAGAAGGAGTTGGGCATGAAGAGGAGATCTTGTGGTGGGTTTGATGTTCTTGTGTCTTTAGTGGATGTCCCCCTCTCTTTCCCTCTGGTCCAGCCCTTTTGTGTGGGTGTGTTTAGGTGAAGAAGATGTAGAAGAAGATGTGTTTATGCATGGAAGAAGAGGAAATCAAGGTGAAATTGTGTGTGCATGTGAGTGTTGTTGTTTCTCCCCTACTCCCTCATGCTCCCTTACATGTTTTTCCCCTATGTGTCCCCTGTTTCTAGCAAAAGAAGAGGTTGAGGAGAAGCTCAGATGGTGGTGGTAGTGGTTGTGGTGGTTGCGGGTGCGTGAAAGGCCCCGGATTCCCCCCTTTTCACTCCCCCTCTGAATTTTTCTAGGTTTTAAGGGTGTTGGGGACCATGCATGCTAGGTAGCTGGGTTGGGGTGTGTGAGAGGGCTGGGGAGGGGATGAGACTGGCCTGGGCGCGCGCGGGGGCTGTGTGCGCGCGTGCACGCGCAGGAGGGCGCTGGCGCGCGTAGTAGGGCGTGCTGGCGGGGGCGAGTGAGTACGCGTAGACGCGCGGGCGTGCGCGCGGGGGGGCTCCGACTCGGGCGTGCTGAGCGCGCGAGTGCGCACGCGTGCTGGGCAGCGCGTGCTGGGAAGCGTGGCAGTGCGCCAACGGGCGCGGGGAGCACGTGCGCGCATGCGTGCACGTGCGTATGTGTGCGGGGGCCACGTGTGTGGCTGCCCGGGGGCTCGGGTAGGTGTTGGGGTGCTCGGATATGCGTGCGTACGCGTGTACTCACATGCGTGCGAGCCCGTATGCGCGCATATCTAAGCTTTTGGCATTTTTAGTTAATTTTTATGTGTTTTTATGTAGTTATACTCACCAATTTGATGCACCTTGCCGTGCAGATCTTGGTGAACGGTCACGCATTGACTCGGGTTGCGGTGAGTGGGTCGATCCAACCCAGTTGGGAGGCGTTCGATGCACGTAGACGTGCATTGCCCTCCCGTGGGGCACCATAACTGCATATTAACCTTGTTGGCATGTATATGTTATTTGCCTGTTTAGCTAAGAATGCTACCATGCTATGATTAGATGTTGCATGCTAGGTTTTATACATCCATGTATCATGCATAGGAGCTATACATGCCTAGATACATGTAATATGTTAGTATAACCCCGACTTATGCATGTCCCCACTTAGTTTAATTTAGATTAAACCTATATGAATATGCATAGGATAAGCATGCCTTAGAAAATATTATAACTTGTTAGTATATTATCACATGCTTGCATGATAAATTCTTTAATTGTATATTAAATTCCTATATTCCAACTCGGGATTAAGGGACCTTGCGAAGTCACCATTGAGACCCGGGTTAGGGTGCTTTGTGTTCCTTGTTTGGTTGTCGGGTATCTTATACCGGGACCTCAAGGTGCCCTCTCAAGGGGTTCTTTCCCCCAGGCTGAGAATATCTGGAATAATTATTCATTTAATTATACGTTGTATATTTATTTATACCTGAACGAGCCATGAATCTTGTCTAAATGAGTTTGGACAAGTGTATGACCTATTAGGGGGTCATACCATGGCATAGTCATTACGAATGATAGAATTTCCCAGCATCAGAGTTATGCGCCCTGGAGGGAATTCTTGAGAATTCGTTACCGTACCGGTGCGTTGTCACCGATGACGACGGATCCAAAGGGGATCATGTTCGCGAGAGTAGATTGGTTTCTTTCCTTCGTTGGATCCGTGTAGGGACTTCCTGGTTGAGACAGCCGGCCTGACAGAGGGCTCCCATCCGTAGGTGTTGCCGATTTGTGAGGATGTGCTGATCATGGGAGTATATCAGGTATGGGCTTCCCTGGATAAGGGCTACCAGTGGACCAAGGGCGTAGAAACAATCTAAATTCCTCCCAAGAGCCTATGTCACCCCGAGGAGGGGGTGAGGGTGAGGGTGTAGTGGGTCGGCGTTGGTTCGATCTGCGAGTTGTGCAATTTCCCAAAGCCTAGGTCATCCCTAAGGAGGGTGAGGGTGAGGGTATTGCTCCCTAAAGTCCTATGTCACCTTGTGGGGGTGAGGGTGCGGGAGTGGTGGGCTCGGGTTGATACTCGACCCACCAGCTTAAGGAGTTGATTCCATCTGTTGGAACCTAAAATTACTTGTAATGATTAATATGAGTTGTGTTGCATGGATTGTTCCATTCACTAAGCGTGTGGCTCACCCCTCGCATATGTTTTCCTCCAGTTGACACTGAGTCAGATCCAAGAGAAGAGCTCCCCTTGGCGCAGTACGAGTAGGAGACCCGCGTTCGCGTTGGATGTCTTGCGAGTGTGAGGCCATCAGCATTCCCTTTTCCTTGTATGTATTATACTTGTGCTTGTGCACGGTATGTGGATTATTGATGTCTTTTGTTGTATATATTGGCTCTCACAGGACAGTTGATTGTGTACTCTAGTCTGTAAATATGTCTTTGAATTACAGACTTAGTCATTTGAGCTTCCGTTATTTGTATATATTTGATGTCAGTTATTTGGTTATTGCTTTAGTGTCGTTGATGTTTTGGAGTCCTTATTTGATCTCGTGTATGGATTGCTGATATCATTTATATATTTGCCATGTCTCGGGGACGGCCGCCCTGGGGCGTGACATATAGAAAGTACTTGGACCCGTGAAATGCATGCATACACTCCCTCATGCTCTACCACGATCAAACACATACGAAGTCACGCCTTAAAAATTATATACACATAGAAAAGTATCGCATGCAAGCATACTAGCCATACCATTCACTTCTTTAATAGAGCAAACATGGATATATATATATATACGAAAAATTGCCCCCCCTTCCTAGAAACAAACCCATATCAGCATGCTATCCCACCGTGATTACCTTATACACCAAGCATGCTCATTAAAAATACACATATACAACCTGTTCATACCACCAAAAGACATGCATATATACCAAATAAAAGCTAAGAGTAAAAGGGGTCAAGGAAATTACCACGACCCGTGTGGACCCAGGAGCGCCCACCTCGGCCTCGTCGGGATCGTCCATCCCGTCGTCATCCCCCTCCTCCTCATCCTCCTCGAACACGGCCTCCTCGGCCTCATCCTCAACACCAACACCAGTCTCTGCAGCCCCGGTGCCCATACCCTCGACCTCCCTGGCCTCATCCCTAACCTCTCCAGTCCCCTCCACCCTCCCCGCGCTAGAGATAAACTCCGTAAAGGCCCCCATAAGCCCTGCTTTCCTCCTCCTCAGCTGAGGCCTCTGTGGCCTCCCTGTCCAACATCCCAACAAGTAGTGAAGATGCCCTCACATCTTCACTGACTCCCTCGGCCCCTACTCCCTCGGTTGCACCCTCAATCGGTCCTCCGACCCCCGAAACCACCTCCTCGACCGCCACCGGTTGATCCTCACGCCTCCTCTTGCGTGTATAACCTATCATACTCCCCGCTACCTCCGGGACAGCCCCCGAAGGCAAATCCTCGGCCTCACCCGCCCCGATGCCCACTTGCGGCACCTATGTCATAACCATAGCCTCCCCCACGGCGTCGACCTCCGGCCTATCGCTCTCCGATGATGAAGAGCTCAGGCTACGCTCACCATGAGCCACCCGTGGTCGTTTTCCCATGAAGCAATCGCCTTCGACCTCGTCATCTTCCTCGGTTTGAAAAGAAAAAGGAGAACCCAAACTAGGGTTTCAAAATCAAGAGAAGGAGAAAAGATTGAGGACAAAATGGAGGAAGAGAAGGCAAATAAATCAGGGTTTTTGGGTTTGAAACCGAAGAGAAGAAGAAGAAGAGGGAGAGAAACCGTTTTTGAAAAATGGGAAGAGAGAGGGTCCCTTTTTGGTTATAATCGGTTATAAGGGACCTAGTCGAGAGGCGGCTACTCGCGAGTAGCCGCCCCCTCTTGGGAGGCTAGTTACCACTAGCCGCCCCTCCCAGTTTTTTTTGTTTTCACTTGAAACCCCTTTCCAAACTCTTTTCAACCCTAATTCCATGGTTTTCTATACCAAACAGCCATGTATTGGCTTATTTCGAGACACTACTTGATCAAACATGACTTTCCCGAAGTTTTGCCGCCCTTTCAGTGCCACTCGAAATTGAATTTCTTCAGTTCTGGTTCTTTTCCTAGAGTTCTTATCCTTTGGATGATCCAATTCACTAACTCAACTTTTACTTGCTTTCTGTCGGTGATATCCCCTCCTTGCTGAGTTTTCCCAAGCACGGGAACGGTAGGCACGAGGAAACTGACGCTGGATTGCTACGTGCACGATAGCTAAGAACCCTGACCGCGGGTTGGATCACTCACATTTTACTTTTCTCGCCTTCCACCTGGATCATCCCTTTCGGTTAAAAATTCTAAGTCAAGACCTAGCCTTTGACGGTCTAAATCAACTCCCCGAATAGAGTACTATTTGTGTTAGCATAACTTCTTGAAGGTCGGGCCGGCCAAAATAGGGGTCTCTTTCCTTATCATCGGTCGAAGTCTTTCCTGCTTCACACAAAGACTCCGTCCGAAGAGGGACAATTGTACATACCCCAATTTTGACCGACTAGAAAGACAGAAATACTTCAAGTAACACCCGGAAATATCCCACATTTGGACATCTAATAGAGAACCAAAAGCTCAGGAAACCCTAAACCCTAGCCTGACAGAAAACCTAAACCCTAACCCTAACCCTAAACCTAAACCCTAAATCCTACCCAAACCCTAAACCCTACCCTAAAACCAGACCCTGGCCCAAACCAGGAACCCCACCTAAGAGAAACTCTAAACCCCAAAAACCCCAAGTCCCTAACAAGGGGTGGCTAGCCATAACTAGCCGCCCCATACCAGGCGGCTAGTTAGCACTAGCCGCCCCCTGGCTGACCTTGAACCGCTCCCTGGATGGACATAAAGCAGCATTAAATGCTGATGATTGCGGCGGGTTATGACCTTTAGCCGCCCTATCTTGGCCGATCAACCCAAGTAACCAACCCAAGCCACCGCTTGTCAGAGATGGGACGTTTGGCAGGTCATGATAGGGGCGGCTACCAGGAAGTAGCCGCCCCATCCTGGGCGGCTAGTTAGAACTAGCCGCCCTTCACCTGGTCCTGACAGAAGAACAGAGAATTAATGAGGGGTATAATCAAACACACAATTAACCAAGCCACCCTTTTCCCCCCTGGGTATTCCCCTGCCTCTTTTTTACTATAAATAGAGGAGGTCCCATGCCTTTAAACAATCATCCACAATCAACAAACACACAATTCACATCCACCAAGTCCCAATCCACTTGATATCCATTCCCTTCCCCCACTAGAAATCCCAAGAGAGAGAGAAAGAGAGCCCCTTTTTGTGAGAGAAATCCATTCCCTAGACAAAAACACCCTCTCATTCCACCCTCCAGAAACCCGGGCTAAACCTAGCTTAGCCTCTGTCCAAGACCAAACTCATTTCCTACCGACCCAAACCAGCCCAAGCCCCGGACGGCTAAACTCTAGTAGCCGCTCCATACCCGACGGCTGGATTCAACTAGCCGCCTCATATCCACACCCCATTTGTGCCCCTTTGTCCCAAGACTCCTTTTGCTAAGCCCCGAAAGCAGAATAGGATTACCTGTTTTTCACCTCTGTGTACGGTATATCCATGTCTCAGAGCGGAGACCCCACAAACTCCCCATGTAGGCGATCAAATCCAACCCAACCATTTCCTGCTTTTAGAAAAAGCAGGTGGCAATCACACAAACCTTGGAATCCTCTTGAGCCGCTGTCCGGCGCCTCAACCAGGAACGGCACCACCCTTCCGAAAAGACGATCCGACCGAGCCCGCTAGGGCACGCACCCGATCCGAATCCCCGAAGAACCCCCACACATGCACACCACCCCCACCGCGGATTCTTTCTGACACCGAAGGAATCCGACGCCGACAAGTCTGGCGATCACGGTGGGACCTCCGTCTTTTCTGAGAAGCAGTCAGGCGGCTTAGGAACGACTCTCCGGGCGGTGATCTGATCAGTCGCGAGACGGACCAGGACCAATTTCACAGAAACCCCCAGTTTTACATACTGACAGACGGCTGTACTCAAAATTCGTAGTGCCCAAAACGGTCATGAAAGGCCATCTACGGAATGCCCAACTCCCGGAACTCCAATTAGGGTACCCTGCGCGAAGATCGATCAACAGAAAGACACTGGCTCCCAGAGCTGGTCAAAATAGATCATAAATTCGTGGCAAGGGGTACATGATCTTCAACCCCTACGGGGAGATCAAAATAATTCCTGGGACGATTAAGTCTAAATTCTGCTCCTCGAGCATGGGTGGCGCTCATGATGTCACTTACACACTGGGTAAGCCGCTTGACCACACTTAATCTGCAAGATATGCAACAGGAGGTCGTAGGACCCCGACAACGCATATTCGACGTCATCTATCTGATATGGCGGTTGAGTCCCATCACGAACACTTAGCGTTGTGTCTCCTTGTTTACGACCCATGTGGGGGCACAACGCGACAGTACCCCAAACTGTGCTTCATATGCCGTCAACAACAGGTCGCCCAACTATAATCATTGAAACTCCACCATCATGCACTCAATGGGTAGATTCATCACGGGGAGTCCAAGCTCTCGACGTCATTCATTAGAACTCTCCCGGTGAGGCCTCTACCTGGTAGCCTCCCTCATCCACTATCTGCTATATGGGCTCACCAACGAGCATCGTGGATAGTACCTGAGAGCACCTCATAGGACTCTGGCCTCTACCGAGCCGCTACAATGTGTGATGATATATCGAAGCGACTCCAGATGTGGCTATGGAACCCTAATCCATAAGCTATCACCCACCAAGATGCAAAAGGACGCACTCAATCTCGATCGTACGCATCACCACTCGCTATAGCACCTTCCAAGTAAGAGGAAAAGCAAATCATCAAATAGATGTTTCAAAGATATTCCCTGGGGAAAAGAACCTCTTAGGAGGGCACCATGAGGTCCCGATATAGGATATCCCGACAACCAAACAAGTAACACGGAGCACCCTAGCCCGGGTATCAATGATGACCCTGCAAGGCCCCTTAATCCCGAGCAGGAAAATGGGAGAAGACATCACTCATTAATGAACAATATGCCACATCCTCAAAACTTGAAACCGGCGCCGCACGCGAACTCCATGGTTAATAGCAATAACGATGTCTGGGAACGAAGCTCCATAGTCAAGACGCGATCCAACCTTAGAAATTGCAACGATCCAACAATACAATACAACTAGGCTGAAAACTCCTTCCCAAGCCTTAGTCCCACAACAGGGGACCCAACAATGACCCTGATTAGTCGACCTAGTCAACAACTTTAAGGGGGTCCAGGTGAGGCCACGTCCACGTCCACGGATGCGAGGAGGCATGTCAGCAACCTAAGAAAACTTCTAAAACCAGAGTACTCGAAAAACAATCCTATGACTCATCTATACGACTCGACTTAGGCTCTGACAGGATCAGGCTCTGATACCAACTTTTGTCACGCCCCAGAGCAGCCATCCCCGAGACGTGGCAATAATATAATATTAGTTATCATACAAGAGGTCAACAATGACTCCAACAAATAATACACAAGGCTAATGAAGTAATGACAACTGATAACTTAACTGAAATGCGGAAGCATAAAAATATCAATAAGTCTGTAAATCAAAAATAGTATTACAGACTCGAATACACAATCACTGTCATGTGAGTCCCAAGTCTAGCCAATAAATACAACAAGTGCCACATGCACGATTTATAAATACACAAGACTCTAGGACTGCTGACAGCCTCGCACTCGCCAATCCGTCAGACAGGACGCCTCCACGCACCCAAGACCACGCCACAGGGAAGCTCCAGCTCCACGCCCAACAACACCCCTGTAAAAGAAACAATACGCGAGGGGTGAGCTACAAGCTCAGTGAGTGGTTAGAAAATAAACACCACTACAACAATTTAATGTTAAGGCAATTTCCTTTCAAGGAGAAAAAATATGGGTGGAAACTCATTGGATAATAGGGTCACGCGGCGGCGCAACCCACCTCACCCTCACCCTCACTCCCGAAGGGAGACTCTTGGGACTCTTGGAGAGAGACCATACCGTTTGTCAAGGAGACTCGGAATTACTGGTCTACACAACACTGTTGGATTATCTACATAGAGATAATTGCCCATCGATGTCACTCAACATCGATACCAAACCGGACCCCACATCCCCTGCCCCCGCCCCCGAAGGAAAACTTCTGGGAGACCTGGGGAGAAACAAGGTTAACCATAACACCTGGTGTTACTAGTTAACGAGACACATCAAGTCCATCCGCGATGAGGTAGAGATATACTTCGATACCTCATGCGTTAGGAGAAGCATACCCAGAGTATACTCGATGGGTATTAGGGTCACGTGACGACATAACAATAACTCATCCTCACCCAAGCCCCCAGAGGGGTGACCCTAGGGACTTTTGGAATAACCTCAGTTGCTCTACACCCATCGTCATCCGGTAGCCCTCTCCCGGGGAGCCTCTACCTGGTAGCCTCTCCATGATTGCTATCTCTATCATATGGGTGCACCAACAGATGTCATAAATAGCGTCTGGGAGCACCCCACAGGACAACTACAAACAGGACAGCTTCGACACGGATCCTACGAAGGGGAGAACGACTTCAAGCCTGCAATATCACTTGGTAGCCCTCTCCCGCGCACCTCTACCAGTCGGCCTTTCACGATCAGTACATTCACTAGATGTGTACCGCGGTACGCATCGGTAGCACCTACAAGTGGTGGCACCATACAGGACAGCTTCTATGTTGGGTAGCTTTGACTCATGACGATGTCAGGAGGAAGCACCATGCGTTCGCAATGCGAACCCTATGGGAAAGCCAACTACCTTTGGTACTTATTTGTATAAATATCGATGATATCAAATACTCTTGTATTCCCGCACGGAGGCGTCACTCGGACGCGAGGACTATCTCTACACTCGTGTAGAAAAGCTAAGGGCATAACCCTGTAGACGGTTGATACACACGCCTAGCACGGTTAGACCCAACTTAAATGCCGTAGCTATCGATGTAACAAAACTGATGCAACGATGAATTCTTCTGAATTCAATACGAATGCATCACCCAGATGCAAGGGGCGATTACATCGCTAGCGCTTTAACTAATAGGGTACGACCCGACAGTGGGTCATACCCTCGCCTATTACGAATAGGCCAAATTAGGTAACATGCGCATATGTATATTAGGAGAATCATAACGTAGTTATATGTGCCACATGCATGATAATATATAATTAATTAATTAATTATAGGGGTCCTCCCTAACATGATTATTCATAATAACAAATCATAGTATACAAAACATGGCTTAACTACACATGCATACAAGAGCATTAATCTTGCAAACACACAAGAGAACGACCTAACATGTGTTGGATATCACCAACTTAAAAAGGAAGGGTCAAGCGCGGTCTCGCACACTAACCGGTGCATGCCGATTATCCTAAGCGGACCTGAGTCAATTAAGAACCGCATCTACTTACTCAGTTTACGCAAAGAGGGAGGCGAGAGAGAGGGAAAGCCTCATCCTCTCTGGAAGCTGGTCATAGCTTTGCCCCAACAGAAAGGTGCAATAATTATACCACGTCCTCCAGTCTTTTGACCAAGGAATATTAGTTATGCATCCGGTTATTAACCCAGGATTAAACATGCTGGATATAATTAATATGGTGGGGGTAGTATTATAATACTATCTAAGACATGTCATATTCTAATACATCCATACACAACTCAGAAATACATGCCAAAACACGAGGCGAATGAAAACTTAATCATTCACCACGAATACAATAAATATGCAAATATGATCATTCAAGGTTAATACAATACGTAGGCACGTACATGTTAGAATAGGGACGAGCCTTACAGTCCTAGCATGCAATATCTAATATATTTGGGGTGCAAAGATGTCCCATTGATGCGCGCTGCACGACTACGTGCATCTAGGGCATCCCGAAGGGTTGGATCGAACCACTCACCGATATCCGGATCAACACGAATCCCATCCGACGAGGTCTGCAAGGTAAGGGTATCAATTGGGGTGAGTAAAAGCACAATAAACACTTAAAATTTTAACTAGAATGCCAAAGACTTAGATATGCACGCATACGGGCTCGCACGCATGCAAGAACGCGTGTACGCACGCATATCCGAGTGCCTTGGCACCTACCCAAACCCCCGGTCAGCCACACGCGCGGCCCCCGCACTCATACACTCGCATACACACACGCGCACGTGCCCCCGACCCCCCCGGCACACTGCCGCGCGCCTGCGCTTATAGCACGTCCTGCCCGTGTGCGCTAGCGCCCCGTGCGCACGCTCGCGTACCTGCGCTCACGCGCATGCACGACCCGCGCGCCCTCCATTGCCCGATGTAGACATCCGCGCGCCCGCCATCTCCCGCGCGCACGCGTGTACGCGCACGCGCACGCCTGCACGCCCCGTCTGCGCCATCATGAGCGCACACCTGCACGCGTACACGCGCGGACAGACCCGCGCGCGCACCCAGCTACTTCTAACCCTCCCTCCAAGCCCCCACATGCACCCAAACTCTGACAACCCACATGTATGCCCTCCCAAGCATCCTAACATGCATTAAAACCAACAAAAGAAGAGAGAAAACTCACCAAAAGGAGAGGGGGGAGGAAAGGGGGACGTAGGGGCTCGCAAGCGCACCCTCGACCACCCCGATCGCCACCACCGCTACCACCACCTCTTCTATGCTTCCCTTCTTCATGGCTGATCCAAAGGAGGGGAAAAAACATGGGGAAAATAAGGGAAGAGTTAGAGAAAGAGAAGAGGGGGAATACACCCCTAACAACAGAACTCATGCACAACAAACTCACATTGACCTCCTATTCCTTCCACTCCATCACCATCTTTGGAGCATTCTAACAAACACATGGGAGGCTGAAATCCAAAGGGGAGAGAAAAACATGAGGGAGGGGGGAGGGAAAACAATGGATTAAGAAGGGGGAAGGGGTGACAAAGCACAACAACATAACACACCTTCTTTTCTCCATTTTGTGCTCCTTCTCCATCACCCTCACTTCCTCCACCCAATACACACACAAAGAGGGGTTGGACCAGAGAGCAAAAGAGGGAAAAGAGAGAGCCATGGACGTGCATATGGGGGGGTATTTATAGTCAAAGAGGAATGAAATGACCATAACTTTCACAATATAGCTCCAAATTATACGATTCCATTGCCCTTGGAAGGCGAAGAAGATTATCTACAAATTCCATGTTATATCCAGATCAAATAATCTTTCCAGCTATTCCAAAATCTAGGTTAAACATCAAACCAGGTTGCTGCCTGAATTTCTCATCTTCGGGGTATACTCGGAAAAATACCCATATCTTTTGATATATGAAACCAGTTGATCCAATTCCACTTTTATATGAAAACTAGCTCAAAATTGAACATCTTCTGATAATATCGGATTTTTACCTCTTCTTCTTGGATTTTTACAAAATCAAATTCAAATACCAATCAAAACTGCATAATCCCAAAAAGGTTATCAGAATTTAATGAAAATTTAATGGGCAGAGTACTAAACAATACCAAGACCCATAATATGTAGTTATAATTTAAATCAGAGTCCTCAAACCCCAGCAGGTAGCTGAAAGTCAAAATTTTAGCGACTTCGATCGAAAATAGGACTCTAAATGACACAGGCCTAACATCGCACATCTCTTTGCGGAGATCTCAAAGAAGGTGAAGCGGGCCGGGGGGAAGAATCTTGGTGGCTTCTCACCATTCCTTCAGGTATATGCAAGCGATAGGCGAGTACAGGGTATCTTCTTGTTGGTTTAACTCACTTGATCTTAATAATTTCCATCTTGCTTTGCAGATCTTCTATTATATATGTGTCACTTTTTGGCCTATTGGTAACCTTTGGGTCAATTCTGGCCACTTTCAAAATTTTCTTTTTCGATCGGAACTGCTAAAATTTTGACTTTTTAGCCATCTGCATGAGCCAGAGAACTCCGATTGGAAATCTAACTACATATTATGGGTCCTGGTACCATTTTATACCACCCATAAAAATTTCATCGAATTCCGATAACGTTTGGAAAATTATGCAGTTCTGAACCGCATCCGGGTTTTCTTCGAAACTGATTTGGTAAGTGGAATAGTAAATGAGATATTTTGTGCATGTGGTGACCTTTGGGTAAGCTCACCCCCCTTTTTCTTAAATACTAAGTCATGCTTGGTTATTTGGATTGAGAGGGGGTGAGGTTAGACTTAACCCTACCCCCCTCTTTTTCCACTCCCCTCACCCCCCCCCCCCAAACGTGAGTTTTGGGGGGGCTCTCTCTCAAATCTCTCATTCTCTCTTCTCTCTCTTTCTCTCCCTCTCCAGCCCTTTGTGTGTGAAAGATTGTGTGTGTGTGTGTGAGTTTTGAAGAAGAAGAAGAAGAAGAAGAAGGAGCACAAACAAGGTTTGTGTGCCATTGTTGTTGTTGTTTCTCTTCCTATCAAGATCCCTCTCTTTCCCCCCTGATTTTCCCCTGTTTTTCAGCAAAGTAGAGGCTGAGGGGAAGCTGAGGAGGTGTTGGTAGTGGTGGTGGCGGTTGAGGTGGTTGCGGGTGCTCGGAGGGCACCGGATCTCCCCCTTTCACTCCCCTCTCTTGGTAAGCACTTCTCCCCTCTTTATTTTCTGGTTTTTGGAGCTTGGGTAGGTGCTAGGGGACCTTGCACACCATATGCATGAGTTTGGGTGTGTGTGGGGTGAGGGAGGGGGGTGTTTGAGCTTTGGGCGCGCGTGCGGGCCTGTCCGCGCGCGTGCGCGCGCTGTCGGGGCGCTGACTCGCGCAGGCAGATGCGCAGGGGCGCGCGTGCGCGTACGCGCGGGCGCGTACGTGAGCGGGGCAAGCGGGGGGAGCGGGTGCGTGCAGAGGGCACGTGCGCGCGCGGCTGGGTTCCTACGCGCGCGGGTGGAGTCCTGGGCGCGCGGCCAGCGCGTCTGCGCGCGTGGCCGGGCTCGGGGGCACGTGGCGCAAGTGTGCGGGGGCCATGCGTGTGGCTGCCCGGGGGCTCGGGTAGGTGTCGGGGCACTCGGACATGTGCGCGTACGTGCGTGCTCGCATGCGTGCGAGCCCGTATGTGTGCATATCCAAGTCTTTGACATTTCTAGTTGTTTTTGAGTGTTTTTATGTGGTTTTACTCACCTATTTGGATGCCTTGTCTTGCAGATCTTGGCGAGGGGTCGCGCGACGACCCAGGTTTACGGTGAGTGGGTCAATCCAACCCAGTCGGGAGGTGTTCGATGCACGTAGACGTGCATTGCCCTCCCCTGGGGCACCGTAACCACATATTAACCTTCTTAAATGTGCATGTTATTGCTTATCTTGTTAGGTTGCATCCATGTCATACTAAGACTTAATATGTTAGGATCATACGCCCTAGTACCATGTGTAGGGACCCATACTTGTCTATATATTGTGTCCCATGCTAGGTTATTCATGTGTTAGTATTTACATGTATGCATGAGTATAAGGCATGAATAAGGTAGTGACCTTAAATATTTTTCTATCATGTTAAACTTGTTATATATGTGTCACTTTTTAGCCTATGGGTAACCTTTGGGTCAATTCTGGCCATTTTTGAAATTTTCTTTTTCGATCGGAACTGCTAAAATTTTGGCTTTTTAGCCATCTGCGTGAGCTAGAGGACTCTGATCGAAAATCTAACTGCGTATTATGGGTCCTGGTACCATTTTGTACTACCCATAAAAATTTCATCGAATTCCGGTAACGTTTGGAAAATTATGCAGTTCCGAACCGCATCCGGGTTTTCTTCGAAACTGATTTGGTAAGTGGAATAGTAAAAGATATTTATGTGCATGGGGTGACCTTGGGTAAGCCCACCTCCCCTTGCTTAGCCACCAAGTAATCACTTGGTTATTGGGTATGAGTGGGGGTGAGGTTAGGCTTAACCCTACCCCCCTTTTTCTCACTTCCCCTCACCCCCCCCCAAACGTGAGTTTTGGGGGGGCTCTCTCTCTAATCTCTCATTCTCTCTTCTCTCTCTCCCTCTCTCTCTCCAGCCCTTGTGAGTGAGTGTTTGTGTGTGTTTTTGTGAGTGAAAACAAGGAGAAGTGGTGGATCAAGAAGGCTAGAAGCACAAAAAGGGTGAGTAGTGTTGTTGTTGTGTTGTTTCCCTCTCTTTGGCTCCCTCTCATGGTCTCTTTTCCCCTGTTTTCCAGCCTAGAAGGCCTTTTGGGAGGCTGAGGTAGTGGTGGTTGTGGTGTTAGGGGTCGTGGTGGTCGCGGGTGCATCGGAGAGCACCGGATCCCCCCCTTTTCACTCCCCCTCTCTTGGTAAGCCTCCCCCTTAGGGTTTTCTTGGTTTTTATTGTGTTAGGGGGGTTGGTGGGGAGTCAAGCATGTTAGGGATGGGTTGGAGGAGTGTGGGGAGGGCAGAGGAGGGGCTGTAGGCCCTTGGGCGCGCGCGCGGGTCTGTCCGCACGCGTGCGCGCGCAGACGAGCGCGCAGAAGAGGCCCTGGCGGCCTGGCGGGGGCGCAGACGCGCGCGGGGAGCGTGCGAGGGCGCAGTGCACGCGCACTGTGCGCGGGGCTAGTGGGGGCGCGCGCGAGCGTGCGCGCGTGCGCGAGCTGCGCGTCTGGGCGCGCGAGTGCGTGTCCGGGTGCGCGGCGAAGGGCTGGACGTGCGGGCAGCGCGTCCGGAGGCGCGGGTCAGTGCGCCATCGAGCGCGGGGGCGCGTGCGTGTGCGGGGGCCATGCGTGTGGCTGCCCGGGGGCTCGGGTAGGTGTCGGGGCACTCGGACATGTGCGCGTACGTGCGTACTCGCATGCGTGCGAGCCCGTATGCGTGCATATCCAAGTCTTTGGCATTTCTAGTTGTTTTAAGTGTCTTTATGTGGATTTTACTCACCTATTTGGATGCCTTGTCTTGCAAATCTTGGCGAGCGGTCCCGCGACGACCCGGTTTACGGTGAGTGGGTCAATCCAACCCAGTCGGGAGGTGTTCGATGCACGTAGACGTGCATTGCCCTCCCCTGGGGCACCGTAACCACATATTAACCTTCTTAAATGTGCATATTATTGCTTATCTTGCTAGGTTGCATCCATGTCATACTAAGACTCAATATGTTAAGATCATACACCCTAGTACCATGTGTAGGGACCTATACTTGTCTATATATTGTGTCCCAGGCTAGGTTATTCATGTGTTAGTATTTACATGTATGCATGAGTATAAGGCATGAATACGGTAGTGACCTTAAATAATTTTTATCATGTTAGACTTGTATACTAGAGTATTACATACATGTGTTATACATATGAGCCCAAGCATGCCTTAAACAATATTATAATTTTGTAATAGCATTACTTGTATGCTTCCTTGATTAATTCTTTGTGTAATTAATTATGCATTGTATATTATATCTCTAGACATATCTTAAGTATATATAGAGGCCATGAACCTTGCTTAATAAGATTAAGCAAGTGTATGACCTCTGATGGGTCATACTGTGGCATCGACATTACGAATCATCTGTCTTCCCCGCATCCGAGTTATGCGCTCTGGTGGGAATTCATGAGAATTCGTAACCTTATCAACGACGGATCCATGAGGATCAAAACCGCGTATGTCAAGTGCTCTCCCCTTCGTCGCTTCCGTGTCGAAGCTACCCGAGTTTAGTTGTCCTGCTAGGCTCTCACAGACGCTATTCATGACGCCGGGTGGTGCGCCCATACGGTAGAGGTAGAGGTCATGGGAGGATACCAGGTCGAGGCTACTCGGCAGAGGGCTACCGGAAGACGAAAGGCGTAGACCAGTTGACCTTTTTCCCCAATAGTCCTATGTCACCTAAGGGTGAGGGTGAGGGTAAGGGAGTAGTGGGTTAGATTGAGACCCGACCCAATGATTAAGTGACTGTTCCATCTGTTGGAACCCCAATCACTCAGAATATTTAATATGGTGTGGTAGGTTTGGGTCGACGCCCAACCGCCAACTTAAGTTGTTGTTTCGATTATTGAGACTTGAATGCTTGAAAGATTAATGAGTGTTGTGATGCATGGATCGTACCATTCACTGAGCGTGTGGCTCACCCCTCGCATATGTTTTCCTCCAGTTGTCGCCGAGCCGGACCTGAAGGTGGAGCTTCCATAGGCGCAGTACCGTAGCAGAGCAGCGCACGTGTTTTGGATCTGCGAGTGAGAGAGGCCATCAGCATCCCCCGTTTCCTTGTATGTATTGCTACTCGTGCTTGAGCACAGTACTGGTGTTTGATGTCTTTGTTGTATATTGGCTCTCACAGGACAGTTGATTATGTGTTCCGGTCTGTAATATGTCTTTAAATTACAGACTAAGTCATTTTAAGCTTCCGGCATATGTTTACATATCATGTCAGCTTCCTTGTTAAATGTTTTAAGTACCTTTGACGATTGAGTAGAGTTTTTTATTGACCTCGTGTATGGATTGCTGATATTATATATTTGCCACGTCTCGGAGACGGCCGCTCTGGGGCGTGACAAAACTTGTATACTAGAGTATTACATCCATGGGTTGTACATATGAGCCCAAGCATGCCTTAGACAATATTACAATATTGTTGTAACATTAATTGTATACTTCTTGATTTAATTCCTTATGTAATTATTTATATGTTGTATACTTCATCTCTATATATCTTATATATATAGAGAGGCCATAAACCTTGCTTAATAAGATTAGGCAAGCGTATGACCTCTGATGGGTCATACCGTGGCATTGACATTACGAATCATCTGTCTTCCCCGCATCTGAGTTATGCGCTCTGGTGGGAATTCATGAGAATTCGTAACCTTATCGACGACGGATCCATGAGGATCAAAACCGCGTATGTCAAGTGCTCTCCCCTTCGTTGCTTCCGTGTCGAAGCTACCCGGGTTTAGTTGTCCTGCTAGGCTCTCCCAGACACTATTCATGACGCCGGGTGGTGTGCCCATACGGTAGAGGTAGAGGTCATGGGAGGATACCAGGTCGAGGCTACTCGGCAGAGGGCTACCGGAAGACGAAAGGCGTAGACCAGTTGACCCCTTTTCCCCAATAGTCCTATGTCACCTAAGGGTGAGGGTGAGGGTGAGGGTGTAGTGGGTTGGGTTGAGACCCGCCCCAATGACTTAGTGACTGTTCCATCCGTTGGAACCCCAATCACTCAGAATATTTAACATGGTGTGGTAGGTTTGGGTCGACACCAACCGCCAACTTAAGTTGTTGTTTCGATTATTGAGACTTGAATGCTTGAAAGATTAATATGTGTTGTGATGCATGGATCGTACCATTCACTGAGCGTGTGGCTCACCCCTCGCATATGTTTTCCTCCAGTTGTCGCTGAGCCGGACCTGAAGGTGGAGCTTCCATAGGCGCAGCACCGTAGTAGAGTAGCGCACGTGTTTTGGATCTGCGAGTGTGAGAGGCTATCAGCATCCCCCGTTTCCTTGTATGTATTGCTACTCGTGCTCGTGCACAGTACTAGTATTGGATGTCTTTTGTTGTATATTGGCTCTCACAGGAATTTGATTATGTGTTCCAGTCTGTAATATGTCTTTAGATTACAGACTAAGTCATTTTATGCTTCCGCCATATGTTTATATATCATGTCAGCTTCCTCGTTAAATGTTTTAAGTACCTTGATGATTGAGTAGAGTCTTTTATTGATCTCGTGTATGAATTGCTGATATTATATATTTGCCACGTCTCAGAGACGGCCGCTCTGGGGCGTGACAAAAGTTGGTATCAGAGCCTGGTCCTGTCAGAGCCAATTGTCGTCTTATTGATGTCTTAGAGATGAGTCCTAGGATTTCTATATGAGTTTTCTGATCCTAGTGTCTGTTTCTTAGGTTGCTGTTATGCCTCCTCGCAGACGGATGCACGGGCGCGGTCTCCCTCAGGCCTCGGAGGTTTCCGAACCTACCGAGGGTGACGAGTCTACAAGGT
The DNA here is from genome assembly GCA_030737845.1 of Acorus calamus. Taxonomy (NCBI): domain Eukaryota; kingdom Viridiplantae; phylum Streptophyta; class Magnoliopsida; order Acorales; family Acoraceae; genus Acorus; species Acorus calamus. The sequence continues at coordinate 14,395,737 of CM060868.1, forward strand.
GTCCTCGGCCGCGAGGCCAGGACCTGCGCAGGAGCCTCCTGCCTGGGAGCGTGCTTATGATAGGATAGTAGACCTGCTAGAGACTCAGACTAGGGCACTGGAGGCTCAGACTAGGGCGTTGGCTGAGCAGGCACGAGAGATCCAGGAGCTGCGGGCGGCCCGCGAGGCGGTCCCGCAGGTACCTTTAGTGGCCGATCCACCAGTAGTGCCAGTGGTACCCCCAGTACTGGCAGAGATTCCCGTGGAGGGAGTTCATGGACCCGAGGAACGGGAGGAGGAGCTAGAGGCCGCGGCACGTGTGCATCAGGCCGGCCTCACCGCCTTTCTAAAGCTTCACCCTCCTGAGTACCACGGTATGACGACTGACCCTCTTGCCCCTGAGCGTTGGTTGATGGAGATAGACACGATCTTCTCGACCATGCACTGCACTAACCGCCAGCGTGTCTCCCTGGCTACTTTCATGTTGAAGGGTAACGTCGCCGACTGGTGGGCTACCCGAGTGATGGACATTCCCGAGGGTGTGGGGCGACTTCTCTGGAGCGATTTTCGGAGTTACTTCTTGGCGGAGTACTTTATGTCCCATCCAGGGGACTGGTCCAAAGTCGGCCAGGGGGGCGGCTAGTGCTAACTAGCCGCCTGGTATGGGGCGGCTAGTTAGGTCTAGCCACCCCTAGCTAGGGACTTAGGGTTTTTGGGTTTCTGGTTTTCTGGTTTTTAGCTAAGGGCTAGGGTTAGGGTTTTGGGGTTTAGGTTAGGGCTAGGGCTAGGGTTAGGGTTTGGGTTTAGGGTTAGGGTTTCCAGTTGGGGCTAGGGTTAGGGTTTGGGTTTAGGGTTAGGGTTTCCGGTTAGGGCTAGAGTTAGGGTTTCCGGTTTCCTGAACTTCGGTTCTCTATTTAGATGTCCAAATGTGGGATATTTCTGGGTGTTACTTGAAGTATTTCTGTCTCTCTGGACGGTCAAAATTGGGGTATCTACAACTGTCCCTCATCGGACGGAGTCTTTGTGCGATGCAGGAAAGACTTCGACTGATGATAAGGAAAGAGACCCCTATTTTGGCCGGCCCGGCCTTCAAGAAGTTATGCCAACACGAAGAGTACTATCCGGGGAGTAGATTTAGACTGTTAGAGGCTAGGTCTTGACTTAGAATTTTTAGCCGAAAGGATGATCCAGGTGGAAGGTGGAGAAAAGTAAATGGTGAGTGATGCAACCCGCAGTCGGGGTTCTTAGCTATCATGCGTGGAGCAGCCCAACGCCAGTTTCCTCGTGCCTACCATTCCCGTTGGGAAAACTCAGCAAGGAGGAAATATCGCCGACAGAAAGCAGGTAAAAGTTTGATTTGGTGAATTGGATCATCCGAAGGATAAGAACTCTGGAAAAGAACCAGAACTGAAGAAATTCGAATTTGAACGGTACTGAAAGTGTGGCAAAACTTTGGGAAAGTCGTGTTTGATCAAGTAGTGTCTGGAAATAAGCCAATACATGGCTGTTTGGTATGGAAAACCTTGAAATTTAGGGCTGAGAAGAGGTTGGAAAGGGTTTTTAAATGACAACAGAGAAACTGGGAGGGTCGGCTAGGTCTAACTAGCCGCCCGCGAGGGGGCGGCTACTCATGAGTAGCCGCCTCCTGACTGGGTCCCTTATAACCGAGAAGGGACCCTCTCTCTCTCTTCATACGTTTCAAAACGGTTACTCTTCCCTCCTCTCTTCTTCTTCTTCATTTTAAACCGAAAACCTTGATTCCTTTTGCCTTTTCTTCCTCTATTTCGACCTAGATCCGTCCTCTTCTCTTTCGGCATCCTTGGCTACTGGGGCCACCTTCAGCCGTGCTTCTCGTCATTTGGCGTCTCGGAGTCGTGGGATATATGCGAGGGCCGCGTCTTCGGTTCGAGAGACTCCTGCCGCTCCTGATGCTCCAGAGGTCCAGTCCTCTCCACAGCTACCACTCCCTTCTCAGCCAAGCCAGGATGTTCCTCCTACTCAGCCTCCAGCGGATGACGATACGCCGAGGTATAGCTTCTTTGTGTCTTGGTTTTAGGTAGAAGAATGGTATATATGCGAGGAATTCATGCTTTTCTCATTTTGTTTTGACTCAGGTGATATTCCGGTGGAGTATAGCTCAAGACTTCGAAGTTTTGAAGCTCTCGGTGGACCCTATCTCTTCCTTACTCTTTCATAAAGATTTTCTTTTATGCACTCTTTTAGGTCTAGAAGAACAATCTACGTTTTTGGTGGGACAATTTTATAATTCTCCTTTATACGCATGGTTTGGAGTAGCTAGATTGGATGTTTGGGTATTTAAAGAGCTCCCTTATTTAGAAAAATGCGTATTTCGTGGATGGGTGAATTTGGTGTTTTTGTACGTTTAATTCATGGATGGGTGTAGGGTTTGATATATAATTGTTTTAGCATGGTATCTATACTTGTTTTGTGTATGAATATGTGCATGAAATGTGTACATGCAGGTTTTGGAAAGAACTGATCTTAATAGATAAAGAAGTGTTGAAGAGTTGATTGGATATGGACTGACATAGCTGAAATAGGTGCAGGCAAGGGGCGGCTAGTGTAAACTATCCGCCCCCTGCCTGGGGCATGCTTACCTGAAACAAAGGGCAGGGGCGGCTAGTGTAAACTAGCCGTCCAAAGGGAGGCGGCTAGTCGGGTCTAGCCGCCCCCTACCTGGGACAGTCTGGTTCTGCTGCTCCTGTCTGCTGCTGCTGCTGAAAGCCTTTGTGACCGTTTCAGCCTTCGAGACCTATAAAAACATCCTTCCAGGGACCAAGTGTTAAATCTGTCCGATTGCGCCCCTGCACTGACTTTCGAGCTCTTTCTTGCTTGAATTGTCAAGGGCTACAATCAATCTTAAGGTAAAATGAAAAATCGAATGCGAGAAAGTAAAGTGCGGGAAACCATGCTTTAGTATGCAAGGAAGGGATTCCAAGTGCGTGAGCGAAAATCTTTTAAGTGCGTGTGAAAGTGGGACAATTTTCTCTCAAGCATGTGCGGAAGGACGTAGAATGAAGGTAGGTGGGGGTAATCTTATCATTGGTACGGGGGGTCAATTTTAACATTTCAAGAAAATCGAATGCCTACGTGCTTTGGAAAAGAAAAATGCGAACTTATGCGTAAGTATTGTGGCATAAGTAGGCATTTTAATTCTTCAATGGCCTTTTATGTGAGTGGGTAACGTTTTCGACTTTCTGAAGTAAAAGATACCATCAAGTCCCCGTGGAGGAGCCCTTGTGGTCACCTATGTCCAAACCAGGGTTGTATTTGAAAGGCATAGGCCTTAGGTGCCGGTTTTTCTAGGTTCATGGTTCTCAAATGCTTGATCTTATTATTCTAAACATGCTGAAAAATCCATGAGTGTACCAGGAGTCAAGTTCGATAAGCTTCCTTTGGATAGGCAAGTTTCTAAGTGAACTTACGTGAGTGTGTGTAATTTGTAAACCTGGAAATGATCTACCTTTGGTCGAAATTTCGCATTTCCCGGTAAACATAGTTCAATTTTGAATCCCATTGCGAAAATGAAAAAAGGGGGGGGGGAATGGGGTAAGAGTAATATCTTCCTTTCGGGCAATATTTTAGAATTGTCCCAGTCTAGCATATGTCCTACTTCCTAGGTCCCTCTGGCTTTCTTCTTTTTATCACTTCTTTATTTTTGGATGAAAAGTACAGTCCGTTGTTTGGATTTGTACTGGTATAGCCGTTGTCTAGCGTATACCGTGCGTAAAGAAGTGAAAGCCTGCTAAAATAGAGAGTTTAACCCGTTCACTTGGGTGTTATTTTTCTTTTGTTGGCCTCTCATTGCCTGATTTTTTTTTATTTGAGGGGGGGGGGCTCTTCTGTTTTTCACCCCGATTCTTTTCGTGCTTTCCCTCTAGAAGTGTTTGTATAGTGCCAGAGCCAGTTTTGGGACATATGCCAGGTCTAGGTAACTCCTCATTTGACCTAGGGTTAATACGAGTGGGGCGGAAATAAGGGAGGTTTTGCTTTGGGGGTTTTAAATTGTCCCAGTCTACGGGGTAGGCAATTTCTCTTCCATCAGGTAAATTGATCGTCCAGTTATACGTGTGTGAATGAAGTGGCATAATTTTGGTGGAGATGTGTTCAAATAGATACGAGTTTATCTTTGAGAGTCTTATAGTTCTCTCATCAAGTACTAAACGCTGGAAATTGCAGGAAGAAAGAATAATAGTTCTCAAGTATTGAAAGCTACTCATGCATGGAATTTCTTTAGATAAAGTGCATTCCACGAACCTGAAACCTCGACTCCTTCGGCATCTACCAGGCGTTAGGCATTCCCGAATAGGCATGGGTGATCACATAGGGTCCTCCCATGTGGGTTGCAACTTCCCTCTTGGGTGAGGCTGTCTTGATGGCATGATTTGCTTAAGTATTAATTCCCCGATTTCAAATTTTCTTTTTATTACTTTCTTTTCAAATGCCCTTGCCACCCTTCTTTGGTAGGCCTGGGCATGGTCTGCCGCTCTTAATCTTTTCTCGTCTAGTAGTTCGAGGCGTAGTAGGAGTGCCTCTCTCCTTTCCTCAATTTGGAGGTCTTCTTCTAGTACTATTCTTTTAAGGATGGGACAAGGATTTCGTAGGGCACTACTACTTCGGCTCCAAACGTGAGTGAATAGGGGGTTTGACCAGTGGGTGTCCTAATGGAGGTTCGGTATGCCCAGAGGGCGTCTACCAATTTATCAGGCCAATCGGTAGCCTTGTGGGTTTCTACCGTTTTCTTTATAATTTTGAGCAAGGTTTTGTTGGTGGCCTCTACTTGTCCGTTCCCCAGTGGATAATATGGCGTGGAATGATGAAGTTCTATATGATGTTTATTGCATAGGTCTTGGGATTCTTGGGAGATGAACTGGGGACCATTGTCAGTTATAATCGCTTTGGGGGTGCCGAACTGAGCAAGGATGTGAGTGCGGACAAAACGAGCCAGGGTAGAGCTTTTAATTACTACATAGGACTCGGCTTCAGCCCATTTGGTAAAGTATTCCGTAGCGGTGAGGATGAAGGCTTTCTGGGTGGTGTTTTCTATAGTGTCCCGGAATGGTCCTATCACATCTAATGCCCACATAGAGAAGGGCCATGGTGAAGTCATGGGATGTAAAGAAGATGCTAGTGCGTGTATTTTGTTGGCATGAGTTTGACATTGGATATAACGCTTAACGTACTTGTTGCAGTCCCCTTCAAGCGTGGGCCAATAGTAGCCCATTCTTAGTACCTTTTTTGCTAGCATCTGGGCGTTGACGTGTCCTCCGCATACTCCAGAGTGAGCTTCTTCTACAATGGTATATGCTTCTTTGTCATCCAAGCACCTGAGTAGTTCCCCATTGAAGGAGGCTCAGAAGAGTATCCCCCCTCGGAGGCAGTATTTGACTGCCACCCTTTTAACTATTTTCTGGTCGTTTCTAGTAGCGTAGCTTGGGAACGAACCATTTTCAAGGTAATTTTTGATGTCAAAGTACCAGGGATTTCCGTCGTCCATATCTCCTAGTTCGAGGGCTAGGATTTCCATGGTACTAGCATTTTTGTTGGTCTGGTTCTTTTTAAGGAGATCTCAAGTTTTATAGTCACAGAGTTCGGTGGCAGGCGCTTCCAGTCTTTGGATAGTGACTGTTTCAGATGTTCTAGATAAGGGGAAGGTGAGCGATGAGGCTAAAGAGGCTAGAGAATCTGCAAGAATATTGCCGGTCCGAGTATGAAAATGTGAGTAACCTCACGGAATTGTTTTAGCAGGACTATGGCTAGTTCTCTGTACGGCTTCAGTTTTGGGTCTCTAGTCTGATATTTTTTAAGAGTTTGGCGGATCACTAAGAGGGAGTCCCCAATGATGTCTAAATTTTTGGCTCCTAGGGCTAGGGCTGCCTTCAAACCTGCTATCAGGGCCTCGTATTCGGCAATATTGTTGGTGGCTTTGAACGTAAGCTGAAACGCTCGTGGGATAATGATGCCTTCGAGGGAGATTAGTGCTATTCCTATTCCCTTTCCCATTTGGTTGACCGCTCCGTCGAAGTATAGCGGCCACGTCTCTCTATTCTTTTCTTCAATAAGCACAAATATTTCTTCGTCCGGGAAGTCAGTTTTTACTGGTTCGTAATCAGGGAGGGTAGTTGAGCGAGGTGGTCAGCAGTAGCTTGCCCTTTGATGGATTTTTGAGTGGCGTACGTGATGTCAAACTCGTTTAACTGTACTTGCCATCTGGCTAAGCGTCCAGTTAATACGGCTTTCTCGAATAGGAACCTTACTGGGTCCATTTTGGCAAAGTATTTGACTTTGTGGGCAAGAAAGTAATGTCGCAACTTTGGGAAGCCCAAACTAATGCTAGACAAGTTTTTTCTGTAGGAGGGTAGGCTTTTTCGTATTCAATCAGGGTTTTACGGTAGTAAATGGCCTTTTCTTTTCTTCCCATGTCGTGTTTTGCAAGCACTGCACCAATGGCTTCCTTAGTTGTAGCTATATAGAGGAGCAGGGTTTGGTCTTGGATTAACCGAGAAACCGGGTGTTGGTGGGGTACTGGGGGTGGGATGAGCCTTGGGGTCTTGGCAGGGGTTTCCTGCCTCATGGTCTTGGTCTGGCGATAGTCGGCGAGGTCATTGAACATGTCTTCTACCAATTGGTACCCTAAAGCAGCCATCCTCTCCTCTAGGTGGCTAAGGAGTTGTGTGCTTTGGTCTCCCTGGTTGTCTTTCTCCTCTACTGTTTTCCTATGGGTGTAGATTTCCATGGTGTGAATATGGAATGGCCTAGGTATGAATGAATGCAAATTTAAAGCAGTAAATAAAACAGTAAATAAAGCAGCAAAGGGGTGCGCAGCTGTGTGCGGCCTAAAGCAGTAAAGGATGCGCAGCCATGTGCGACTTAAAGCAGTAAAAGATGCGATTAAAGCAGTAAAGGGTGCGCAGCTGTGTGCGACTTAAAGCAGTAAAGTGTGCGCAGCTGTGTGCGACTTAAAGCAGTAAAAGATGCGATTAAAGTAGTAAATGGTGCGCAGCAGTGTGCGACTTAAAGCAGTAAAATGTGCGCAGCTGTGTGCGACTTAAAGCAGTAAAAGATGCAATTAAAGCAGTAATGGGTGCGCAGCTGTGTGCGGCTTAAAGCAATAAAATATGCAATTAAAGCAGTAAAGGGTGCGTAGCTATGTGCGGCTTAAAGCAATAAAGTGTGTTGGGATGCATAGTAGAGGATGATCTGACTTGAGGGGGTGGAAAATTCTAGCTTTCCTAAAGAGGTGATGGCTTTCTAGTCAAGTTATGGAATGAAGCAGAAGAGGATTACCTTTTGTTATTTTTCACAAGGGAGTCCCACCGTGATCGCCAATTTGTCGGCATGTAAAACTGGGGGTTTCTGCGAACTTGGTCCTGGTCCGTCTCGCGACTGATCAGATCACCGCCCGGAGAGTCGTTCCTGAGCCGCCCAACTGCTTCTCAGAAATGACGGGGTTGTTGTTGTGATCGACACCTACTTTCTCAAAAAGCAGGAAAAGTTGGTGTTGGATTTGATCGCCTTGCGGGTGGGAGTTTGTGGGGCCTCCTCTCTGGGATACAGATATACCGTACACAGAGGTGAAAAACAGGTAAACCTATTCTGCTTCAGGGGCTTGACTAGAGGAGATATGGGACTAAAAAAGGGTTAGGAGGGGGTCGGCTAGTGGGAATTAGCCGTCTGGTAGGGGACGGTTGGTTGGGACTAGCCGCCTGGTACCTGGTTTCTGGATTTTCTGGATTTGGGCAGAACCTAGGTAGGGAAGTGTTTTGGCTTTGGCTAGGGTGGTGGTAATGAGGATTGAAAGTGGTGTTGGTGGTTTCCTCTTCTAGATTTGGGCAGCACCTAGGTAAGAATTTGGATTTGTTTGGCTAGGGCTAAGAGTGGTTTAGGACAATGGTTTAGAGGGGGTGTTTATGGAGAGTGGAATTTGGTGGGGAATGACTTTCCTTCTCTCTCAACTAAGGCTCTCTCCCTCTCTCTCTCTCTTTCTCTCTTTATCTAACACACACTTTGAAATGAAAATGGCCACCCTTGATTCTCACCCCTACCCCTCCTTTTATAGTAGAAAGGGAGGCATAGGTTTATTCATTGGATAATGGCATGGTTTGGATAATAGAGTGGTTTAAGCAAACTTCACCCCTAAGGAATCCAGATATTTGTTGTGAAAAATTGTCCAGACATGGGGCGGCTACTCGTAACAAGCCGCCCCATGAGGGGCGGCTACTTTTAAGGCCTCCCCCATGATGACCTGCCAGTCAGCATTAAATGCTGCTTTATGTCCTATCAGGAGAAGCAGTTTGGGGTCGGTCAAGGGGCGGCTAGTTGAAACTAGCCGTCCCGTGAGGGGCGGCTACTTTTAAGATGCCACCTTTTCTCTGCGTCCGACGGCTACTTGAAAGTAGCCGCCTGAGGAGGGGCGGCTACTTTCAAGTAGCCACCTTCCGACAGTTTTGTCTTTTTTCTTCTATTTTCATATCTATTCAACTTTGGGTAGTTTTCTATTTGATCCAAATGTGGTCATTTTACTTGAAGTAATTTTCTTCTCTTTGGACGGTCAAAATTGGGGTATCTACAATTGCCCCTCATCAGACGGAGTCTTTGCGCGAAGCGAAAAAGTCTTCGACCGATGATAAGGAAAGAGACCCCTATTTTGACCGGCCCGACCTTCAAGGAGTCTTGATCCCATGACCAATACAATTCAGGGAGTTGATTTAGACTGTCAGAGGCTAGGTCTTGACAAGAATTTTCAACCGAAAGGAATGATCCGGGTGGAAAGAGGGAAAAGTAAAATGGTGAGTGGTCCAACCCGCGGTCGGGGTTCTTAGCTATCGTGCACGGAGCAGCCCAGCGTCAGTTTCCTCGTGCCTACCGTTCCCGTGCTTGGAAAAACTCAATCACCGACATAAAGCAAGTAAAGGTATTGAATTGATGAATTGGATCATCCAAAGGATAAAAATTCTGGAAAAGTACCAGAACTGAGGAAATTCGAGCTGAATGGTACTGGTAACGTGATAGGACTTCAAGTGGGTCGTGTTTTAATCAAGTAGAATTTTGAAATTAACCAAGACATGGCTATGGTTGTAGAAAACTTTGGAATTTTGAGTTTGATTGGGATATTGGCAGGGAGTGCATGCATTCTTGATAGAACAAAATTTTTAAAAAGGGATGCCTTGCATACATATGCATCATGGTGGGATTTAAACAAGCATGTTTTATATTTCTAAGTGTAAATGTGAGCATGGATTTTTTTAGAAAGGATTTATTTTTCCATGCGTGTTCTGTCACGGTGGGATTTGAACTAGCATGAGTTTGAAAGTTTGCATGTGTTGTCATGGTGGGATTGCATGGATGTGATGTGATTTGTTTGGAGCCTAGCATATGAGTTAAAGGGACAACTTTACATGCATTTCATCATGGTGGTATTTGAGTTTAGCACATGTGTGTTGTGACTTGTATGAAGATAGAATACGTTGTGTGATGTCAAGAAAAGAGAGGTTGAAGTAGTTTTTCTTGAGGAGCATACAGGAGCAATTTGTAAATGAGCATGGGTGACAATTTTTGATAGTCAAGTATTAAGATAAATGCCAAATCATGCATTGATGTGAGAAAGGGGGATAATTTTAATCATTCTAATCAAGACACGCTGATAATCTGAGGCAGAACACCTTGTGATTCACTCATGTCCAACCCAGGACATTTGAAAGAGGTTTAGCTTGAGGGGTAAGTTTCCAAGTGGAGTAGTTTTCAAATATTTGCTCATGTTACTCTAAACATGCTGAAAACTCCATGAATGTGCCAAGAATCAAACATAATAAGTATCCCTCATATATGCAAGATTTTAAATAGACTCATGTGAGAGTGTGTGCTGTTGTAAATGTAAGGAAAGGTTCACCCTTGGTTGAAATTTCGCCTAGCCAACAGACTTGGTTTAATTGAATCATGGTGGGAAAAGAGTGGGTGAATGGGGATGAGAGTAATATCTTCTTTGAATCACTTTAAAATTGCCGCAGTCCTGGCATAAATCTTACTTTCTAGGTCCCTCTGGCTTTCTTCTTTTTACCACTTCTTTTTTTTTGGGTGGGAAGTACAGTCCTTTGTTTGGACCCTGTACTAGTATAGCCGTTTGTACGGCATATACTTGTGCGTAAAGGCGTGCAAGCCTGCTAAAATAGAGAGTTTAACCCGTTCACTTGGGTGTTATTTTTCTTTTGTTGGCCTCTCATTGCCTGATTTTTTTTTTGATTTGAGGGGGGGGGGGGCTCTTCTGTTTTTCACCCTGATTCTTTTCATGCTTCCCCTCTAGAAGTGTTTGTATAGTGCCAGAGTCAGTTTTGGGACATATGCTAGGTCTGGGGTATATTTCTTGTAAATCTTAGTTGACACGAAGCAAGAGAAAAACAAGGGAAAGATAATCCCCCAAAAAAAAGGAAAAAAAAATTAAAATTAACAATTGCCCCAGTCCATGGGGCAGGCAATTTTCCCTATTATCAGGTGAACCAAGCCTTAAATCATACTCGTGTAGTGGAGGTGGCATGATTGGCGGATATGAGTCTAAGTAAAATGCAGGTTATCTTCAGGATTTTTAAATATTGTTATCAAGCACTAAACGCTGGAATTCACAGTAAGGAAGAGTAAAATTTCTCAAATATTAAAAATTATGCATAGAATTTCTTCAGGTAAAGTGCATTCCACCGACCTGAAATCTCACCCCCTTCGGCATTTACCAAGTGGTAGGCATTCCTAGAATAGACATGAGTGATCACATAGGGTCCCTCCCTTGTTGGTTGTAATTTTTCCTTGGATGGAGTTGTCTTGATGGCCGGATTTTCTTGGGCACCATCTCCCTAATTTCCTTCCCATTTTTCTTGTACCCCTTTTTTTGGTTTATATATTTTTGAAAATTTGAAAATGAAGGGCATAACTGAAATAAACTAGAGACTTTTTTTGTTTTTGTTTTGATGAAAGCTTTTAAATGCATGCATAATAGCTGAAATAAACAAACTTTGTAAAGGAAATTTCTTTTTTTATTTTTTATTTTTAGCTTTTAACATATTCGATTTTTTTTTGGATTTTGAATTTGTAGAAAGCAGTAAACAAACAACACGCTATAAGGGAAAATAGTGTATGGCCTCCAGAAAATGATGGTGCAGGGTGAGTCCTTTATGGAGGCTCAAATTGAAGTAGTTTCAAAGGAATACTGCTTGAATGATGTCGAAAGCGCGAGTGGCGCTTGATCTGCCATAGATCCTCAGTAGAAAGAGAACGATCCCTCATAGAGGGGTCAGTCAACAAAGATGTGGATATGGAAAAACAGGTTGCAGAGGCGACTACTGACTGAACAGGTGCAAGGGAGCACAGTTCAACAGAATGCTGAGACCCTAATGATGGTGGAGGTAAAGACTCCTTAATTGGTGCAATTAGGGGCATTTGGATCAGATCAGAAATAATTGATTTGGATATGGCGGGAGAATCTGAGGAGAGCTCCTCTAACATATGGGGTGGCAAGTCGAGTGGATCTGACAATTGGGATGGTTCGACTGCTCCCTCAAATTGTGTATTTTTAAATATAAGTGGTTCTAATTCAAGATCATGCACAATTGGTTGTGTTAGGTTTAGGTCAACCTCAGAATCTAATGAGTCAAAATGTGAGTCATATGGGATGGTCAAGATAGGTTTAATGGGCCATGATATGATTGGATCTTGAGCAGGTATAGACAATGGATATTCAAACTCAGTCAGGTCTAAGGGTTGGATGGTGGATTCAGGTTGTGTGGGAGTAGGGTAAGAGAGTTCTAATAGGTGCCAGAGACAAAGTCCTGCTTGGGACATTCTACAGATTCCGTAATTTTAGGTGCCAGAGACTCATAGGTTGATGGGGGTGGAATAACAGCGTATTGCCATTGGAGCGGTTGCCGAGGAATAAAGGTTTGTGTTTCTCGTGGAACAGGGGCATAGGCAGTGGAAACTTTGGCTCTATCACTATAGGCTGACTAGGCTGTGTCTAGGAGACATGGTTCAATGGTCGGATTGGACCTCCCTCCATGGGATGAATTGAGACGGACTCGGGTATTTGTTCTGGGTATGGGGGGAGGGGCTTGATAGGGTTTTGGATTATAGGGTGCTGTTGTAACGGAACGGAAGTGGTTACTGATCGAGGAGAAAAGGTATTAGAATAAGTAGCTTGCTGAGGCAGCATATATCCAGAAGGACCAGGTGTATGCTGTCTCGGGGCTGGTCCTTGATCAGGAACACACGCTTCGTTCGGGTAGAGTGCCGAAACTTGTCTTGTAATCCCCTCAACCGTGGGGTTGTCAAGGGTTTTTTCCTAAAGAGCCTTGACCAGTTGTTGAAAGTGAATGGGGTAGGGGGTCCAGTACAGGGTTGGATCCGGTTGTGTCTATCTATTAGGAGTTGATATGTGGTGCAATCTCCGTACGAAAGACTCGTACGAAGTTCTGGGGTCAGGTTTAGTAACATCATATCAATTTCATAACACTCTGTTAATTGCAGGCCAGTTTGGTGTACAAGGCTGCGCCACCTAGACACATAGGATTCAAAGTCCTCTCCATGCTCCATTCGTTCAGCTGTGAGGTCTGAGATAGAGTGGATCCTAGTTCTTTGGTAACCGTAGCGACTTAGGAATTTGTTGCTTACGGCTGAAAAATTGGACAAATGGTCTACCGGCAGGACAGAAAACCATTGGATAGCCTCTCCTTCCAAGGACTTTTGAAATAGGTATACAAGGAGAGCTTCATTATCCAAGAAGGGACGAGAGTCCAGATAAAAAGCTTTTAGGTGGACATCCGGGTCTCCACGGCCATTGTACCAGTGATATTTTGGAATTTTAAAATTTGCCGGGAGACTGAAGGAAGGGATTTGTTGTAGGTGGTGTAAGGACCTATGGTCGGGGGTGGTTGTTTTTTTCTCAGAGAGAATTCTCCGGATGGTGTCATCGAGAGTTTCGGCCTTGGGTAAATAGGTTAGCGGTCTCGGGTAGGAGGTGGCCTGGTAAGGGCATGGGGCAGAAATTGTCGAGAATATTGGATTCGTAGGGAAAAAGGGTTTGGTCTTGGATTAACCGAGAAACCGGGTGTTGGTGGGGTATTGGGGGTGGGATGAGCCTTGGGGGTCTTGGCAGGGGTTTCCTGCCTCAAGGTCTTGGTCTGGCGATAGTCGGCGAGGTCAATGAACATGTCCTTTACCGATTGGTACCCTAAAGCAGCCATCCTCTCCTCTAGGTGGCTAATGAGTTGTGTGCTTTGGTCTCCCTGGTTGTCTTTCTCCTCTACTGTTTTCCTATGGGTGTAGATTTCCATGGTGTGAATATGGAATGGCCTAGGTATGAATGAATGCAGATTTAAAGCAGTAAATAAAACAGTAAATAAAGCAGCAAAGGGGTGCGCAGCTGTGTGCGGCCTAAAGCAGTAAAGGATGCGCAGCCGTGTGCGACTTAAAGCAGTAAAAGATGCGATTAAAGCAGTAAAGGGTGCGCAGCTGTGTGCGACTTAAAGCAGTAAAGTGTGCGCAGCTGTGTGCGACGTAAAGCAGTAAAAGATGCGATTAAAGTAGTAAATGGTGCGCAGCAGTGTGCGACTTAAAGCAGTAAAATGTGCGCAGCTGTGTGCGACTTAAAGCAGTAAAAGATGCAATTAAAGCAGTAATGGGTGCGCAGCTGTGTGCGGCTTAAAGCAATAAAATATGCAATTAAAGTAGTAAAGGGTGCGTAGCTATGTGCGGCTTAAAGCAATAAAGTGTGTTGGGATGCATAGTAGAGGATGATCTGACTTGAGGGGGTGGAAAATTCTAGCTTTCCTAAAGAGGTGATGGCTTTCTAGTCAAGTTATGGAATGAAGCAGAAGAGGATTACCTTTTGTTATTTTTCACAAGGGAGTCCCACCGTGATCGCCAATTTGTCGGCATGTAAAACTGGGGGTTTCTGCGAACTTGGTCCTGGTCCGTCTCGCGACTGATCAGATCACCGCCCGGAGAGTCGTTCCTCAGCCGCCCGACTGCATCTCAGAAATGACGGGGTTTGTTGTTGTGATCGCCACCTATTTTCTCAAAAAGCAGGAAAAGTTGGTGTTGGATTTGATCGCCTCGCGGGTGGGAGTTTGTGGGGCCTCCTCTCTGGGATATAGATATACCGTACACAGAGGTGAAAAACAGGTAAACCTATTCTGCTTCAGGGGCTTGACTAGAGGAGATATGAGACTAAAAAAGGGTTAGGAGGGGGTCGGCTAGTGGGAATTAGCCGTCTGGTAGGGGACGGTTGGTCGGGACTAGCCGCCTGGTACCTGGTTTCTGGATTTTCTGGATTTGTGCAAAACCTAAGTAGGGAAGTGTTTTGGCTTTGGCTAGGGTGGTGGTAATGAGGATTGAAAGTGGTGTTGGTGGTTTCCTCTTCTAGATTTGGGCAGCACCTAGGTAAGAATTTGGATTTGTTTGGCTAGGGCTAAGAGTGGTTTAGGACAATGGTTTAGAGGGGGTGTTTATGGAGAGTGGAATTTGGTGGGGAATGACTTTCCTTCTCTCTCAACTAAGGCTCTCTCCCTCTCTCTCTCTCTTTCTCTCTTTATCTAACACACACTTTGAAATGAAAATGGCCACCCTTGATTCTCACCCCTACCCCTCCTTTTATAGTAGAAAGGGAGGCATAGGTTTATTCATTGGATAATGGCATGGATTGGATAATAGAGTGGTTTAAGCAAACTTCACCCCTGAGGAATCCAGATATTTGTTGTGAAAAATTGTCCAGACAAGGGGCGGCTACTCGTAACTAGCCGCCCCATGAGGGGCGGCTACTTTTAAGATGCCACCCCCATGATGACCTGCCAGTCAGTATTAAATGCTGCTTTATGTCCTATCAGGAGAAGCAGTTTGGGGTCGGTCAAGGGGCGGCTAGTTGAAACTAGCCGCCCCTCACGGGGCGGCTACTTTTAAGATGCCACCTTTTCTCTGCGTCCGACGGCTACTTGAAAGTAGCCGCCTGAGGAGGGGCGGCTACTTTCAAGTAGCAACCTTCCGACAGTTTTGTCTTTTTTCTTCTATTTTCATATCTATTGAACTTTGGGTAGTTTTCTATTTGATCCAAATGTGGTCATTTAAAAATGTTACTTGAAGTAATTTTCTTCTCTTTGGACGGTCAAAATTGGGGTATCTACAATTGCCCCTCATCGGACGGAGTCTTTGCGCGAAGCGAAAAAGACTTCGACCGATGATAAGGAAAGAGACCCCTATTTTAACTGGCCCGACCTTCAAGGAGTCTTGATACCATGACGAATACAATTCAGGGAGTTGATTTAGACTGTGAGAGGCTCGGTCTTGACAAGAATTTTCAACCAAAAGGAATGATCCGGGTGGAAAGCGGGAAAAGTAAAATGGTGAGTGATCCAACCCGCGGTCTGGGTTCTTAGCTATCATGCACGGAGCAGCCCAGCGTCAGTTTCCTCGTGCGCCACCGAGACACGTATTGCTCAAATTCCTCCCTAGGCCTCCTTCTCCCTACGGTTAAATCTGAACTAGAGGGGGTTCTAATCCTCTGGTAACCATAGCGGCCCAAGAATTTCTCGCTTACAGCCGAGAAATTCGACAAGTGATCTACAGGGAGGGTGGAGAACCATTGTAGTGCTTCTCCTTCCAATGATTTCTGGAAGAGGAAGACTAGTACAGGTTGATTATCTAGAAACGGGCGTGCGTCTAGATAAAAGGCAGTTAAATGAATGTCTTGGTCTCCACGACCGTTATACCGGTGAAATTTGGGGATTTTGAATCCCTCCGGTAGATGGACTGACGGGATTTGTCTCAGGTTGTGTAGAGACATGTGCTTGGGGGCTGAGGGACCAGTCTCAGAGAGGATTCTCCGGATGGTTTCATCCAGTGTTTCTCCCCTGGGAGGGCTGCCTAGCGGTCCCGAGTTTGGGGTGGCCTGGTAAGGGCGTGGGGTGGAAATGGCTGGGAATATTGGATTCGCAGGGGAAAGGGGGGTGAATGAAAAGACGCTCGGGTTGACCGAGTGACTGGGTGTGAACCAGGTTTTGGGAACGGCCTTAGGGGTTTCGACAGGGGCCTCCTGTCTTAGGGTTTTGACCTGGCGGTAGTCGGCGAGGTCATGAAACATGTCCTCTATGGATTGGTATCCTAGACTGGCCATCTTTTCCTCTAGATGGGTCAGGAATTGCGTGGCCTGACCCTCTTGGTGGGTTCTTTCCTCTAGTATCTCCTCCTCTATGCGGGATTCCATGACGTGTGAAATGGTTCAAGGGAATGAATGCAAATATAAAGCAGTAAATAAAGCGGTAAAGGATTGCACAGCGGTGTGTGGCTTACAAAGGAGTAAAGGATTGCGCAGCGGTGTGCGGCTTACAAAGCAGTAAATGATGCTGTGATGTTAATTAGAGGAGGAACTGATTCGAGGGGTGGGAAACTCTAACCTTCCTAGAGGGTTGATAGCATTCTAGTCAAGCTTGTAAAAGGGGGCAGAAAAGGATTACCTTTTGTTGTTTTTCACGAGGGATGTCCCACCGTGATCGCCAGATTTGTCGGTATCGTCGGAAGCCTCCGAGGCTGTGTGTGTCAGTGATGTCGGAAAGGATCCCGGCAGTGCGCGGGTGCGTGTGTGTGTGTGGGGGTTCTTCGGGGATTCAGATCGGATGCGTGCCCTGGCGGGCTCGGTCGAATCGTCTTCTTGGAAGGGTGAGGGGTGTCGTTCCTGGTTGAGGCTCCCAATAGCGGCTCAAGAGGATTCCAGGGTTTGTGTGATCACCACCTGCGTTTTCTAAAAAGCAGGAAAAGGTCAGGTTGGATTTGATCGCCTACGTGGGGAGTTTGTGGGGTTTCTGCTCTGAGACACGGATATACCGTACACAGAGGTGAAAAACAGATAATCCTATTCTGCTTCTGGGGCTTGACTAAAGGAGTCTTGGGACATAGGGGTGCAAATGGGGTGTGTATAGGGGGGGCGGCTAGTGGGAGCAAGCCGTCTGGTGAGGAGCGGCTACTAGGGTTTAGCCGTCCGGGGCCTGGTCTGGTTTGGGCAGAACTCCGGTAGGAAATGGGTTTGGTTTTGGAAAGAGGCTGAGCTAGGTTTAGCCCGGGTTTCTGGAGGGTGGAATGAGAGGGTATTTTATGTAGGGAAATGGGTATTTCTCTCACAAAAGGGGCTCTCTCTCTCTCTCTCTCTCTCTCTTGGGATTTCTAGTGGGGGAAGGGAAGTGAATTGGAAATGTGAATTGTCTATTGGGTTGTGGATTGTTGATGTGAATTGATGATGGGTTTAAAGGCTTGGGACCTCCTCTATTTATAGTAAAAGAGAGGCAGGGGAATGTCCAGGGGGTAATAGAGTGGCTTGGCTAATAGTGTGTGTGATTAGACCCCTCATTAATTCTCTGGTTCTTCTATCAGGACTAGGTGAAGAACTAGCCGCCCAGGATGGGGCGGCTACTTTCTGGTAGCTGCCCCTATCATAACCTGCCAAACGTCCCATCTCTGACAGGCGGTGGCTTGGGTCGGTTACTTGGGTTGATCCGGCTAAGATAGGGCGGCTAAAGATCATCACCCGCCGCAATGATCAACATTTAATACTGCTTTATGTCCCATCTAGGGGACTGGTCCAAAGTCGGCCAGGGGGCGGCTAGTGGTAAATAGCCGCCTGGTATGGGGCGGCTAGTTAGGTCTAGCCGCCCCTAGCCAGGGACTTAGGGTTTTTGGGTTTCTGGTTTTCTGGTATTTAGCTTAGGGCTAGGGTTAGGATTTTGGGGTTTAGTTTAGGGCTAGGGCTAGGGTTTGGGTTTAGGGTTAGGGTTTCCGGTTAGGGGTAGGGTTAGGGTTTGGGTTTAGGGTTAGGGTTTCTGGTTAGGGCTAGGGTTAGGGTTTCTGGTTTCCTGAACTTCGGTTCTCTATTTAGATGTCCAAATGTGGGATATTTCAGGGTGTTACTTGAAGTATTTCTGTCTCTCTGGACGGTCAAAATTGGGGTATCTATAGGGGTGCCTTGGTGGAGCGCCGTCCCGAGGTGACTTCAGATGACGACTACCTGGCTTGGTATCGTCAGGAGTACGCAGGCATCCTTGGGACGATGGAGGAGGAGATCCCAGATGCCTACGTAAGTTAGAAACCTTTCTCCTTTTTCTTGTTCTCTTCTAGTTTGAATATTTTCTGAGTGGTGTTGCTCTTGCAGGTTGAGTTAAATGAGCTGGAGAAGAAGCTCAAGATCGCTAATGAGCATCTCCATGCGTGGGCCAGGCAAATAGAAGTGTTGTGGGCGCAAAGGAGATGCTTGCAGGACCAGGTTCGGATCCTCGAGGCTCAGGTGGATGCTCTGTCCAGAGAGAGGGGGCTGATTGTGCTTCCTCTTCTTCCGCTCCTCCTCCGGCTACTGCTTCTGATCGAGAGCTCGAGTTGAGGGGTGAGCTAGATGTGGTTGGAGTGAACTCCTAGCTGTTCATTTGGAGCTTGACCAGGCCAGGGAGAGGGCCGCGAGGGCCGAGGATGAGGTGGACTAGTTGATGTCAGAGAGAGATTCGAGGGAGGAGGAGATGGACCAGCTGCGGTCCGAGTTAGCTATGAGGGAGGGGGAGTCAACTATTCTAGTCCGTGAGCGGGATCTTCTTCAGGCCCGGGTGGTGGAGTTGGAGTCATCAATCGGAATGCCTGGCGAACTGATGGGAGACCTAGTTCGTTCTCTTCAAGCGGCCGGGGATAGGGATCGAGAGGCGCTCAGGGTATCGGAAGCAAGGGCACGGGAGTTGGAGGAGGGATTGAGGGTGACAGAGAGGATTGGGCCAGAGGGACGGAGAGTCACCTCCAACAGAGATTGGAGAGAAGGGACATAGATATGCAGTAGATTAACCTCTAGGAGGCGACTATTTGGGGGAAATTGGTTGGAGGGGGGTCTATGACCGAGGCGGATCTCGACCTTCTCCCGCTCGAGCCTGACCACTTAGTTTATGCTTCGTTGGCTACGGGAGCCACCTTCAGTCGTGCCTCTTGCCCATCAGCAACCCAGACTCATCGGAGATACTCCAGGGCTACCTCCTCCGTCTGGGAGACTCCCGCAGTTCAGGATGCTCCAGAGGTTCAGTCCTCTCACCAGCCACCACTCCCCTCTCAGCCAAGTCAAGATGCTCCTCCTTCGATTCAGCCTCCTGGGGACGACGATACGCCAAGGTATAGCCTTTTGAGCTTTGGTTTGAAGTAGAAGAATTGTATATAGGCAAGGAATTCATGCTTTTCTTCTTTTCTTGTTGACTTAGGTGATATTTTAGTGACGCATAGCTCAAGACTTTTGGATTTGAAGCTTTTGGTGGACCCATCTCCTCCTTACTTTTATATTTTAGTTTTTAGAAAACAATTTATGTTTATGGTCTTGGTAGGACAATTTTATGGGTTTTTTTTGTTTGGTATAGTTTAGCATGGATGTATTGGTTTTTAAAGGGTCCCCTTGGTTTAGGGAAATGCCTATGGCATGGACGAATGAACTTTGATGGTTTTTATACGTTTAATTTATGAATGAACGTAGGATTTCGATATATAATTGTCCTAGTATGTTATTTATACAGGTTTTGTGTGTGAATATGTGTGTGGAATGTGTATATGCGTGTTTTGGAAAGGAATATTTTGACACGTATTCGAAGACTTGAAGAGATGATTGAGACTGGGACTGAGAGGGGGTTTTTGGGTAGCAGGCATGGGGGGGCGACTTGTTTAGGTTAGCCGCCCCTTGCCTGGGTTTTTACCTGGGAAAGGAAGAAGCAGGGTCGGCTAGTCCATACTAGTCGTCTGGTGAGGGGCGGCTAGTCGGGTTTAGCCCCCCTGCCTGAGGCAATTTTTCTGTTTCTGCTACTTCTCTCTGTTGCTGCTGAAAGTCCTCATGAGTGTTTTAACCTTCAAGACCTATAAAAACATCATTTCCATGGACCAAGTGTTAAATCCATGCAGATTGCGCCCCTGCACCGACTTTCGAGCTCTTCTTGCTTGAATCGTCATGGGCTACAATCCATCTCAAGGAAGAAGGAGAGCTAATGCGAGAAAGTAAAGTGCGGGAAACCATGCTTCGGTACGCATGGAAGGGATTCCAAGTGCAAGAGTGAAGAAGTATGTATGAGAGTGGGGCAATTTCTTCTCAAGCATCTATGGAAAGACATGAAGTGAGTGTAATAGGGCAATTCTAGCTTTGGTATGGAGAGTCAATTGTGATATTTCAAGGAAGTCGAATGCCTAAGTGTCTTGGAAAAGGAAAATACAAGCTTTATTAACAAAAGGGAGCATTTTAGTTTTTCAATCTTTCTTTCATGTGAGAGGGCAATATTTTCAACTTTTCTAAGTAGAAGATACCATCCAACCCTAAAAGGTACCCATGTGGTCACTCGTGTCCAAACCAGGATTGCATTTGAAGGATATAAGCTCTAAGTGTCGGTTTTCCGGGTTCGTGGTTCTCAAATACTTGATTATATTATTCTAAACATGCTAAAAAATCCATCAATGCACCAGGAATCAAGTCAAATAAGCTTCCTTTGGACAGGTAAGTCTTTAAATAAACTCATGTAAGTGTGTGTAGTTGTAATCATAGAAAAAGGTCTACTTTTGATCGAAACCTCGCCTTTCCCCGCAGATATAATTCAATTTCAAAACCCTATTGTAAAAATAAAAGGTGAGGGGAAATGGGGCAAGAGTAATATCTTCCTTTTGGGCAATATTTAGAATTGTCCCAGTCTAGCATGTCCTACTTTCTAGGTCCCTCTGGCTTTCTTCTTTTTACCACTTCTTTATTTTGGGTGGAAATTACAATCCACTTGTTTGGATCTGTACTGGTATAGCCATTGTCTAGCGTATATCGTGCGTAAATGCATGAAAGCCTGCTAAAGTAGAGAGTTTAACCTGTTCACTTGGGTGTTATTTTTCTTTTATTGGCCTCTCATTGCCTGATTTTTTTATTTGAGTGGGGGGGCTCTTCTGTTTTTCACCCCGATTCTTTTCGTGCTTCCCCTCTAGAAGTGTTTATATAGTGCCAGAGCCAGTTTTGGGACATATGCCAGGTCCAGGTAACTCTTCATTTTGACCTTGGGTTAATACGAGTGGGGGCGGAAATAAGGGAGGGATGCTTTGGTTTTTTTTTAAATAGTCCCAGTCTACGGGGTAGGCAATTTCTCTTCTATCAAATGAACCAATTCTTAAGTCATACGTGTGTGAAGAAAATGGCATGATTGACAAATTTGAGTTTAAATAACTACAAGTTTATCTTTGGGAGTCTTACAATTCTATCATCAAGTGCTAAACGCTGGAAATCGCAGGAAGGAAGAATAATATTTCTCAAGTTTTGAAATTTTCTACGCATGGAATTTCTTCAGATAATGTGCATTCCACGAACTTGAAACATCGACTCCCTCGGCATCTACCAAGCGGTAGGCATTCCCACAGTAGGCATGGGTGATCACATAGGGTCCCTCCCATGTGGGTTGCAGATTTTCTCTTGGGTGGGGCTGCCTCGATGGCATGATTTGCTTAAGCACTAACTCTCCAGTTTTGAATTTTCTTTCTATTACTTTCTTTTCGAATGCCCTTGCCACCCTTCTTTGGTAGGTCTGGGCGTGGTCCACCGCTCTTAATCTTTTCTCATATATCTTTCGTTGTTTTTCTTTTGTTTGTTTTTTTTTGTTTTTGAAAGTGTGTAAACAGATATGTATAGGGGTTTGAAAGCGTAAGACTTGGTAAATAAATGTTTCAATTTTTTATTTTTAGGGAAGCAGTAAACAAATATGTACATGTTTTCAAGGAAGAACATAAGCTGGTAAACAAATCTTTTGATTTTGGGGATTTTTGAAAGCCTGAAACAAATATGTACAGGTTAAACTAATGGGGGGCTTACCTGGGGGGATCATTCCCTAGTTCTTGGACTTGTGCCGCTTCCTCGAGTCAGTTCCTTTTTGATGGCCGGCTGATGTCCGGCAGGGGTCCCCTATTCCCGAATTCTTCCTCCCTGAGCCTCTTCAGGGGTCTTCCTTGCTAAAGCAGTTCTTCATCCGTGGAGCCCAATTGCCAACATGCAAGCACCTCTAGCCGGATGCGCATGGCACAGACGCTCCAGTTACGGACTCGTGCCCCGTTGAAGCGTGTCTCTCCCCAGATGGATATGACCCCACCGTGATACGGCAAGCGAAGACATTGGTGTCGGGTGAAAGAGACAGCTTCGATGTTGTTGAGCCATGTCCTTCCAACAATTAGAGAGTGGGGTGATCAAATGTCCATCACCATGCAGTTGACTATGGTGGAGATGGGGCCGATTTTCAGCGGGAGCATGACCAGTCCGCAAGTGTTCTTGCGCGTGTTGTCGAAGACATAGATGAATTCGTCCGATGGTTTTAGCCTGGAGACCCTGCCTTCAAGTTTTTGGTAAGTGGAAAAGGTGAGTACATTGGTTTCCGCTCCTGTGTCGATGAGAATATGCTTGAATTCTCTCCCTCCGAGTGTGGCAGTGATTGCGAGAGATGCGGAGCGTGCTCCGGCCTTTGCGACTTCATGGGGGAGGAAGGCAATCTGGTTGGGCTCCATGTGGTTGTTCACTGAGTTCATGGTCCCGGCAGTCTCCTTCGAGGGGTAGTCGCTGTTATAGGGGGACCCAGGTGGGCTACCACCTTCATCCTCGCCTCTTGGGCATAGGGCTAGTGTGAACAAGTTGTGCATTGCCCAGTTGTTTTTGTTTTTGTACTGGAGGCGTGCCTCTCCCTAAAATGTTAGTACGTGACCCATGAATGGCAGCCGAAGGCATTGGTGTCGGGGGGAGCAGATGACCTGGATGTTGTCCAGCCATGGTCGCCCTAGCATTGAGGGGTACCGGGTGTCGATGTCAACCACGAAGCACGCTACCTCGCAGATCAGGGGTCCGAAACTAGCTCAAATATCCCGGGGCCGCAGAGAGTCTTCCCGGTATGATTGAAAGCCTGAATAGTAGAGTGCGCCGGTTGGACGGGAGGGTGGCCTAGTCCGGATATCTTCTGGTAAGTGGAGCATGTCATTATATTCATCCCTGACCCTGGGTCCACGAAGATGTTGTTCAGCCGCAACATCTGAAGTCGTCCGCGGATGTGTAAGGGGTATACCCGTAGTCTTGAATCCAGGAGGTCTTTATCGGTAAAAGAGATGGTCATCGGGCGGCAGGGGCCATCGACAATGTCGCTACTCTTGGAGGACCCGTTGTCATCTGGATGCAGATCATCCGAAGTACATTCCCCTCCCTCGGGTCCCTCGCTTGTTTCTTCAAAGATCTCCTCAAAGGGCTCCTCCTCTTCATCTTCTCCCGGGTTTTCCAGTCGCTTTCGTCGGACTCAATGTTGATGACCACGGGCAGGACGAGAATAGTGTGTTCTTCTTCACCATAGAGTATGGCGAGGTCGTGGTCATCAAGGTTCAGCTGGAAGGGTTCGTCTTGCCCCTCCTCCTCAAATTCCTCAGATAAACTGTCATCAGCGGCATCTTCCGAGCTGCTGGATTCTGGCGATGGTTGCTTCCCTCTCCTAACCATGTTTACTGTGTGGGCTCGTGATGTGGAAGCTTGGTTGTGACCGGCAAACAGTTAGTGAATATGTCAAGTGGCTTGGAAGCTTGAGTATTGCCCTGGCTTAAGTGGCTTTTGATCATAGCCTAGTCAAGGCGCCTGTCATCGTTCAAATTGTAAACAAAGTCCTGAAAAATAATGCATTGTTCTATGGTGTCACCATGCTGTTGGTGATATTGACAGTAACACGATGTGCTGTCCCCACGGAGTGGAGGCCTAGTGACTGGGAGGAAGGTGCTATTAGTGTCCATTAGCACCCTAAAAATCCTATTTAATATTTCTGGGAGGGGAGGGTAAGAATCCCTCTTTCCCACTCGTCTCTGATTATAGGATGTTGGAGGGAAAACCTCATTATGAGTACTTTGTGTAGGTTGTGTAGGACTTAGGTTTTGGTTTCTCAAGAAAGTGGAGTAGAAAGGGGTCCTAGGCTGGCCTTGTCTTGAAACTATGGAGCTTTGGACTGGGGAACTTTAGATTTTCGGGTTTGTTTTGTCCGCACGAGGACTGGTACCAATCGAGACATAAAGTTTTGATTGGTTGGCCGAGGCGGTGCATACCCGGATGAGGAACTCGTGCTCCGTTCGGTTAGAGTACCGAAACTTGTATTATCCCCTCTACCGTGGCGGTTTGCGCCTTACGTGGCGGTTGTCCAACCCTATAGCTGATAGGTGGGCACTGAGTTTGGACTATTGGGGCTGCACAACGGGAAATCTTGTTGTGGCGGTCAATTAGAAGCTGATACATAGTGCAGTCATCGTACGAAAGGTTCGTATGAATCTCTGAACTCAAACCCTGCAACATCATGACAATTTCTTGACATTCCGTGAGTTGCAGGCCGGTCCGATGGACAAGTGTGCACCACCAAGACATGTATTATTCAAATTCCTCCCTAGGCCTCATTCTTTCTATGGTTAAATCTGAAATAGAGGGGGTTCTGATCCTCTGGTAACCGTAGCGGCCTAAGAACTTCTCGTTTACAGTCGAGAAGTTCAATAAGTGATATACAGGGAGGGTGGAGAACCATTGTAGTGCTTCTCCTTCCAATGATTTTTGGAAGAAAAACATTAACATGGGTTGATTATCTAGAAACGGCCGGTCGTCTAGATAAAAAGTAGTTAGATGAATGTCTGGGTCTCCACGACCGTTATACCGACGAAATTTGGGGATTTTGAATCCCTTCGGTAGGTGGGCTGATGGGATTTGTCTCAAGTTATGTAGAGACATGTGCTTGGGGGCCGAGGGACCAGTCTCGGAGTGGATTCTCGGATGGTTTCGTCCAATGTCTCTCCCCTGGGAGGGCTGTCTGCCAATCCCGGGTTGGGGGTGGCCTGGTAAGGGCCTGGGGTAGAAATAGTTGGGAATTTTGGATTCGCGGGGGAAAGGGGGACGAACGAAAAGATGCTCGGATTGACCGAGAGACTAGGTGTGGACGGGGTTTTGGGAGTAGACTTGGGGGTTTCGACAGGGTCCTCCTGTCTCAAGGTCTTGACCCGGTGGTAATCAGTGAGGTCATGGAACATGTCCTCCATTGATTGGTATCCTAGAGTAGCCATCTTTTCCTCTATATGGGTTAGGAATTGTGTGGCCTGACCCTCTTGGTGGATTCTCTACTCTAGTATCTCCTCCTCTAGTGGGATTCCATGATGTGGGTGCGGAACAGTTTAGGGGAATGGAATGAATGCAGATAGAAAGCAGTAAATAAAGCAGTAAAGGATTGCGCAGCTATGTGCGGCTTACGAAGGTGGTAAAGGATTGT
Source organism: Acorus calamus (assembly GCA_030737845.1). NCBI lineage: Eukaryota > Viridiplantae > Streptophyta > Magnoliopsida > Acorales > Acoraceae > Acorus > Acorus calamus. The sequence goes on from CM060868.1 coordinate 14,421,038, forward strand.
GCAGTGGTGTGCGGCTTACAAAGCAGTCAAGGTTTTAGCAGCAGTGTGCGGCTTACAAAGCAGTAAAGGATTGCGCAGCGGTGTGTGGCTTACAAAGTAGTAAATGATGTTGTAATGCAAAAATAGAGGAGGACCTGATTCGAGGGGTGGGAAACTCTAACCTTCCTAGAGGGTTGATAGCATTCTAGTCAAGCTTGTAAAAGGGAGGCAGAAGAGGATTACCTTTTGTTGTTTTTCACGAGGGAGGTCCCACCATGATCGCCAGATTTGTTGGTGTGGGAAAAATCCGCGTGTGTGGGGGTTCTTCAGGGATTCAGATCCGGTGCGCGCCTTGGCAGGTCGGCTGGATCGTCTCTCGGAAGGATGGTGGGGTCTCGTTCCTGGTTGAGGCACCTGACAACGGGTCAAGAAGATTCAAAGGGGTGTTGTGATAGCCACCTGCTTTTTCGAAAAGTTGGAAAAGTTGGGTTGGATTTGATCGCCTACGTGGGGGAGTTTGTGAGGTCTCCGCTCTGAGACACGGATATACCGTACACAAAGGTGAAAAACAGGTAATCCTATCCAGCCTCCGGGCTTGGCTAAAGGAGTCTTGGGTTAAATGGGGTGCAGGTGGGGAGTGGCTACTATATTTGAGCCGTCGGGTAGGGGGCGGCTAGCTAGGGATAGTTGTCCGGGGCCTGGGTGGATTTGGACAGAACTTTGGTAGAAAATGGGTTTGGTTTTGGCAGAGGCTAAAACTAGTTTAACCTGGGTTTTAGAGGGTGGATTTGTGTGAAAAATGGATTTTTCTCTCACAAATGGAACTCTCTCTCTTGGTGATTTTAGGTGGTGGAAATGGGTTGTGAGTTGGGAATTCAAGATGTGAATTGAAGATGTGAATTGGTGATGTTGATAAAAGGCTTAGGACCCCCTCTATTTATAGTAAAAAGGGGACAGGGGAGTGTCAAGGGGGTAATGGGATGAATTGGATAATAATGTGTTTGATTAGACCCCTCAAACGGTTTGGGGTTGGCCAGGGGGGCGGCTAGTGTAAATTAGCCGCCCAGGATGGGGCGGCTAGTTAGGGTTAGCCGCCCCTGTCCAGGGTTTAGGGTTTCTAAATGTTTTGGGCCAGGATTTCTCGGTTTTGTTTTTCTAAGTTTGTTTTCCATTGATGTCCAAATGTGGTTAATCCTAAGTGTTACTTGAAGTATTTTCATCTTTTTGAACGGTCAAAATTAGGGTATCTACACTCACGACCTCCTCCTCCACCTGATCACTCCCCGATGAACCCAACCCCGAGACAACCCCTCTCTGCTCTCGGGAAGACCTTAGGCGCTTCATCATTGAAGCCGTCTTCTTCCCCTTTGTCATCTCCTCTGGTTTCACAAGAAAAAAGAGAACCCAAAGTTCTTAGGGTTTCAAAATCAAGAAGAATGAGATGATCTAGGGCGAAATCAAACGAATCAAGGTGAAAGAAGTGAAGTTTTTTTTTGTTTGAAATGAAGAAGTAATGGAGGGAGAGAAACTGTTTTAAAACGTGTGGGGAGAGAGAGGGTCTCTTTCGGTTATAAGGGACCCAGTGGGCCGACGGCTACCCACGAGTAGCCGCACCTCCCTGTAGGCTCCTTTTCAGTAGCCGACCCCTTCCAGCTCCTAAAAACATTTATTTCCAAGTTTTTCATAGACAAACAGCCATGTATTGGTTCATTTCTAAAACCTACTTGATCAAACACAACTCTCTAGAAGTTTTATCACATTTCCAGTACCGTTCAAAACTCATTTCTTCAGTTCTGGTTCCTTTCCAGAGTTTTTTATCCTTCAGATGATCCATTCACCAAGTCAAACACTTTACTTGCTTTCTGTCGGCAATATCCCCTCTTTGCTGAGCTACCCAAGCACGGATACGGTAGGCACGGGGAAACTAACGCTGGGCTGCTACGTGCATGATGGCTAAGAACCCCGACCGAGGGTTGGATCACTCGACACTTTACTTTTCCCGCCTTCCACCTGGATCATCTTTTAGGTTGAAAATTCTAGTCAAGACCTAGCTTCTAACAGTCTAAATGAAGTCCTTGAACAATTGTATGACCTGAATTTCTTGAAGGTTGGGCCAGCCAAAATAAGGGTCTCTTTCCTTATCATTGGTCGAAGTCTTCTGTTTCATACAAAGACTCCATCCGATGAGGGATAATTGTAGATATCCTAATTTTGACTGTCCAAAGAAAAGAAACTTACTTCAAGTAATATTGGAAAACAACCACTTGTGGACATTAAATAGAAAACAATTTTAAAAAAACCAAAACTGAGAAACCCTGTCCCACATACTTAGAAGTCTAAAGACCCAGGACAGGGGCGGCTACTTGGGAGTAGCCGCCCCATATCGGGCGGCTAGTTTCTATTAGTCGTCCCCCTGATCGACCCCGAACTGCTTCCCCAGATGGGACATAAAGCAACATTAAATGCTGAGTATTGCGGCGGGTTGTGGCCTTTGATCGTCCCATCTCAGCCGGTTCAATCCCAGTAACCGACCCAAGCCACCGCTTGTCAGAGATGGGACGTTTGGCAGGTCATGATGGGGGCGGCTACTTGAGAGTAGCTGCCCCATCTTGGGCGGCTAGTTTTAACTAGCCGCCCCTCACCTGGTCTCTGTCAGAAGAACAGAGAATTAATGGGGGTCAAATCAAACATTCTATTATCCAAATTATTTTATTACCCACTGGACACTCCCCTACCTCTCTTTTACTATAAATAGAGGGGGTCCATGGCATTTCTAACACAATTCACATCTTCAATTCCCAATCACAATCAATCCTCAATCCACATTCTACAAAACAACCCTTCCACTACTTGAAATCCTTTGAGAGAGAGAGAGTTCCATTTGTGAAGAGAAACCTATTCCCTACACAAATCCACCCTCCCAATCCACTCTTCAAAACCCAGGTTAAACTAGGTTTAACCTCTGCCAAATCCCATCCCTACCTAGGATATGCCCAAGTTAACCCAGGCCCCAGGCGGCTAAGCCTAACTAGCCACCCCATACCTGACGGCTAATACCCACTAGCCGCCCCTCATCTATACCCCCACTTGACCCAAGACTCCTCTAGTCAGTTCCCAGAGCAGAAAAGGATTCCTGTTTTCACCTCTGCGTACAGTATATCTGTGTCCCAGAGCGGAGACCCCACAAACTCCCCATGAAGGCGATCAAACCCACCCCCAACTTTTTCTACTTTTTGAGAAAGCAGGTGACGATCAGACACACCCCTGAATCCTCTTGAGCCGCCGTCGGACGCCTCAACCAGGAATGATACCCCACCACCCTTCCGAGAGATGATCCGACCGAGCCCGCAAAGGCACGCACCGGATCCGAATCCCGGAAGAACCCCCACACACGACACGCCCCGCAGGATTTTTCCAACACCGACAAAATTCTGCTACCGACAATCAAACGATCACGGTGGAACCTCCCTTGTGAAAAACGACAAAGGTAATCCTTTTCTACCTCCCTATATAACTCGACTAGAAAGCCATCACCCCTCTAGGAAAGCTAGAATTTCCACCCCTCGAATTAGAACCTCCTCTACTTTGCATTCCAGTATCTTTACTGCTTTAAGCCGCACACAGCTGCGCACCCCTTATCACTTTGACTACAATATTGTTACTGCTTTAAACCGCACAAGCTGTGCACCATTTACTGCTTTAAGCCGCACAAGTTGCGCACCCCTTTATTGCTTTCTTAAGCCGCACATAGCTGCGCACCTTTACTGCTTTTAATCTGCATCCATCCCCACCCTTAAATCATTCCACACTCACACCATGGAATCCCCCCTGAAGGAGGAGGTACTAGAGGAGAGAATCAACTAAGAGGGTCAGGCCACACAATTTCTTACCCATTTAAAGGAAAGGATGACTAGCCTAGGTTGCCAAACAGTGGTTAATCCGAGCATCTTTTCAATGACCTCACTGATTATCACCGAGTCAAGACCTTGAGACAGAAAATTCTTGTTGAAACCCCCCAAAGCCACTCCCAAAACCCCATCCACACCCGGCTGCTCGATCAATCCGAGCATTTTTTCATTCGCCCACCTGTTCCCCGCAAATCCAATATTCCCGACCGTTTCTACCCCAGGCCCTTACCAGGCCATCCCTAACCTGGGACCGCTAAACAGCCCTCCCAGGGGAGAAACATTGGATGAAACCATCGGTCGAATCTTCTCCGAGACTGGTCCTTTTGCCCCCAAACACATGTCTCTACACAATTTGAGATAAATCCCGTCAGTCCACCTATCGGAGGGAATCAAAATCCCAAAATTTCACCGGTACAACGGTCGTGGAGTCCCAGACATTCACTTAACTGCTTTTTATCTAGACGCCCGACCGTTTCTAGATAACCAACCTCTGTTAGTGTTTCTCTTCTAAAAATCATTGGAAGGAGAAGCACTGCAATGGTTCTCCACCCTCCCTGTAGGTAATTTGTCGAACTTCTCGGCTGTAAGAGAGAAGTTCTTAGGCCGCAACGGTTATCTAAAGATTAGGACCCCCTCTATTTCAGACATTGTCGGTGTCGAGAAATTGGTCTCGGCGCGTGTGTGGGGGTTCTTCGGAGGGTTCGGATCGGATGCGTGCCCTGGCGGGCTCGGCCGGATCGTCTCCTCGGAAGGGGTGAGGGTGTGGTTCCTGGTCGAGGCGCCCGACAGCGGCTCAAGAGGATTCAAGGGGGGGGTTTGTGATCGCCACCTGCTTTTTCTAAAAACAGGAAAGGGTTTGGGTTTGATCGCCTACGTGGGGAGTTTGTGGGGTCTCCGCTCTGAGACACGGATATACCGTACACAGAGGTGAAAAACAGGTAATCCTATTCTGCTTCCGGGCTTGACTAAAGGAGTTATGGGACAAAGGGGTGTGAGTATGGGGTGTGTATGGGGGTGGGGCGGCTAGTTGGATCTAGCCGTCTGGATTGGGGCGGCTAGGTAGGGTTAGCCGTCCAGGGTCTGGGGGGATTTGGGCAGGGGTTTGGTAGGAAAAGGGTGGGGTCTTGGACAAAGGCTAAGCTAGGTTTAGCCTGGGTTTATGGAGGGTGGGATGAGAGGGTATTTTATGTGGGGAATGGGTGTTTCTCTCACAAAAGGGGGCTCTCTCTCTCTCTCTCTCTCTCTCTTGGGATTTCAAGTGGGGGAAGGTTGGACAAGTGGTTTGTGGGTTGTTGATGTTGTGGATTACTTCGTTTTTTTTTATTTGGGCTTGGGACCCCTCTATTTATAGTAAAAGAGGGGCAGGGAAATATCCCGAGGGTAATGGAGTGGCTTGGCTTTGATTGGACCTCTCATTAATGCTCTGGTTCTTCAGCCAGAGAACAGGTGAAGGGCGGCTAGTTCTAACTAGCCGCCCGGGATGGGGCGGCTACTTCCTGGTAGCCGCCCCTATCATGACCTGCCAAACGTCCCATCTCTGACAAGCGGTGGCTTGGGTCGGCTACTCGGTTTGATCCGGCCAAGAGAGGGCGGCTAAAGGTCATGACCCGCCGCAATGATCAGCATTTAATATTGCTTTATGTCCCATCCAGGGAACTGGTCCAAAGTCGGCCAGGGGGCGGTTAGGGGGGCTGCTAGTGTGAACTACCCGCCCAGTGAGGGGCGGCTAGTTAGGGTTAGCCGCCCCTTTCCAGGGACTTAGGTTTTTAGGGTTTTGGTTTTTGGTTTAGGTCTGGGTTAGGGTTTGGCTTAGGTTTAGGGTTTGGGTTAGGTTTAGGTTTAGGCTGGGATTTAGGGTTTAGGGTTCCGGTTTAGGTTTAGGTCAAGGCTGGGATTAGGGTTTAGGGCTAGGTCAAGGCTAGGGTTAGGGTTTCTGGTTTACCGAACCTTCGGTTCTCTTATTTGTGTCCACTTGTGGGAGATTTCCGTGTGTTACTTGAAGTATTTCTGTCTCTCTGGACGGTCAAAATTGGGGTATCTACAGACATAACCGAAGAACGAATGAGTCCTAGGGAGGAATTCGAACAGTATGTGTCTCGGTGGCGCACACTTGTCCAACGAACCGGCCTACAACTCACGAAGTGTCAAGAAATTGACATGATGTTGCAGAGTTTGAGTCCAGAGCTTCGTACAGGGACTGTACTACGTACCAACTTCTGATTGACCACCACAATAGGATTTTCCATTGTACCGCCCCAATAGCCCAAACCCAGTCCCCACCTATCAGCCATAGGGTTGGACAACTGCCACGTAATGCACAAATCCCCACGGTAGAGGGGATTACTCAGATTTCGACACTCTACCCGAATGGAGCGCGTGTTCCTGATCGAGGAATAGCTCCGAGACAGTACACACCCGGTTTGTCCGGATATGCGCCGCCTCGGCAAGCTAATCAAAGTTTCACCCCCGATCAGTGCCCGCCCCCGTGCCGACACAACAAAATCCCACAGTCCAAAATTCTCCACTCCAGAGTCCTATAATCCAGAGCCGAACCCAGACTAGGACTCGACTTACTTATTCTGCTCCCCCAAGAGCACAAAACTTAACCCCTAGGTAGCCCATACAAAGCTCCTATAACGAGGTTATGCCTCCCACATCCTATGGCCAGAGACGGATGGGAAAGAGGAATTCCTACCCTCCCCTCCTAGAAACCTTAACTAGGATCTTTAGGGTGATGATGGACACGAATAGCATCTCCCTCCCTGTCGCTAGTCCTCCACTACCCGGGACCAGCACAGTGCGTTACTGTCAATATCATCAGTAGCATGGTCATACAGTAGAACAATGCATTATTTTTGGGGACTTTGTTTATGATTTGAATGATGATAGGTGCCTTGATTGGGCCATGATCAAAAGCCATCTAAGCCAGGTCAATTCCCAAGCATCCAATCCACTTGGCATATTCACTGACCCATTACCAGGTCACAATCAAGCCTCCACGTCCGGAGCCCATGCTGTCAACATGGTCAGGAGGGGAAGACAACCATCACCAGAGCCAAGCAGCACGGAAGATGCCACTGATGACAGTCTATCCGAAGAGTCCGAGGAGGAGAGGCAAGACGAGCCTTTCCAGCTGAGCCTCGACGATCACGACCTCACCGTACTGTTCGGCGAGGAAGAACAAGAAGTCCTCGCCCTACCTGGGGTCATCAACATAGAGTCTGACGAAAACGGACTAGAAAACCCGGAAGAAGAAGAAGAGGAGGAGCCCTTTGAAGAGGTTTCTGAGAGATCAAGCGAGGGACCCGAGCAAGGGGAATGTACTTCAGATGATCTGCATCCAGATGACAGTCCTCCAAGAGCACTGATACGATCGACAGCCCCTGCCGCCCGACGACCATATCATTACTGATAAAGCCCTCCCCGACTCGAGATTGCGAGTCTATCCCTTGCACATTCATGGACGGCTTCAGATGTTGCGGCTGAACAACATCTTCGTCGATCTAGGGTTGGGGATGAATATAATGACCTGCTCCACCTATCAAGAAAGGCCCAGACTTGGCCGCCCTTTCGTCCAGCCGGTGCACTCCACCATTCAAGCCTTTATTCATTCCAGGAAAACTATCTGCGGCCCCGGGCTATTTGAGCTAGCTGTCGGACCCCTGATCTGCGAGGTGGAGTGCTTCGTAGCCGATATCGACACCCGGTACCCCGTGAACCTAGGGCGACCATGGCTGCACAACATCCAAGCCATCTGCTCTCCCAGACACCAATGCCTCCGACTGCCATTCATGGGCCATGTGCTAACCATGTGGGGGAGAGGCGTGCCTCCAATACGAAAACGATGACAACTGGGTTCTACACAATATGTTCATACTAACCCTGCACCCAAGAGTCGAAGACAGAGGTGATAGCCAATCTGGATCCCCCTATAATAGCAACTACCCCTCGAAGGAAATGGCCAGAACCATGAGCTCAGTGAACAATCACATGGAGCCCAACCTGATTGCCTTCCTCCCCCATGAAGTCGCAAAAGGTGGAGCACGCTCTGCACCCCTCGCAATCACTGCCATGCCCAGAGGAAGGGAATTCAGGCACATTCTTATCGATACGGGAGCAGAAACCAACGTCCCCCATATTCCGCTTACCGAAAGCTTGAAGGAAGGATCGCCAGACTAGAGTTGACAGATGAGTTCATCTATGCCTTTGACAGTATGCGCAAGAACACTTGTGGACTGGTCACACTCCCGCTGAAAATTGGCCATGTCTCCACCATAGTCAACTGCATGGTGATGGACATTCGATCGCCCCACCCTCTAATTGTCGGGAGGACATGGCTCGATAGCATCGAAGTCGTCTCGTCCACCCGGCACCAATGCCTTCGCTTCCCATACCACGGAGGGGTAATGTCTATCTGGGGGGAGGCACGCTTCAACGGGGCGCGAGTCCAGAACTGGAGAATCTGTGCCATGCGCATCTGGCTAGAGGTGCTTGCATGTTGGAAGTTAGACTCCACTGATGAAGAACTACTACAACAAGGGAGGCCCCTGAAGAGACTAAGGGAGGGAGAATCCGGAAACCGAGGACCACCACTGGACATCTGTCGGTCGTCGAAGATAATTCGACTCGAGGAAGCGGCACAAATCTGCGAACCTCGAACTGATCCCCCCAGGTAAGCCCCTTATTAGCTTTGTAGTCCTGTACATATTTGTTTCAGGCTTTCCAAAAAAAATCACCAAAATCAAAATATTTATTTATCAGGTTTTTAGTTAGCAAATCTTGTACATATTTGTTTACAGCTTTCCTAAACTAAAAAAAAACCAAAAGACTTATTTATCAGCTTTTAGCCTAGTCCTGTACATATTTGTTTTCAAGCTTTCATTAAAACAAAACCAAAAGATTTGTTTATCAGTTCATGTGTTTCCTTGAAAACCTATACATATATATGGTTTGGGTTCAAAAGTTTTACCTACCCATGTAATACTAAAATCTATGGTTCAAAGAAAACATTACTGTAAGGACATTGATGCACAATAAATATTTTAAGCCTCATTCCGATTAGAAGCGAGGAGATGAACCAAGGGAGCGAACCGAGGAGATTTGAGGAGCGACCCGAGATAGTGAACCCAAGGAGCGACCCGAGGTGAATCGAGGGTGCGACCCGAGATGATTAACCAGGGGGTGACCCGAGGTGAATCAAAGAGGCGACCCAAGATGATTGACCGAGGGGGGCGACCCAAGGTGATAACCCAAGGGGCGACCTGAGGTGAATTGAAGAGGTGAGCCACGGGTCCGATCGTTCGGTCTGTTTGTCAGATGTCCTTGTCCTCTTGTGCATGCTTCCTGTTGTGGTTTTAGGCTGGTCTAGGATCTTAATAAGTCTATAACACTTTGACGTGTGGGGTGGCTAACAGGAAGCACTCTTCATAGACTTACCTATATGAGATTAGAGATACAGGCTATCTCCTATGAAATTTGTAGGCGATTCCTAGTAGCTCTCACAAAACCACATTAGGCACAAGGCCTTTAATGTGCGTTCTTTCTGTCGTGGTGTTAGGTTGGCCCAGGGCCTTAATAAGTCTATAGCACTTAAAAATGTGGGGTGATTGACAAAAAGCACTCCTCATGGACTTACCTATGTGACAGTGGAGATGTGGGCCGTCTCCTATGGAATTTTAGTAATTCCTAGTAGCTCTCGCAGAACCAGGAATAAGCACAGGGCCCTTAATGTGCTACAAATCAGATTTGGCTATTAAATTTCTGTGTGTGTACTGATGAACTGGTTGTGATGCTTAGTTCAATGCTTAGTCCACTATTGCATTATCAGTTAGGGATTCAGTTACACTAAGTGTAGATTCAAGTCTTTGAACATCTACATTAGACTTAGTTACTTGTGGGATGGAACTCGTTGGTATTTTGAAACTTGTGGGGGATTGTTGGTTTTTGAAAGAGTTTTTCAAAAATAAAGTTTCAAAATTCTATGTTTAATATGAAAAATATATTTATATATTTTGACTCCAAACTTGATCCTCACATGCTTTCAAATAATCACCAATTAGCTAAGTATAAGGCTTGGATATAATATGGATAAGGGCTATATATATAAATGTGAATTTGGCATGTGAATATGGACTTGGCATAATTCATGTATATTGGTGGAGTAAGTACATGCATTGGATTCTATTAATTGTTGATTCATATATTAACTTTGCAAGGTTCATGTGTGTAGTATTTCTATAATGTACCTATGTTGGAATGAACCACATTTATGACAATGAATGTGCATATGTTAATTTCAAGGATGTACCTAGGTGAATACATGAACCTTTGCATGGAAAAGTGAAGAGTCCCCATACATGTACTTTGAACTTGCCACCACCATTGATTATGGAACAATGAATCATGTATGGAATAATTGTAAGTCCATTATTCCTAATTGAATGGGTACCTTGAATTTGGATGTGACTCTTTGGCAATCTAGAGGCCTATATAAAGGGACTCATGTATGGCATTCCATCTATCGAAGTCACAAGTGTGTATCCACTCAAAGAGAGAGTCTCTTGTGAGAGCTTGTAAGAGATAGCCCTGAGACGTCCTATTATTCTAGAAGTCCGAGTGCTTTTGTGGTGATAGAGTTCTAAGCCAGTTTTTTATTCCACCTGAGCGTGCACTCTGTGTGGGCTTGCTGGATCATGGGGGCGGTTCGGTTCGTGACTTCTACACCGGGAGGAGCCGAATAACACCTTAAGCGTTGCAGCGGGCTTCATCCAACCATTCATTTCTCGCTCCTTCTCATTCTCTCTATTGTCAGTATTTTATTTTGCTGAATTTTTATATTTTCACCCTATTTTCATCTAATCCCTTAACAAGTAACAATGTCAAAAGAAAAGCCAAACCAATAAAATTTGTGGTCCGGGATGGTACGGTATCAACGCTTTGTTCCTTCTTATGACTGATTTTAGGGTGTGTTGGAAACACAGTTTGAAAAATAGCTTGAGCTTTATACACGATCTTGTAAGATACAATCATAAGGGTTATTTTTTTAATTAATTAAGGAATTACATTTGTTGCTTTTGTTAGAATAAACACAGTTTTGGAGACACTTTTTTTTAATTGTAATCATGGTTCCTTTTCAATTAAATGAGCTTGTTTGATAACTTGTTTGTAATTTTTAATTTTTAAAAAGTTAAAAACAACAAAAACATGGGTTGCCAAATGGGGCCTTAGTCTCATTTGAAAATAGTCCTGCTCTTACAAATTCATATTCAGATAATTGGTTTAATTTTTTCTTTAAGTTTATCTATTGTTTTTAGATATTGGATTTTCACATGAACCTCAACATTCAACAATTTTTTTTTTGAAAATAATTGTTTAATAATCGTTCCTAGGAAAAAGAACTGTTCTAATATTAATATTTGTTCCATATATAAAATCTTAAGGAAGCACTCTCCAAGAAAATATCTAACATTCCCAAATTTTAATGTACATGTGTGAGGTGTATGTGGTGTGAACTGTGAAAGTTGTGATGGCGGATCACAAAAGAAAGCTAACAATTAATGTTGAATGCCCGCATGGTTCTTGTGTTTTTCAAATGGATAGAAAAAAAATTGTTACGGAGACTTATGATTATGAACTTACATTTTAAAAAATAAAAAGCATTTAATTTACAAATTACAACCAAATATATTTCAAAAGAATCCGCCTATGATTTAAAAAAAAAAAAAAAACATTGCATACTAAAGAATACATAGGACATTTTCAAGAATCAAAATGTGATGTCAATTATATCAGTGATCAAGCTATCCATCATCCAATCAGTTGTTGAACGCAGCTTTGTTGGTGTGGAAAGGGAAGGCTTCTTAATTAATGGGCATGCGCTCATCAGTGGGACGACCGGTAACTTGTGACAGTCGCAGATTTCGATCATGTAACCATCTGGATCATGGAAGAACAACTGATCAAATTTAACACCTCCCTCTGTCACAATCGCGCTCACGTATTTGATCCCCATCTTCTCCAGTTTCTTCTTCACCTGACTCATGTCTGTGCACTGCAAATTACATAGAGTTAGTGACAGATCATAAATTTGGATGCCCACACATTCAAAGGCTACAAAATTTCTAGCTTGCAACGATCGACTTACTTCGAAAGATATGTGATTATCTTTGGGGTTAATGATGGATGGCTTCGTTGGTGCATTCGCGCTCGAACCGCATTGTAACAAATGTATGCCTATCCCGTAGTTGAACAGCCTGAAGTGATAAAGAAGATATCATCAGAATTCCACAGTAGTTATGGAGTTTTAATTTGATGGGTATTCTGAATGGAAAACTCACCAAGTTCCCTCGAATTTGAAAGATGAAGGCCTCTTGACGAGAACGAAACCGAGCACTTCTTCGTAAAACTTGGCAGAGTCTCTCACGGATGAACAAACAAATGAGACATGGTTGAGGGAGAGTAGTGGGAGAGAACTTCTATGGACTTCCTGAATCTCCTGGATTCCCATGTTGTGTAATTCACAATGGATGAGGTGTGTGTAAGGTGTTTGAGGGAGAGAGTTGTGTTATTGAGAACGAATGATATGTGTAATGTTTGAGAGGGTATTTATAAAAGATCCTCAAATTGGTCAAACAAATCAGCATGAAAAGAAAGTAAAACGTGATCAGCTGATGAACCTAACCAGACAAATAAGATTCTAAAGGGACCACATCTGAAAGTGCCGGGCAGCTAACTTCAACCTCATTAATGTTTGGATGGATATATATATATGGAAGAAGTGTCCTATTAGTTTCCTATATTCTATTAACTCCACTCACTGTACCCAGAAACTAATTAGTGCCCAGATATTACGCCCTGTTAGAATTCTGAGAATTAATTAAATAAAAAAAAATTAGTTCATATTAGTTTGGGTCGTTTAAATATGAGATTTAAACATGTATTTTTTAAAAATCAACCCCCCAAACCCAATGAATAAAAAAATATTATTTTGATAGCTTTCCAAACATCGGATTTTTTTTTTAGAAAGACCAAAGTCACTTGGTATATTTAAATGGACCTAAATTGATTATAATCATGGATATCATATTTTTTTAATCATAAAAATGATGTTTTTATTTCTATTGGAATTTTTTTTAAAAAACACCTTTATTAACAAAAGGGCACAATATAAATTAGGGTGCGGATATCCGCACCCCGAGTTACTAGAAACCCACCCCGTTTTTTAACAAAAAAAAAATATACTATAGCAGTAAATAGAAACTCACCCCGAGATCGCCATTCCCTCTGGCGACGATGGTGTATGATGGTCGCCAGAGGTTCCAGCGAGTATACCAACCCCGGTCGGCATTCCCATTGGCGACAGTGTTCAGGCGTAGTCGCCCGAAGGCCCGGCGAGCCAAAATAAGAGAGAATAAATTCACATTTTTACAAGTTTCAAACCAAATAACAAAATTTCACATTTAAACATATATAACAGACAGTCATAGCGGCATTTAAAATACATTAAAATATGATGTTATTATTTATAACACCAAAATACGATGTTAGCATTCCATAACAAATTATTCATATTACTACACTACAAAATACATTTTTAAGTCATTTTTATGTTTATTTTTATTTTTAAAAAAAAGGAGTAATTGTTTTTATTAGATATGTTATTTATTTTTATATATGAAAAAATCAATATAGTCACATGAATGGTTGTAGAATTTGAACATGTATTTTATTGTGTAGTCACGTGAATTGTTGATTATGAAATGCGAATGTCATATTTTTATATGTTTTAAATGCTGTTATGACTGTCTGTTATATGTGTTTAAATGTGAAATTTGTCTATTTGGTTTGAAACTTGTAAAAATGTGAATTTATTCTCTCTTATTTTGTTTCGCCGGGCCTTCGGGCGACCACGCTTCAACACCGTTGCCAATGAGAATGTCGACCAGGGTTGGTACACTCGCCGGAACTTCTGGCGACCATCATTCACCACCGTCGCCAGATGGAGTGGCGACCTTGGGGTGGGTTTTCATTTACTGTTACAGTACGTAAATTTTTTTTTTTTCAAAAATGGGGTGGGTTTCTTGTAATTGGGGGTGCGAATATCGGCGCCCTATAAATTATTGAAAAATGTGATCATATTTTGCATTGAGGGTGGATATTCCCACCACCATGTTTTTTGTTAAACACCACATTCTTTATTTACAATATTGCAATCCGATCATAACCCCCCTAAAATGCATTAAGAGCACCACCCTCCTTTTCTCACCACCCCAAGTAATTGGGCTTAGTCAATCCCATCACCTTAAATAATTGGCATGAGTTAAACACGAGGGGTATCTATATAATTATATTTCCTAGACAATGGACATAAAAAAAAAAACATTTATAGGTTGGAATGAGTTAGACACATAAAATGTTTACATAATTATATTTTTTAAACAATATGCATGGAATGAGATGGACTTATGAAAGTGGTGACCCCAATAAAATGAGTGATGGGTACATCCCGACCCTTTTGCATTTTTTTCCCATTTTTCCCATGAATTTGGAGAGAATTTTGTTTAAAATAATAAGATGGTGTTTATGAAAACTTATCTAATTTCTTTTTGAAAAAATGATAAAAAACATCTACTAAAAGTTAGAAATACTCAAATCAGTCACTTTTTAAAATTATACTTTAAAAAATCTTATTTCACAATTTTGAAAACAGAAAAACTAATATACTATTATGTAATTAGATCCTTAACATCTCTCTAACCCCTTGTTAGGTTATTTCACACAAAAAAAACATATTTTTTGTACAAAATAACAGTCTCACTCTATATGACCCAAATGAATCTTCTTAGAGGTTTTGTTATATATATATATATATATATATATATATATATATATATATAGTCGTGATATTATACGGTCGTGCGGTCGTGCGGTCGCGATTCACGGGCCGTCGATCACGGGTCCATCGCATCGGACGGTCGGGTGCGATTCACGTCGACCGTTGGATGCGATGAACCCGCGATCGGACGACGCACGTCGAATCCGCACGACCGCACCGACCGCATATTATCGGAAATATATATATATATATATATATATATATATATATATATATATATATATATCATATTGTGTGTTTCTTGTATATATCTTACCTAATGTTGTTTTTCATTATGTATAATCATAATATATAATTTAAATCCGTGTTGTGCCCCAATGCAATAGATGATATTTTAGTAGTGTAAATCCTTATTCACATTTTTTTACTTGACTATTTACATATTTTTATGACGTCAATAGTTTATCATTAAAATCTCAAATTAGTTTATATATCCACTTTTTAAAAGAAGCATCGACATTTAATAGAGTTTATCATAAAAAAAATCAAATTATATTGTTACATATTTTACAAAATTTACCTAATCACAAATAATTTAGAGTAAAAGAAAAAGTTTTCAATGAGAATGTGTAAAACACAATAACAAAATTAAGAAGGTGACATATTTTAACAAAATTAAGAGGTATATAATATGTTAAGGATTTAATTATATAAGGATAAATTAATCTTTTATGTTTTCAAAATTGTGAAATAAGATTTTTTTTGTATAATTTTAAAATGTGACTGATTTGACTATTTATGACTTTTACGAGATTATTTTTGTCATTTTTTTTTCAATAAAGATGGAAAACTTATCTAATTGAATAATTGTAGTATACTAGTTTGACAATTTAGTGTCAAAGAAGAATCAAACTTAACCTTGGAAAGTCCCTAACAAATATTTTTTTACTGTGAACTGAGCCTTGATAAATCGGTCTGCAAAGAAGAGTCAATGGATCAAAAGAGGAAAAATGTACTTGTAAAAAAACAAACATGAAATGGCAGCTATTATGAGTCTTGACTAGATAAACGCGTGATTGAAGGAATAATAAGAAAGAGAGACACGTGCTTATAAATTTTATTTTATTTTATTTTGGTACTTATTGCTTATCTGATAAGTTCAAAGTCAGATCTGTCGGGGATGACTTTTTATTTGAACACATGTTTCATCGGATAATATCCATTGACCGTAGTGACAAAAGGGTGCTAACTGGTTCACCTCAAGCTGGATGGCCGGTTATAAATATTATTTTTTTATCTTCTCTTTTTAACCTCGTTCTTGATATTGTCTGTTTTATTACTCTAATGAAATAGTTATATTCATATTTTCAAAAAAAATAGATAAAGTATTTTCTATATATACTTTATCAAGACGATGATTACATGCAAAAATATTTTTATGTTCGATGTGAAAGCATTAAGTGAAAATAATTAATATCAAATTTATAATTTATAAAAAAATATGATATATCATTTGAACACACAATATTTTAAACACACAATTAGAAGAACAAAAGTATATATATTTGGTCGATAAACATATGATAAACAATTAGAGTGTATTTTTGTTAACATTCTAATAGATTAGAGTATTAAGGGGGTGTTTGGAATCCCATTTGGACGGGCTTTTATTTCTGTAGAAATAAAAAAAGTTAAATATATATTGAAATGGTTTTTTAAAAATATTTTTTTTGAAAGCAAAGGAAGCACGCAACCTTCTTGAAAATTGATATTTAATAATATACTTTATATAAAATCATATTTTTCAAACTGCTTTCTAAAAGGTAGTAATAGATGATA
The DNA here is from genome assembly GCA_030737845.1 of Acorus calamus. Taxonomy (NCBI): domain Eukaryota; kingdom Viridiplantae; phylum Streptophyta; class Magnoliopsida; order Acorales; family Acoraceae; genus Acorus; species Acorus calamus. The sequence goes on from CM060868.1 coordinate 14,437,598, forward strand.
TAGATTCCAAAAGTGTTTACAACACTCATTTTTAAGTTGCTTTGGTGGGTCGTGGGTGACAACTGACAAGGATATTGATTTTCTTTTTGTAAATCCCATTAATAAAGATGAAGTTGGAAGTATCATCTTTATCATTATTTCTATTGCACTCCAGTATGTATATTTTTAGAGAAGTTATTCCATGTATGTCATGTTGATACATCGCTTTTGAGGTCATTCTTAATTTATACTAGTAGAGTACTATATATGAGGTTAGAATATAAAAAAAATATAAATTCAATTAAATCAAGTAAATTTTTGTTTATTTAAAAATATGTAATTCATTAGATAAATATTATACTTTTTTGAGAGCTCAACGGTATTTTACCCTATTTTTCATTTCTTCTTCGATGAAAAGAAATTTGATTCTTAGATGATGCCATCAATTTCATTTTCATATAGGAATGGTTGAAAATAAAGTTTTCTAAACTGAAGTTATGGTTAAGTTACCAATAAGAAAAAGTTATAATTAAGTAGTTAATCCACTGTATGTGCAAACCAAATAAAGTGTGCATTCAATGAAATATGGGTACACTCATATGTTAATCGAAATAGAGAATAAAAACAAACAACCCAACCACCAAAATGAGACCTCTGTGGTTCAACAATGCAAAGTAAAGAAATTCTTTTCATTATTTTTCTAGATTACAATTTATTTTAAGAGCTACAGACTCTACCTCTCATAGTCTCAGGGCCAATTATAAATAATATATATGTTTATGCACATTATATATCACACTGCTTCACATAACACAAAACTTATATATAGAATTAACATTTAAAACATGTACAAGAATGTCCAATCCTTCCCCTGAATGGCTGTAACCAAGGGTTATTTCATCATTGAATTAATCCTATGTGTAGTAATATTTTTTATAAAATCTTTAGATGTAGTAGTCACATCAATGAATGAGTAATGAAGGGATGCATATGGATCTATAAGAAAGGTCACATCCAGTCCATTTCCGGAAGAAAAAAAAATTCTATGAGAGCTATGGTCCGTAATTTTTCTGCATCAACATACTTTTAGTACCATAATAATAAATTCGGGATTCAACTATAATTCGGTAGGGTTCAGTTCGGTTTAATTCGGATTATTCAGAACGATTTAGAAAAATTCAAAAATTTAAACACAGTTCATGTTGTATCTACAAAACATGATATACAATATGTTTTCAACATTTTGTTTTATAAACTTCACTATTTAAGTTATCACAATATTTGCTACAAATATAAGAACCTAAACTTTTAATTAATTCTTTGAAAAGAAACAAAATATCTATGAATATGCCATTAAGAAACAGAATATCCATGAATACCCCATTAAGAAACAGAATACCCCATTAAGAAACAGAATATCCATTTCCATGCATTAAGAACATAAAGAACATCAACCAATTGTAGGAAATCCAAACCCACGATTTCAAATGAAGAAAGGATTAAAGGAATAGAAAAGTCGTCACCTTTGTCACCTTCGATGGAATAGAATAGGAGGACTACTGAGGGAGAGTCGGACTACGGTCCATCGGATAGACTAGTACTATAGATTATTATTATTATTACGCAGAAAAGAGTATACAGATTTTTGTTAGACTAGCAATATTTCATATACTAGTCTTTTGTACACGCGCTGCACGTAGTAGTAAGTTTTGTAAAAATTATACTCATGAAATGCATAGTTAGAACTGAAGAAGCAGTATTATTTTTAATTTTTAAATATATGGGACTGAAATATTAATTATTTAAGTAGTATTGAGTTTTACAAAAACTATATTAATGAAAGGAGTTGTGAAAACTATGCTAATAAAAGGAACTTTTAGATTTTCAACTTGAATGTCAACATGACTCATATGAAGTCCAACATACTTAAAACCCTCATCTTAACAAAACATAATTTCAAAGTCTTTCAAAACATAGTTTAAAAGTGTTGTTGTTGAAATTCATATCCATTGTGGATCCATTAATAAAGTTGCGTACTCTGCAGCCTGAAATTCAAAATAATATAGATAATAAAGTTAGTTATATCAACAAAATGATATGGATAGCAAAAAGAGAGTGTCTAAGTATTTTAAATAGTTAGAAGTAAAATATTATATTTCACAATATGTTGGACTAATTACTTGAAAATTTTTAAACAGTTAGAGTGTTTTAAGTTTGGTTATGATTTATGATTTGCTATCTAAATTCTTTCCAAGTTTTTTTTCTTTCCATTTTTCTTCCCAAAAAAAGAAACTAAAATATTTTTTTCGACACTTGAGCACTCCTGCACATAAGAGAGGAGGAATAACAAATAACCATACAATAAATTATTATGAAAACTAATATATTCTTTCTAACACTTAGGCATTGTTGTATATAAGACAAGAGTAATAACAACAATAAATAGAAATAGAACCAATGTTGTGTGATATACAGAAAACAATAAATTATTTTATATTATTTCTAAGATGTAAATTTTTTTTGTAGGATGCCTAAAGACTCTTGCTAATCATAAAAATAAACACAAAGAAAGATAAAAAATCAACACATAAATTGATATTGGGTATTAATAACAATAATCACGAGAGTGTAATATCACTACTATTACCGTGAAATATGATGAATTCTTCTTAGAATCTGCTGGTGTGAGAGATGATGAAGGATATCAGTATGAGATAATTCTTCCTACATTCTCCCTGTGCAAGAGAGGATGAAGCATAAAGTCAATAGAGAGTGGAAAATAAAACAGAACTAAATACAAGTAGGAAAAAAAAAGAACACCCAAATTGAAAACAATATTCATTTATGTGAACAAATAAAAAAAAAGTTACTAAATCATCTCATTTGAAAATTTTTAAAAAAAATTGAAAAATGTAATAAAATAAAGCTATTTTTATTGAGAACCTATAATATATACATTATATGTATTAGAATATTGCTCTTATTCTGTTTTTATGGTTCGTTTTGGGTCAATCTCTACTGTGTCAGTTTCTACAGGATGCGAGCAATTCAATAGAATTGAGATTATTGCTCAAGTGGATTATTATGAATGCAACTATAGGCCAGATACATGCATGAATTAATAATACATTGAAGGGTATGTGATATGAGAATTTTCGCTAATCAAACCAAGCTAACTAAAAAAGAAAGAGAGTCCACGGGTAGATATTAAAAATTAAAAAAGGAGAGATTTTGGCTAATGTGCTATGTCACAACTTTAATGATTTTTGACATTTTGCATTGAACTATTTAGTACATGGTGTCAAAATGAATTGGAATCTTTCATGCTCTATCATAGACAAAATGAAGCTCAAAATTTTCTATTGTTAATGGGAGGGTCTATATATGATTTGAGCAAGTTAATTAAATTGCTCCCCTCCTTGATTGATATGTAAGCTAAACATGTATTTATTTGTCGTCAATCATTCACATGAACAATAGGTGAATAAATGTAATAAATAAATAATAATTTGTCTTGGGTCAATCTGAACTTTGTAACTTTCTTGTATTTATTGTTTTATCGGTCCTGCTTTACCTTCATGGGCCCTATTCTTATTTGTCCTTTTTGATATTCAAAACATAACTCTTTTGTTCTGTTACTATTTGAAACAAAAGTCTGTTGTTCTCTTATGATTTTCCCTTGTTTTCTGGGGTAGTTATAAACATATAATATCATTTCTATGTGGTCTTGTCTATTTATTAATAGAGAAATTCTGAGGCAGTCTATATGACTGGGAGCTCATCTTCTTATTTCCTCTTTGGTCTCGTTCTCTATCTCTCATATTCGATAGATGAATCTGTTTTGTATGTATTCTCTTCATTCATTTTTTCCACCTAAACCCAAATTTATTTTGTAAATAAACAAGGATTCATGTTTATTCTTTTTTCCTCTTTGTTTTCACTCTTTAGCTCACACAAAAAATTCCCAAATTTTTTTTTATATAAAACTAACCCGAATCTCTGGATCCTTGGACAGACAATTAAGAATCTGAGAAGATAAATAGCAGCAACACAAAAAATTCCCAAATTTTTTTTTTTTATAAAACTAACCCGAATCTCTGGATCCTTGGACAGACAATTAAGAACCTGAGAAGATCAAATAGCAGCACCAGCTTCTGTTCACGTTAGGCGGCGCCGTTTTTGTCAACACAGTCGGAGACGGACATCTCTGCGTTCACTCTGTTTAGTTTATCGAATTTTCTCTGTGGTCCCAAAATTTTTTTTTATCACCGAACACAGCGGCTAAAGAACATGTGGGTCGTCGATTATACTTCCTCATTCGCCAAAATTACCATATGATATAAGTCTTGTTGTATTAACATTCTCAGGCACCTAGTTATAAACATATTAGGGGTCTGTTTGTAAAACCTATTGCACATGGGGGCAATCTGCAAAATGTTCGATTAAAGTGTATCTCCCCCATTCACTTCAGCGCTAACATGGACTGTTGGGCGACGAGGTGCCTGCTTAACGCGCATTATAATAGAGTATAGATAATAGTAAAATTTAACTTAATATTGTTTCATTATATCTTAGAAGCATTTTTTTATTATAGAAAATGGTTAAATAAACCCCATCTCTTATTTTTGTCTTTTCTAGGGTGGAGTTTCCAAATTTAAGTTAAAAAAGAAAAAAAAAGAGAGGAAGATAGAGAAATGAGAGGTACCAAGGGTGGGCGGAGGGTGGTGGCAATGTTCCATATAATCATATAGAACCTAATTAATGGTCTTAATTCATCATCAAGAATTAAATGGTCCATTTAATTTTTCTAATCATATTGACTTTTAAGTTGATAGGCCTTTTGATGGACTATTATTATTATAAAAGTAAATAAAATTGGTTGGCAAAATGTAGAGATCCTTGAGAGGGTTCAAAGGAGAGTAACTTAATGAGAGTTTGTAAGACCTTTTTGTATCTCAACTATTATAGTGGATTGTCAGTTTTCACCCGTGGATGCAGGTCTAGGTCAAACCACGACACAGAAGAAAAAGAAGAAGAAGAAGAAGAAAAGAAGGGGGGGATTTGCCTCCACCCGTGGATGGAGAAAAAAAACCCTAGAGAAGGGATTTCACATGAAATTTGCATGGGTGATGTCATCAATCTACAGATCCATACAAATGTATTTTTTCTCTTCTAAGGTGATTCGGATGAAGCAAGGTGCAAGGCGTGAGGCATGGGCGCGGTTGCAGATTCGTGAAGTGCGGGTACGGGTGTGGCTCAAGGGCGTAGACGCATGTGCAGAGGCATCTGCGAAGAGTGACACATGAGGCAGCACGTGTCGAGGAGTTCGAAGTCACAACAAGAGGCACGTGATGTGGATGCTCAATTCGTGCAGAGGAAGAATAATGAGCAATTAATACAACACAGAGATGACGTTCTGAACCCGGGTGGCATCCCAGGTGGTTCAGGTAAAAGCGAGTCCAGGTTTGGAGCATGTGAGCGCATGGTGTGTTTGTTCAAGGTGGAGTTCAGATCCTTCTTCAGAGATGCAACACAGAGAAGGCGTTCTGAACCCGGGTGGCATCCCAAGTGGTTCCGGCAAAAAAGTGAGTACATGTATTTGGAATTCGCGAGCGCATGGTGTAGCTTGTTCAAGGTGGAGTCCAGACGACCGTTCTTCAGAAAGTACATTGAGCATGCGATAGATTCACGTGATTATCAAGTCAAGATACTGACTTGAAGATGCAGCGGTGCAGACTTCCGGAAGAAGAAAAGTTCTTCAGCCAAGTGAAGTTTGCAGAGCGAGGTGGTGACATCAACAGAAATCTTCAAGGGGTTCGTGGAAGTCGGAGTTTATCGAATTCTAGCCAAGGTGGAGATTGTTGGGATTATGTATCAACATCAGATGGCCATGATGAAATCAAATTATGGTGGTCACCTAATTGATAGATTATTTAAGATTTAATCTTAATTAGGATATAAAGTGAATCTCCTGAAATCAGGAAAATAAATTTGTTTGTTAGGAGATTACATAGACATGAATTTATTTATTTATATAAAAATCCTCTAGCGTTTCAGGGTAAAACTTGGCATGGCTGGCATGAAATAGATGATCCATAGGAGAGAGATTGAGAGGGTTCAAAGGAGGGTAACTCCATGAGAGTTTGTAAGGTCTTTTCTGTATCTCAACTATTATGGTGGATTCTCTGATTTTCACCCCGTGGATGTAGGCTTAGGCCGAACCATGTTATTTTTGTATTCTTCGTGTGATGGTGTTTTGTTCTTGCGTTCGATCTCATATTTTATCAATAGCTTCCGCATATTCGTTTTCCAACAACTGGTATAAGAGCTCCAAGTTGCGACTTAGGAGGATGAGATCTGAGGATCTAGGGAACAAGAGGTGCCTTTTTTCACGAGATCTGAAGATCTAGGACATAGGAGGTGTCTTTTTTCGCGTGATCTAGAGAACGTAATAATGAAACGACATAGGTCAACGATGGTGTGGATGTCGACAGAGAAGGCCGGCAGTGTGGTGTCGGGTTCCATGCGAAGAAGAAAAATACACGAGGAGCCGTGTGTGTTTTTTTTTATAAAAAAGACAAGAGAGATTTGCCTCCACCACCCGTGGATGGAGAAAAAAAAAACCAATTCCTAGAGAAGGGATTTCGCATGAAATTTGCATGGGTGTCAATCTATAGATCCATGCAAATGTATTTTGTTTTTCTCTCTTCCATGGTGATTCGGACGAAGCACGTAGACGCTCGTGCAAGGCGTGAGGCATCGACACGGTTGCAGATTCATGAAGTGCGGGTGTGGGTGTGGCTCGAGGGCGCAGACGCATGTGCCGAGGCATGTGCGAAGAGCGACACATGAGGTGGCACGTATCGAGGAGCTCGGAGTCACAACGCGAGGCATGTGATGTGGATGCTTAGTTCGTGTAGAAGAAGAAGATGGAACAATGCAACACAGAGAAGGCGTTCTGAACTTGGGTGGCGTCCCAGGTGGTTCATGTAAAAAGCGAGTCCAGGTATTCAGAGCTCACAAACGCGTGGTGTAGCTTGTTCAAAGTGGAGTCAAATCCTTCGTCAGAGATGCAAACACAGAGAAGGCGTTCTGAACCCGGGTGGCGTCTCAGGTGGTTCAGGTAAAAAGCGAGTCCCGACAATCCTTCTTCGAAAACGCACATGGAGCATGCGACAGATTCATGTGATTAGCAAGTCAAGATATTGACTTGAAGATGCAGCGGTGCAGACTTCCGGAAGAAGAGAAGTTCTTCAACTAGGTGGAGTTATGTGGAGACATCAACAGAAATCTTCAAGGGGTTCGTGGAAGTCGGAGTTTACCGAATTCGAGCCAATGTGAAGATTGTTGGGATAATGTCCCGATCTGGTGTATCAACATCAGATGGCTATCATGAAATCAATTTAGGATAGACACCTAATTACTAATTAGTTAATATTTTATCTTAATTAAAATATAAAATGAATCTCCTAAAATCAGGAAAAACATATTTGTTTATTAGGAGATTACTTAGAGAAGAAGTTATTTATTCATATAAATATCATCTAGAGTTTCATGGTAAAAATTGGCTGGCAGAATGTAGAGATCCTTGAGAGGGTTCAAAGGAGGGTAACTCCATGAGAGTTTGTAAGACCTTTTTGTATCTTAACTATTATAGTGGATTCTCAGTTTTCGTCCCGGGGATGTAGGCCTAGGCGGAATCATGTATTTTTGTGTTCTTCATTGACTGTGTTCCATTCTTGTGTATGATTTCGTATTTTATCGACAACTTCCGTGTATTTGTTTCCCAACACGCACGCCGCCACCCGACACCCTCCGTTTCCCTCCCAACCCCTCTCTTTTTTTCTTTTTTTTTTGGTTGTAGTCTTGTAGAGAACCCCGCTCCCATTTTATCATTTTCTGTGTTGGAGTTCTAATACAGTGGGGTGACTTTAGATGCCCCCCGGCCGCTATTACAGTATTCTGACATGAGTGGATAGTTTTAGAAAATAATGTCTCAAAAGGACAATGACCAAGTAATTCATCTTGAAAAGGATATTCATAGTTTTATACACGTTCAGCCATTCAATTTCTGTCACTGTTGAAGAACATTAGTTCCTTGGATAATTAATTAGTACAGTTGTGGCCTACTCCAGAAGTGCAAGTGCTTAGTGCTGAATGAAGTGTTGTATTTTTTTTCTTTAATTTTTATAAAATCTGTTACAATCTTATGAACTCACATTTTCACAAAATGAACTTATATTTACCACATATTTCAAAAGAATTTGTGGAATGATAATAAAAAAAATGCCCACTACATCTCAAGGATCAAAAAGTGATGTTAATTATATCAGTTATCAAACTGTCCATCATCCAATCAGTTGTTGAACGCAGCTTTGTTGGTGTGGAAAGGGAAGGATTCTTCACTAATGGGCATGAGTTCATCAGTGGGACGACCGGCAACTTATGACAATCGCAGATTTCGATCATGTAACCATCTGGATCATGGAAGAACAGCTGATCAAATGTAACACCTCCCTCTGTCACAATCGCGCTCACATATTTGATTCCCATCTTCTCCAGTTTCCTTTTCACCTGATTCATGTCTGTGCACTGCAAATTATAGAAAAGTGGTAATATATTATGAGTTTTCAGTGCCCACATATGCCTTGAATTGAAAATTAAAGGTTACCACATTTCTTGCAATTAATGACTAACTTCGAATGATATGTGATTATCTTTGGGGTTTATGATTGATGGCTTCGTTGGTGCATTTGTGCCCGAACCGCATTGTAAAAATGTATTCCTATCCCATAGTTGAACAGCCTGAAGTGATACAGAAGATATCATCAGAATTCCACAGAAGTTAAAGGATGTAAAAGCTGATCAAGTTTTTGATGGGTATTCTGAATGAAACTCACCAAGCTCCCTCAAATTTGAAAGATGAAGGTCTCTTGACAAGCACGAATCCAAGCACTTCTTCGTAAAACTTGGCAGAGTTTATCACCGATGAACACACAAAGGAGACATGGTTGAGAGAGAGCAATGGGAGAGAACGTTGGTGGACTTCCTGGATCTCCTGGATGCCCATTTTGTGTAATTCACAATTAATAAATGAAGTGTGTAATGTGTCTTGAGAGAGTTGAGAATGAGTGATATATGCAATGTTTGAGAGGGTATTTATAGAGGATCCTCAAAGTCAGCAGGTCAAACAAATCAGCATAAAAAGAAAGTAAAATATGATCAGCAGGTAAACACATCACAGATTAGATTAAAAAAGGGACCCAAGTGGTCAGCAGCTTCTGCCTAATAAATGTTTGGGAGCAGAATAATTGGATATGTCCGAACATCACCGCAGTATTAGTACGCTATATTTTATGAAATCCACTCATCACAAAGAACTTACTTGACCCAGAAACTATTTAGAGCCCAGCTGTTATTCAGAGCAATTCTCCAGAAATCTTTTTAACTCAAGACTTGATTAATTTAATGGATCAAATTGACTTTGAACCCATAAATTTTTTTTTAGTGAGATTTTGAACCCGTAATTATAACTATAAGAAGGCTAATAGACATGTTATTCTATGAATTCTAGAAGGTTATTTTCAGTTCAAATTAATTTGGGTCATCACATTGATTATAAATATAGGTATCGGATTTTTTTATTTATAATAAACATAATTTTTTAATTTTTATTGGAATTTAAAACCTTCATTCAACAAATGGCACACTATAAAATTATTGTTTTTTTTTTCTTTCTGGTTTTCAAACACACAAACGTTTACCGTAGAACGAGATCAGATGTTGCTTATTTTTCCTTTTTTTTTTCCTGAATTGAGAGAGAATTTAAAAAAATAAAATAAATAAGATGGTTCTGATGAAACTTATATAATTGAATATATATCTATGGACCATTTTATATTGTCAAAGTAGAGTCAAACTTATCTTAGCAAAGTCCCTAACAAAACATTTGATACACGTTATTTGAGGTTCTTAATAATAAAATAACATGAAAATAGATATATTACGAGTCTGACTAGATAGACGCGTGATTGAAGGGATTGGTCATTAAAGAAAGAGAGACCCGTGTGTTATGAATTTTTATTTATTATCTTGGTGCTTAGTTGCTTAATATGATAAGTTGAATGTCAGATCTGTCATTTATTGAACACGTGTTTGATATTTCATTGGGTAATCTCCATTGACCATTGTAACAAAGTGCACACTTTTGTAATGATACACGTTGTACTAATGATAATTAAATCATTTTATATATATACACACACTATCAGAATACACGTAAAAAAAATTATGTTCAGGTAATTAATATAAGTCTTATGAATGGTAGAAATGGCTTTTTGCATATGTACCGTTCAAATACATGCTAATTATTTTATATCATTAAAAATCATATATTTATTTATATACTATCGAATTCTTATTTAAGATAAAAAATATATCACTTGATCATTTGTTATAAGGGGGCGGTTATTCCGACCCCACCACTTCATCCACCCACCCCCTTTTCTTTTTTTTTTCTTTTTTTTTTTTGTTTCTAACCCACCCCTCCCCCTCCCCCTCCCACCACCACTACCTCCCTCTCCCACCACCCCATCACCACCTCCCCCTCCTCCCTCCGCCGCCTCCAAACCCCTCCCACCACCACCACCACCACCTCCCCTCCCACCACCACCTCCGAGACGCCGCCGACCTATGAGTGGGGGTCTCGGAGGCGGCGGAGGGCGTGGTGGGAGGGGGAGGTGGTGGTGGTGGGAGGGGGAGGGGTCTCGGAGGCGGCGGAGGGAGGGGTCTCGGAGGTGGTGGTGGTGGGGGGGGGGGTGGTAGGAGTGGTGGTGGTGGTGGTGGTGGTCTCGGAGGCGGTGGGAGGGGGAGGTGGTGGTGGGGGGTGGTAGGAGTGGTGGTGGTGGTGGGTCTCGGAGGCGGTGGGAGGGGGAGGTGGTGGTGGTGGTGGTGGGGTGGGAGGGGGAGGGGTCTCGGAGGCGGCGGAGGGAGGGGTCTCGGAGGTGGTGGTGGTGGGAGGGGGAGGTGGTGGTGGTGGTGGGAGGGGGAGGGGTCTCGGAGGCGGCGGAGGGCGTGGTGGGGTGGTGGGAGGGGGAGGTGGTGGTGGTGGTGGTGGGAGAGGGAGGGGTCTCGAGGTGGTGGTGGGAGGGGTGGTGGTGGTGGTGGGGTCTCGAAGGCGGCGGAGGGAGGAGGGGGAGGTGGTGGTGGTGGTGGTGGTGGTGGTGGGAGGGGTCTCGGAGGCGGCATAGGGAGGAGGGGGAGGTGGTGGTAGGGTGGTGGGAGGGGGAGGGGAAGGGGTGGGTTAGAAACACAAAAAAAAAAGAAAAAAAAAGAAAAAAAAAAGGGGAGGGGTGGGTGGATTAAGTGGAGGGGTTGAAATATCCGTCCCCTTGTTATAATCATCACCTAACTTAAATATAGTTAACATATAACTAGTGACAGGGGCGGAGCCGGGGGGGGGGGGGTGCCTGGCCCAAGCCATGCATGGGTGGATGCTTTTTTTTTTAATTTTCTGTTTCAAAGGGGAAGGAAGGGTTGCTCAATATGGAATGATGTAGAATATTAGGTGAATGTTTGGTGTTGAAAATTATGTATTCGATCAGTACGGTTCACAATCTCGTTTAGTTACATTTTTTTAAATATATACTTAGTTAATGGATAATGTTATGTATAGTTTTTTTTTAGTTCAATTCTAGTCTATACATGTTTGGCATTTTTAAAAAATAATGTATATCATCTAATGAGGTATATGCCTTTATAAAAATTAAAACATATATTTTAATTAATTATATTTATACATTTATAGAAAATATGAAAAATTTATATTAAAATATATATCTCATTAATGTGAGTATATGCTCTTTTTCTTTTCTATCGACGCATATGGGAGTGGAATGTGGGAGGAAAATTAAATAATGTAACAACACTCTTAGCTAATTAAGTAATTATGCTCTTAAAAATTAAGTACATACTCGTATAAATTAAATACACATATTATAATTATATTTGTCGATCTCTGCCTCTTGGTTTTGGTGGTTGAAATATCACAGTTTTTTTATTGTTTTTATTTTGCTTTTTCATGAATGCTTATTTGAATCTCTCGGATTTTTCTTGGAAGTTAATTTTAACATGCTATCAATTATCTTTTATATTTTTTTCAGTTTTTGTGATGATAAATAATGTGATTTCAAGTTTTTTTTAAAAATTACAAATAAAATTTTCAAATTTAATAAATATTGAAAAAGTATTAAAAATTAACTTTCTATTTAAAATTATCAATTACTTCAAAGACTCGATTTTTATTTGTCAATTTTAATTATCTTGAATTATCATACAATTATATTATTTTAAAAATATATTTTTTTTACTCTAAGTCTATTGGCCTTCCGGCCCCCCCTTATTCTAATTCCTGGCTCCGCCCGTGACTAGTGAGAAGAAATTAAAAAAAATAATTTTAGCTTAATGTTTATAATAGTCTAATCTTTGGATTAATATTTGATTGTTAACCATTTAATTGATTATTTTTTCTCTTTCCATATTTGTTTCAAATTAAATGTATATGTTGAGTTTTCTATAATCTTATAACTTTGTTATATGATTTGTATTTAAATGAAATTTTTTTTTATATTATATCAATGTAATCAATATAAAAAGAAAACTCTTTGATGATAAAAGTAAATATTATTGTAAATCTTTGTCGATTAAACAACTTTTGTTTAAAACTTGAATTCTATATTTTTTATATATTAAAAAATTAAATATGGATGTTATATTATAAAATAAAATACTATATTGTGAGAGAGTATATTAAAAAATAAAATAAGGGTACTTTGGACTTCTACTTGACTAATTTTTGTTAATTAACATATTTAGAAAGATAATAAGGAAACTTAACTAGGGTGACAACTATGCAAAAAATTTATACTTTTGAATGGTATAAAAGAAAATAGAGTATTTGTAATGGTATAAAAAATAAATATCATATTTTTGAAGGATATATATGCAAAAAACCCTTGTAGAAAATATGATCATTTAAATTAAATAGATATATAGATTTTGAATATATTTAAACCTAACATGAATATATGATATACAATCATAGTATTTTTTAAATATTCTAAAATATTAGAGTATTAGGAGACATTTGAAAATCTGTTTGACGAATTTTGTGTTTGCATAAATCCAAAAAATTCTGAGTGTTTTCACATGATTTCAATTAACTATATTTAATTAAAAATTTGTTTCAGTTTTTAATGTACAAATATTCTTTTTATAAAGCAAAAAAGTAGACTTCTTAGAAATTGATATTTATTAGTATAACTTATATAAAATAATACTTTTTAAATTGAGTTACTTAAGAAATCTAAATGGATTCACCATAGATGAACTAGATTCTAAAAATTAGAGAATTGAACATCCTCTCGCTAGCGGGGTGGATGAGTTACACCCGTCTCAACTGGACGACTCGGGTTCGATCCGAGCCAACCCCCTTTGGGGAGTAGTTTATGTTAGTCAATGGGCTGCCCCCTTTGTGGGCTTTGCTACAAAAAAAATAAGGGTATTGTTACACCCAGTTCTCTTTCCAGCCTGGTATCCAGTCTCCACGTCAACCCTCCCTTACACGTCAGCTTCCACCTTTTTCAGCCTCTCCCCTCCACGTAGAAAACATTATTTTAGTCACCTACCCCAAATTTTTTTCCCCCAAATGTTCCCGCCCAAATATTTATCCCCCTTTTGACTCCTTTTGGTTCCCTCTCTCTCACAATAAATAATTTTCTTCTCTCTCCTCTACAACAGAATACACTGATGAGGAATAGTATAAGTGTTGTTTTGTTTTCTTTTTCTGCTATATTATTTTCTCTTTTTGTCGACAACATTGAAGAATCTTCTCATTCTTATTTTTTCTGCAAAGTTGGAGAATCTTGTCATTCCAAACAACACCAAATCCAGTAAATTAGGGTATCTGGGAGAACAAGGTATCTGCATCGTTATCGATTATATACATTTTCATGTAATAAATGAATATTTGCATTGAAAACGTATATACCTTGTTAAGTTGCATATATTTCTTTCAGGAGTATACACGAGCTTTGAGTACAGACCAAGAAGCTTGTGCTTTCTTTTCATTGGCCATTGTATACATATCCTAAAAATGAAAGCATATATTTAACCTTTATTCGAGTACATACTTTGTTTATCGATGCATATACGCTATTAAACATGTAGGTATTAATGATTTGGAATACGTGGGACACTGAATGCTGATTTTCAACGTGAAGAAACAATGAGTCCCAATGAAAAGACTGATGATATTAAATATTATGAATTAATTGTTGAGATTAAGTTTGACTTCATTGATGAAGCGTATTTTCAATATTGACTTTTGTATTACGCAATGGTTTTGGTGTCACTAAGATATGAAGAAAGTTCACTCTCGAAGGTGACCTGAAATTATTTATTTTTTCATGTTCAAAGGAAAGGAAGTACAAGAAGAGAAATAGTGAAAGTAAAGCAAGCACTAGCCTCTCATTACGCAATCGAAGAGTCGCCCAAAACTAAGCGAAACGTTTCATGGAGTGAAGTTGTCATCATCAACAAGCTGAAAAATGTAAGTATATGATTATTTGTATTCAGCACATACCTACTATAAAGGCGTATATGCGTCGATAAGCTTTTACGGATTTTTATTAGTCTCTTTGCTTTGTTGATATGATCTCAGAAAAATTGAGAATCGAAGCAGCAACAGGAGAAGCATCCCAAACAGGTTACGCCTACAAATTGCATACCACCAACACCAAGTTCACAACAATATTCTCAGTTTGCATCACAACCGACTTATATGGAAGGGGAATTTGAGAGATAGATGACATCATAGTCAAACATTTTGGGAATGTTCTTCATAGTTACAATGTTTTTCGATTCAAAACTGGATATGATGTATTAACATTTTAAATGTCCTATAATTTAGATTGAAATAAATGTTCAGTTAACCATAATTTGGTTGACTGATATATACTTAACTTTATTGACGCAGATACCCATACAAGAACTTATATGCTACCCTCATGTACTAAGAATACTGGACTACTGAGAAACAATCATAGAGAATGTAGATACCCGAATTTTGACCGTCCAGAAAGACAAAAATACTTCAAGTAACACCCAGAAATAACCCACATTTAGACATCTAATAGACAACCAAAAGTTCAGGAAACCGGAAACCCTAAAACCCACACCTAACCCTAAACCCTAGCCTGACCGGAAACCCTAACCTAAACCAGAAACCCTAACCCTAACCCTAAACCAGGCCCTGGCCCAACCCAGGAACCCCCACCTATAGAAACTCTAAACCTTAAAAACCTAGAGAAACCCCGAGTCCCTGGCAAGGGGCGGCTATCCCTAACCAGCCGCCCTCCTGGCCGACCTTGAACCGCTTCCGTGGATGGGACATAAAGCAGCATTAAATGCTGATCATTGCGGCGGGTTGTGACCTTTAGCCGCCCCATCTTGGCCGGATCAATCCAAGTAACCGACCCAAGCCACCGCTTGTCAGAGATGGGACGTTTGGCAGGTCATGATGGGGGCGACTACTAGGAAGTAGCCGCCCCATCCTGGGCGGCTAGTTAGGAATAGCCGCCCTTCACCTGGTCCTGACAGAAGAACCAGAGAATTAATGAGGGGTCTAATCAAACACACTATTAACAAAGCCACTCTTTTACCCCCTGGATATTCCCCTGCCTCTTTTTTACTATAAATAGAGGAGGTCCCAAGCCTTTAAACATCATCCACAATTCACATCCACCAATTTCCAATCCACTTGATATCAATTGACCATTCCCTTCCCCCACTAGAAATCCCTAGAGAGAGAGAGAGAAAGAGATCCCCTTTTGTAAGAGAAAAATCCATTCCCTACACAAAAACACCCTCTCATTCCACCCTCCAGAAACTTGGGCTAAACCTATCTTAGCCTCTGTCCAAGACGAAACCCATTTCCTATCGAAGTTCTGCCCAATCCAACCCAGGCCCTGGACGGCTAAACCCTAGTAACCGCCCCATACCTGACGGGTGGATCCCACTAGCCGCCCCATATCCACACCCCATTTGCACCCCTTTGTCCCAAGAGTCCTTTAGTCAAGCCCCGGAAGCAGAATAGGATTACCTGTTTTTCACCTCTGTGTATGGTATATCCGTGTCTCAGAGCGGAGACCTCACAAACTCCCCATGTAGGCGATCAAATCTAACCCAACCCTTTCCTGCTTTTAGAAAAAGCAGGTGGTGATCACACAAACCCTGGAATCCTCTTGAGCCGCTGTCGGGCGCCTCAACCAGGAACGACACCACCTTTCCAAGAAGATGATCCGACCGAGCCCGCCAGGGCACGCATCCGATCCGAATCCCCGAAGAACCCCCACACACGCACCACAGCACCCCCCATCAGATTTTTTGACACCCAACGAAATCCGACACTGACATTCCCGAGATCAGAGAGGGGCTGTCTCGGGCTCCAGTTCATCTGGAAGTGATCGGGTGAAGGAGGAGGTTGTGAGGGAGGCCGTCGGTGGGCACCAGTGTGGATGAGGGTATGGGCATGCCTTTGGTGGTTGACCCGGAGGTCGGGGGTGCTCTACTGCTGGGGTGATTGGGTACACGGGTAAAAGGAAGCGTGGGGATCGACCGGCGGTGGTCGAAGAGGTAGTTTTGGAGGTTGGGGGACCGGCCGAGGGCGCGGTTGAAGGAGTCGAGGCCGGGGGTGTTAGTGAGGGGGAGACCATCAGTGCGGAGACCGCACATATCCTAGGTGAGGTTTTCAGCGTGGATAAGGGTGGTCTGGGTGAGGGTGAGGCTAGTGCGGCGGGTGAGGAAGAGGTGAGGAGGGCCATGGGGGACTACGGGGTCTTGGCCTCTGGTGCGACAGGCACGGAGGAGACCGGGGGTATTGGGATGGAGGCCGAGGTGGCCGAGGGTGCAGACATGGGGGCCACGGAGACCGGTGGTGTTGAGACTGAGGCCGAGGAGGCCGTGTTTGAGGAAGACGAGGAGGAGGGAGACGATGATGGGATGGATGATCCTGACGAGGCCGAGGCGGACACTCCTGGGTCCACACGGGCCATGGTATTTCCTCAACCCCTTTTACTCTAGCTTTTTATTTGTGTATATATGTCTTTTGTAGTACAAATAGGTGATAGTCAGTGATATTTATATGCATTTCTAATAGGCATGCTTGTAAAATTAATCACGGTGGGATAGTAAGTATGTGAATATGGGTCTGGATTGTAGAAAAAGGGGACAATTTTCATATGTTCATCCATGTTTGTGATATGTAAAAGAAGAGAGGAATGGTATGGCTAGCATGCTTGCATGCGACATTTTTTTTGTATGCATATAGTTTTAGAGGCGTGTCTTCATATGCGTTTCATCGTGATAGAGTAAGAGGGAGTGTATGGATTTATTTCACAGGTTCAAGTATTCTTCACATGCTTAGGTGAGTTTATATAAGCATGATAGACTGTAATGAAAGAAAAGTGTGTAAGTGGTGACCCCGGTGGGATTAATGGGTTTAGTATGTGTGATCGTATAAAGAGTGTTTGCAAATAATGGGGGATGAACCTTAATGTGAAGTTTCTCAGTTTCATGCTTTTGTTTCTGATTTAGCACATGAAATTTTATCTTGCTAAGCATGGTTTCTAGATGAATTTGTAGATTCGGACCTTACCTCTCGATTCCTTTTAAACTAACCCATGTTCCTTTCGTTTCTTTTTGTAGTGGCCGAATCGTATCCGGGTTTTGTGGCACGGGATGAAGAGATGGTACGCTATCATGGGTCAAGAGGAGAGGAGTTTGGTGGATGGAGCGGGCTTCCGTTCCTTCTTTCTGATCGAGCCATTCCATGTCCACCGTCCTTACGTGGAGGCATTGGCCGAGAGATGGGATTCAGAGAGTTGCACCTTCATCCTTCCTACCAGTGCAGTGATGCCGACTCTCGACGACGTTCAACGAATCACCGGTCTTCCGGTCTCAGGGGAGGCAGTGATAGCGGCCACCCTTTCTGATTACAAGGCGCTCTTCCAGGAGTTGATCAGGGAGTGGGAGTTCGTCGAGCAGGAGCGAACGCTGAACCAGATCCCGTTGGGGCGGCTATTGGGGCAGTATGGCCTTAGGACCTTCATGCAACGCCAGAAGGGTGAAGCCGTAGCTAGCTTCGAGAGGAGACGGGAGATGGTCGAGGCGAGAGAGGCGGCCGCGTGCCCACAGAGAGCACGGAGGGAGCTTAGAGCGTTCTTTCTCTACTTCTTTGGCCGGGTCCTATTCTCGACGGCTTCTGACAAGGTCTCCTCTCATTCCTTGCTGCTGATGCGGGACTTGGAGGGCATGGAATGCTTCACTTGGGGAGCCGCGATGCTCACCCATCTCTTTGCGGAGCTCTCGAAGAAGGTGAAGCGGGCCGGGGGAAAAAATCTTGGTGGCTTCTCACCATTCCTTCAGGTATGTGCAAGCGATAAGCGAGTAGAGGGTATCTTCTTGTTGGTTTAACTCACTTGATCTTAATAATTTCCATCTTGCTTTGCAGATCTTCGGGTACGAGCACTTTACGATCGATCGCCTGACTCCGGCGCCTTTAAACCGTGCTCTCCCTTGGGCCATGAGGTGGGCGCCCCAGGGATCTTCGTGCTTACACCACCTCACTCAGTTCCGGAAAGCTTTCCGCGTCTTGACAAAGGTAGAGGTATACATTTTCTTTGAGTTTTTTTGGCTTGTATTTGATCTTCTTCCGACTAGGCGCTCTTCCTATCTTTTGATGCTTTATAGATGATGTGGAGGCTCTATACAGAGGAGGAGGACCCCGAGGAGCTGTCGCGGGATACTTGGTTGATTTATTTCAACGAGGTTGTGTTTCACGCGATCAGCTGAATCGTTCGCCAGCTTGGGTACCATCAGTGGGTGCCCGCCCCTTTGCCAAAGTGTCCCTCGATTCCTGTGGCTAGAATTCCTCGGGACACGAACCTCCCGTATGTGGCAGGATGGATGAGTCGGGGTGCCTTGGTGGAGCGCCGTCCCGAGGTGACTTCAGATGATGACTACCTGGCTTGGTATCGTCAGGAGTACGCGGGCATCCTTGGGACGATGGAGGAGGAGATCCCGAATGCCTACGTAAGTTAGAAACATTTCTCCTTTTTCTTGTTCTCTTCTTGTTTGAATATTTTCTGAGTGGTGTTGCTCTTGCAAGTTGAGTTGAATGAGCTGGAGAAGAAGCTCAAGATCGCTAATGAGCATCTCCAAGTGCGGGCTTGGCAAATAGAAGTGTTGTGGGCACAAAGGAGACGCTGTAGGACCAAGTTCGGATCCTCGAGGCTCAGGTGGATGCTCTGTCGAGAGCGAGGGCCGATTGTGCTTCCTTTTCTTCCGCTCGTCCTCCAGCTACTGCTTCTGATCGAGAGCTCGAGTTGAGGGACGAGCTGGATGTGGTTTGGAGTGAACTCCTAGCTGTACGTTTGGAGCTTGACCAGGCCAAGGAGAAGGCCGCGAGGGCCGAGGACGAGGTGGACCAGTTGATGTCAGAGAGAGATTCGAGGGAGGAGGAGATGGACCAGCTGCGGTCCGAGTTAGCTATGAGGGAGGGGGAGTCAACTATTCTAGTCCGTGAGCGGGATCTTCTTCAGTCCCGGGTGGTGGAGTTGGAGTCATCAGTCAGAATGCCTGGGGAACTGATGGGAGACCTAGTCCATTCTCTTCAAGCGGCCGGGGATAGGGATCGAGAGGCGCTCACGGTATTGGAAGCAAGGGCACGGGAGTTGGAGGAGAGATTGAGGGTGACAGAGAGGATCGGACCAGAGGGATGGAGAGTCACCTTCAACAGAGATTGGAGAGAAAAGATAGAGATATGCAATAGATTTACCTCTGGGAGGCGATTATGAGGGGGAAATTGGTTGGAGTGGGGTCTATGACCGAGGCGGATCTCGACCTTCTCCCGCTAGAGCCTGACCACTCAGTTTCTGCTTTGTTGGCTACAGGAGCCACCTTCAGTCGTGCCTCTCACCCATCCGCAACCTAGAGTCATCGGAGATATTCCAGGGCTGCCTCCTCCATCTGGGAGACTCCCGCAGTTCAGGAAGCTCCAGAGGTTCAGTCCTCTCACCAGCCACCACTCCCCTCTTAGCCAAGTCAAGATGCTCCTCCTTCGATTCAGCCTCCCGGGGATGACGATACGCCAAGGTATAGCCTTTTGAGCTTTGGTTTGAAGTAAAATAATTGTATATAGGCAAGGAATTCATGCTTTTCTTCTTTTCTTATTGACTTAGGTGATATTTTAGTGACACATAACTCGAGACTTTTGGATGTGAAGCTTTTGGTGGACCCATCTCCTCCTTACTTTTATATTTTAGTTTTTAGAAAACAATTTATGTTTATGGTCTTGGTGGGATAATTTTAAGGTTTTTTTTTTTTTGGTTTGGTATAGTTTAGCATGGATGTATTGGTTTTTAAACGGTCCCTTTGGTTTAGGGAAATGCGTATGGCATGGACGAATGAACTTTGGTGGTTTTTATACATTTAATTTATGGATGAACATATGATTTCGATATATAATTGTCCTAGTATGTTATTTATATAGGTTTTGTGTGTGAATATGTGTGTGGAATGTGTATATGCATGTTTTGGAAAGGAATATTTTGACAGGTATTCGAAGACTTGAAGAAATGATTGAGACTGGGACCGACAGGGAGTTTTTGGGTAGCAGGCAGGGGGTGGCTACTGAAAACTAGCCGCCCAGTGAGGGGCGGCTTGTTTACGTTAGCCGCCCCTTGCCTGGGTTTTTACATGGGAAAGGAGGAAGCAGGGGCGGCTAGTCCATTCTAGCCGTCTGGTGAGGGGCGGCTAGTTGGGTTTAGCCGCCCCTTGCGTGGGGCAATTTTTCTATTTCTACTACTTCTGTCTGCTGCTGCTGAAAGTCCTCATGAGTGTTTTAACCTTCAAGACCTATAAAAACATCCTTTCCATGGACCAAGTGTTAAATCCATGCAGATTGCGCCCCTGCACAGGAGCCCTTCTTGCTTGAATCGTCAGGGGCTACAATCCATCTCAAGAAAAAAGGAGAGCTAATGCGAGAAAGTAAAGTGCGGGAAACCATCCTTCGGTACACATTGAAGGGATTCCAAGTGCAAGAGTGAAGAAGTACATGTGAGAGTGGGACAATTTCTTCTCAAGCATCTGTGGAAAGACATGAAGTGAGTGTAATAGGACAATTCTAGCTTTGGTATGGAGAGTCAATTGTGATATTTCAAGGAAGTCGAATGCCTAAGTATCTTGGAAAAGGAAAATACAAGGTCATGCATGTGTGTTAATAACATAAGGGAACATTTTAGTTTTTCAATCCTTCTTTCATGCGAGAGGGCAATATTTTCAACTTTTCTAAGTAGAAGATACCATCCAGCCCTAAAAGGTACCCTTGTGGTCACTCGTGTCCAAACCAGGATTGCATTTGAAGGGTATAAGCTCTAGGTGTCGGTTTTCCAGGTTCCTGGTTCTCAAATACTTGATTATATTATTCTAAACATGCTGAAAAATCCATGAATGCAGCAGGAATCAAGTCAAATAAGCTTCATTTGGACACACTAGTCTTTAAATAAACTCATGTAAGTGTGTGTAGTTGTAATCACAGAAAAATGTCTACTTTATGTCGAAACCTCGCCTTTCCCTGCAGATATAGTTCAATTTCAAAACTCTACTGTAAAAATAAAAGGTGAGGGGGAAATGGGGCAAGAATAATATCTTCCTTTTGGGCAATATTTAGAATTGTCCCAGTCTAGCATATGTTCTACTTTCTAGGTCCCTCTGGCTTTATTCTTTTTACCACTTCTTTATTTTTGGTGGAAAGTACAATCCGGTTGTTCGGATCTGTACTGATATAGTCGTTGCCTAGGGTATACCGTGCGTAAATGCGTGAAAGCCTGCTAAAGTAGAGAGTTTAACCCGTTCACTTGGGTGTTATTTTTCTTTTGTTGGCCTCTCATTGCCTGATTTTTTTATTTGAGTGGGGGGTTCTTCTGTTTTTCACCCCGATTCTTTTCGTGCTTCCCCTCTATAAATATTTATATAGTGTCAGAGCTAGTTTTGGGACATATGCTAGGTCCATGTAACTCTTCATTTTGACCTTGGAATAATACGAGTGGGGGCGGAAATAAGGGAAGGATGCTTTGGATTTTTTTTAAAATAGTCCCAGTCTACGGGGTAGGCAATTTCTCTTCTATCAAATGAACTGATTCTTAAGTCATACATGTGTGAAGGAAATGGCATGATTGACGGATTTGAGTTTAAATAACTACAAGTTTATCTTTGGGAGTCTTACAATTCTATCATCAAGTGCTAAACGCTGGAAGTCATAGGAAGGAAGAATAATATTTCTCAAGTTTTGAAATTTTCTACGCATGAAATTTCTTTAGATAAAGTGCATTCCACGAACCTGAAACCTCGACTCTCTCGGCGTCTACCAAGCGGCAGGCATTCCCGGAGTAGGCATGGGTGATCACATAGGGTCCCTCCCATGTGGGTTGCATATTTCCTCTTGGGTGGGGCTGCCTCGATGGCATGATTTGCTTAAGCACTAACTCTCCAGTTTTGAATTTTCTTTCTATTACTTTCTTTTCGAATGCCCTTGCCACCCTTCTTTGGTAGGCCTGGGCGTGGTCTGCCACTCTTGATCTTTTCTCATATATCTTTTGTTGTTTTTCTTTTGTTTGTGTTTTTTTGTTTTTGAAAGTGTGTAAACATATATGTATAGGGGTTTGAAAGCATAAGACTTGGTAAATAAATGTTTTGATTTTTTATTTTTAGGGAAGCAGTAAACAAATATGTACATGTTTTCAAGGAAGAACATAAGCTGATAAACAAATCTTTTGATTTTGGGGATTTTTGAAAGCCTGAAACAAATATGTACAGGTTAAACTAATGGGGGGCTTACTTGAGGGGATCAGTCCTTGGTTCTTGGACTCGGGCCGCTTCCTCGAGTCGGTTCCTTTTTTATGGCCGGCTGATGTTCGGTGAGGGTCCCCTATTCCCGAATTCTTCCTCCCTGAGCCTCTTCAGGGGTCTTCCTTGCTGAAGAAGCTTTTCATCCGTGGAGCCCGATTGCCAACATGCAAGCATCTCTAACCGGATGCGCATGGCATAGACGCTCCAGTTACAGACTCGTGCTACGTTGAAGCGTGCCTCTCCCCAGATGGATATGACCCCACCGTGATACGGGAAGCGAAGGAATTGGTATCGGGTGAAAGAGACAGCTTCGATGCTGTTGAGCCATGTCCTTCCAACAATTAGAGGGTGGGGTGATCAAATGTCCATCACCATGTAGTTGACTGTGGTGGAGACGAGACTGATTTTCAGCGGGACAGTGACCAGCCCGCAAGTGTTCTTGCGCGTGCTGTCGAAGGCATAGATGAACTCGTCCGATGGTTCTAGCGTGGGGACCCTGCCTTCAAGCTTTTGGTAAGTGGAAAAGGTGAGTACGTTGGTTTCCGCTCCTGTGTCGATGATAATATGCTTGAATTCTCTCCCTCCGAGTGTGGCAGTGATTGCGAGAGGTGCGGAGCGTGCTCCGGCCTTTGCGACTTCATGGGAGAGGAAGAGAATCTGGTTGGGCTCCATGTGGTTGTTCACTGAGTTCATGGTCCCGACCATCTCCTCCGAGGGGTAGTCACTGTTATAGGGGGACCTAGGTGGGCTACCACCTTCATCCTTGCCTCCTGGGCGTAGGGCTAGTGTGAACATGTTGTGCATTGCCCAGTTGTTTTCATTTTCATATTGGAGGTGTGTCTCTCCCTAAACTATTATTATGTGGCCCATGAATGGCAGCCGGAGGCATTGGTGTCGGGGGGAGCAGATGGCCTGGATGCTGTCCAGCCATGGTCGCCCTAGCATCAAGGGGTACCGGGTGTTGATGTCAACCACGAAGCACGCTACCTCGCAGTTCAAAGGTTCGACAGCTAGCTCGAATATCTCGGGGCCAGGGAGAGTCTTCCCGGTATGATTGAAAGCTTGAATAATAGAGTGGGCCGGTTGGACGGAAGGGCGGCCTAGTCCGATTATCTTCTGGTAGGTGGAGCATGTCATTATATTCATCCCTGACCTTGGGTCCACGAAGATATTGTTCAGCCGCAACATCTGAAGTCGTCTGCGGATGTGTAAGGGGTATACCCGCAGTCTTGAATCTGGGAGGTCTTTATCGGTAAAAGAGATGGTCATCGGGTGGCTGTAGATATCCCAATTTTGACTGTCCAGAAAGACAGAAATACTTCAAGTAACATCCGGAAATATCCCACTTTTGGACATCCAGTAGAGAACCAAAATTCAGGAAACCGGAAACCCTAACCCTAGCCCTAAACTAAACCTAGCCAGAAACCCTAACCCTAGCCCTAAACTAAACCTAGCCAGAAACCCTAACCCTAGCCCTAAACTAAACCTAGCCAGAAACCCTAACCCTAGCCCTAAACTAAACCTAGCCAGAAACCCTAAACCCCACCCAAACCAGAACCCCACCTAGAGAAACCCTAAAACACCCAAAAAAAACCAAGTCCCTGGAAAATGGGCGGCTAGACATAACTAGCCGCCCCATACCAGGCGGCTAGTTTCAACTAGCCGCCCCCCTAACCGCCCCCTCTTGGCCGGATCAATCCAAGTGACCGACCCAAGCCACCGCTTGTCAGAGATGGGACGTTTGGCAGGTCATGATAGGGGCGGCTACCAGAAAGTAGCCGCCCCATCCTAGGCGGCTAGATAGAACTAGCCGCCCTTCACCTGGTCCTGACAGAAGAACCAGAGAATTAATGAGGGGTCTAATCAAGGACAACCCACTCCATTACCCCCTTAACATTCCCCTGCCTCTCTTTTACTATAAATAGAGGGGGTCCCAAGCCCAAATACAACAATCCCAACATCCATCAATCCATCCCCAATTCATACACAACAAGAATCATCCAATCCCCTTCCCACTAGAAATCCCAAGAGAGAGAGAGAGCCCCTTTTGTGAGAGAACTATCCATTCCCCACAAAAAAAAACCCTCTCATCCCACTCTCCACAAACCCGGGCTAAACCTAGCTTAGCCTCTGTCCAGAACCCCACCCATTTCCTATCAAAGTTCTGCCCAATTCCTCCCAGACCCTGGATGGCTAACCCTATCTAGCCGCCCCATGCCTGACGGCTGAAACCCATTAGCCGCCCCATATAAACACCCCATATCCACACCCCTTTGTCCCAAGACTCCATTAGTCAAGCCCGCAAGCAGAATAGGATTACCTGTTTTTCACCTCTGTGTACGGTATATCCGTGTCTCAGAGCGGAGACCCCACAAACTCCCCACGTAGGCAATCAAATCCGACCCAAACCCTTTCCTATTTTTAGAAAAAGCAGGTGGCGATCACAAACCCTCTTGAATCCTCTTGAGCCGCTGTCGGGCGCCTCAACCAGGAACGGAACCCTCACCCCTTCCGAGAAGACGATCCGAACGAGCCCGCCACGGCACGCATCAGATCCGAATCCCCGAAGAACCCCCACACACGCGGAAGAAACACCGTCTTTTCCCACGCCGACAAAATCTGGCGATCACGGTGGGACCTCCCTCGTGAAAAACAACAAAAGGTAATCCTCTTCTGCCCCCTTTACAAGCTTGACTAGAATGCTATCAACCCTCTAGGAAGGTTAGAGTTTCTAACTCCTTGAATTAAATCATCTTCTACTGTGCATTATAACATCCTTTATTGCTTTGTAAGCCGCACACAGCTGCGCAATCCTTTACTACTTTTGTAAGTCGCACACAGCTGCGCAATCCTTTACTGCTTTTGTAAGTCGCACACAGCTGCGCAATCCTTTACTGCTTTATTTACTGCTTTCAATCTGCATTCATCCCCACTCCACGTCATGGAATCCCACATAGAAGAGGAGATATTAGAGGAAAGGAATCACCAAGAGGGTCAGGCCACACAGTTCCTGACCCATCTAGAGGAAAGGATGGCTAGTCTAGGGTATCAAACGGTAGAGGACATGTTTCATGACCTCACTGACTACCGTCATGCCAAGACCTTGAGACAGGAAACCCCTGTCGAAACCCCCAAATCCACTCCCAAAGCTCCATCCACACCCAGCTGCTCGGTCAATCCGAGCATTTTTTCATTCGCCCCCCTTCCCCCGCAAATCCAAAATTCCCAGTTGTTTCCACCCCAGGCCCTTACCAGGCCACCTACAACCCGGGACTGGCAAACAGCCCACCCAGGGGAGAAACGCTGGATGAAACCATCCGGAGAATCCTCTCTGAGACTGGTCCCTCCGCCCCCAAGCACATGTCTCTACATAACCTGAGACAAATCCCATAAGTCCACCTACCGGAGGGATTCAAAGTCCCCAAATTCCGCTGGTACAACGGTCGTGGAGACCCAGATATCCATTTAACTGCATTTTATCTTGATGCTCACCCCTTTCTAGATAATCAACCCCTGCTGGTCTTCCTCTTCCAGAAATCATTGGAAGGAGAGGCACTACAATGGTTCTCCACCCTCCCCGTAGATCACTTATCAAACTTCTCGGCTGTAAGCGAGAAGTTCTTGGGCCGCTACGGTTACCAGAGGATCAGAACCCCCTCTATTTCCGACCTAACCGTAGAGAAAATGAGGCCGAGGGAGGAATTCGAACAATACGTGTCTCGGTGGCACACCCTTATCCACCGAACAGGCCTGCAACTCACAGAATGTCAAGAAATTGACATGATGTTGTAGAGCCTGAGTCCAAAGCTCCGTACGAGCCTTTCGTACGGAGACTGCACTACGTATCAACTTCTGATTGACCGCCACAACAGGATTTCCCGTTGTGCAGCCCCAGTAGTCCAAACCCAGTCCCCACCTATCAGCCATAGGGTTGGACAACCGCCTCGTAAGGCACAAACCCCCACGGTAGAGGGGATCATTAGCCAAGTATCGGCACTCTACCCGATCGGAGCGCGAGTTCCTGACTGAGGAATAGCTCCGAGACAGTACACGCCTGACTAATCTGGATATGCGCCGCCTCGGCAAGCGAATCAAAATTTTACCCCTCGATCAGTACCCGTCCCCGTGCCTGTAGATACCCCAATTTTGACCATCCAGAAAGACAGAAATACTTCAAGTAACACCTGGAAATATCCCACTTTTGGACATCCAGTAGAGAACCAAAATTCAGGAAACCAGAAACCCTAACCCTAGCCCTAAACTAAATCTAGCTAGAAACCCTAACCCTAGCCCTAAACTAAACCTAGCCAGAAACCCTAGCCCTAGCCCTAAACGAAACCTAGCCAGAAACCCTAAACCCCACCCAAACCAGAACCCCACCTAGAGAAACCCAAAAAAACCAAGTCCCTGGAAAATGGGCGGCTAGACATAACTAGCCACTCCCCTACCCGCCCCCTGGCCGACTTTGGACCAGTTCCCTGGATGGGACATAAAGCAACATTAAATGCTGATCATTGCGGCAGGTTGTGACCTGTAGCCGCCCCCTCTTGGCCGGATCAATCCAAGTGACCGACCCAAGCCACCGCTTGTCAGAGATGGGACGTTTGGCAGGTCATGATAGGGGCGGCTACCAGAAAGTAGCCGCCCCATCCTGGGCGGCTAGATAGAACTAGCCGCCCTTCACCTGGTCCTGACAGAAAAACCAGAGAATTAATGAGGGGTCTACTCAAGGACAACCCACTCCATTACCCCCTGGACATTCCCCTGCCTCTCTTTTACTATAAATAGAGGGGGTCCCAAGCCCAAATACAACAATCCCAACATCCATCAATCCATCCCCAATTCATACACAACAAGAATCATCCAATCCCCCTTCCCACTAGAAATCCCAAGAGAGAGAGAGAGCCCCTTTTGTGAGAGAAATATCCATTCCCCACAAAAAAAAACCCTCTCATCCCACTCTCCACAAACCCGGGCTAAACCTAGCTTAGCCTCTGTCCAGAACCCCACCCATTTCCTACCAAAGTTCTGCCCAATTCCCCCAGACCCTGGACGGCTAACCCTATCTAGCCGCCCTATTCCTGACGGCTGAAACCCATTAGCCACCCCATATCCACACCCCTTTGTCCCGATACTCCTTTAGTCAAACCCGGAAGCATAATAGGATTACCTGTTTTTCACCTCTGTGTACGGTATATCCGTGTCTCAGAGCGGAGACCCCACAAACTCCCCACGTAGGCGATCAAATCCGACCCAAACTCTTTCCTATTTTTAGAAAAAGCAGGTGGCGATCACAAACCCCCTTGAATCCTCTTGAGCCGCTGTCAGGCGCCTCAACCAGGAACGAAACCCACACCCCTTCCGAGAAGACAATCCGAACGAGCCCGCCAGGGCACGCATCTGATCCGAATCCCTGAAGAACCCCCACACACGCACACGCGCTCACCGCGTACCCCGCCGGGATCCCCTCCGACACATCCGACACATTCGGAGGCCTTCCCGACGGTACCGACAAAATCTGGCGATCACGGTGGGACATCCCTCGTGAAAAACAACGAAAGGTAATCTTCTTCTGCCCCCTTTTACAAGCTTGACTAGAATGCTATCAACCCTCTAGGAAGGTTAGAGTTTCTCACTCCTTGAATTAATTCCTCCTCTACTGTGCATTATAACATCCTTTATTGCTTTGTAAGCCGCACACAGCTGCGCAATCCTTTACTGCTTTCGTAAGTCGCACACAGCTGCGCAATCCTTTACTGCTTTCGTAAGTCGCACACAACTGCGCAATCCTTTACTGCTTTCAATCTGCATTCATCCCCACTCCACGGCATGGAATCCCACATAGAAGAGGAGATATTAGAGGAAAGGAATCACCAAGAGGGTCAGGCCACACAGTTCCTGACCCATCTAGAGGAAAGGATGGCTAGTCTAGGGTATCAAACGGTAGAGGACATGTTTCTTGACCTCGCTGACTACCGTCATGCCAAGACCTTGAGACAGGAAACCCCTGTCGAAACCCCCAAATCCACTCCCAAAGCCCCATCAACACCCAGCTGCTCGGTCAATCCGAGCATTTTTTCATTCGCCCCCCTTTCCCCCGCAAATCCAAAATTCCCAGTTGTTTCCACCCCAGGCCCTTACCAGGCCACCTCCAACCCGGGACTGGCAAACAGCCCTCCCAGGGGAGAAACGCTGGATGAAACCTTCCGGAGAATCCTCTCCGAGACTGGTCCCTCCGCCCCCAAGCACATGTCTCTACATAACCTGAGATAAATCCCGTCAGTCCACCTACCGGAGGGATTCAAAGTCCCCAATTTCCACCGGTACAACGGTCGTGGAGACCCAGATATCCATTTAACTGCATTTTATCTAGATGCTCGCCCCTTTCTAGATAATCAACCCCTGCTAGTCTTCCTCTTCCAGAAATCATTGGAAGGAGAGGTACTACAATGGTTCTCCACCCTCCCTGTAGATCACTTATCGAACTTCTCGGTTGTAAGCGAGAAGTTCTTGGGCCGCTACGGTTACTAGAGGATCAGAACCCCCTCTATTTCCGACCTAACGATAGAGAAAATGAGGCCTAGGGAGGAATTCGAACAATACGTGTCTCGGTGGCGCACCCTTGTCCACCGAACCGGCCTGCAACTCACAGAATGTCAAGAAATTGACATGATGTTGCAGAGCCTGAGTCCAGAGCTCCGTACGAGCCTTTCGTACGGAGACTGCACTACGTATCAGCTTCTGATTGACCGCCACAACAGGATTTCCCGTTGTGCAGCCCTAGTAGTCCAAACCCTGTCCCCACCTATCAGCCATAGGGTTGGACAACCGCCTCGTAAGGCGCAAACCCCCATGGTAGAGGGGATCATTAGCCAAGTATCGGCACTCTACCCGAACGGAGCGCGAGTTCCTGACCGAGGAACAGCTCCGAGACAGTACACGCCCGGTTCATCCGGATATGCGCCGCCTCGGCAAGCGAATCAAAATTTTACCCCTCGATCAGTACCCGTCCCCGTGCCGACACGACAGAACCCCACAGTCCAAAATTTCCCACTCCAGAGCCCTATAATCCAGAGCCAAACTCAAACTCGGGCTCCCTTTTACTCTGCTCCCCCAAGAGCACAAAATCCAACCCCTAGGCAGCCCATACGAAGCTCTTATAACGAGGTTAGACCTCCCGCATCCTACGACCAAAGACGAATGGGAAAGAGGGACTCTTACCCTCCCCTCCCAAAAACTTTAACTAAGATCTTTAGGGTAATGTTGGACACAAATAGTATCTCCCTCCCCGACGCCAGGCCTTCACTACCCGGGGCCAGCACGGCACGTTACTGTCAATATCATCAACAATATGGCCATACCGTAGAACAATGCATTGTTTTTCGGGACTTCGTTTATGATCTTAATGATGACTGGCGCCTTGACTGGGCCATGATCAAAGGCCATCTGAGCCAGGGAAATCCCCAAGCACCCAAGCCACTTGGCATATTAACTGACCCCTTGCCAGGTCACACCCAAGCCTCCACATCTAGAGCCCACGCGGTCAACATGATCAGGAGAGGGCGACAACCATCGCCAAAACCAAGCAGCTCGGAAGATGCTACTGATGGCAGCCTATCCGAAGAGTCCGAGGAGGAAGAGCAGAACGAGCCCTTCCAGCTGAACCTCGACGACCATGACCTCGCCATACTCTATGGCGAAGAAGAAGACGCAGTTCTCGCCCTGCCCGCGGTCATCGACATCGAGTCCGACGAAAGCGGACTAGAGAACCCGGAAGAAGAAGAAGAAGAGCCGTTTGAGGAGATCTCCGAAGGAGCCAGCGAAGGACCCGAAGGAGGGGAATGTACGTCGGATGATCTGCATCCGGACGACAACGGGTCCTCCAAGAGTACCGACACTGTCAATGGCCCCCGCCACCCAATGACCATTTCATTCATTGACCAAGACCTCCCGGATCCCAGACTGCGAGTCTACCCCCTACACATCCGCGTACGACTCCAAATGATGTCGCTAAACAACATCTTTGTAGACCCAGGGTGAGGAATGAACATAATGACGTGCTCCACCTATCAAAAGATACCCGGATTAGGCCGTCCTCCCGTCCACCTGGCCCACCATACTATTCAAGCTTTCAACCATACCGGGAAGACTCTCCGCGGCCCCGGAACATTCGAGCTATCTGTCGGCCCTCTTATCTGTGAGGTAGCCTGCTTCGTGGCCGACATCGACACAAGGTACCCATTGATGTTGGGGCGACCATGGTTAGACAGCATCCAAGCTATCTGTTCCCCCCGACACCAATGCCTTCGACTGCCCTTCTTAAGTCATATCCTAACAATCTGGGGAGAGGCGCGCCTCCAGTATGAGAACGAGATCAATTGGGCGATACATAATATGTTCACACTAGCCCTACGACCGGGGAATGAGGATGAAGGTGATAGCCCACCTGGGTCCGCTTACAACTATCCCTCAGAAGAAACGGCCAGGACCCCGCATCCACCAAGCAATCTTGCGGAGCCCAACTCGATCACCTTCCTCCCCCAAGAAGTCGCAAAAGCCGGAGCACGCTCCGCACCCCTCGCAATCACTGCCATACTTGGAGGGAGGGAATTCTGACATATCCTCGTTGACACGGGAGCGGAAACCAACGTTCTTACATATTCCGCCTACCAGAAGCTAGAAGGCAGGGTTCCAAGGTTGGAGCCCTCGGACGAATACATTTATGCCTTCGACAGCACGCGCAAGAACGCTTGCGGATTGGTCACACTCCCACTGAAGATCGGCCCAGCCTCCACCATCGTTAACTGCATGGTGATGAACATACAATCACCCCACCCTTTGATTGTTGGGAGGACATGGCTTAACAGCATCGAAGCTGTCTCATCCACCCGACACCAATCTCTTCGCTTCCCGTACCGCGGGAAAGTAGTATCCATATGGGGAGAAGCACGCTTTAACGAGACGCGGGCCCGGCATTGGAGCGTCTGTGCCATGCGCATCCGGCTAGAGGTGCTCGCATGTTGGCAACCAGGCGCCACAGACGAAGAACTGCTACATCAAGGGAGGCCCCTAAAGAGACTCAGGGAGGGAGAATTTGGGAACAGGGGACACACACCAGACATCAGCCGGCCATCAAAAAGAAGCCGACCCGAGGAGGCAATACAAATTCATGAACCAGGTACCGATCCTCCCTGGTAAGTTTTCAAATCCTGTACATAGTTTACAGCTTTCCTAAAAACCAAAAAAAAAACTCAAAATATTTGTTTATCAGCTTTCACTTCCAAATCAAACCCTGTACATATTTGTTTCCTGCTTTTATCACAACAAACGAAAAATCAAATATTTGTTTACCAGCTTTCGCTTTCAACGTTCTATACATATCTGTTTTAAGCTTTCCGAAATATTTATCCATCAGTTTTGGCATCCTATGCAACTTTACTTCCATGTTATTCAAAAACTAAAAGTTTTGCTTCCAAAATTTTTTCCATGCTTTCCTTCAAAACAAAAATATATTTTCCAAAGTTCTTTCCATGCTTTCCTTCAAAACAAAAATATATTTTCCAAAGTTCTTTCCATGCTTTCCTTCAAAAACAGAAATATATTCTCCAAAGTTCTTTCCATGCTTTCCTTCAAAACAAAAATGTTTTCCAAAGTTTTCATACTTCCTCCAAAACCCAAAAAAAAAAAAGACGAGAAGAGATTAAGAGCGGCAGACCATGCCCAGGCCTACCAAAGAAGGGTGGCAAGGGCATTTGAAAAGAAGGTGATAAAAAGAAAATTCGAAATCGGGGAATTAGTATTTAAGCAAATCATGCCATCAAGACAGCCTCACCCAAGAGGAAAGCTGCAACCCACATGGGAGGGACCCTATGTGATCACCCATGCCTATTCCGGGAATGCCTACCGCCTGGTAGATGCCGAAGGAGTCGAGGTTCCAGGTTCGTGGAATGCACTTTATCTAAAGAAATTCCATGCATGAAAAGCTTTCAATACTTAAGAACTATTATTCTTCCTTCCTGCAATTTCCAGCGTTTAGTACTTGATGATAGAATTATAAGACTCTCAAAGATAAACTCGTATCTATTTGAACACATTTCCACCAAATCATGTAATTCCCTTCACACACGTATAACTGGACTAGATTTGCCTGATAGAAGAAAAATTGCTACCCCGTGGACTGGGACAATTTAAAACTCCCCAAAGCAAAACATCCCTTATTTCGCCCCGCTCGTATTAACCCTAGGTCAAAATGAGGAGTTACCCGGACCTAGCATATGTCCCAAAAACTGGCTCTGGCACTATATAAACACTTCTAGAGGGGAAGCATGAAAAGAATCGGGGTGAAAAACAGAAGAGCCCCCCCTCAAATCAATACAAACAAAAAAAAAAACAAAAAAAAAGAGAAAATCAGGCAAGGAGAGGCCAAACACCCAAGTGAACGGGTTAAACTCTCTATTTAGCAGGCTTTCACGCCTTTACGCACGGTATACGCTAGACAACGGCTGTACCAGTACAGATCCAAACAACGGATTGTACTTTCCACCCAAAAATAAAGAAGTGGTAAAAAGAAGAAAGCCAGAGGGACCTAGGAAGTAAGACATGTGCTAGACTGGGACAATTCTAAAATATTGCCCGAAAGGAAGATATTACTCTTACCTCATTCACCCCCTCCCCTTTTATTTTTCGCAATGGGGGTTCAAAATTGAGCTATGTCCACCGGGAAAAGCGAAATTTTGACCAAGGGTAGATCACGTCCAGGTTTACACCTACACACACACTCACATGAGTTCACTTAGAAACTTGCCTATCCAAAGGAAGCTTATTTGACTTGACTCTTGGTACATTCATGGATTTTTCAGCATGTTTAGAATAATACGATTAAGCATTTGAAAACCATGAACCTAGGAAAATCGACACCTAAGGCTTATACCTCTCAAATACAATCCTGGTTAGGACATGAGTGACCGCAAGGGCTCCTCCACGGGGACTTGATGGTGTCTTTTACTTATGAAAATCAAGAACATTGCCCTCTCACATAAAAAGTCATTGAAGAACTAAAATGCCCCTTTATGCCACTTATACTTACGCATAAGCTTGCATTTTCCTTTTCCAAAACACTTTGGCATCCGATTTTCTTGAAATATTAAAGTTAACCCCCCCCCCCCCGAATATTAAAATTGTCCCCAATCATATGAGAATTGTCCCCACAAAATTTAGAATCGTCCCCACTCATATGAGAATTGTCCCCACTCACTTCATGCCCTTCCGCACATACGTTAGAAGAAATTGTCCCACCTTTTACATACCTAAAAGTTTTTCTTCGCTCACGCACTTGGAATCCCTTCCTTGCACACTAAGGCATGGTCTCCCGCACGTTATTTTCTCGCATTATATTTCCATTCCACCTTAAGATGGATTGTAGCCCTTGACGATTCAAGCAAGAAGGGCTCGAAAGTCAGTGCAGGGGCGCGATCTGGACAGAACACTTGGTCCATGGAAAGAATGTTTTTATAGGTCTCGAAGGTTAAAGCACTCAGGAGGACTTTCAGCAGCAGCAGACAAGAAGCAAAACCAGAAAATTGTCCCAGGCAGGGGGCGGCTAAACCCGACTAGCCGCCCCCCTGGAGACGGCTAGTTTATACTAGCCGCCCCTGCTCCCTGCCCTTCTTGTCCAGGTAAAAAACCCAGGCAAGGGGCGGCTAAATACAAGTAGCCGTCCCTCACTGGGCGGCTAAACGCGAGTAGCCGCCCCTCACCTGCTGCCCCATCTGCCCTGTCAGTCCCAGTCTCAATCAACTCTTCAACTCCTTTGAATACCTGTCGAAGCATTCTTTTCCCAAACATGCATACACACATTTTAGACATATTTATACACAAAACCTGTATCAATACCATGCTATAATGATTATATATTAGAACTCTGCATCCATCCATAAAATCAAAACTTATAAACACCAAATTCATTCATTTACACACGCATACACATCCCTATAGACTAAGAAGGCTTTCTAAGACACTAAACATCCATGTTAAGGCTACTCTAAACCATGCATACAAAACCAGAAATTAAATTATCCCACCAAAACCATAAGCGTAAATTGTCTGCTAAACATTTAAAATATAGAAGGTAAGGAAGTGGTAGGTCCACCAAATACTTCAAATCCAAAGCCTTGAGTCGTGCATCATCGAAATATCACCTAAAACAAAAACAAAAAAGAAGAAAAGCATGAATTCATCGCATATATACTATTCTTCTGCCTAAAACCAAGACACAAAGGAGCTTTACCTCGGCGTATCATCATCCCCGGGAGGCCGAATCGAAGGAGGAGCGTCCTGGCCTGAAGGAAGTGGCGGCTGAGGGGAAGACTGAACCTCTGGAGCATCGGGATCAGCGGGAGTCTCTCGAACCGAAGACGCAGCCCTTGCGTATATCCCACGACTCCGAGACGCTGAAGGACGAGAAGCACGGCTGAAGGTAGCCCCGTGGCCAAGGAAGCCGAGAGAGAATGGTCAGGCTCAAGTGGAAGAAGGTCGAGGTCCGCCTCGGTCATCGAGCCCCCGCCAACCAATTTCCCCCTCATAGTCGCCTCCCAGAGGAGGACCTGCTGAATATCTCTATCTCTACGTTCCAACCTCCCTCGAAGACGCGTCTCCACTGCTCTCAACCTCTCCTCGAGCTCCCGTGATCTCGCCTCAGCAGCCGGAGCCTGTCCTCGCTCGATCGAAGTGCCTCCCGATCTCTATCCCCGGCCGCCTGGAGAGAACGAAGCAAATCCCCCATCAAACCCCCGGGAACTCCCACCGAGGCCTCCAACTCTGACACCCTCGCCTGGAGGGAGTCCCTCTCGCGGCCTAGGGTGATGAACCCCTCCTCTCTCAAGGCTACCATGGACCTCAGCCGGTCCACCTCCTCCTTAGCCCGAGAAGCCCTGCCCCTCGCCTGGCCCAACTCCATCCTTGTGGCCGTCAACTCATTCCGGGCCACATCCAACTCCCTCGTCAATTCGAGCTCTCGCTCGGACACCATGGAAGGAGGAGGAGCGGAAGAAGAAGAAGCGTCGTCGGCCCTCGCTCTTGACAGAGCATCCACCTGAGCCTCGAGGACCCGGACCTGGTCCTGCAATCGCCCTCTCTGTGCCCGCAAGGCCTCTATATGCCGGACCCGCGTTTGGAGGTGCTCACTAGCAGTCTTGAGCCTCTTCTCCATCTCATTTAACTCGACCTACAAAAAAAAACAAACAACATCAGTCAGCAAAATACTCGAGCAGAAGAGAAGAAGAGAAAAGAAAAGAAGAGGAGAAAGACTTACATAGGCGTCCGGGACCTCCACCTCCATAATCCCAAGGATGCTGGCATATTCCTGGCGGTACCAAGCCATATACTCCTCACTGCTAACCACCTCAGGACAGCGCTCCACCAAGGCGCCTCGGCTCATCCATCCCGCCACGTACGTCGCGTAGTTCCTCGGGAGATTCGTGTCTCGAGGAATCCCAGCCACCGGGATCAAGGGGCGCTTCGGCAGGGGATCGGGTGTTAGACCTGTGTCATTTAGAGTCCTAATTTCGATCGAAGTCGCTAAAATTTTTGGTTTTTAGCTACCTAGTGGGGTTGAGGACTCTGATTGAAGATATAACTGCATATTATGGGTCCTGGTACTGTTTAGTACTGCCCATAAAATTTTCGTTTAATTCTGATAACGTTTTTGGAATTATGCAGTTTTGGATTGGGCATTCGGATTTGATTTTGTTAAAATCCAAGATGAAGAGATAAAAATCCGATATTATTACGAGATGTTCAGTTTTGAGATAGCTTCCATATAGAAGTAGAATTGGATCAACTGGATTCGTATATCAAAAGATATGGGTATTTTTCCATGTATACCCCGAAGTTGAGAAATCCAGGCAGCAGCCCTGTAAGATGTTTAACCTAGATTTCGAAATAGCTGGAGGGGTTATTTGATCTAGATGTAAACATGAAAGTTGTAGATAATCGTCTTATCTTTCAAATGCCACTGGAATCATGCAATTCCGAGCTGTATTGAGGAAGTTATGGCTGTTTAAGTGAAGGTTGCGCAGAGGTTTTAAGTCCGAGGATGACTTGGTCATTTACTCGACCTTTGCTTATTTAACCCCCAAATGTGCACGAGTTCAGCCTCTGTTTGAGCTCTCTTTTGCTCTGGTCCAGCCCTTTGAAGTGTGTTTTGGGTGGAGGAGAAGGAAGAGATGGTGATGGAGAAGGAGCCCTTGATGGAGGAAGTGAAGGAATCAAGGTTTGTGTGTGAATGTTGTGTTGTTGTTTCTCATCTTCTCCTCCCCTAGCTGATCCATTGCTTTCCCTCCCCCTTTTGATAACAGCACCCCAAGTGTTTGTGTTTATGTCTAAGTGAGGGAGATGAAGAAGGAGTGCTTGGTTGTTGGTGGAGCAAGAAGTAGAAGTAATCAAGGTTAGTATGTGTGCATGTGAGAGGAGTTGTTGTTCCTTCCCTTCTCCATCCCCTACCCCCCTCATGATCTCCCATTTCCCCCTATTTTCAGCATGTGGAAGAGCTCCCACGTTGAGGCGGTGGTGGCGGTCGAGGTGGTTGCGGGTGTGCTTGCGAGCCCCCACACCTCCCCCTTCCTTTCCCCTCTTTTGGTGAGTTTTCTCTCCTCCTAAAGTTGGTTTAAAATGCATGTGGGGGTGCTTGGGGAGGGCTTGCATGGGTGTTATGTGTTGTGTATGTGTGCACACCACTTGTTTGTGAGTATGTGTGAGTAAACCATATATACATATTCTTCTCCTCTTACCAATGGGAGTCCTCATGCATCACCTAAACTTGTGTTTGTGTACTAAAGGGGCATGGGATTGACGCATTGGTACACTCGAGATCACATAAGAGGTATGCGGGGGCTGCGGGTGCGCGCTCGGCGTGCTTGCATGCGTGCGGAGTGCGCGGGAAGCGTGCATGAGGTGCTCGCATGCGTGCGGAGTGCGCGGGAAGCGTGCATGAGGTGCTCGCATGCATGCGGAGTGCGCGGGAAGCGTGCATGAGGTGCTCGCATGCGTGCGGAGTGCGCGGGAAGCGTGCATGAGGTGCTCGAGATCGTGCTTGACGTTGTTCGATGCGTGCGGAGTGCGTGGGCAGCGTGCACGGGGTGCTCGAGGGCGTGCTTGGCCTTGCCCGATGCGTGCGGAGTGTGCGGGCAGCGTGCACGAGGTGCTCGAGGGCGTGCTTGGCCTTGCCCGATGCGTGCGGAGTGTGCGGGCAGCGTGCACGAGGTGCTCGAGGGCGTGCTTGGCCTTGCCCGATGCGTGCGGAGTGCGTGGGAAGCATGCACGAGGTGCTCGAGGACGTGCTTGACGTTGTTTGATGCGTGCGGGGTGCATGGGCAGCGTGCACGGGGTACTCGAGGGTGTGCTTGCGGCGCTCAGACGCGTTCGGAGTGCTTCGTGGTGTCGAGCAGCTTGTTATAGCCAAATGCAACCATGGGATGATCCTTGGCAGATTGATTTCAGGCTTCGGATTCAACTCGTCGCTCTCTTCCGTTTCGCGAGCCGTGCGCTCGTTAGGTGAGTGGTTTGATTCCAACCCTTCCGGGAGCGCTCGAGGCACGTAGACGTGCTTCGCGCTTCCATGGGGCTTTAATTGCACCCTAAATATGCTAGATATTATGCATGCTAGGTTGTATAGCTCGTATATTGTGTAGAACCCCTATTCTACCTTATACTTGCCTCTGTATTGTATAGAATATGGCATGACTTAGGTAATTTTGATTGAATGACTACCCCTATTTATCAAGGATGTTTAACTTGGGTTAATAACGGGTGTATGCGTAATATTCCTCCGATTTAGGACTCGAGGGTGTGGTATAGTTGTTGCACCCATCTGTTGGGGCAAAACTATGACCAGCTCGAGAGAGGATGAGGCATTCCCTCTCCCTCGCCCTCCTTCTCTTCGCGAACCGAGTGAGTAGATGTAGTTCCTACTTGACTCGGGTTTGCTTGGAATTATTGGCATGCACCTGTTGTTGCGCAGATCGCGCTTAACCCTTTCCTTCTAGGTTGGTTTTATCCAATGTATATTAGGTTGTAATTTGTGTGTGTTTATCTGTTTGATGCCATGTATGCATGTTTAAGTAGGTCATCGTTGGGTAGTTAATTGCATATATATATATATATATATGCCGATATGGCCATGATTCTTGTCTAATGTGTTAGACAAGTGTATGACCTCTTGTGGGGTCATACCATGGTTTTGACACTTATAATTAAATGTCTTCCCCGCATCTGAGTTATGCGCCCTGGAGGGAATTCATGAGAATTCGTTGCGCTTAATCGGTGTTTGATGACCGATGACGACGGATCCAAGAGGATCGTATTCGCGAGCGTAGATTGTTTTTCCCCTTCGTTGGATCCGTGTAGGAACTTCCCGGCGTTGGAAACGCTGTCCTGGCACCGGGCTCCCATTTGTAGGTACCATCGCTTCGGTCGAGAGTGTACTGATCGTGGGAGTATGTCAGGTAGAGGCTACCCGGGGAAAGGGCTACCGGTGGACCAAGGGCTTAGAACAATCGACCTCTTCCCCAAGATCCTATGACACCCGTCGGGGTGAGGGTGAGGGTGTTGGCGTGAGTGGGGTGGGGTCGCGTTGATACTCGACCCGTCAGTTTGTATAGATGGTTTTCCCGTGGGGTTTGCGCTGCGAGCATGAGTTATCGTTTTTCCCCTTCGTTGGATCCGTGTAGGAACTTCTCGGCGTACCATTGCTGTCTTGGCACCGGGCTCCCATCTGTAGGTACCATCGCTGTGGTCGACAGTGTACTGATCGTGGGAGTATGTCAGGCAGAGGCTACCCGGGGAAAGGGCTACCGGTGAACCAAGGGCTTAGAAACGATCTAGTCTCTTCCCAAGAGACTGGGTCACCCCTTTTGGGGTGAAGGTGAGGGATTGGTACAGTTACTTCCGACAACCTAGGTCACCCTTCGGAGGTGAGGGTGTTGGTGTGAGTGTTGTGGGCTCGAGTTGATACTTGACCCACCAGCTTGAGTGATTGGCTTTCCATAGGGTTCGCGCTGCGAACAAGTAGTGTTTCCTCCCAATATCGTCGTATACCAGGGTCCCGACGTAGAAGCTGCCCTGACAGAGGACTCCCACTGGTAGGTACTCCCGATGCATTCGGCAGATGTACTGGTCAGGGGAGTGTACCAGGTGAGGCTACACAAGGGTGGACCACCGGACGATGTTGCAAGCTTGAATTATCGTTCTCCCCTTCGCCGGATCCGTGTGGATGCTTCCTAGGTACGAGCCGCCCTGGGTGGACCCCCACCTGTAGGTACCATCGATGCGTTCGACAGTGTACTGACCGTGACCGGCTCCAGGTAGAGGCTGCCTGGGAGAGCGCTACCGGATGACGAACGGTGTAGAACAGCAAGTTGTCCTTCGAGTCCCTAGACTCACCCCTGTGGGGGCTAGGGCGAGGGCAGGGTAGGGTCGCACCGCCGTGTGACCTTGTTAACCGTTGGGTTTCTACCCATGGTTTCCTTGATAGGTGATTGCCTTAGGATCGAATGTTGGTGTTGGTGTTTGGTTTCTGACCACTCACTGAGCTTGTAGCTCACCCCTCGCTTATGTTTTTCCCCAGTTGACGCTGAGTCGGATCCAAGAGAAGAGCTCCCCTGGCGCCATCCGAGTAGGAGACCTACGTTCGCGTTGGATGTCTTGCGAGTCAGAGGCTATCAGCATTCCCTTTTCATTGTATGTATTATACTTGTGCTTGTGCACGGTATGTAGACTGTTGATGTCAGTTATTGTATATATTGGCTCTCACAGGACAGTTGATTGTGTACTCTAGTCTGTAATATGTCTTTGAATTACAGACTTAGTCATTTGAGCTTCCGCTTTTTGTATATATTTGATGTCAGTTACTTGTGTATTGCCTTTTTCTTGTGGAGTATTTATTTGACCTCGTGTATGGATTACTGATATCATTTATATATTTGCCACGTCTCGGGGACGGCCGCCCTGGGGCGTGACATCGGGCACCCGTGCCGACACAACAAAACCCGATAATCCAAAGTTCCCCGGTCCAAAACCCTGTAATCTCAAGTCAAGGCCAGCCTAGGACCCCTTTCTATTCCAGCTTCTTAAGAAGTCAGACACTAAGTCCTAGGCAGCCCTCCCAAAATACTTATAATGAGGTCTCCCCTCCGACATCTTATGATCAAAGACGAGTGGGAAAGAGAGACTCTTACCCTCCCCTCCCAGAAACACTAACTAAAATTTTTAGGGTACTGATGGACACAAATAGTATCTCCCTCCCAGCTGCTAAACCTCCACTCCCCGGGGCCAGCAGACTGCGTTACTGACAATACCACCAACAACATGGTCATACCTGTCGGTGTTTGAAAAATCCGCGTGTGTGGGGGTTCTTTGGGAATTTGGATCGGATGCGTGCCCTGGCGGGCTCGGTCGGATCATATTCTCGGAAGGGGTGAGGGTGTCGTTCCTGGTTGAGGCGCCCGACAGCGGCTCAAGAGGATTCAAGGGGTTTTGTGATCGCCACCTGCTTTTTCTAAAAACAGGAAAGGGTTTGGGTCGGATTTGATCGCCTACGTGGGGAGTTTGTGGTGTCTCCGCTCTGAGACACGGATATACCGTACACAGAGGTGAAAAACAGGTAATCCTATTCTGCTTCCGGGCTTGACTAAAGGAGTCTTGGGACAAAGGGGTGCGGGTGGGGTGTAGGTATGGGGCGGCTAGTGGGTTTGAGCCGTCTGGATTGGGGCGGCTGGGTAGGGTTAGCCGTCCAGGGTCTGGGGGGATTTGAGCAGGACTTTGGTAGGAAATGGGTTTGGTTTTGGGCAGAGGCTAAGCTAGGTTTAGCCCGGGTTTCTGGAGGGTGGGATGAGAGGGTGTTTTTTTGTGTAGGGAATGGGTGTTTTCTCTCACACAAGAGGCTCTCTCTCTCTCTCTCTCTTGGGATTTCTAGTGGTGGAAGGGTTTGAGGATGAATTGGTGGTTGTTGTGGATTTTGTTGATGTTGTATTTAGGCTTGGGACCCCTCTATTTATAGTAAAAGAGAGGTAGGAAAATATCCCGAGGGTAATGGAGTGGGTTGGCTTCGATTAGACCCCTCATTAATTCTATGGTTTTTCTGTCAGAGACCAGGTGAAGGGCGGCTAGTGCTAACTAGCCGCCCAGGATGGGGCGGCTACTTCCTGGTAGCCGCCCCCATCATGACCTGCCAAACGTCCCATCTCTGACAAGCGGTGGCTTGGGTCGGTTACTTGGATTGATCCGGCCAAGAGAGGGCGGCTAAAGGTCATGACCCGCCGCAATGATCAGCATTTATTGCTGCTTTATGTCCCATCCAGGGGACTGGTCCAAAGTTGACCAGGGGGCGGTTATGGGGGCGGCTAGTGCAAACTAGCCGCCTGGTATGGGGCGGCTAGTTAGTTCTAGCCGCCCCTTTCCAGGGACTTGGGGTTCTAGGGTTTTTAGAATTAGGGTTTCCGATTTAGGTTTTAGGTTTAGGTTTAGGGTTAGGGTTTAGGGCTAGGTCAAGGCTAGGTTTTAGGGCTTAGGTTTAGGTCAAGGCTTGGGTTAGGGTTTCTGGTTTTAGGTTTAGGTCATGGCTAGGGTTAGGGTTTCTGGTTTAGGTTTAGGTCATGGCTAGGGTTAGAATTTCCGGTTTAGGTTTGGGTCATGGCTAGGGTTAGGGTTTGGCTTAGGGTCAAGGTTTCCGGTTTTAGGTCAAGGCTTCCACTTTAGGGTTTCCGGCTTTAGGTCAAGGCTTCCGGTTTCCCGAACTTCGGTTCTCTACTGGATGTCCAAATGTGGGATATTTCCATGTGTTACTTGAAGTATTTCTGTCTCTCTGGACGGTCAAAATTGGGGTATCTACAATTGTCCCTCATCGGACAGAGTCTTTGTGCGAAGCATGAAAGACTTCGACCGATGATAAGGAAAGAGACCTCTATTTTGGCCGGCTCGACCTTCAAGGAGTTGTGCCAATACGAGCAGTACTACTCGGGGAGTTGATTTAGACCGTCAGAGGCTAGGTCTTGACTTAGAATTTTTATCCGAGAGGATGATCCAGGTGGAAGGCGGGGAAAAGTAAATGGTGAGTGATCCAACCCGCGGTCGGGGTTCTTAGCTATCGTGCACGGAGCAGCCCAGCGTCAGTTTCCTCGTGCCTACCGTTCCCGTGCTTGGGAAAACTCAGCAAGGAGGGGATATCACCGACAGAAAGCAAGTAAAAGTTGATTTGGGTGAATTGGATCATCCGAGGGATAAGAACTCTGGAAAAGAACCAGAACTGAAGAAGTTTGAATTTGAACGGTACTGGACGTGTTGCAAAACTTCGGGAGAGTCGTGTTTGATCAAGTATTGTTTGGAAATAAGCCAATACATGGCTGTTTGGTATGGAGAACTTTGAAGTTTAAGGCTGAAAAGATTGGAAAGGGGGGTTTTTAAATGAAAGAGAAAACTGGGAGGGGCGGCTAGTTGTAACTAGCCGCCCGAGAGGGGGCGGCTACTCGTGGGTAGCCGCCCCTTGACTGGGTCCCTTATAACCGAAAAGGGACCCTCTCTCTCTCCCCATACGTTTTAAAACGGTTACTCTTCCCTCCTCTCTTCTTCTTTTTCATTTTAAACCGAAAATCTTGATTTTAAAACACCTTGAATCCTTTGCTTAAGCCTTCCATCATTCCTTTCTTCTTGATTTCGGAGCTCTAGATTTTCTTTGGGTTTTTCTTTTGTGCGAAATCGGAGGAGATGACGAAGGGGAAGAGGACGGCTTCAATGATGAAGCGCCTTAGGTCTTCCCGAGAGCAGAGAGGGGCTGTCTCGGGGTCTAGTTCATCAGGGAGTGATCAGGTGGAGGAGGAGGTTGTGAGGGAGGTCGTGGGTGCGGCGGAGGTGCCGTCGGTGGATACCGGTGCGGCTAGGGGCACGGGTATGTCTTCGGGGGCTGTCCCGGAGGTTGGGGGTGTTATGATAGGTTATACACGCAAGAGGAGGCGTGGGGATCGACCGGCGGTGGTCGAGGAGGTGGTTTCGGGGGTCGAGGGATTGGTTGGGGGTGCAACGGAGGGAAGGGCCGAGGCCGAGGGGGTAAGTGAGAGTGAGAGGGCGTCATTGGACGCCATTATCGAGATGTTGGATAGGGAGGCCATAGAGGCCAGGGCAGCAGAGGAGGAGAGAAGGGCTATGGGTGTTTTTGAGGGCTTAGCCTCCGGTGCGGCGGGCACGGAGGAGGTAGGAGGGGCTGATGTTGGGGAGGAGGCCGGGGAGGCCGAGGGTATGGACATGGGGGGCGCGGAGGCCGGTGTTGGCGCTGAGGCCGAGGCTGAGGAGGCCGTGTTTGAGGAGGACGAGGAGGGGGATGACGATGGGATGGACGATCCCGACGAGGCCGAGGTGGACGCTCCTGGGTCCACACGGGCCGTGGTATGTTCCTAACTTTAGTCTTAGCCTTTTATTTATATGTGTATGTCTTTCGTGTTATAAATAGGTGATAGTGTGTGATATGTGTGTCTAATATGCATGAGTAGGTAGTAGTGAGTGATATGTTAGTCTAAGATGCATGTTTGTATGTATAGTTTGATCACGGTGGGATTTTGTAAGCATGCGAACGGGTTCATGTTTGAAAGAAAAAAAAAGGGAAGGGGACAATTTTTTTATATGTACATCCATGCTTGTTGTATGCATATAAAAGAAAGAGGAGTGATACGGCTAGTATGCTTGCATTTGATACTTTTCTACCTGTATGTGACTTCGTATGTGTTTGATTGTGGTAGAGCATGAGGGAGTGTATGCATGTATTTCACGGGTCCCAGTTTTATATTGCTTAGGTGTGTTTAGGGAAGGTATAAGCATGATAAGCTGTGATGTAAGA
This sequence comes from Acorus calamus, assembly GCA_030737845.1. NCBI lineage: Eukaryota > Viridiplantae > Streptophyta > Magnoliopsida > Acorales > Acoraceae > Acorus > Acorus calamus. Next base: position 14,482,419 of record CM060868.1, read on the forward strand.
AAGCGTGTGAGTGGTGACCACGGTGGGATATGTTGGTGTTTGTCTAGTATGCGTGATCATATGAGGAGTGTAGCTTCTTACTTTCATGCTTTTATTTCTATATTTAGCATATGGAAGTGTCATTTTGCTAAGCATGGTTTAAAATGATTTCGTAAACTTGGACTCTTACCTCTCAATCGCTTTTAAACTAACCCGTGTTCCCTTCGTTCATTTTGTAGAGACCAAACCGTATTCGGGCCTTATGACACGGGACGAAGAGATGGTACGACGCCTTGGGGCAGGGGGAGAGGAGTTTGGTGGATGGAGCGGGCTTCCGTTCCTTCTTCCTGATCGAGCCATTCCACGTCCACCGTCCATATGTGGAGGCCTTGGCGGAGAGGTGAGATCCAGAGAGTTGCACGTTCATTCTCCCTACCGGTGCTGTCATGCCGACGCTTGAGGATGTTCATCGGATCACCGGCCTTCCGGTCTCGGGGGAGGCAGTGATTGCGGCTACTCTTGCGGACTATAAGGCACTCTTCCTGGAGTTGATTGGAGAATGGGACTACGTGGAGCGCGTGAGGACGCTGAACCGGATCCCCCTTGGGCAGTTGTCGAGGCAATATGGCCTCGGCTCCTTTACATAGCGTCAGAAGGGTGATGATCGAGGCGAGAGAGGTGGCCGCGCGTCCACAGAGGGCACGGAGGGAGTCGAGGGCGTTCTTTTTATACTTCTTCGACCGGATCCTCTTCTCAACGGCCTCCGACAAGGTTTCCTCACATTCTCTTCTGTTGATGAGGGACCTAGAGGGCATGGGGCGATATGCTTGGGGAGCGGCGATGCTTGCCCATTTGTTTGCGGAGCTCTCGAAGAAGGTCAAGAGGGCTGGGGGAAATAACCTTGGTGGCTTCGCGCCATTCCTTCAGGTATGTGTAAGTGATGAGTGTCTTCTTCTTGGTTTAGCTTACTTTGGTCATGATAATTTCCCTCTTGCTTTGCTAGATCTTCGGGTACGAGCATTTCGCCATTGATCGCCCGACCTCTGCGCCGTTCGATTGTGCCCTCCCTTGGGCCATGAGATGGGCGCACCGGGGATCTTCGCGCTTGTACCGCCTCGCCCAATTCTGAGAGGCCTTCTGTGTCTTGACGGTGGAAGAGGTATAAATTTTCCTTCGAGGTTTGTTTTGGCTTGTATTCGGTTTTCGTTTGACTAAGCGCTCTTCCTGTCTTTTGATGCTTTATAGATGACGTGGAGGCCCTACACGGAGGAGGAGGTCCCAGCGGAGTTGTCGCGGGATATCTGGCTGATCTATTTTAATGAGGTCGTGTTTCATGCGATCAGCCGGGTCGTCCGCCAGCTTGGGTACCACCAGTGGGTAACTGATCCTCTGCCGAAGCGCCCCTCCATCCCGGTGGCTGGGATTCCTCGGGACACGAACCTCCCGAGGAACTACGCGACGTACGTGGCGGGATGGATGGGCCGAGGTGCTTTGGTGGAGTGTTGTCCCGCGGTGACTAGCAGTGAGGAGTATATGGTTTGGTATCGCCAGGAATATGCCAGTATCCTTGGGACTATGGAGGAGGAGGTCCCGGATGCCTATGTAAGTCTTTCTCCCCTTCTTTTCTTTTCTTTTCTTCTCTTCTCCTTGGGTATATTCTGACCGATGTTGCTTTTGTAGGTTGAGCTGAATGAGATGGAGAAGAGGCTCCAGACCGCCAATGAGCACCTTCAAGCGCGGGCCAGGCAGATAGAGGCCTTGCGGGTACAGAGGGGACGCTTGCAGGACCAGGTCCGGATCCTTGAGGCTCAGGTGGATGCTCTGTCAAGAGCAAGGGCCGACTGCGCTTCTTCTTCCTCCGCCCCTCCTCCTTCCATGGTGTCCGAGCGAGAGCTCGAACTGACGAGGGAGTTGGATGTGGCCCGGAGCGAGTTGATGGCCACAAGGATGGAGTTGGGCCAGGCGAGGGGCAGGGCTTCCCGGGCTGAGGAGGAGGCGGACCGGCTGAGGTCCATGATAGCCTCGAGGGAGGAGGGGTTCATTACCCTAGGCCGTGAGAGGGACTCCCTCCAGATGAGGGTGTCGGAGTTGGAGGCTTCGGCGGGTGTTCCCGGAGGTTTGATGGGAGACTTAGTCCGTTCTCTGCAGGCGGACGGGGATAGGGACCGAGAGGCGCTTTGGGCGTCGGAGGCGAGGGCGCGGGAGTTGGAGGAGAGGTTGAGGGTCGCCGAGGATCGGGCCAGAGGGACGGAGAGTCGCCTCCGACAGAGATTGGAGAGGAGAGACAGGGATATGCAGCAGGTCCGTCTCTGGGAGGCGACTATGAGGGGGAAATTGGTCGGAGGGTGCTCGATGACCGAGGCGGACCTCGACCTTCTTCCACTTGAGCCTGATCACTCCCTCTCGGCCTCCTTCGCTACTGGGGCCACCTTCAGCCGTGCCTCTCGTCCTTCGGTGTCTCAGAATCGTGGGATATACGCGAGGGCCGCGTCTTCAGTTCGAGAGACTCCTGCCGCTCCCGATGCTCCAGAGGTTCAGTCTTCTCCTCAACCGCCACCTCCTTCAGGCCAGGATGTTCCTTCGATTCGGCCTCCCGGGGATGATGATACGTCGAGGTAAAGCTTTTGGTGTCTTGGTTTTAGGTAGAAGAATAGTATATATGCGAGGAATTCATGCTTTTCTTCTTTTCTTTTTGACTTAGGTGATATTTTGGTGATGCATAGCTCAAGACATTTAGATTTGAAGCTTTTGGTGGATCCCTACCTATCTAACCTTTTTTTTTATTTAGTTTTAACTAGGTTTACCTTTCCTTTTTTATGAACAATTTCCTCCTTTTCTTTTGGTGTATGGACAAACATGGGTGTTTTTAACTTAGTTTTGAAAGGGCATTGGTTGGTTTTAATCTGGTGGTATATGTGGAATGGTTTCGTAAGGCTTGTTTGGGTGGATGAATGGCTGAATGGATGTATGGTTTGGTATATGATTTTCATTCCGGTTGTTGTTTGATTCATAGTTATACTGTTTTTATGTATGTATGAATGTATGAAATGCGTGTGCACAGGTTTTGGGGAAGAATGTTTCTTATAGGTACCAAAGGAGTTGAAGAGTTTTGAAAAAGACGGGACTGACAGGGCAGATGATGCAGCAGGTTGGGGGCGGCTACTCGCTTTTAGCCGCCCAGTGAGGGGCGGCTACTTGCATTTAGCCGCCCCTTGCCTGGGTTTTTACCTGGACAAGAGGGGCAGGGAGCAGGGGCGGCTAGTGTAAACTAGCCGTCTCTGGGGGGGCGGTTAATCGGGTTTAGCCGCCCCTTGCCTGGGACAATTTTCTGGTTTTGCTTCTTGTCTGCTGCTGCGGAAAGTCCTCCTGAGTGCTTTATCCTTTGAGACCTATAAAAACATTCTTTCCATGGACCAAGTGTTAAATCCGTCCAGATTGCGCCCCTGCACTGACTTTCGAGCCCTTCTTGCTTGAATTGTCAAGGGCTACAATCCATCTCAAGGTGGAATGAAAATATAAATGCGAGAAAGTAAAGTGTGGGAGACCAGGCTTTAGTGCGCAAGGAAGGGATTCCAAGTGCGTGAGTGAAGAAGAACTTATGTGTAGGAGGTGGGGACAATTTCTTCTCACGCATGTGCGGAAGGGCATGAGGTGAGTGGGGACAATTCTCATATGAGTGGGGATAATTTTAAATTTCGTGGGGACAATTCTCATATGAGTGGGGATAATTCTAATATTCGGGGGGGGGGGGGTTTAACTTTAATATTTCAAGAAAATCGGATGCCAAGGTGTTTTGGAAAAGGAAAATGCAAGCTTATGCGTAAGTATAAGTGGCATAAGGGGCATTTTAGTTCTTCAATGACTTTTTTAGGTGAGAGGGCAATGTTCTTGATTTTCATAAGTAAAAGACACCATCAAGTCCCCGTGGAGGAGCCCTTGTGGTCACTCATGTCCAAACCAGGATTGTATTTGAGAGGTATAAGCCTTAGGCGTCGATTTTCCTAGGTTCATGGTTTTCAAATGCTTAATCGTATTATTCTAAACATGCTGAAAAATCCATGAATGTACCAAGAGTCAAGTCAAATAAGCTTCCTTTGGATAGGCAAGTTTCTAAGTGAACTCGTGTGAGCGTGTGTGTAGTGTAAACCTGGACGTGATCTACCCTTGGTCAAAATTTCGCTTTTCCCGGTGGACATAGCTCAATTTTGAACCCCCATTGCAAAAAAAATAAAAGGGGAGAGGGTGAATGAGGTAAGAGTAATATCTTCCTTTCGGGCAATATTTTAGAATTGTCCCAGTCTAGCACATGTCTTACTTCCTAGGTCCCTCTGGCTTTCTTCTTTTTACCACTTCTTTATTTTTGGGTGGAAAGTACAGTCCGTTGTTTGGATCTGTACTGGTATAGCCGTTGTTTAGCGTATACCGTGCGTAAAGGCGTGAAAGCCTGCTAAATAGAGAGTTTAACCCGTTCACTTGGGTGTTTGGCCTCTCCTTGCCTGATTTTCTCTTTTTTTTTTTTTTGATTTGTTTTGATCTGAGGGGGGGGGCTCTTCTGTTTTTCACCCCGATTCTTTTCATGCTTCCCCTCTAGAAGTGTTTATATAGTGCCAGAGCCAGTTTTTGGGACATATGCTAGGTCCGGGTAACTCCTCATTTTGACCTAGGGTTAATACGAGCGGGGCGGAAATAAGGGATATTTTGCTTTGGGGAGCTTTTAAATTGTCCCAGTCCACGGGGTAGGCAATTTTTCTTCTATCAGGCAAATCTAGTCCAGTTATACGTGTGTGAAGGGAATGACATGATTTGGCGGAAACGTGTTCAAATAGATACAATTCTATCATCAAGTACTAAACGCTGGAAATTGCAGGAAGGAAGAATAATAGTTCTTAGGTATTGAAAGCTTTTCATGCATGGAATTTCTTCAGATAAAGTGCATTCCACGAACCTGGAACCTCGACTCCTTCGGCATCTACCAGGCGGTAGGCATTCCCGGAATAGGCATGGGTGATCACATAGGGTCCCTCCCATGTGGGTTGCAGCTTTCCTCTCGGGTTAGGCTGTCTTGATGGCATGATTTGCTTAAGTACTAATTCCCTGATTTCGAATTTTCTTTTTATCACCTTCTTTTCAAATGCCCTTGTCACCCTTCTTTGGTAGGCCTGGGCATGGTCTGCCGCTCTTAATCTCTTCTCGTCCAGTAGTTCGAGGCGTAGTAAAGACAAATGTATTCTTATGTTTTGAAAAAGGGGCATGTGTTGGCGAATAGATATATTTTTGGAAAGAGAATGGGGATAAAGTTTGGGAAACGGTTTTGTTTTTATAAGGAAAGTATGGAAAGACAGTTTGTAAAACGTTTTTCGGCGGAAATCATGGAAGTACGGCTTTGTAAAATATTTTGCTTTGAAGAAAGGTGTGGAAGCGCAGATTTGGAAAACATTTTCGTCGTGAAGAAGAGTGTGGAAATGTAGTTTGTAAATATTTTCGTTGTTTTTTTTTTTTTTGGAAAATGTGTAAAGAAAGTTTGGGAAAGTGTTTCATTTTTTGTTGGAAGCACGGAAACACGGTCTTGTAAAACTTTGTTTTGAAGGAGAGTGTGGAAAACACATTTTTAGAAAACATTTTTTTTTTTTGGTTTTTAAAGAAGAGTGGAAATAAAGCTAGAAATAAGTATGTTCAGAGTTGGGGAATGAAAGCTGATCGGCATGTATTTTTTGTTGGATTTTGGTTTCTTTTTAGGAAAGCAGGTAAACAAATATGTACAGGGTTTGAGTTGGAAGTGAAAGCTGGTAAACAAATATTTTGAGTTTTCTTTTTTTTTTTTTTTTTTTTTTTTTTTTTGGAAAGCTGTAAACTATGTACAGGATTTGAAAACTTACCCGGGAGGATCGGTACCTGGTTCTTGAATTTGTATTGCCTCCTCGGGTCGGCTTCTTTTTGATGGCCGGCTGATGTCTGGTGGGGGTCCCCTGTTCCCAAATTCTCCCTCCCTGAGTCTCTTCAGGGGCCTCCCTTGATGGAGCAGTTCTTCGTCTGTGGCGCCTGGTTGCCAACATGCGAGCACCTCTAGCCGGATGCGCATGGCACAGACGCTCCAATTCCGGGCCTGAGTATTATTAGAGCGCGCCTCTCCCCATATGGATATTACTTTCCCGCGGTACGGGAAGCGAAGACATTGGTGTCGGGTGGATGAGACGGCTTCGATGCTGTTGAGCCATGTCCTCCCAACAATCAGAGGGTGGGGCGATTGAATGTTCATCACCATGCAGTTAACGATGGTGGAGACTGGGCCGATCTTCAGTGGGAGCGTGACCAGTCCGCAAGCGTTCTTGCGTGTGCTGTCGAAGGCATAAATGTATTCGTCTGAGGGCTCCAATCTGGGAACCCGGCCTTCTAGCTTTTGGTAGGCGGAATATGTAAGGACGTTAGTTTCCGCTCCCGTGTCAATGAGAATGTGCCGGAATTCCCTTCCCCCGAGTATGGCGGTGATAGCGAGGGGTGCGGAACGTGCTCCGGCTTTTGCGACTTCATGGGGGAGGAAGGTGATCGAGTTGGGCTCCATAGGATCGCTGGGTGGATGCGGGGTCCTGGCCGTTTCTTCTGAGGGATAGTTGTAAGGGGACCCAGGTGGGCTATCACCTTCGTCCTCGTTCCCCGGTCGTAGGGCTAGTGTGAACATATTATGTATCGCCCAATTGTTCTCGTTCTCATACTGGAGGCGCGCCTCTCCCCAGATTGTCAGGATATGACTTAAGAAGGGCAGTCGAAGGCATTGGTGCCGGGGGGAACAGATAGCTTGGATGCTGTCTAACCATGGTCGCCCCAACATCAATGGGTACCTTGTGTCGATGTCGGCCACGAAGCAGGCTACCTCACAGATAAGAGGGCCGACAGATAACTCGAATGTTCCGGGGCCGCGGAGAGTCTTCCCGGTATGGTTGAAAGCTTGAATAGTATGGTGGGCCGGTGGACGGGAGGACGGCCTAATCCGGGTATCTTTTGGTAGGTGGAGCACGTCATTATGTTCATTCCTGACCCTGGGTCTACAAAGATGTTGTTTAGCCACAACATTTGGAGTCGTCCGCGGATGTGTAGGGGGTAGACTCGCAGTCTAGGATCCGGGAGGTCTTGGTCAGTGAATGAAATGGTCATTGGGCGGCGGGGGCCATTGACAGTGTCGGTACTCTTGGAGGACCCGTTGTCGTCCGGATGCAGATCATCCGACGTACATTCCCCTCCTTCGGGTCCTTCGCTAGCTCCTTCGGGGATCTCTCAAACGGCTCTTCTTCTCGTCTCCTCCCGGGTTTTCTAGTCCGCTTTCGTCGGACTCGATGTTGATGGCTGCGGGAAGGGCGAGGACTGCGTCTTCTTCTTCGCCATAGAGTATGGCGAGGTCATGGTCGTCGAGGTTCAGCTGGAAGGGCTCGTTCTGCTCTTCCTCCTCGGACTCTTCGGATAGGCTGCCATCAGTAGCATCTTCCGAGCTGCTTGGTTCTGGCGATGGTTGTCTCCCTCTCCTGATCATGTTGACCGCGTGGGCTCTAGATGTGGAGGCTTGGGTGTGACCTGGCAAGGGGTCAGTTAATATGCCAAGTGGCTTGGGTGGTTGGGGATTTCCCTGGCTCAGATGGCCTTTGATCATGGCCCAGTCAAGGCGCCTGTCATCATTAAGATCATAAACGAAGACCCGAAAAACAATGCATTGTTCTACGGTATGGCCATATTGTTGATGATATTGACAGTAACGCGCCGTGCTGGCCCCGGGTAGTGAAGGCCTGGCGTCGGGGAGGGAGATACTATTTGTGTCCAACATCACCCTAAAGATCTAGTTAAAGTTTCTGGGAGGGGAGGGTAAGAGTCCCTCTTTCCCATTCGTCTTTGGTCGTAGGATGCGGGAGGTCTAACCTCGTTATAAGAGCTTTGTATGGGCTGCCTAGGGGTTGGATTTTGTGCTCTTGGGGGAGCAGAGTAAAAGGGAGCCCGAGTTTGAGTTTGGCTCTGGATTATAGGGCTTTGGAGTGGGAAATTTTGGACTGTGGGGTGTTGTCGTATTGGCACGGGGACGGGTACTGATCGAGGGGTAAAATTTTGATTTGCTTGCCGAGGCGGTGCATATCCGGATGAACCGGGCGTGTACTGTCTCGGAGCTGTTCCTCGGTCAGGAACTCGCGCTCCGTTCGGGTAGAGTGCCGATACTTGGCTAATGATCCCCTCTACCGTGGGGGTTTGCGCCTTACGAGGCGGTTGTCCAACCCTATGGCTGATAGGTGGGGACTGGGTTTGGACTACTGGGGCTGCACAACGGGAAATCCTGTTGTGGCGGTCAATCAGAAGTTGATACGTAGTGCAGTCTCCGTACGAAAGGCTCGTACGGAGTTCTGGACTCAGGCTCTGTAACATCATGTCAATTTCTTGACATTCTGTGAGTTGCAGACCGGTTCGGTGGACAAGGGTGCGCCACCGAGACACGTATTGTTCGAATTCCTCCCTAGGCCTCATTCTCTCTACGGTTAAATCTGAAATAGAGGGGGTCCTAATCCTCTGGTAACCGTAGCGGCCCAAGAATTTCTCGCTTACAGCCGAGAAATTCGACAAGTGATCTACAGGGAGGGTGGAGAACCATTGTAGTGCTTCTCCTTCCAATGATTTCTGGAAGAGGAAGACTAGTAGAGGTTGATTATCTAGAAACGGGCGTGCGTCTAGATAAAAGGCAGTTAAATGAATGTCTGGGTCTTCACGACCGTTGTACCGGCGGAATTTGGGGATTTTGAATCCCTCCGGTAGGTGGACTGACGGGATTTGTCTCAGGTTATGTAGAGACATGTGTTTGGGGGCCGAGGGACCAGTCTCGGAGAGGATTCTCCGGATGGTTTCATCCAGCGTTTCTCCCCTGGGAGGGCTGTTTGCCAGTCCCGGGTTTGGGGTGGTCTGGTAGGGGCCTGGGGTGGAAACGGCTGGGAACATTGGATTCACGGGGGAAAGGGGGGTGAACGAAAAGACGCTCGGGTTGACCGAGTGACTGGGTGTGGATGGGGCTTTGGGAGTGGATTTAGGGGTTTCGACAGGGGTTTCCTGTCTCGAGGTCTTGGCATGACGGTAGTCAGCGAGGTCATGAAACATGTCCTCTACCGTTTGATACCCTAGACTAGCCATCCTTTCCTCTAGATGGGTCAGGAACTGTGTGGCCTGACCCTCTTGGTGATTCCTTTCCTCTAATATCTCCTCTTCTAGGTGGGATTCCATGACGTAGAGTGGGGATGAATGCAGATTGAAAGCAGTAAATAAAGCAGTAAAGGATTGCGCAGCTGTGTGCGACTTACGAAAGCAGTAAAGGATTGCGCAGCTGTGTGCGACTTACGAAAGCAGTAAGGGATTGCGCAGCTGTGTGCGGCTTACAAAGCAATAAAGGATGTTATAATGCACAGTAGAAGAGGATTTAATTCAAGGAGTGAGAAACTCTAACCTTCCTAGAGGGTTGATAGCATTCTAGTCAAGCTTGTAAAAGGGGGCAGAAGAGGATTACCTTTTGTTGTTTTTCACGAGGGAGGTCCCACCGTGATGGCCAGATTTGTCGGTGTTTGAAAAATCCGCGTGTGTGGGGGTTCTTCGGAATTTGGATCGGATGCGTGCCCTGGCAGGCTCGGTCGGATCGTCTTCTCGGAAGGGGTGAGGGTGTCGTTCCTGGTTGAGGCGCCCGACAGCGGCTCAAAGGATTCAAGGGGTTTTGTGATCGCCACCTGCTTTTTCTAAAAACAGGAAAGGGTTTGGGTCGGATTTGATCGCCTATGTGGGGAGTTTGTGGGGTCTCCGCTCTGAGACACGGATATACTGTACACAGAGGTGAAAAACAGGTAATCCTATTCTGCTTCCGGGCTTGACTAAAGGAGTCTTAGGACAAAGGGGTGCGGGTGGGGTGTAGGTATGGGGCGGCTAGTGGGTTTGAGCCGTCTGGATTGGGGCGGCTGGGTAGGGTTAGCCGTCCAGGGTCTGGGGGGATTTGAGCAGGACTTTGGTAGGAAATGGGTTTGGTTTTGGGCAGAGGCTAAGCTAGGTTTAGCCCGGGTTTCTGGAGGGTGGGATGAGAGGGTGTTTTTTGTGTAGGGAATGGGTGTTTTCTCTCACACAAGAGGCTCTCTCTCTCTCTCTCTCTTGGGATTTCTAGTGGTGGAAGGGTTTGAAGATGAATTGGTGGTTGTTGTGGATTTTGTTGATGTTGTATTTGGGCTTGGGACCCCTCTATTTATAGTAAAATAGAGGTAGGAAAATATCCCGAGGGTAATGGAGTGGGTTGGCTTCGATTAGACCCCTCATTAATTCTATGGTTTTTCTGTCAGAGACCAGGTGAAGGGCGGCTAGTGCTAACTAGCCGCCCAGGATGGGGCGGCTACTTCCTGGTAGCCGCCCCCATCATGACCTGCCAAACGTCCCATCTCTGACAAGCGGTGGCTTGGGTCGGTTACTTGGATTGATCCGGCCAAGAGAGGGCGGCTAAAGGTCATGACCCGCCGCAATGATCAGCATTTATTGCTGCTTTATGTCCCATCCAGGGGACTGGTCCAAAGTCGGCCAGGGGGCGGTTATGGGGGCGGCTAGTGCAAACTAGCTGCCTGGTATGGGGCGGCTAGTTAGTTCTAGCCGCCCCTTTCCAGGACTTGGGGTTCTAGGGTTTTTAGAATTAGGGTTTCCGATTTAGGTTTTAGGTTTAGGTTTAGGGTTAGGGTTTAGGGCTAGGTCAAGGCTAGGTTTTAGGGCTTAGGTTTAGGTCAAGGCTAGGGTTAGGGTTTCTGGTTTTAGGTTTAGGTCATGGCTAGGGTTAGGTTTCTGGTTTAGGTTTAGGTCATGGCTAGGGTTAGGATTTCCAGTTTAAGTTTGGGTCATGGCTAGGGTTAGGGTTTGGCTTAGGGTCAAGGTTTCCGGTTTTAGGTCAAGGCTTCCGCTTTAGGGTTTCCGGCTTTAGGTCAAGGCTTCCCGTTTTCCGAACTTCGGTTCTCTACTGGATGTCCAAATGTGGGATATTTCCATGTGTTACTTGAAGTATTTCTGTCTCTCTGGACGGTCAAAATTGGGGTATCTACAATTGTCCCTCATCGGACGGAGTCTTTGTGCGAAGCATGAAAGACTTCGACCGATGATAAGGAAAGAGACCCCTATTTTGGCCGGCCCGACCTTCAAGGAGTTGTGCCAATACGAGCAGTACTACTCGGGGAGTTGATTTAGACCGTCAGAGGCTAGGTCTTGACTTAGAATTTTTATCCGAGAGGATGATCCAGGTGGAAGGCGGGGAAAAGTAAATGGTGAGTGATCCAACCCGCGGTCGGGGTTCTTAGCTATCGTGCACGGAGCAGTCCAGCGTCAGTTTCCTCGTGCCTACCATTCCCGTGCTTGGGAAAACTCAGCAAGGAGGGGATATTGCCGACAGAAAGCAAGTAAAAGTTGATTTGGGTGAATTGGATCATCCGAGGGATAAGAACTCTGGAAAAGAACCAGAACTGAAGAAGTTTGAATTTGAACGGTACTGGACGTGTTGCAAAACTTCGGGAGAGTCGTGTTTGATCAAGTATTGTCTGGAAAAAAGCCAATACATGGCTGTTTGGTATGGAGAACTTTGAAGTTTAAGGCTGAAAAGATTGGAAAGGAGGGTTTTTAAATGTACGTCGGATGATCTGCATCCAGACGACAACGGGTCCTCCAAGAGTACCGACACTGTCGACGGCCCCCGCCGTCCAATGACCATTTCGTTCACTGACCAAGACCTCCCATGTCACGCCCAGGGCGGCCGTCCCCGAGACGTGGCAAATATATAAATGATATCAGTAATCCACACACGAGGTCAAATAAATACTCCACAAGAGAAAATGCAATAAACAAGTAACTGACATTAAATATATACAAATGGCGGAAGCTCAAACGACTAAGTCTGTCATTCAAAGACATATTACAGACTAGAGTACACAATCAACTGTCCTGTGAGAGCCAATATATACAATAACAGACATCAACAGTCTACATACCGCGCACAAGCACAAGTATAATACATACAATGAAAAGGGAATGTTGATAGCCTCTCACTCGCAAGACATCCAACGCAAACGCGGGTCTCCTACTCGTATTGCGCCAGGGGAGCTCTTCTTTTGGATCCGACTCAGCGTCATCTGGGGAAAAACATAAGCGAGGGGTGAGCTATAAGCTCAATGAGTGGTCAGAAACCAAACACCAACATAATCATTCAATACAAGGCAATCTCCTATCAAGGAAAGCCAGGGGGTAGAAACCCAACGGTTAACAAGGTCACACGGCGGTGCGACCATACCCCGCCCTCGCCCTAGCCCCCACAGGGGTGAGTCTAGGGACTTAAAGGGCAAAACTTGCTGTTCTACACCGTCCGTCATCCGGTAGCGCTCTCCCGGGCAGCCTCTACCTGGAGCTGACCACGGTCAGTACACTGTCGACAGCGTCGATGGTACCTACAGGTGGGGTTCCACCCAGGGCGGCTCGTACCTAGGAAGCATCCACACGGATCCGGCAAAGGGGAGAACGATAATTCACGCTCACAATATCGTCTGGCGGCCCACCGTCGTGTAGCCTCACCTGGTACACTTCCATGATCAGTACATTCGCCGAATGCATCGGGAGTACCTACAAGTGGAAGTCCTCTGTCAGGGCAGCTTCAATGTCGGGGCCCCGATACGACGATGTTGGGAGGACCCATTACATGCTCGCAACGCGAACCCCACAGGAAAACCATCTATACAAGCTGATGGGTCGAGTATCAACTCGAGCCCACCCCACTCACGCCAACACCCTCACCCTCACTCTGACGGGTGACATAGGATCTTGGGAGCAATACCCTCATCCTCACCCTCACCCCGACGAGTGACATAGGATCTCGGGAACAATACCCTCACCCTCACCCCGAGGGGTGACATAGGATCTTGGGAAATTGCACAAACTGGCAGATCGAACCAACGCCGTCCCACAACACCCTCACCCTCACCCCCTCCTCGGGGTGACATGGGTTCTTGGGAAAGAATCTAGATTGTTTCTACGCCCTTGGTCCACCGGTAGCCCGTATCCAGGGAAGCCCCTACCTGGTATACTCCCATGATCAGTACATCCTCACAAATCGGTAGCACCTACGGATGGGAGCCCTCTGTCAGGCTGGCTGTCTCAACCAGGAAGTCCCTACACGGATCCAACGAAGGGAGGAAACCAATCTAAACTCGCGAATACGATCCTCTTGGATCCGTCATCATCGGTTGTCAAACACCGATAAACGCAATGAATTCTCATGAATTCCCACCAGGGCGCATAACTCAGATGCGGGGAAGACATTTTATTCTAAGTATCAAAGTCATGGTATGACCCCATAGGAGGTCATACACTTGTCTAATCTCAGTAGACAAGACTCATGGCCCAAATAGGCATATACATAATATGCAATTAACTACCCAACGATGGCCTATTTAAACATGCATACATGGCATCAAACAGGTAAACACATAACTTACAACCTAATATACGTTGGATAACACCAACTCAAAGGGGAGGGTTAAGAGCGATCCACGCGACAATAGGTGCATGCCAATAATTCCAAGCAAACCCGAGTCAAGTAGGAACTACATCTACTCACTCGGTTCGCGAAAAGAGGGAGGGCAAGAGAGAGGGAATGCCTCATCCTCTCCTAAAGCGGGTCATAGTTTTGCCCCAACAAGATGGGTGCAACAACTATACCAAACCCTCGAGTACTAAATCAGGAATATTATGCATACACCCCATTATTAACCCAAGTTAAACATGCTTGATAAAATAGGGGTAGTATTTCAAACAAAACTACCTAAATCATGCCATATTCTATACAATACATAGGCAAGTATAAGGTAGAATAGGGGTTCTACACAATATATGAGCTATACAACCTAGCATGCATGATATCTAGCATATTTAGGGTGCAATTAAAGCCCCATGGAAGCGCGAAGCACGACTACGTGCATCGAGCGCTCCCGGAAGGGTTGGAATCAAACCACTCACCGATACCCGGATCGACACGCATCCCATTCGACGAGGTCTGCAAAGGAAGGGTACCAAAAGGGGTGAGTTCAACAACATACAAACACATAGAATTAACTAGGCATGCCTAAGGCTAGACATGCACGCAAACGGGCTCGAACGCACGCAAGCATGGATGCACCCACGCGTGCCCGAGCCCCCCGGACACCCACCCGAGGGTGCCGACCCTCAGCACGCCCAAACCGGACCCCGGCAGCCTTGCACGCACGCACGCGGAGCCCTGGGCGCAGCCCCTTGCGCACGCAGACGCGCGCACCCGCGCGCAGACACGCGCGCCGACGCGCGCGCACCTGGGCGGCCCCGCGCGAGCCCCCGCGCACCCACCGCGCACTCCGCGCGTCCCGACGCACGCTCCGTGCGTACCCGCGCGTACGCGCACCCGCACGCGCCCGCCAGCGCCACCCCGCGCGCCTGCCTGTGTGCGCACGCGCGCGGACGGCCCCGCGCGCGCGCCCAGCACCCCAACATCCCTCTCCAGCCCCCCCCCCCCCACACCCCCTAACACCAACATCTAGCATGCATGACTTCCCAACACACCCCCAAAGCCATGAAAACCAAGAAAAGAAGGGGAAGAGCTCACCTTTTGGAGGGGGAATAAAAGGGGGAGACTCGGGGCCCTCGATGCACCCGCAACCGCCTCAACCACCACCACCATTACCACCACCTCCTCAGCCTCTCCTCAGCCCTCCCTTGGCTGTAAAACAGGGGGGGAGTCATGAAAGGGAGTGAAAGAAGAGAATCAATCAACAACAACTACAAGCAACAACACAACCTTGACTTGCACTTCCTTCCTTTTCTTCTTCTTCTCACTGATGCATAACCACAAACACTTGGTGGGCTCACCTCCCACAAGGGCTGGACCATGTGAGGGAGCTTGAGAGAGAGGGCGACATGGAGAAAGGAAAGGGAAAAGAAACACATACACACACCACCACTTCCTCCCATAAGTGCTTCAACATCACCTTCACTTCCTCCACCCAAAACACACACAAAAGGGGGCTAAAAGAGAGATCAACCAGAGGGAGAGAGAGCTCCACGAGAGGGGAAAGAATGCCCAAAGTCGTGCACATAGGGGCCTTTAAATAGGCAAGGTCGGAGTGAAAGACCAAGTCGTCCTCGGACTAAAATCTCTGCGCAGCCTTCACTTAAACGATCATAACTTCCTCAATACAACTCCAAATTGCACGATTCCAGTGGCATTGGAAAGCTAAGAAGATTATCTACAGCTTGCATGTTTATACCCAGATCAAATAACCTCTACAGCTATTCCAAAATCTAGGCTAAAAATTTTACAGGGCTGCTGCCTGGATTTCTCAACTTCGGGGTATACTCGGAAAAATACCCATAACTTTTGATTTACGAATCCAGTTGATCCAATTCATCTTCTATATGGAAGCTATCTCAAAACTGAACATCTCGTAATAATATCGGATTTTTACCTCATCATCTTGGATTTTAACAAAATCAAATCCAAATACCAATCCAAAACTGCATAATTCTAAAAACTTTATCGGAATTAAACGAAACTTTTATGGGCAGTACTAAACAGTACCAGGACCCATAATATGCAATTATATTTCAATCAGAGTCCTCAAACCCCCTTGGTAGGCTAAAAAGCAAAAATTTTAGCGACTCCGATCGAAATTAGGACTGTAAATGACACAGGTCTAACATCCTGGATCCCAGACCGCGAGTCTACCCCCTACACATCCGCGGACGACTTCAAATGTTGTGGCTAAACAACATCTTCGTGGATCCAGGATCATGAATGAACATAATGACGTGCTCCACCTACCAAAAGATACCCGGACTAGGCCGTCCTCCCGTCCAACCGGCCCACCATACTATTCAAGCTTTCAACCATACCGGGAAGACTCTCCGCGGCCCCGGAACATTCGAGCTGTCCGTCGGCCCTCTTATCTGTGAAGTAGTCTGCTTCGTGGCCAACATCGACACAAAGTACCCATTGATGTTGGGGCGACCATGGTTAGACAGCATCCAAGCTATTTGTTCCCCCCGGCACCAATGCCTTCGACTGCCCTTCTTGAGTCATATCCTGACAATCTGGGGAGAGGCGCGCCTCCAATATGAGAACGAGAACAACTGGCGATACATAATATGTTCACACTAGCCCTACGACCGGGGAACGAGGATGAAAGTGGCAGTCCACCTGGGTCCCCTTACGACAACAACTATCCCTCAGGAGAAACGGCCAGGACCCTGCATCCACCAAGCGATCTTACGGAGCCCAACTCGATCACCTTCCTCCCCCATGAAGTCGCCAAAGCCGGAGCACGCTCCGCACCCCTCGCAATCACCGCTGTACTCGGAGGGAGGGAATTCCGGCACATTCTCATCGACACGGGAGCGGAAACTAACGTTCTTATATATTCCGCCTACCAGAAGCTAGAAGGCAGGGTCCCAAGATTGGAGCCCTCGAACGAATACATCTACGCCTTCGACAGCACGCGCAAGAACGCTTGTGGACTGGTCACGCTCCCGCTAAAGATCGGCCCGGTCTCCACCATCGTTAACTGCATGGTGATGAACATTCAATCGCCCACCCTCTGATTGTTGGAAGGACATGGCTCAACAGCATCGAAGCTGTCTCATCCACCCGACACCAATGTCTTCGCTTCCCGTACCGCGGGAAAGTAGTATCCATATGGGGAGAAGCACGCTTTAACGAGACACGGGCCCGGAATTGGAGCGTCTGTGCAATGCGCATCCGGCTAGAGGTGCTCGCATGTTGGAAGCCAGGCTCCACCGACGAAGAACTGCTCCATCAAGGAAGGCCCTTGAAGAGACTCAGGGAAGAAGAGTTCGGGAATAGGGGACCCCCACCGGACATCAGCCGGCCGACCAAGCGAGGCCAACTCGAGGAAACAATGCGAATCCAAGAACCAGGTACTGATCCCCCCGAGTAAGCCTTCGTTGCACCCTGTACATATTTGTTTACAGCTTTTTCTAAAAATCAAAGATCAAAATATTTGTTTACCAGCTTTCGTCTTTCGTCACCCTATACGTATTTGTTTACCTGCTTTCCTAAAAGAAACCAAAATCCAAAAAAATACATGTCGATCAGCTTTCATTCCCCAACTCTGAACATACTTGTTTCCAGCTTTATTTCCACTCTTTTTAAAAAACAAAAACAAAAAAATGTTTTTACAAAAATGTTTTCCACGCTCCCCTTCAAAACAAAAGTTTCTTTTTACGAAACCATATTTCCATACATACTTCCAAAGAAATTTTTCCAAACTTTCTTTACTTGTTTACCAAAACAACGAAAATATTTACAAGCCACGTTTCCAACGAAAACATTTTCCGAATCTGCGCTGCGCTTCCACACCTTTCTTCAAAGCAAAATTTTTACGAAGCCATACTTCCATGATTTCCGCCGAAAACATTCTTTAAAACTATCTTTCCATACTCCCCTTCTAAAAACAAAACCGTTTCCCAAACTTTATCTCCATTCCTTTTTCCAAAAAAAAACATATCTATTCACCAACACATGCCCCTTTTCAAAACCATAAGTATGCATCTATCTTCACGCTTGCAAAAATATATATGATACTACTAGACGACCAAAGAAGGGTGACAAGGGCATTTGAAAAGAAGGTAATAAAAAGAAAATTTGAAATCGGGGAACTAGTACTCAAGCAAATCATGCCATCAAGACAGCCTCACCCAAGAGATAAGTTACAACCCACATGGGAGGGACCCTATGTGATCACCCATGCCTATTCCGGGAATGCCTACCGCCTGGTAGATGCCGAAGGAGTCGAGGTTCCAGGTTCGTGGAATGCACTTTATCTAAAGAAATTCCATGCATAAATAGCTTTCAATACTTAAGAACTATTATTCTTCCTTCCTGCGATTTCCAGCATTTAGTACTTGATGATAGAATTATAAGACTCTCAAAGATAAACTCGTATCTATTTGAACACATCTCCGCTAAATCATGCTGTTTCTTTCACACACGTATAACTGGACTAGATTCACCTGAAAGAAGAGAAATTGCCTACCCCGTAGACTGGGACAATTTAAAACCCCCAAAGCAAAACATCCCTTATTTCCACCCTACTCGTATTAACCCTAGGTCAAAATGAGGAGTTACCTAGACCTGGCATATGTCCCAAAATTGGCTCTGGCACTATACAAACACTTTTAGAGGGGAAGCATGAAAAGAATCGGGGTGAAAAATAGAAGAGACCCCCCCTCAAATCAAAAAAAAAATCAGGCAATGAGAGGCCAACAAAAGAAAAATAACACCCAAGTGAACGGGTTAAACTCTCTATTTTAGCAGGCTTTCACGCCTTTACGCACGATATACGCTAGACAACTGCTATACCAGTACACATCCAAACAACGGACTGTACTTTCCACCCAAAATAAAGAAGTGATAAAAAAAAGAAAGCCCGAGGGACCTAGAAAGTAGGACATGTGCTAGACTGGGTCAATTCTAAAATATTGCCAGAAAGGAAGATATTACTCTTACCCCTTCCCCCCCCCCCTTTTTATTTTTCGCAATGGGATTCTAAATTGAACTACGTCTGCCGGGAAAGGCGAAATTTTGACCAAAGATAGATCATGTCCAGGTTTACAAACTACAGACACTCACATGAGTTTACTTAGAAACTTACTTAATCCAAGGGAAGCTTATTTGACTCAACTCCTGGTACACTCATGGATTTTTCGGCATGCTTAGAATAATACGATTAAGCATTTGAAACCCATGAACCTAGAAAAATCGACACCTAAGGCCTATACCATTCAAATACAATCCTGATTTGGACATGGGTGACCACAAGGGCTCCTCCACAAGGACTTGATGGCATCTTTTACTTCAGAAAATCGAGAACATTACCCTCTCACGTAAGAAACCATTGAAGAACTAAAATGCTTCCTTATGCCAACTATACTTACGCATAAGCTTGCATTTTTCTTTTCCAAAAACACCTTGGCATCCGATTTTCTTGAAAAATTGTCCCCACTCATATTAAAATTGTCCCCACTCATATGAAAATTGCCCCCACAAATATTAAAATTGTCCCCACTCATTTCGTGCCCTTGCTGCACATGCCTGAGAAGAAATTGTCCCACCTTTTACACATACTTAAAAGTTTTCTTCACTCACGCACTTGGAATCCCTTCCTTGCATACTAAAGCATGGTCTCCCGCACTTTACCTTCTCGCATTATCTTTTTCCATTTCATCTTAAGATGGATTGTAGCCCTTGACAATTCAAGCAAGAAAGAGCTCGAAAGTCAGTGCAGGGGCGCAATCCGGACAGATTTAACTCTTGGTCCATGGAAGGGATGTTTTTGTAGGTCTTGAAGGTTGAAATGGTCACGAAGACTTTCGGCAGCAGCAGCAGACAAGAGCAGCAGAACCAAATTGCCCTAGGCAGGGGGCGGCTAAACTCGAATAGCCGCCCCTCACTGGGCGGCTAGTTTAAAGTAGCCGCCCCTGCCCTTTGTTTCAGGTGAGGAAGCCCCAGACAGGGGGCGGCTAAACACAACTAGCCGCCCCTCACTGGGCGGCTAGTTTACACTAGCCGCCCCCTGCCTGCACCTATTTCAGATGTGTCGGTCCGTATTCGATCAATTCTTCAACACTTCTTTACCTATTGAGATCAGTTATTTCCAAAACCTGCATGTACACATTTCATACACATTCATACACAAAACCTGTATAAATACCATGCTAAAACAAATATATAATCAAAACTCTACACCCATCCATGAATTAAATGTATAAAAACACCAAAATCACCCATCCACGAAATACTCGTTTTTCTAAATAAAGGGAGCTCTTTAAGCACCTAAACATCCATGCTAAATTGTTCTAAATCATGCATATAAACAAGAAATTAAATTGTCCCACCAAAACCACAAACATAGACTATTTTTCTAAACCTGACCATCCGATGCGATGGACCCCGTGATCGACGGCCCGTAATCGAATCCGCACGTAATCGGGACTATATATATATATATATATATATTGCCTACCAACGGTTTCAGTTTCATCGGATTCACAACGAGCGAGTCAAGAGAGCTACAGAATCGACCGCCCAATATTGTCGAAAACAAAACAAGAGACGAAAACCAGCAATCGATGTTCAAAAAGTCATACATTCGAACCCTCTCGTCTTCCTCAACAAACCCTCCCCCAAAAAGAGAGAAACCGATCAACAAATTTTCGAACTCAAATTGTTAGAAGAAACAATAAGCTATCACATGGCGGAGACGTTGCTGACACCGACACAGAGATACGCCGCCGGCGCCCTCTTCGCCCTCGCCCTCCGTCAATCGCAGATCCACCAAACCCGTCCCTTGGGTTCCTCTCCACCTGACGGTGACGGATCCGACGGCGGAGATCAAAGCAACCGCAGCAGCAACAGCAGCGGCGGCGACGACAGTGGCGGCGATGATGCTTCGCTGTTTTGGACCCACAAAAGCCGCGATCTTCTCCGCCCCGTTTTCAGGTCTGTATCTCTCTCTCTCTCTCTCTCTCTCTCTCTATATATATATATATATATATATGCAATGGGATAGAATTTATCTGATGTTGATTTAGATTGAAATTGAGATGGGTTTTGCAGGTTTCTTGAAATCGAATCAAAGGCATGGCCAGGTCTCGAGGAGACAGCCGCGTTGTCGCCAGCCAACCATCACGTCGGTGCTGTATGTATTCCTTCTTCTTCATCTTGTTATACATTGCTCTGTTTGGGTAGAGGAATAGTGGGAAATAAGGTGGAATAAGGGTGAATAAGCCCAAAAATTTGTTTATTTGCAACGAGTATGTGGGTATAACTATACTAGAATAGATGATAATAAATTGGTATTGATATTCTAGGTCCCCTTAGAATTGTATTATTCCACCCAATCTATTTCACTGATATAAGAGGGGTTTACATGTCAAATTACCTTTCATCACTTCTTATTAATCAGGGGGACTTTTTCACCTTTTATAATTCCTTATCCATATCTTGTTCACTTTTTATTTACAACTTATTCATGTCAACCGAACAACCCATGGGCGTTCCATTTGGATCCTTATCCAAAGTCTGATGGGCTTGATTGTTGTACATCTGCAAGTGAGTGTTCAATTGAATGCCTGCAAGTGAGTGTTCAATTGAATGCCGATTAGGATCGACATGATCAATGCAAGGGGAATAGATGGATGATTTTGATTCTTATCAAATGAAGTTGCGTTGCAAGAGAATTGGTTGCATCTTATATATAAATAATAACAATTCATTTATGCTAATGATATTATATAGCATTCAATGCCTGATATCTGTTCCCGCTTAATTGCCTTAACCTGTATGTCAAAGCAGACTGCTGATAAGCCAGTGTGAATGATTCCATCCATCTATATGTTATAGAATCAGAAGGCAAGTAGATTGGGATTTCTGGTACTTGGGAAGAAAAGGGGATATCTGAGAATAAATTTGGTACTGTGTGCAAATAAATGATAAATAATTGGAAGTGATAATGGAGCTTGGAGATGATGAATGGAATGATTGAATTCATAAAGGTGATACCAAAATGCTTTGGTTATTTTTTTATATAATATTTAAATATAAGCATATGACCTATATATTATATTTCTAGGGTTTCTGGAGTATCCTTAATGGTGAAATTGTACACCCTGCTGAATAAGGATCAAATTAAATGTTAAATGTTTTATTCGTAGTTTCTAAGCATATTATTAAGTTTATGACTGATTATATTCTTTTTTTCCCTTTGGGGTATCATTATCTCTCTTTATCTATATGTTTTGATTTTTCTCCATCTCAGTTCTTAAGGATGATATTTGAAGAATGCAATGAAACCTCTTCAGAGAGAATGGATCATGCACTTGCTTTGGCAAAATCTGTTGATGCTATGGAAATGAGCTTGGAGTCCACCTCGGCTGAGCCAACTCAGGAGAAAATCTGTAAATATGAGCAAGATTGCTTTGAGAGAAATCCAGTTAGTAATGCACGTGTTGCCTCTGCAGCAGAGGCTTTGAGTTCTGAAAGCTCTGAAGTGACAAAACAAGATAAGCCTTACGAAGTAGAAGGGGTACTTGACCGTTCTAGTAGCCTAATTATCGACGAGCCCATGCCAGGGAATATTCAGATCAATAATCAATTCAAACTGGCAGTTCTGTTTGAGCTTTTGTCTGCTTGTGTAGCCGATAAACATCTGAAAGACAAGAAACATTCTACAAGAAGAAAAGGATATGATGCTCGACATCGCGTTGCTCTTCGGTTATTGGCTACATGGCTTGATGTCAAGTGGTCCAAACTGGTATGCCAATTCCAAATATCTTATTTTTTTTGGTTGGTACCAAAAAATTTTGGTTGTTCAAGAAATTTTTGGTTGGTGTCTACTTGAAATGTTATACATTCTTTTTTTTTGGTAAGTAATGTTATACATTCTTATTGTTTGTTTTGTTTGACTTGAACTTTTTGGAGATATTTTATCAATGGATTGCATTGATTAATACAAGGGAAAGAAATTGAAAACCAGCTATCTTCATTTTAAATATAGGGAAAGTTATGATGAAATTAACATGATCAGTATGTATGCTTCAGTATTTGATATTCAGATGTTGAATGCAGCCTGCAAGTGTCAACCTTTTTTTTTAAATGTCTAGGAACCCCAATGTTAGGTGGGAAAACCTTGGATGCATACAACCACCCACAATCCATGTGTATTGGGTAAGCCCGAATTAAATGAAACTAAAGCTCCCGGCAAGGATTGAACTCGCAAGCACTTACAAAGTGAACACAATACTACTATTTAACTAGCCATCCACTGATTTAGTCCCTGTTTGAATACGGAATAGGCCTCGGAATAACCTGAAATAAAACAGAATAAATAATTTTTGGTGTTTGGATGCAGTAAATACCTTAGGATAACCGATGCCAGAGTAAATTGGTATAAAGTAGTATATGGATTTTCAGCCATCCCTTGGAATTAAAGTTATTCCAAATTATTCCACCCAAAGAATATGTGGGTCCACTGTCAAATCAACTGTCATCACTTTTGTCATCACTTTTATAAATCACCTATCAAATCAACTATCATCATTTTTTCACCTTTTATAAATCCTTATCCACACTTTATTCACATTTTATTCAAACAACAAAATTTTATTATTCCATTTCTCAACGAGAATAATTCAAAACACAACCAAACACAAAATCACTTATTCTACTGTTATACCCACTTATGCTAGTATAACTGTATATCCCGAAATAAGTCTTATTCTGTATTTAAACATGAGCTTAAGGTATTTGCTGGGAGAGTAGTTGGAGTTGGGATGTGCTTTGGGCTATGAACATTTAGTTGAATTGTGATAGTGTGGAACTCAATTTTTTGGGAATGTGAACAATATGATTATTTATGGATTTTGAGATACACTATAAAAAACTGATTATGTAAAATCTAGGAAGCTGGATGGAGAATAATTCTCTGATCTAGGGAAGTGGAGTTGTGCCTTTCTGAGTGTTGTGTGATCATCACAATACAATCAATGAACCAATGAGTGAATCTTATGTGTGACAGTTTTCATAAAGAAATTGTGTTTATTAATACAACTTGATATTCTGAATTAGTTGAAGTCTTAGTCATTTGAGGAAGCATCTACAAATAAATTGGCTGAAACTGCACTCTATGTCACTGATGGATGCTTCTCTTTTGTAGGAAGCAATGGAGTTAATGGTTGCTTGCTCTGCACTTGCTGCAGTGAAAGCAGAAGAACAATCAGGTGAAAGCGGATCATCAAGAAGTAAATGGTCCAGTTGGAAACGTGGTGGTATCATTGGAGCTGCTGCGCTGACTGGAGGAACCTTACTGGCCATTACGGGTGGTATGATATCTCAATTCTTTTCTTTAAGTTACTGAATTTAAGTTTTGACTCTTGATAGTGTCCATAATTTATTTTAAAATATCTTGGCCCATTTTTTTTTATTGAGTTCATCACATATTCTTTTTGACAGGTTTAGCTGCTCCAGCGATTGCTGCTGGATTTAGTGCTTTGGCACCCACATTAGGTACACTCGTTCCTGTAATTGGAGCAAGTGGATTTGCTGCTGCTGCTAGTGCTGCTGGATCAGTAGCTGGGTCGGTTGCTGTTGCTGCATCATTTGGAGGTGAGCATTGAGATATGGGCATTTGGTTATTTTATATAATCTCTCTGTAAACAATAGTTGATCTTTTTTGTCTAAATTGTAGTATGCTTCCGTCACACAGTTATATGATTAGTGAGCTCAAACTTTGATTGTCATCGATATTCAGAAATAAGTTAGCAAAATTCTGTACCAGATTAATCTGATACAATCCTCCTTTCCTACGCTTCAAATTTAATGCTTCAATGCAACATGCAGATTGATCAGATCAGCTTTCATTTCTTGGGCATGTATACTTGATAATATCATTTCCATGTTAGTTGATGAGAGTTTAGCAACAGTGCTGTGCATATGTTTAGTGTTGTATATGAGGCAAGCTGGCAGAATGCTGACCATCTTAGGCTTCACCTGTTTCACCATTTTCTATCTTGAGCGCGGCTGGCCTCCTCTTTTTTGCATCCCTGTGCAACACACAAATGACGACCTTCAATGGAAAAACTTATGTGCGCGTCTGCATCTATATATATTCTCTGTAAATTATTGCGTTACCTGCAGACATATTGTCTTATTTAACACGTCTTTAAAACAAGCTGCCGGCGCTGGACTTTCGGGAAGTAAAATGGCCAGAAGAATTGGAGATGTTGAAGAATTTGAGTTCATAAATGTAGGAGGAATCACAACCAAGGGGTGAGTTGTTTTGTTTTGTGGTTTTCATATGGCCATTTTCAGGATGTCATGATTTCCATGTGATCTGGAATTTTGGATATTAAGTCTAAATTTAGAAAACCATGTCTTGAAATGTTGTAAACTTGTTACAAAGCTTCTTGTAAACTGCTTATCTTTTTTACTAGTGAGTCTATTTATGTTTTCCCCAGCGCCTAGCAGTTGGCATCTTGGTTTCGGGATTTGTTTTTGAAGTGGAAGATTTTGTTAGGCCTTGGAATGGATGGAATGATGGTTTGGAGAGGTACACATCATCCCATATATCTGTTTATGCAACAATGCTTTAATGTCCAAATGATTTCCTTTTCTGTTACCTAATATGCACTTATCCAAGAGGAAAATTTTATATCTTCTAGGAGCACAGTTGGAATCATTTAAACCATTCCTTCTGTACGCATGATTTTTTAAAAATGTTGGGAAGTTGATCTCATCTAAGATATTGTGTCATGTTGACATCCATCTGTGTTTCTTAATATGGTTGGTTGCTTATGCTTTCCATGCTGCAACTCCTTAGTTTTTAATAGATTTTTATTCTCATTGCTGAAGGAAATTGAAAGAAAATGACAGGGCTTGTCAGTTCTGCTTGTGATGATATAATTTTGAACTTTTAGGTTTGCACTGCAGTGGGAGTCTAAGAATTTGATTTCAGTGAGCACTGCAATTCAGGATTGGCTTACATCAAGTAATTGACTTGATATTCGTGGTTATTTTTCTTAAACTTACAAATCCTGTTGCTTGATTTTACCCTAAACCCTTGTAGGACTTACAATGGAGTTGATGAAGCAAGGTGCCATGATGACTGTCTTAAGTACACTTCTTTCTGCATTGGCATGGCCAGCTACGTTACTTGCAGCCACTGACTTCATAGACAGCAAATGGGCAATTGCTGTTGACAGGTTTTATTCAACAGTACATATTGAGAAGCCTGCTTTAGAATCTTTTAATTGATGAATGTCATCATCATTTGGAGCATTAAATTACTCTTGGTATCTACAGGTCAGATAAAGCAGGAGAGATACTGGCTGAAGTTTTAGTTAAGGGATTGCATGGAAACAGGCATGTTTAATAACAATGTAGCAAATTTCACTTCTCCAAAACTTCCAAATTGATGAACCAAAAAAAACTGGCATTGTATATTTTTCAGGCCCGTCACACTTGTTGGTTTTTCATTGGGAGCACGGGTAATATTCAAATGTTTGCAGCACTTGGCTGGAACTGGAAATAATGGTAGTTTATAGAGACAACTTTGGATTTCTGTTTGTATATAGGTCAATTGAGTTGATAAAGCTTCCTGATATCCTTGTACCTAATATGGGCAGAAGGGCTCATAGAACGTGTAGTTCTCCTTGGAGCACCAATTCCTCTCAAAGATGAACAGTGGGAAGCTGCTAGAAAGGTAGGCACTTCATATATATATATGGTCTATATTACAGATGCTAGAAGATGGTAATGTGTCTTTTTTACTACATTCTTTTTTAGTTTATTGTCTGCCAGCAACAGGGCTTTCAAATTTTTATAAATGGTCTTGTTCACTCACAATGTAACCAGTGATCTTATTCTTTCCAGATATATAATTCATTCCTATGTTGATTTTATTGTAAAGATAGTTAATGTTTATTCACATTGTCTGCAGAATGAGAATTTCAAAATTTCTGAGAGGAAATGAAACAACACACTGCTCTATCAAGTTTGCATATTGGAAATATAACAAAATGAATAATGAACCATTTAGCTTTCAACAGTGGTACCCATAACATGTGACAAGAAAATAAAATAAATGAGGACTTCAATTTTTGGATATTGAGTTGAATATTTGTTATCTTTATTTATCGTTAAATCCACTTTATTGATTTGTTTATTGTTGAAGTATTCTTTGCATGATTTTGAACCATGATAACCTAATTTGAAGTGCTAGGAAAAGTCTTGGCTTGAATGGAATACCTTTGCATTTATATTTGATAGTTAAAAATTCTATAATTCATGCAACACCAAGCAAGAGTTGGTTTTACATATTTGTGCTAGTAACTTGAAATCCAGACTATATGATATGGTGCAATGATATGATTCTTTGACTCATGTTCATGATATTGTCACCTTACAGTTTATCCTCTTTGTCAATCATTATATAACATCTCTTCTCCAATTCAGTGACATTAGATGTTTTCTTTCCTATTTATTTTCCTGAAATAACCTCAAAATATAGTCCAATATATGTACCAGTTCTTTGTCTTTCTTCTTTGCATCCAAGTTGCGGGAACCTCTTGCTTCCATTCATATTATCTTCATATAATGGGTCTTCCTTTTTCTCTTCCCTGTGCAAATGCCTTTTGACCTCCTCTTGTTCCTTTGCCTTCATATGAGGCCATCTTTGCAGATGAAATTGATCTTTCTTTGTATAGCCTTGTATTTAAGCCCCTTAATCACGTACTTTATGATCCTTTTATTTGACATTTGCGTCACCTCACTGAACTACATATAAGAAGCAATGTACACACATTGAGAATTTTTTTTTTTTGGCCCCATGGTACCTATGATCCCTTTTGGTTGTCAATTTACTGATCCAACAAATCTCTTCTTTGCACTCGGCCCACAAATGATTAGCTACTCAGATAGAATGTTGAATGGTATAGCATAAACAACTGATACACCGACTGAAACTCCTGAGCCCCTCTGCCGGTTCCCAACAGAGCAATACACATGCTCATGATGAAGGTTTCTGTAGGTGTTTCTCTGATGAAGGATCATCATCATAAAATTCATGTGTGCTAGTGTGGTAGTTTATAACAGTTATTGGAGAACTTATTATTTATCTTATGGAAGCTACAGAAAATGGTAACCATAGGAGTGATAGAGTTAGGGGCAACCTGACCTTAATTTTAAGGAGCTTTTGATGGGGACATCACAATTAATGCATTTAAAAGCTATCAAAGGAGAAAGATCAAGAGATCTAATCTTATTCCTCTGTGGATAGAGATTAGTCAGGTTTTTTATTTTATTTTGAATAAGAATTGTAGGATTTAATCTGGATGGGGACATCACAATTAATGCATTTAAAGGCTATTAAAGGAGAAAGATCAAGAGATCTAATTTTATTCCTCTATAGATAGAGATTAGTTAGGTTTTTTATTTTATTTTGAATAAGAATTGTAGGATTTTATCTGGACCATTGATTTTTAGGATGATCAATGGCCTAAATTAAATCACTTAATTTGTTATTTAATTTAAGTTATTGTAGGATCCAATCTTGACCATAGATCTTTAGAATGATCAATGGCCTAGATTAAATCACTTTCTTATTAAATAAAGTTGTAATCTCTACGGAGAGAGACAGATTGAGAATGAATGAAAAGTTTCTTTTTCAGAGATCCTGCGATGGGATTTTGTGAGGGTGTGAAACCCTAACTTTTGTGGGTGTGAAGCCCTAGGGTGTGAAACCCTAACCTTCTTGGGTGTGATGCCCTAGAATCTATTTTCTTTTTTTCTTTTCCCTTTCAAATCACATAAACCCTAACCCTAACCCTAATTATCATCATCACAAACCTCTCCATCGTATCCCGTCCTGCATCACAAACCGCTCTGATACCTTTTTTTTTTGTGGGTGTGAAACCCTAACCTTCTTGGGTGTGATGCCCTAGAATCTATCTTCTTTTTTTCTTTTCCCTTTCAAATCACATAAACCCTAACCCCAACCCTAACCCTAACCCTAACCCTAACCCTAACCCCAACCCTAACCCTAATTATCATCATCACAAACCCCTCCATCGTATCCCGTCCTGCATCAATTTTGGTATCAGAGCCAAGGCTCCTAGGGTGTGAAACCCTAGATCTAAGCCTCCAACAGCCCCTGCTGCTGCTGTCTGGACATCCAACAACCCCTGTGGCTGCTGCCTGGGCCTCCATCAACCCCTGCTGCTGCTGTCTGGACATCCAACAACCCCTGCGGCTGCTGCCTGGGCCTCCATCAAAAAGCCCCTTTTGTTGCTGACCTGGACCTCCAACAGCCTCTGTTGCTGCTGCCTGGACCTTCAACAGCCCCTTTGCTGCTACCCTGGACCTCTAACAGCCCCTTTGCTGCTGCCCTGGACCTCTAACAGCCCCTATGTTGTTGCTGACGTGCTACCCTTGTGTTGCTGCCATCAATATTCTTCTCGTGTTGCTGCCCTATTGTTTCTGTGTGAGCCCTTCCCTTGCATCCAAATCGGCAATACCATCGAGAATAAAGAAGAAGAAAAAGAAAATGGTTGATTCTATGTTCGTTCTGAAAACCCTAATTCGCTTACCTAATGGGAAATGTGCTTCCTTGATTATCGATGAGAGTCTTGAGAAGAATATGATTTCTCAAGCGGTTGTGGACATGTTATCTAAGACTGGGGAAATTATCGTAGAAAATCAAGCTGCTTTTGTTTAATGGTCTATGAAACCTTCGTATTTTGATGGAGCATGGTGTGACATGTTTTCATCATCCAAACGTTCTATTATATTGGGTCAGCCATGGATAAAAGCTCAGAAATGTATATTTGATCATGAAGGGAGATCATGCACCATACGCCCGCTTTGTATACAGAAGAAAATTATCCTTGAAAGGATTGCCAGATGCGAGATCATCAACGTTAACAAAAGATGCACCTCCAGAGAGACAACATAAAGATGAAATTCAAAAGAAGGTTGATGTTTCATTAGTGGAAGATCGGATACCTATGCCTGTTTCACAACAACCACCTTCGATGCCTGTTTTACAACAACCACCAACTTGCAAGGAAATTGCTAGAGATTGGCGATCCAAAAGAAATTTATATGGTGATAAAAAAATAGGTGGACTTAATATTTCCCCGACAAATATTTGGTGTAAAGCTGCAATGGAAGATTTTACTTTTCCATCAGGATCCTTTCAGATACATGCAACAAGAACCTCATGACCTTCGAGTTATATCATTCTCAAAAACTTGAGGACGAGTTTTCTCAAACAAGGGGAGAATTGATGGGGACATCACAATTAATGCATTTAAAGACTATCAAAGGAGAAAGATCAAGAGATCTAATCTTATTCCTCTGTGGATAGAGATTAGTTAGGTTTTTTATTTTATTTTGAATAAGAATTGTAGGATTTTATCTGGACCATTGATTTTTAGGATGATCTATGGCCTAGATTAAATCACTTAATTTGTTATTTAATTTAAGTTATTGTAGGATCCAATCTAGACCATAGATCTTTAGAATGATCAATGGCCTAGATTAAATCACTTTCTTATTAAATAAAGTTGTAACCCTAACTTTTGTGGGTGTGAAGCCCTAGGGTGTGAAACCCTAACCTTCTTGGGTGTGATGCCCTAGAATCTATCTTCTTTTTTTTTTTCCCTTTCAAATCACATAAACCCTAACCCTAACCCTAACCCTAATTATCATCATCACAAACCCCTCCATCGTATCCCGTCCTGCATCACAAACCGCTCTGATATCTTTTTTTTTTGTGGGTGTGAAGCCCTAGGGTGTGAAACCCTAACATTTTTTGGTGTGATGCCCTAGAATCTATCTTCTTTTTTTCTTTTCCCTTTCAAATAACCCTAACCCTAACCCTAACCCTAACCCTAATTATCATAATCACAAACCCCTCCATCGTATCCCGTCCTGCATCAGCTTTAGTCTCGCATGAACTTCAATATTCAAGAACCCCATATCAGGTCAAAAGTCAACACCTGGCTATCCTTTTTTAGAACCAAGACTAGGGGTGGTAAACGAGCCGAACGAGCCGAGCTTTGACATGTTCAAGCTCGGCTCGTTTATAAACGAGTCGAGCCGAGCTGAGCCAAGCCGAGCTCACGAGCCTCAACGAGCCTAGCGTTCTTCTTCATTTTAGGGTTTTAGGAATTGAAAACAAAATTTTAGCTTAAAAGAGCCAAGTTCATGAGCTTAAACGAGCATAACTTTGTATTAATTTAATATTCTGATTTTATAAATGAGTTTAGTCAAGCTTCAACTAAGTTTTAATAACATAAACGAGTCAAATTTGAACATAAAATGAAGCTCGATCCAGGTCCCGAGCCTAACCGAGCTTTAAAATTTGTTCAAGCTCGCTCATTTATCTAAACGAACGAGCCTGAACGAGCTCAAACCGAGCCGAGCCCGAACCGAGCCCGAGCGGCTTGGTTCGTTTACCAGCCCTAACCAAGACTGCTACTCTATGTACTAGTGACAAACATAAGAATGAACTGCATTAACAAAAAAAATAGTGTATAAAAGATATTACATGAGAATAATTGTATTTGAAAAAAAAAAACTCCTCAAATACCATACAGAATTGCTCCTGATTATATGTTGCTTGTAATTCTTTTTAAGGGAGCTTCAGGATTTTGCGCAAATGTCCAATTAATACTGTAGGAACAGAAAAGATCTATTTATCAATGAGTACTATTGTCAGAAATCTTCTGTATTCAATAAAAAGCATATCATAAATTGCTCATGAATACAGTGTTTGCACATGTTTCAAGGGTTTTATCTAAAAATTCTTATGCTTACCAGATGGTGTCTGGAAGGTTCGTGAACGTTTATTCAACAAACGATTGGATACTTGGGGTTACCTTTCGTGCAAGGTATGCATAACTGATGAAAAAAAGTTACTTCCATTTGCATATATATAACAGAATCTCACAGTTCAGTTGATCAGCCTGTTGACCCAAGGTCTGGCTGGGATCCAACCTATTGATGTTCCAGGAATCCAAAATGTGAGTTCAATAATGACCATTTTCTCCCATTATAGCATCCAATACATGTACACATATTTTTCATTCCTTATCTCAAACTCTCTATTGTCATTGTCAATCAGGTTGATGTTACGGAACTCATCGATGGCCACTCCTCATATCTTTGGGCCACACCGAGAATCTTGGAACAACTTGAACTTGATACATATTTCCCTGTTTTCTCAAGCTCTCTTGGGAAATCATGCTAAAAGGAGGTCCCCCCCCCCATTTTCTTCAGAGGCAGCTGACTTGCCAGAGATGAACCAAGTTCCGATATCTGGTTTTTTTCCAGCGGAGGGTATTGCCTTATTCTGGTATGTCCAGCAATATTCATATTCTGTTCACTTCACATTGGCTGAGGTTTGCAATGGATTTTGTTGCTCCAAATATGGTGTATGCAATAGGGGAAAAAAAACGAATTAAATTAGATTTTGGATCAAACTTCTGTATATAGTCTTATTACATAAGTTCGGATATCTAGTACATTTCATATGCACACACCCCCTCAATTCCTCGGTTGTTCTTGGGGAAGACAGGATGTGATTAGTGTTGGGGGATAAAGAAGGAAGCAGAGGCTGAAGTTCAAGTGCGCAGTGTCATATGACCTGCCTTGAATTTCTTTGCTAGATATTAATTTTGGGAAAATGATATGTCCGGTCTCTTGTGCCGCCCCATTTATTTTTTTAAATTAGAATCTCTCCTATTAAAGTAAATATTGTTATATGAAATGAAGTATATAATAAAATACAATAATGTATTTTTTTTTCTTTGAAAAATCCAGTTATATGTGTGTATACTTGGAATGAATTGAATAAATATATTTTTACATTTTTTTTTATAGTGGAGTATAGACAGCCTAACCTAGTATATGCTAGATTAGAGAACCCCATATACTACGATAGCACAATATACACTATTATAGTATCACTACTCAGTATTATACTATAGTAGCAAATATACACTATCATAGCATATATGTATTGAATGTATCACTGCTCTTAATTTTGCTCTTAATTTTGATCAGTCCTGCTACATGGGCCCCAAAGTGTAAGCCCCATTGAGAAGCCCTAATATGTATCATTGTCTCATTGGTTTACTGTTTGACTTTTTAAAAATGTAAAAACTGCAAAGACAATATTACCCTTTATTTGAATTTTTCATTTCCAAAAAAGCAATTGCTTTATCTTTTGAAAAATTCATCTTCCACTTTAAAAATCCGCTCCAGCTTGTCTCTTTATCTCCCGTGACCGGTGTCACCACCATTGGATTCCTCTCGTTGTCCTCTATCATTAAGAGGTTGATTGACTATCGTTCGAGTAGTCCTCTGACCTCCACCTCTGATCTCGACTACCACTTTTTCAAGATACAACTAAAAATACAAATGAATATATTAGAATTTCAGATACAGATATATATAAATATATTAGTTTTTTCAGATATATTATATCTAAACAATTTCACATATAGATGATTATATTAGTTTATTCAGATAAATATGAGTATACAAATACAGATTTAGATACAGTCCTTATTCACAGTGTATGCGCATGTATTATTCAGATACACCTTATATATATATCTAGATTCAAAATAAAAAAATCTGTTTGTACGAATGTATTAGTTTTTTAGACAAGATACAAATATTGATTAAGATACGACCATATATTAGTTTGTTCAGCTACAAATGTATTTAAAAAATTTCAGATACAAATACAGATGAATATATAAGTTTTTTCAGATACAAATATAACCCTATATTAATTTTTTCAGATACGAATGTATCCGAATTCAAAATCAAATGTATTTGAATGTAACTAAATTGATTCAAATACTTATAAAAGATTATACATGCTTAGATAATGTATTTGACTTTTAAAAAACAAAAACTATCCAAATGAATGTAATTGGATTACATTGGGTCACTTCTTCAAAATAAATGTGTTTCTAATGATAAAAAAATAAAATAAAATACATGCGAATGAAAAACTAAAAAATATCAAATAACAGATTCAACTTAAAACAAAAAAAAATTCAGATCATTAAAAAAATCAACCAACATCCTTAAATGTCCCAATCAAAAAGCGAGAGGCACCGTCTGTTGTCGCCGCCGTCTACGCATCGATCGAGAGTCTCCACACACACAAAAATGAAGGGATTGAATTAAATGACCCAATCCTTCCAAATCCACACACAGACGGAAAAAAAATCATCAATGCACGGTTTTAAATGTGTAAGCCAATCCTCGAATCAAGGAAAGTTGTTACAAAAAAAATATTTTATTTAATTAAAGGGTAAAAAGGGTATTCTACATGTGTCATTTCATGAGGCTTATAATTGGGTCTACATTTTGGGGTCCATAAATCATTATTGAATTGTGATATATGTGTGTGTGTGGCATTGCATGCATGCCTTCCCAAACAAATATCTTATAAACTATCCTCATAAGTATAATGTGTCAATCCTGGTCACTTTTGCAATATGCATGAGTTTATGCTGTTTAATTAAGTACATACACTCACAAAAATAAAATAAAATAATGCATATACTCGGAATAAATTGAACAAATACATTTTTGCATTTTTCATAATGAAGTATAGACAGCCTAATCTAGTATATGAGAAAGCTTATACTATGTTAGGATTGCAAGGGTATTGTAAGATTGTTTGAATGATTGCAGGAGTGCGCCAGTACCCTCATAAACGTATACTTTTATTGACATGTAACTAAAACGCGTTTATTCCTCTTTTACACTTTCACCATACTTTATGAAAAATAATATTAAACTTGACCATAATTATTCATTAGCTTGAAAGATAAATATTTCATGGGTGTTGATAAATAAAGAGAATAAGTTAGAATTTTAGCTTGTAAAGCGAGTAGGAACACCATCCTTAAATCTCAATTAATAATGTCTTCTCGCGCAGGGTTCTTGGCTGCTTTTCAAAGAGAGGTATTTTAAGACATTTTTGGGTTCATATTAAATCAGAATGAAGGAACACATCTATATATCTCGTTATAGTGAAGCATATAAAACATATATCTTGTTGATGATGTATATATCTCACTAAATTTTTTCTTACATTTACTAAAAATAAGTTCATTCAACTTGAAATTGAGTGATATGCACTTTTTTTTATTAAAACATATACTTCATTAAATGATATTTACTATTTAAAAAAAATAAAAACACGTAAAGTCTGAGTTTTGGTTAGTGAATATGACTGAATGTATCATTTTTCAAGAAAGAATGTTGAAGGTCCACTGGAGTGAAGCCCACCATGATATCATGCATCCCAACATAGAACGTGAGTCACGTGTAGAGGTGTAAAACGGGCCGTGCCGTGCCGGCCCGGCCCGCTAGCCAACCGGGCCAACGGACTAACGGGCCGGCACGGCACGGCCCGTTTAATGTTACCGTGCCGTGCCGGCACGGCACGGGCCACAGGGGGCCGGCCCAGCACGGCCCTCCGTGCCAGCCCGGTGGGCCAACGTGCCGTGCCGTGCCAGCCCGGCGGGCCAAACGGGCCAGGCCCATTGACGGGCCAACGGGCCGGCCCGTTTATATACTCATTTTTTAAAAAAAATTTAAAGTTCAATATTTAATTCCATGTTTAATTTACTAGTTGATTTAAGTTAAAAAATAAAAGAAATACACATAAATTATTCATAAAAATTGAAAACTAAAAGGAATCAAGAATACAAGTATTTATTTGATTGAATATTGAATTTTTGAGTACATGAACAATTGAACATTAATTAAATAAATGATAAAATGAATAAAAAATTCACAAATAGTACATTGATGAATAAAAATGAATTATACAATTCTTAAAAAATACATTGATAAATACAAAAAATTAATATAACATAAAAGGTGAGTGATAATTGCATCACTATAGTTTTTAATACATCCCAACTAGATTGGCACCTATTAAAACTATCAATCACTTGTAACTCACATTCCAAAAAATAAAACTAGTTGGACTAGCCGTTGGATGGAGGTGGGGCCCGCGGCACAAACCGTGCCGCGGGCCTAGCGGGCCGTGCCATTCCGGCACGGCGGGCCTAGCGGGCCGTATTGGAAACGGCACGCGGGCCGGGGGCAGGCCCAGCCCGCGTCGGCACTCAAGCGGGCCGGCCCACGGCACGGCCCGTGCCGTGCCGGGCCGGCCCGTCCCGTTATACACCTCTAGTCACGTGACACATGTAGTAGACCAATGTTATACTCGGCTCATTTCACTGCCAACTGCGCTCACAGCAACGAGTTATATGCATCATGAGAAATTTTTTATATATACTAAAAATGAGTTTTTATAATTTATTGAAGTATACTTTATCTTTTATAAAAATCAATAATGATTCTTGGGCCTTAAAATAGACCTCATTCTAAGCCCCATAAGGTGGGAAGTATGAATTACTCATGTTACCCTCCCTAACTAATCTTACCATTTTTTACATAACCGATTCAATAAATGCAGAGATAGTTACAATTTGGTTGATTTTTTTCCTTTTTGAAGATACCAATTCAATTGCACGTTCAAAAAAATAAAAAATCACGAATTTCATCTTTTTTTTTTATATCGATTGATCTGTCATAATGAAAACAAACATCAATTTCACTTTTCAATCAGATCTGATCGGCGGAGAAGAGAAGATTCAAATGGATCGGTGGATTTGAAAACAAATATCGAATTTTATTTTTGTTTTAGTTCGATTAGTGGAGAAGAGAAGAATTTTGATTCATTTAATTTTTTTTGTAATCAGTTTATGATACAAATAATGACAATCCATTTAGACTAGTCCTTTTTCGATCTTAATACATTATTTTGATTTTGATTTTTCATCATCCCTTTGAATCATCATATACATGTATTGAATATGAATTTCATTTTAAATTCAGATACATGACATGTATCTTGATTTACATGCATTGTTGTGTACCAAGTATAATATGTACAATCGTTAATGATTGCGTGTTTGTGTATAATTATGCATAATGTGTCATTCATCATATTTTTTAACTTTGTATCAGTTTTATTCGACTAATTTAGATTCAAGATTTTCAAATACAGTGCACATTTACTTGTATGGAATGTGTATTTGTTAATTCAAATTCTAGATACACCTCTATTTGAATTTGAATTCCAACCCATTTTTTTAAGGTATTTGTTAATTCAAATTCTAGATACACCTATCTGAATTTGAATTCCAACCCATTTTTTGAAAGTTGTTATTTTTATTTTTATGGATTTGATTAATATATAGTTGATTAATATTTAATTGCTTATTGTTGGCATTTTAAAGATTTTTTATGAATTTTCTGTGCAGTTCTTAATAGCATGTAGACTATATTAGTTCATTTGGATTTTCAGATACATTATTGTATTTTAATTGATAACATGTGATTGATGTTGTTTTTTCTCACTAGGCAGTGATGGTGTTTCTGATTTTTTGAAAATATGTTACATCAGGGAGAGGATTTAATGGTGCTGCCCTTTGTGGCATTCAGTTACGAGGGTTAATGAGGATATTAGTTAGTTGGAACCAATTTTTAAAATTATAAGAAGGGTAGTCTTGTTATTGTCATTTTCGTGGTTATAAAAAGTCAAATAGGGAACCAATATGAGAGTGTCACCTATTGGAGCTTACAAATGAGGCTTAATTTCTGGGGCTCAGATAGTAACACTGTATAAAAATATATTGAAGTATACTATTTAAAAATAAAAATGAATGAGACTATATTTAGGACTGGAAACCGAGTTGCATCGAACATTTTCATAGTGGAAAAGGTAAATTTTTTTAATGTAGAACTAAATAAAATACAATAATGCAATTTGGTTAATTGGGCTCTAAAAGCCTAAAGCTTATGTATACTAGGTTAGAAAAATATAAAAAAATATTCTCTCTCTCTATATATATATATAGTCGACTGATTAGGTGCGGCGGCCGTACGGTGCGGCAGCCGTTCGATCGCGGGTCCATTACATCCAACGGTCGACGTGAATCACACCCGACCGTCCGATGCGATAGACCCGTGATCGACAGCCCGTAGTCGACGCCGCACCGTGCGGCCGCCGCACCTAATCATCCCTCATATATACTTATCTAATAATATTATATATATATATATTTTTTCGATAATATGCGGTCGTGCGGTCGCGATCGCGGATCCATCGCATCCAACGGGCGACGTGAATTGCACCCGACCGTCCGATGCGATGGACCCGTGATCGACGGCCCGTGAATCGCGACCGCACGACCGTATAATATCACGACTCATATATATATATATATATATATATATATATATATATATATATATATATATATATATAAAATTAGATAAGTATATATTTTTTATAAAAATTCAACATATGTTAGCTGTTAGAATGTTTGTATCTAACAATTTTCATATTTCAACCCCAGAGCACTCGTTCGACTAGTGCAAGCCGAGCTTTAGTTAAATTGACAAACACCTCTCATCTCAATGGAAAAAAAAATCAATGGATATCTTGTGGAGCTCATTCTTTGAAAAAAAATTTCATATTTCATTTTAATGTAAATTAACAAAAATAATAATAGTCTTTGATGGAGAAGGATAATGGAATACAAGATGGATTGATGTTTAGAGGTCGTTGGAGATGTTAAAATTTTAACAACGAGAAGCAAATTGTATATCAAACCAATTATTGATGTGATACTTGTAACTTGTCACATTAGGGAAGGCCGCTTCTGTGATTACTAAGAGAGGTGACAAGAGTGTTCAAGCACGGGTGGCTCGTATACTGATTCCAGCAGGCATGTGGGCGATTTGATGAGTGCGTAATGAGGTGGTTTTCCACGATCAGTGTTTCTACAAAGAGATTCTCATGGTGGCTGTGGAGAGTTTCATCATGGATTGGGGGTGCGTCCTAGCGGGAACAACGCATATTGATTTCAGGGGTGGTTCATTAGTCATTACACATTATAGCGTGATT
Source organism: Acorus calamus (assembly GCA_030737845.1). Taxonomy (NCBI): domain Eukaryota; kingdom Viridiplantae; phylum Streptophyta; class Magnoliopsida; order Acorales; family Acoraceae; genus Acorus; species Acorus calamus. The sequence goes on from CM060868.1 coordinate 14,521,028, forward strand.
GCGTTTAGTTTCCGTTCCGCGCGGCGGGGGGGGGGGGGGGGGGGGGGGGGGGATAGAAATCTCTTCTATTCATTCCCTGCCTATGAGCATCTTCTTCATTTCAGTCCTGTTTTCCTTGGTTGCTGTCTCCTCTCTATCTATGTAATCTATGATTTTCACTTCAACTTCAATATGAATATATTGGGTAGCATTCTCTACCGTTTTCAAAAAAAAAACTTGTCACATCCGCTATTAAGTAATCTCTGTCATTTTTTTTTCCCAAGAGTTACAGAAGATTAAAAAATATATAAAAAAAAATTAGAGGACCCAAATTGTGTGCGTGGGCGGTCAGTTATCAAAAAATCATTAACACAGAGACACAATAAAAGCCATGGTCCTATGAGTGGACAGGTCCGTGTCCTCCCGGAGAAGCTGGAAACGTGGATCTTCTCCTTTCTCAGAACAACCCTACATCACATCGAAGAGGATAGAAAACTGACCCCTTATTTAATGTGTGAGTGACTCCATAACTAATTCAACTTTCCCCACCTGTCTACCTGACTAAAAATTATTGAAATAAAATAATGTTCTAACTAATTTTATTTCTCTCTCAGAATGACAAAATCCCGTGTGTATCTAATAAGCATGTCAATATATCGGACAACACATCTTATATTAAAGCATAAGATATGGATTTAAGTGGGATGTTTTGGCGCTCGGGGCACACCACGTGTTTTGGGAAGCTTTTCTTCTCCCCCTCCAATTCCCTCACTTATAATTTTAAGTATTTTTTTATGCATTTCCTCTAATCTCCCTCCAATTCAGCCCCTTGGTAATTCGTGGAATCGATTATGAAAGAACTGTCATTTAAAAAAGAAAAGAAAAAAGATATGGATTTAACATAAGATACTGTTTTAATACATAGATGTTTTACATGCATAAATATGGACACCGACACACCATAGTGATTATATGATATTAGAGAGAGATAAAAATTAAGGTTTCGAGATTTCTGGTCTCTTTAATTTCATAGATCATGCAAAAAAAGTTACAACAGATACTTATAATTTTATGATTATAATTAATCATGCAACTGCAAGATAATTAAATTTGAGCAATATATAATACAAATGTATCTGCATTTAGATATTCAAATATAAAATCATTTCTGATTTTTTAGATACGGATAATTAAAAGGCTTAATATTCTATTAAAATTATATGCATATAGATGTTAGATTGAAAAGTGGAGCTAGTTCTATCAACTTTCATTGAAATAGGGTTGAAGCCCAGTAAGTAATTTTAGTTTTTCTGAGGATAGGTTAATTTGATCTGAAGCAGATGATAGTCTAATACGACTCTAGGATGTTATTCTGATCTTAGAGTGAATTTGTTTAGTTCTGGTTGATATTTCGTTAAATCAAATCAAACTAAACAGTTTATAATTAGGGAGCTGCTACCTAGGCCCCAGAAATTAGGCCCTATTGGCAAGCCCCAATAGGTGGCATCCTCCTATTGGTTCCTTGATTGACTTTTTCAAAAAACCAAAAAATCAATGACATAACTACCCTTCTAAGCATTTTAAAATTTGACTCTAATTAAATCATATGACCATTAATATGTCGTTACGAAATCCCAAAATACACGGAAGCATTAATTCTCCCCCCACCCGACTCAATATTTTCCAAAAACTAAAACCAACTAGGGTTTCCAATTTGGGCGTCGTAGACGATTTCAAAATCAGGCGAGCCAAGAGAACGAAAGAAAAAAAAGAAACGACGATTACGAGTTGATCTGATCATCTTCCCCAAAAAAAAAATTCAACAATGGCGAAAAACAAAGGTCAGATTTCTTGCAATCGTCGAAACCTCCCCGTGTTTTTTTTTTGTGTGCGACATGAACATAAACAGTAGATTAATTTCTCGCACTTCTTGAAAAAATGAAATCAAATTTGAAAGTGTCTCAATCGTCGATTTTCCCTTCCGCACCTTTTTAATTTGATAATACTGAGTATCTGAAAATCATCTAATACATATGTTAATCTAAGAGTTTCAGATACACGTACATAGTTAAACATTGGACATTGGTAATCCGAGAGTTTCATATTCATGAATCTGAAAATCCATAGTGGTTGGTTATTTATTTTGTAGTCATAATCTCAAAAAATACATCGAAATTGTGTCTAATACGTTATGTTTGTGTACTAGTGTATCTAGATTTGAGATAAAACATTATTTGACATTCTTCAATTGTTTTGAGTTTTCTTGTGCACACTGTCCATTTTGTGCAACAAAAAAAAAAATTCAAGATATCAGATACTTGTATCTGAAAATCCAATTAGTGTGCATTGGTTAATTAGAAATCTTGATTTTATGTCAGATACTTGTATCCCAAATTTTATGTCAGATATTTGTATCCGAAATAATGTTTTAAATTTAATTTAAATCCCTTTGGTGTATCTCAAATAACAAGCATCTCATGGCATTTTTTGTTGTAGGGTCTGGTTGATATGCATGTAACTGAAAAATATAAATGGCTATCTACTGATTTATTTAGGAAGTGTTGATTTCACTTTATGCATACACCTGTATCTTAAAATCAAAAGGTGCATTACTATGTAAATATGTTAAGCGTTTTACAATACCTTGATGTTGTATCGGTTTGATTACACAAAAATTGTTTTGCATTTAAGAAATCAAGATATGTGTAATTCTGTAGTTTCAAAATAAAGAGTTGCTGAACCCAGAAGATACCAAGCGTACTATCCCCAATATAGATCTACGATTCACAGAATTTTTGAGATGTTTGCTGCAATGGAGTTCAACATTTAGTTTATTATCTGTATCTTATTATAAATTGTTTTATTGTAGGATGGATTGTGGTACAATCGTTCTAAACATAATGAAACAATATGCTGTCAACGAGGAAGTCACCACACATAAGATGGATAGGAAGAAGTGCAGACCGATAAGAGCTCACATAATGCATAAATTTCTTAATGACAAGCACCGTACGTATATTGACGAAGATCACATGGTCAGGCAGATGTACATGGAATATCGATCAACAGAAAAATGGAATTCGTATATGAAAAACAATTAGGGGCTCATTAAAGTGACAAATTTTGGTTGATGTTTGGATACAAAAATCTGTATTCAATTAATTGTTGATGTTTGATGAACATCTTATTGATTTTTTATTCTGAGTTTAACATCATATCTGATACAGTTCAGATGTATCTGAATTTTAAAGTGCATCTGAAAGTTGATGTGGACTAATCTTGGTATTTGTGATGTGCATATGAAATGAAACATGTAACTTATTCACTGTAATAACAAAATTAGAGACTTTTTATTAAGTGTATCTTAAATCAAAATGAATCGCATAAGATTGCTATCTGTCACATAGTAAATAATAGGTACTACATGTAAACCTATCCAATTAAACTAGTAGTGTATCTGAATTTTAAGTGTGTATCTGAAAACCTGTATAATTTACAAAACAGAAGGTGATTTATATATGAAATTATGATGTGTTTTGACATCATTTTGTCTATCTGCAACATTGTAATATGTCTATAAAAGAGACCATGTAAATCTGATAACAGCAAAACATTAAGTCAATATAAAATGAAGTTCACAATCACATAGACATAACACATTATAACATCAACGTGCTGTACAAGTCTGATAACAGCAAAACATTTGGACAATATAAAATGAAGTTCACAAACACATACACATAACACATTATAACATTAAATCGAAGACCGCGCATTAAATGCATTCTTCCCATATGGCACATGCTTCCCATTTCTACAGCAAGCCAAAGAAAAAAACATTTGCCTTCCATTATCATTTTTTTCCCATGAATCTTCGCAATGCCAAATCCAACCTTGTGAGCAAAATTATTATAAAACAACCGCACCTCATCTTCATAATGAAAACACATCCCAACAGATAGAATAGACTGCTTTGCGCATGCTATAATCTCATCTAGATTTTGCTGATCAGCATAATCAAACAGTTCCTTCGACAAACTGGTTTCCGGATCACATGAATCATGGATGTCTTCTAAATGAATTGATTCTTCACATGTGTCATCCATAAAATCATCATCACTGCCTGTGAAAAAATTAAAAAAGTTGCCACATGTTAGGTAATTAAGATACAGTACTGTATCTTAAAACCAAAACAAATAATTTAATGTTCTACGAGCTAATTAGCAGAACATAAATTTTCAATAAAAAGTCCTTCAATCCTCTAGACACATACAATAATAAGCAATAAAATATTAATCAGATACACATTAATCAAATACATAATAATAATATATTATATCAAACATCAAATTTGGTTGATTTATAACTTTAAGATACACGTGCAACTGGAATTTGAATTAACATCTATACATTCGATGCTATAGAATATTGAATCTAATGAGTTGAATAATGATCAATCAAAGCTAAAAAAATATTGACTTAATATGATAGATGTACACATACACACCACTAAAAAACTGAATATACATATCATTCGTAAAACACAATCATGCATCAGAATCCAGATACACCACATGTATCTGGATTTAAGTTAAATTTGGTATAAAAAAAGGTATATGATGATTCAAAGAAGCAATCAGGATATCAGATCAATGTGAATTATTCAGATATGATTATTCAAATGAATAATAAAAAAATCAAATTAATGTGAATAATTCAGATTGAAACAGTCTAACCTGAATGCATCGCCATTGTTTACACCACAATCGTGAAATTCTTATATTCTCCACCGATCAAACTGGAAAAAAAAAACGATTTCGAATTTGTTTTCATTTCCACCGAATAAACTGGATCTAAAAATTAAAAATCGTGAATTGTTGAGGGTTCCGAAAAACCTAACCTGAATGTTTGCACCACAAACAGATCACCCAAAAAAAATGCTGAAATCTTCTCTTCTCCTCCGATCAAATCTGAATTCGATATTAAAAAATTGATGTTTGTTTTCGTTGAGACAGAACAATTGGTATAAACTCGTGATTTTTGGTTTTCTTGAACATACAATTGAATTGGTATATTTAGAAACGGATGTAATCTCTCAAAAGCGTAACTAACTCCTTAATTATTGGAGCGGTTATGGAAGGAACGAATGGATTAGTTATGGGGGGTAATGTAGGAAATTCACACTTGCCACCTCATGGGGCTTGGGATGGGGTCTAGCAAATGGGGCCCAAAAATTATTATTGTTATAATTACCTTCAAACATAGTTTACATTTGGGATTAGAATATTACAAAGCTAATATAAATTTTTAGTTCAACTTAATTTGGATTGAATTTACCATAATGAACCAAATCATCTAGGTTTATGTTTAATAAAACCGAATCCAAACTGAATTTAACAAACAATTGGTACTAATTATCTATGTTTCTCTGCTACGAACTAAATGTCTAAACCACAGCTCAAAATATTAATTCCAAAATACAATTGGTCAAAATTTTAGTTGGGGATATATAAATCTGGTTTAGGTTACAAAAATTCTTCTTTTTCTGAATTCTTACCTCCATTTGGGGATGATCATATATGTACATAATCTTATCTAAGATAGATTGGTATGCTTGAATAAATCATCGTTGATGTATTTTTTGTTTGGGATTTTCTTTTATCATCATGTGTTTGTCTTTAGCCCTAGTTTGAGGTAAACATATTTATCTGAGATAAATAGCTATCTAGATGATAATTGTTGTTTGGTTACATTTTTCTTATTCAATGATCAATATTTTTATCTTTAGTGCTTTTGAGAATTTGCAGGATAAACTATTTCAACACTCCTCACCCTCAATAATTACTATCATGATTAATTATGCTAATTTATCTAAGCATCATGGTGGAGTATATTCTTCTTGGCAATTTTTTTTGTTATTCCCATCTCATCCAATTTTATTCGTCCATCCCAACAGTTTTTTTTTATTTTTATGGGCAAGGTATAGATAGATTATTTTAATACTCTTTCCCCCCTTTGGATGGAGAGTAGGAACAAAATAAGCAAGTATACGGGCGTGGTTAAAGGGTGTATGTGGTGACCTCGTCGACTCCGCACAAGCGGCATTCCTCCCTGGTAGGCTGCTCCAGGAAGGATACATGGCGGCACAAGAAGTGGTCAATGCTCTTCATAAAGACCACCGCAAGGAGCCATTGTTCAAGCTCGACTTCGCCAAGGCTTACGACAACGTAGACCGCGAGTTCCTCCTTAAGGTGATGGCCATGCATGGTTTCTCATCACGTTGGATTAGTATGATCAGTCATTGTATTAATTCGGCAAGAGCTTCAGTGTGTGTCAACGGCTCCTTGGCCGGGTACTTCCACCTCAACAGGGGTCTTAGACAAGGGGACCCCCTCTCCCCTTTACTATTCGTTCTCGTAGCGAATATATTGAGCAGGCTTACTAGAAGGGAAGAACAAGATGGATGGGTGACAGGTCTCGCATGCACGAGCTCGGGACAGCGGGTTTCGCTAATCCAATATGCGGACGACACTCTTATGATGTGCGAGGCGGAGGAGAGCAACGTCCGAGGTTTACGATTCATACTCAAGTGCTTTGAACTGCTTACGGGGCTGAAGATCAACCTGTGAAAGAGTGCACTGCTTGGGATCAATACTTCTGCAGAGGAGAACTTGCGCATGGCAGCATGGATGGGATGCGGAGTGGAGGAGTTCCCCACTCGGCATCTCGGGCTTCCTCTGGTGAAGGGGCGACTGGTCAAGGCTGACTGGGACCCACTCATTGAGAGATTCCAGCATCCTCTCTCGGGATGGAAGGGACGACTCTTGAGTTGGGGGGGGGGGAGGCTGATACTATTACAGTCCATACTAACTAACCTCCCTCTCTACTACCTGTCGGTGTTTCGGATCCCCGCTAGAACGTTGGACAAGATAGACCAAATCCGACGAAAATTCCTCTGGCGTGGTGCGGTCAAAGAAAACAAAAGCCCGTACCTACTTGACTGGGACTCGGTTTGCCGATGTAAGAAGGAGGGCGGGCTGGGGATCCTGAATCTACGTGACATGAACTGAGCCCTACTCGCCAAGTGGGTCTGGAGATGGCTTCAAGGCAATAACGCAGTATGGTATGGCTGCGTGCGGGAGAGATACGGAGGGGCGGGATTGGGTGAGAGAAGGTGGCCCACCATTAGCGCGCGAACCTCTTCGTTGTGTAAGGCGATCTTTGCAGATCGCAATGAGTTACTTCAGGGAGCGGCATGGAAAATCGGGAATGGAGCATCCATTCACTTTTGGCAAGATAATTGGAGCGGGGAGGGCGCACTACAGATGGTCGCTCTGGCCATTCATCGCATTTCGCTAAACAAAGTTGGTTCTTTGGCCGAGATACGTGGCGAGTCAGGGGCCCCGGGCGCTAGGTCCTTGGCAATCACCAGATCGCGCATGTCATCAGAGGAGACTAGCCAATACGCGGTGGTGCTGGCGGCGCTAGAGGCAGCGCACCTCGTCACCGACACCTTAGACGAGTTGGTTTGGAGGGCACACCCGATGGCCGCATTCTCCGTCAAGGAAGGATATCACTGGTTGCGCAGGAACCGCACGGGCGCCCCAAACATCATCCAGAAAGTGAACCAGATTTGGAGGCCAAAAATACCGCTCAAGATCAAGGTCTTCATGTGGTTGTTCTACCACGAGCGTTTGCTCACGATGACATATCGGGCCAAGTGGGATCCCGTCTCTCCGACCACATGCATCTTGTGCGCGGAGGAGCCCGAGACGATTGGCCATCTATTCTGTCACTGAAGGATCGCCAGGCAACTTTGGGCGGCAGTGTGCGCGAGCACGGGACTCTCCCCCAACTTCGGTTCATTGGAGGAACTTTGGCAAGTAGGGAAAGCCTTGAGGAGGTCAAGTGACAGAACAAGCACAGCGTGCATTACACAGTCGATAGTACCAGCGGCGGTCTGGTCCATATGGATTACTAGGAACGCCGCTCTGTTTCGCGGTACTCGAGTATACTGGGAGAACATGTGGGAGCACTTCTGTTGCTGCGTTAGAGACTGGGGGCGCTTCATGGCGGGAGCGAGGGAGGTGAATTTCCTAAATGGGCGAATGACGATCATAGAATAGTTGGAAGACGATGACGGCCCATGGCTCGGGTTAGATTCCTCTTCTAACTAGGAAATCGGCTGTCAAGACCTCATCTTTATTTTCTCTTTCTTTCTCTATGTCTTCTCATCCCCATTAGAATTGTACTTCGAAATCAGTAATGAAATCGTGGTAGCTATTTCTACCTTTTTCAAAAAAAAAAAAAAAGTACATGGGCGTGGATAGTGAATAAAAGTTGTTTATTTAGTGGGAATTAGCTGATATATCAATGCCAATATAGCTAGGATAACCGGTATGACAATTTCAGGTACCCTAGAATATGTTGATTCTAGATTATCCATTCTAGCTATGAGTATATGTGTGTCTCACGGTCAAATCAAAACTTTTTTCACTGCTCTCTCACCTCACCTTCTTCTTCCTCCCATTTAAAACAAGATCCATTGAATAAAATCCAACCTGCTCCCACTGAACCTGGTGAAATCACCTTCCCTCCATTACATTGATTTCTTCTCCTTTTGCCTTCAAAGCCTCCCTATTCGCTACTGAGATCAGTCCAATTGCATCACCCACCCACCCACCCTCACATACCCCCTCACCTACCTCACATTCACTCCCAAGGATTGCCTCCATTTCTTCTACAAACATTTGACCACATGAATAAAAAATTTCAGGCAATGGAGTTATTCAAATATATCCATTTGTAAATGTACATAATTGTACTACAGTTCAACTTAAAATTTTATTCGCATATAAGAAATTATTATGTGTCAATAACAAAAATCATACCCATTATAACAAATAAATTTTAATTAGATGAAGCTTAACAAAATATGTTAATACCAAAATATGTAGGCTTGTATAGGGGAGAAACCTTCAATTAAAAGGTTATAAATCATTATCCATACTTTATTCTCACTTTATTAAAATCTTATTCTTTGGTCAATCAAGCAATAAAAACTTATTCATTACTTTAGAATTACTATGAAAACTTGTGCTAATTTATTCTTGAGTTTTTTTTTTTTTTTGCATTGATCTTTTCTTTTCTTTTTTTGAAAAATGATATGTCCACCCCCGTGTGCAGCCCTCACCTTTTTTCTTCTTTTTTTTAACATATATACACCCACCCACTAAAATACATATTGTTATATGAATTGAAGTATATGCTGAAATACACTATTTTTTTTTCTTTGAAAAAATGTATGAAATTTACAGCCTTATACACTATGATATAACTCATACACTACGATTACTCATTTTACATTATTATTTTTTAGGAAAATCTAGGCATCTTCATTCAATTGTAAATCAAAAGAACATGTCCGAATTGGAGATAGGAGGGGGGGGGGGGGTTACAGAAGAATAAACAAAACAAAGCTGAAAAAGCATAGAAAAGAGGGTGAGGGAAATACGAAGCAGTAAGTTCCAGTCACCGTGGTGGTAGAAAAGGCTAGAATGTGCCACCGTGTCATGTCGTAATTGATAAAATGTGCTCCTCCAAATGGATACGTGCATCTCTCTCGAAGCAAATGTCCCAATCTATGATACTTTGGCGTGTCATCTTCTAAAGATAAAATCGAAACGATCTGAAAACAATCACGTTTCGCAATCTCTAAATCGCCCACGCAATATACATTATTGCACTATCAAGTGAATGGGTTCCAGAGAAGACTTGACTGTATACGCTTTTTTTATTATTTATATTCTGACGGCCCAAACGGGGGGGATTACTAGAACCACAATCCCCACCAACCACCAAAACACTTCATCCCCACCTTCACCATCACCCTTTAATGTTGTAGCATTAAAAGCAAGAATAGTATATAACTATATATACAAATATTGTTATACTAATGCATGGGAGGCATCCCATAATTGTGGTCCGTCACAGTCTGTGAGGTCCAGTAGTAGTAGTATCACATGCAATCTTGTTCTATATCTTAGGCAGTCTCTATCTCTCATTAAAACAAATATGATGTCTTCTTCGAACTTTAAATAGAAAAAATATCCTCAGAGAGGCCAAACTTCGATTTCTTTCAATTTTGTACGTATGTGCTACTCCCTGTGTTTTTGTCCAATTAGATTCACATCATAATCATTAAAAGACATTCTCCAGAGACTTATCTTCCCTTTTTAATGTTTTTCTTTAAATACCCACTTAATTTGATGATCATATCAGCCATGGTGGAGAACAATGCAGGGTCCATTTTATATTGGGGATTCAGCAGCAGGATCCAAGGATAGGCGAGTAAGGTAGCCGATTAAGACCGTGTAGAAAAATAAAACAAATTCATTTATTTTTGTCTCTTCTTTTTTAGTTTTTTGTTAATTATTTATTTATTTTATTTCTTATTTATTATGATTTTATTTTATTTTTCTATAGTTTGATTTAAAAGAAGATATGTTGTTTAGCAAGCTAATAAATCAAATCCTAATTTTAAGATTTTTTATGATTTTGTTTGTCTTTATTTTCTAATTTTTGAAAAAAAATGAAAATGGAAGTCACACATACATCAAATCGTCTCCCAATTTCATGCTTCACATCAATCTTGCTTTTCGTTCCATGAGCAGGCATTTTTTTTTTAAGAATGTTACTTTAGAGTTCAATTGTTTGACCTCCTTTAAAAAAAAAACAAAAGTGTTAGTCGACTTTTTCAAAACTCGGTTCATCACAAGTAGACACTCTTAAATTAATTGAGGAAATGAGAACTGCTATTGATAAGAACTAATTAGGAATGGTGATCTTATCTTAGGTGATAAGCCTGATTTATTTATATCTTAAGGCCTGTTACCTCGAAGCAGCCTCGTGGTGGAGAAGCACGAAAAGACAATAACTCAATGAACGTTGCAATTTGGCCAGAAACGTGGATGCGACTTTTTTGTTTGTTTTGGAAGTGGCATTCCACCACGTCCATCAGCGCAAACACACCCTTGATGCACTGCCAAAAAGACCCTTAATTCAAATGTTATCGTTCCTATTGTTATGCTGCCATTGATATGGCACATTGAATTCTATATATTGTTAAGAACTGCTATTGATATGACTGTTAAATTATAATTTGAATGCCGAAGGAGTTATCAGTTCATGGTCAATCGATGTACCTACTGAACGTGGTCCATCGAGTGATTGCTCATGATCGTGATCTGAATGATGACACAAGAAGTCATGTGATTGACATAAAAAAAATTGTGGATTTTACGCACACTTAATTCAACAACTATGAGGGTCAATCCTAATTGGCGTCACAATATAATTGGGTTGAATTTTTCATGTCTAAAAAATAACAAATTACCTTTAAAACCCTTAATCCTTTGGTTCATTTCTAAACATTACACACACAAAAATAAAATAACAGAAACTACTCAAATTGAATTTTTGAAAAAAAAATCTCTTTGACTAAATTTATGAAATTTCTCTAAGAATAGCACACATATACTGTCCTCCTCAAGAATATAACGTTTCAGTCGTACCCAAAAAAAAAAAAAAAAAAAAAAAAGAATCAAACTTCTCAAAGGGAAAAAAACAGGAAGGCAGGCCCCGTAGAAATGACAACGATAACAACCTGAGAAAAAATTGCATAAAAGAAACATTTTTTTTTCTACATTTCATGAAAGTCACATTTGGAAATGGTAGTCAGTTTAACAGTCCAGCCACCTCTCATGACAATTTTGATTGAAAAAGGAATAAAAACATAGTGCAATTCGGCAGTCCAAAGGATGCTGCATTTTGAATATCTACACTTAGGGGAATTGTTCCCAGCTTCTAGTAGATCTAAATTGTTCAACAATTTTAAAACGATGCAAAAAATAAAAAACACATATCTCAATTGTTTTGACATGATGACAAAGATAGCAGGACAGTCACGAAGTTCTTCAAACTTCTCTGAATGCTAAAAAAAATTCGGTGCTTGAATACCTCTCCTACCTGTCAACTTAATCAAATTTTATTCACCAAACAGTACATTAGTGCATATGAAACACTGTTGTGGGAGGTGAAATCAGATCTTCCTCATCTTGATTCAACCCGGGTGTTGATTACAGATCCGAGGAGAGGCACTGAGAGGACTCCTTTCATGGTTATGAAAGTTCCGTGGTCAAGTCTCCTAGTTCCGTCTTCCGCTCCGGTCACCTGCAACTCACACCAATGTGGTGCCAGCTAATGCTTCTCCAATGCTCAAATCAGTTTTTCAGTGTTCAGAGAAATTCAACTTGAGACTTAGAGTATTTTGGGGAAGAAGAATTGTCTACCTTGTTTGAAAGGGGATATCCTTCCTTTTATACTGGGAGAAAGCGTGCCGATCTTGCTCTTAATGTGTAATTCTATCACAAGATGGAATCTTCCACATGGCCCTGTAATCGATTGACATGTGTGACTATTATAATCTAGTCGGGCTCTGATATCTGATTGTTCTGATCAGGTTGGGCAGAAATTGCATCCTTTAGTAATTCAGGTTTGATTGAGAGTTCGACTTGATCTTTTATTGGTCCGACCTGCCATTTGGCATTGGGCCATTTGTAAAATGTTGCAGTCTAGAGAGTAGAAACTCTTTTATGGGTCTCATAATCAGGTCAGTCTTGCACCATGTTCTTATCTTATTTCAATTAATTCAGATGTCTTATCCTTATTCAGTTATTTATAGATTTGGTCTTCTACAACTATTACCATTCTTCGTGATTATTAAAAACTAATTTTAATTCTCAGCACCCAACATTGAAATTTGTAAGCGTATTTCTTGTACTAACAATCAAAATTCATCCAGAAAACAATTAACTATCTCAAACTTTTCTCACACCTATCATGTCATCCTCCCAAATATGTATCAGAGTACGAGTGACATACATTTTCCATATCTTCTATTGTAAACCAACTACAATATTTAGTGGTATGAAATGTTTGCCATGTATGAAGTTTTGTGACTATGAACAAGTCTTTTCTATCTTTTTAGATGTGGACCAGTTATTTTATGATTAGTGGTGTAGATTAACCAAAAAAGCCAACGGTACTCTTAACATTTATTAAAAATGACAAAAAAAAAAAAACAGTAAAAGAAGGTCGAGTGGCTAGATTTTATTTTTCACAATCACATGGAGAAAATGGAGTACCCACTTCACTACGTTTCTCAGATTGTGCACAAAAGTCTGCCGACAAGGGGCCACCACATCACTTGCAACTCGAAAAAAAAACGCCCATGGAAGAGGAACTTTGATCAGTTCATTTGACTACTAATGATTTATTCTCTCTCTTTTTTCTTTGGAATTTTTATTTTTAAATTCCTACAAACATGTTTATTTAGGGATCGATTCCTCCATTCTTTTTTTTTTTTTTAAGTTTCCATATTCAACCGTCTATTTGGTTTTTAGTCCCTCCGTCAAATGTCCGTCTATATACCGTTAATTTATGAAATGTGATTTATTTTTAAGTCCATGTAAACTATGTTATTTAGTGATCAGTCTCTCCCTTCTTCATATTTTACAGGGATTGATCACTAAATAACATAGTTTATAGAGACTTAACACTAAATAACATAGTTTACATGACTTAAAAATAAATCTCATTTCACAAATTAACGGTGTATGGACGGACATTTGACTGATGGACTAAAAATCAAATAGGCGATTGAATATGGAGACTTATAAAGAAATATGAAGAAGTGAGGGACCGATTCCTAAATAGACATGTTTACAGGAACTTGAAACTAAAAATCCCTTTTTCTTTTGGCAACTATGAAGTTGATTGTTGTCCCTTCCCATTCTCTCCACCATTTTTCATTGGAATTTTCGTAATGAAAGAGAGACAAAAAAACTCAAATCAGGTTTACAATTATTATGTCATTAAGTATAATTATTATGTTGTCATTATATACTTTATTATAAATAAAAAAGGGTTTATTGAATGTATAATATTAAAAAATATGTTATTTTATTTTCACACTATTACAAAAAAATGTATTTATTTTTATACCACTGTAATTTTTATCAAGTTACCCTGTTACCTTTTGTAACAAAAATCAAATTTAACTAGAATTCACTTTTAACTAGACAGAGAAAATAACCAAAATAATCTTACTATAATTTTTCATAATGTAAAGAATAACAGGTTTGTGCATATATAATAAGGAAAATGACTAAGAAAATATCTTAAAAGTTAAAAATACCCAAATCAGCCGCTTTTTAAAATTATACCTAAAAATTTTTGTGGAGGTAAAAATCTGCGCTAAGACACATGTCAAGATAAGACGGACATGGGCCATCTTATTTAAGGCCCATAGGACCAGGTCCAAGATTGATGACTTCATGAAGACATCGTCAGGTGTGTCGGCACGACTAGACTAAAGGATCTACTCGGACGGTCGAACATTTCGTGAGAAGATGTCACCTCGAGTAGTCTAAGGCACGACCAGACGCCAGGTCTGGTCGATCGACCTTACTACTCGGGAACAAGTAGTATAAGGCACAACCAGGCGCCAGGTCTGGTCGGTTGACCTTACTCCTCACAGACATACTCGGGGACGTAACGCACGGGCAGGTACACCAAGAGACCCCAAACAGATGAAGAAACGGTTAGAAGACCACATACGCCTGTAACCGCCACGTTGGCATTTATGGCCCATTATCAGCAGAACGTGGGTAATCAAGGGGCAACATGGAGAGTAATTGCTAGGGACGTTTCCCTAAATAAAATCCCATTAACACTTAGTGGCAAAATGGTTACAGGGTATAATTGGAATTACGTCAGACTTGATCCCTCCGGGGTACGTAGGCAGCCTATAAAGAGGTCACGAGACAGTACTCTTACGGCATATAGTCATTGCAACAGCCAAGCACATTCTCTTTTTTAGCATATCCTTGTTTAAGTTTATTCCTTTCACCTAAAAATCCTTACCCAAATTACTCTCAAAAGAAAATTCCTTTGAAGTTTCAAATCTCAAATTATAAATTTAACTGTAGGGGGAAAATATCCACCTCAGTTTAGCGTCGTCTGTGGGATTTTGAAACAAAAGCCGAAGATTCGCAATGTCTGACCTGAATGACCTTCACGTAGAAGAGCGGCAGGATGGAGGCGGCCTCCCAATTAACACTGGTGGTGGCTCGCTAGGAACTCTGGCAAGCTAGGTTTAGGACCTCATGCGGCGATGGAATCTTCGCAAGAAAATCTACTCGTCCGACTGCAAGGTTCAATGCAGCAGATGTTTGAAGCCTCGATGCAGCAGTTCCATAGGAACGGACATCAACAACCACCAGTCCAGGAGCGAGTCCAGCCACCAGCTCCTGTGCTGCGTCACCCATTTGTCGACAACGTTGAAGTTTCAGAAGGGAGTACTTCCTCTTCCAACCAAAGGCAAAGGTCCCGACGGCGTTCGCGCACTCCACGAGCAGGCCTTTGCCCTCTTGAATAACAGAGGCGTGGACGCTCTCCTCACAGAGAGTGTTCCGCCTGGCGGGAAGCTTCGCGAAGGCAAGCGAAACTGGTGCGGTCAGCCTTGCACGAAGTATCCGAAGGACACCAACGCGACTCTCCGCCCCGTAAACAGACTGGGGGAGCGGTCGCACAGCCTCGCCATACTTTGCGCTCCGAAGTGCATCGCATTTCGAGTCGTGAAATGGTAGAGCATGTGATACGGGATTTGTCTCCCCATTCTGCTTAGAGGTCCTCAAGGAATGACTGCCGTATAGGTTTGTTCAACCCAAATTCAAGCTGTACAATGGCACAACGGATCCATATGATCATATTATGGCATTCCGACACTCAATAGCGCTGTATGAGCTGTATGATGGGTTAATATACCGCCTCTTCCCCTCCAGCCTGGAAGGGGCTGCATTGACCTGGTTCCATCTCTTTCCGCCTGCAACGATCAGGACTTTTGAGGAGCTCGGAACCATGTTTGCTGCGCACTTCATCTGTAGCCGATGAAGGAAGAAGGATCTAGGGGATATCATGAAGATCCAAATGCATTCGGGAGAAATGATTCAGCAGTATGTCAACCGTTTCCACGTCATGAAATTCGAAGTTGAAGACTGCAATGAGGATGCTGTAGTCATGGCTTTTCGGAATGGCCTACCATCCGGAAACGATCTTAAGGAGTCGCTTATCAAGCGCACTCCTTCCGACTTGCGAGATTTAGTGGGACGTGCTGAAAAGTACGTCAAAGTGGAGGAAGAATCCAGGCTCCTGAAGCAGGCGGTGGTAGCATCCAAGTTATCACCAACGGTGGCTTCTCCCTCACCATCTATGAAGCGTATGCAGGAATCTCGTCCGAAGGACCAGCGGGGCGAGAAAGACAAGAAGTTGGGCGCCTCAACCAATGAGGTGCGAGAAGGACGGGGGATGTATTGCAAGATTCCCCCGTCTCAGATCTTATCCAAGATCCACGGACAGCCATGATTCAGATGGCCGGCGCCCATGAAGAGCAGCGATTCAAAGCGGGACCAGAGTCCCTGCTGCGACTACCATAAGAGCGTGGGCCACACCACCTACCAAAAGACCAAGAGGTTATGATAATATTATCATCACCTTCTTTGATGCTGACCTGGAGAGAGTCCAGGCCCCATATTCAATGCACTGGTAATTACTTTGCACATCTCTAACTTTGACGTGAAGAGGATTCTTGTAGATACAAGAAGCTTGGCAGATATCCTTTCATGAAACCCTTCCTTCGGATGGCGTTAATAGCTGCCGACCTCACCCCAACAAAGGATCCATTGGTTGCCTTCAACAGAGCGCGGGTCGTCCTGGCAGACGCAATAACTTGCCAATCCGAGAAAGGAACCAGACCACCATGATGGAGTTCACCATCATGGACCTCCCGTCTCCATACAACACTATTATCGAACATTCCTGGCTAGCAGCGATGAAGGCAATTATGTCCACCTACCATCAACGCATCTGTTTCCCCACAGCTTAGGGGATAATAGAAAGACGAGGGACCAGGTCGCTGTGAAGTGTTGTTACATGGCAGCGATGGTGGGAAAATCAGCCCTGCCAGATTTCGAGGAGCTGCCCGAAGAAGGGGAAATCCATCCGAAGAGGTAGCAAATACTTCAAGACCGAGGCCGATGAGCGCCGACTTGGTCTCGAATATAGGGTTCTTGAAGACCTCGAGCAGGTCCCGATAGATTCCCCTGACCCCGAGAAATATTTTCTCGTCGGGAATTTGCTCTCTGCAGAAGAGAGAAAGGCGATACTCGACCTCCTTGTTCAGAACAAAGACATATTCGCCTGGAGATCTCAAGACATGCCGGTGATCGACCCCGAAGTGGCGAATCACCAATTGATCATCTCACCGGCCGTCCGTCCAGTCCGACAGAAACAACGATGAATGGCCATGGTTCACGCTGATGCGGTGCGGGATGAGGTGAATAAGCTCTTGGCTGCCGGGTTCATCCGTGAGGTGCGACATCCCAAGTGGCTGGCCAACACAATGGTGATTCCCAAGAAGAACAAGAAATGGCGAGTCTGCGTGGACTTCACCAACCTAAATAGTAAATGCCCGAAGAACAGTTTTCGACTTCGAAGATCGACCTGCTGGTGGACTCCTCATCAGGTAATGAACTAATGAGTTTCATGGATGGTTATTCAGGCTATCACCAGATCCCGATGTATGAGCCTGGCCAGGAGAAAACGGCGTTCATAACTCCCACTGGCATTTCCTGCTATAAAGTAATGCTGTTCGGATTGAAGAACGCTGGAGCCACGTACCAGAGGCTGGTAACTAAGGTCTTCCAACGCTAGATCGGCAAGACTGTGGAAGTTTACATCGACGATATGATGGTCAAAAGCGAGTACCGAGTTGACCATTTGACCCATTTAGAAAAAAATTTCGCTGTGTTGCGCAAATACCGTCTTAAACTAAACGCCACCAAATGCTCATTCGGAGTCACCTTGAACAAGTTTTTGGGGTATCTGATGACACAACGGGGGATCGAAGCCAATCCTGATCAGATCAAGGCAATTATGAAGATGGAGCCTCCTCGGAACAAGAAGAGGTGCAGAAGTTGGCTGGGGGATTGGCCGCTCTCAACCGGTTCATCTCCAGATCCATGGATCGGTGTCAACCCTTCTTCCAGCTGCTGGGAAAGGCTTAGAGATTCGAGTGGATGCCAGAATGTCAAAAAGCGTTCGAGGAAATAAAAAAATGCATTAGCACGCCGCCTCTTTTGGTGAGCCTTTCCTCATGGGACATCTTGCTCCGCAGCATCTGAGCATGCCGTCAGCTCCGCGCTATTGAAGGACATCGATCGAGGGCATACGAAAATCTACTATGCAAGTAAGGCACTCAGCGGGGTAGAAACCAGGTATTCTCGTATCTAAAAGCTTGTATTTTCTTTACTTATTTCTGCCCGAAAACTACGCCATTACTTTCAAGCCCACACAATCCATGTCATCACCGACTCGCCTCTCAAAGCTGTGTTGCGAAAGGCAGATGTGCAGGACGATTGCTAAAATGGGCAGTGAGCTGTCAGCCTTTATCGCAGGACATTGTTGCTAAAAAGGGCAGGTAGTTGCAGACATTATCGTAGACCTTACACCTATAGAAAACCAGGTTTGCACCATCTCCGACTACAACCCATTTTCTGGACACTCCATATCGATGGGGCGTCTAACTGAAAAGGGTAAGGAGCTGGGTTGATTTTGCGAAGCGAAGACAGGTTCCTATTCGAGCACACAATCAAGCTGGGGTTCAAGGCTTCCAACAATAAAGCCGAATACGAAACTCTTATCGCGGGTTTGGAGTTCGCTGTAGATCTCGGCGTCTGTAAACTGACGATCTACAACGACTCTCTGCTCGTAGTTTGTCAGAGCAGAGGAGAATATCAGACAACGATCGCATGGCGGCGTACCAGAGTTATGCACACGTTGTACTCGCACTTATCGGTGATTGAGAAATCAACACTATTGATCATGAGCAGAATACCCAAGCCGATGCCCTGACAAATTTGGCGAGTGCTCTCAAAGGTGAACTATCCTGAGAAATTGAGGTCGAATTTCTAGGAAAACCGAGTATCGCTCACCTCGAGCAGGTCATGGCGCTAGAATCGAAACCTAAGAAATGACCTGGATGGATCCCATACTGTCTTACTTGAAAGACAACTACCTCCCAGCAGACAGGGAGGAAGCCAAAAAAATCAAGAACCGATCTGCTTGATTCTTGATCTTTGAACAAGTCATACTCTACAAGCAGAGCTTCAAAGGCCCACTCCTCAGGTGTGTCACCATCGAGGAGGCCAAGGAAATATTGGAAGAAATGCACTCTGGGATATGCGATAGCCACACGGCCTCAAGATCTTTTCTGGTAAGGAAGTGTGACAAGTCAGCGATTCGGCACACTGATCCACCGACCAGCAGGGGACTTGAATACACTGTCAAATCCTTGGACATTGGCGCAATTAGGGTTCGATATAGTCGGATCTATGCCTTTAGTGCCATCACAGAAACGATTCCTCATGGTCGCCATTGACTATTTCACCAAATGGGTGGAGGTAGTGGCCCTGGCTAGAATCCATGACGTCGAAGTGCGGAGCTTCCTTTGGAAAGAGATTGTATGCCGGTTCGGGGTGCCGAACACTATAATCTCCAACAATGGGACGCAATTCGACAACGCCACCATGAGAGAGTTTTGCGAGGAGTTAGGAATAAAACATCTTTTCTCCTCTCCTCGTTACCCCCAAGGGAATGGTCAGGCAGAGATCACTAATAGAACCAGCCTGGACGGGATTAAGATGCGACTCGATGCGACCAAAGGTAACTAGGTGGATGAACTTCCCTTGGTGCTATGGGCATATCGCACTACAGCACGACGGGCCACAGGGGAGACTCCATTCTCCATGGCCTTCAGCATCAAGGCAGTGATCCCCATAGAGCTCGGGATCCCAACCTTTCAGATCGAGAACTTTGAACCTCGGGCTAATGAAGAATTTCTGGCGTCTGAACTCGATCTGAGAGACGAACGGAGGGAAGCGGCCTCCATCAGAATGGCAAATTACCGGAATCAGATTGCTCGAAGCTACAACAAAAGGTTTTCATGACGAAACTTTCGGGTCGGAGACTTGATCCTTCAAGAGGTTTTCCCCGAATCCTAAAAACAATCTGATGGTAAGCTCGGATCCAATTGGAAAGAACCCTACAAGGTCAGCGGACTAGGCCCCAAAGGAGCTTACTATCTAGAACAGACAAATGGAGAGGCAGTCATAAGACATTGCAATGTAATGCATTTGAAAAAGTACTACATTTGAAATAAAAAGTTTTTCGCTTCATTTCAATTCGTTATCAATATGTTATGTCAATGAACGCCCGTTCGAGGTCGCATGTGAACTGGTTTCAAATAAAATATTCTTAAGAGAGGTCGCGAGAACAGCACTCTCGACAAGAATATTGCACTCTGAAGAGGTCGAGAGCATATACTCTCGAAGCTCACAGAGTTTGACCTGTTGCTCTTGCACCTGCTGAGTCAGGGTCTTGACTAGCTCTTCAGCATTGTGCGCCCACAAGAAAATGGAAGCCTGGTCGAAGGAGTGCGAGAGCCTCAATTCGAGGAGCTCTCTTATGCGCTCTTCAGCAGCATCGGCTCGAACCTGAGCAGCAGAAAAGTCTTGACGAGCAGCAGATTCGACGAGCTCCGCTGTAAGTCGAGCTTGGTTCAAAATCGCTAACTACTCCTCGACTGACTCCAATTGCGCCTCTCTTCAATGGGCAAGATCTTGGATCGACCTCAGGAGAGATTTGTGCCTCACAGCGTCCAAACCCCGCTCGCCGAGTACCTGTCAAATAACAGAATTCTGGAGAGCGAATGGTTAGTGCATTGAAGAGAGTGCTTTGAGGCAGAAGTTAAATGCTTACGTTGTAGAAGCTCCAGCCTAGCTAGGCGAAAAGCGCGTCCATTGTGACCCGGCGAGCACTAATCAGGTGGCCCTTGAGAAGATAGCCCCTGAGTTTGGCACAAGTAAACTCCTTGTTATCGCGATCAGCAAGTGCCGGCCGACGTCGGAAAAACAGAAGCTGAAGCAAAGGGAGCTTCAGCCTCCATCACGCAAGGGGCATCCATACGAGGAGAATCAACCCTGTCAAGGAGACCAAGGGCACTTCCGCCATAGTCAGAATGACTGGGGGCATCCCCACGACAGTCACAACGACTAGGGGCATCCCCGCCACAGTCGAGACAACTGGGGACACCTTCTCAACAGTCAAAGCAACCAGAGAAATCCCTGCAGTAGTTGAAGCGATTGGTAACATCCTTGGGGAAAAGGCATGACAGGAGTAGTTTCTCCCATCTCGACTGGGGGCATCCCTGATGATGCTACAACCGTAGGAGGTGGTTCTATAAAAGTATCATCATCCGAGAATCCAGACGATGCAACGGGAGGTTCATAAGTGGGAACTGCAACCACCTCGACCCCCGGTGAAAAAGAAACCTCCACCATCTTCGGCATGCGGAAAAACATAGGATTAAAAGGGCATCCCTCTTCGTGGGATGCTGTGAGAGGATTGACAACAGTCGCCTCAATGTCAGTTGGGGACAAATCAACTCACAGGATGGGAGTCCATCTCTTCGACCAGCGCTGGAGCCTGGAAGGAGGCCTTGAACCTTCGTTTTGTAGGAAGCGACAACTTTGACCTCTTCTTAGAAACATATTTGCCTTTGGAGACATGGACTGCTTGGTTGTTTCTTCGGTAACTTGAGGAACGTCGACTCCTCTAGATGGACATCAGCCTTCAAGGAAGAACCCGAGGTTCGGGGGGCAAGAAAATTGAGGATTTTGTGAAAATCCTTTTCCTCCAGCTCTTGGGACCGGACAATCTGATCGAGCTTCACCATTGACAGGGCCGGGGTTTTCTTCTCCAACTCGTCTGTGAGAAATGCAAAAAGATTGTCAACACAATACAAGAAAGAGATCACAAATTCGACCGCTTTTTTGCTTACCCAGCTTTTCAGGACGAAACTGACATGGGATCATCGCATTCCCATCAACTGTACCAGATACTCCTCCCGCCATCCACTGTCGGAGGAGGGGAGCTTATCCACTAGGGGGACAGTGCCAGATGTTGCCCAAAGGTAATATGTGTGCTCTGTCTTCCTCAGATCATACAGGTGGTAGATGTCGTCGACCCTGAGTTCGAGCTGCAGCTCACGATTGATGGTGACGACGCACATCAACACCCTCAACAAGTTGGGAGAACATTGCAGCGGATGAAGCTTGAATCACCGCATGAAGTCCCTGATCATCTCAGGGAGAAGGAAAGAAAGAGAACTTCTCAATATTTGAGAAGGATACATGTACAACTTATCAGGACCGGCATCCTTCATATCATTTATGGACCGAAAGGGTGTCAGAGTGATAACGATGGAATCTGGGATTAACCGGGAGGTCTGCAGCCTCTAGGCTATATCCATCGACATGGTTAAAGATGAGAAGAAAAAGTGCTTGAAATCAAAGAAGGTGAAGTGAAGGTATCCGTTTTCAGATTTTATGCCTATTATTTTTTGAAATGAAGGTGATTATATGGAAGGGGAACTTCTCCTCGAGAAACCCCCATAATCATGATAAAGGATCGTAAAAATCGAGATCGTGGAAAGATTTACCAGTGAAATCTTTGCTAAAATTCGAGGTACAGCTAGCGCAAGAGGCGAAGTGACGGTTTCAAACACGTGGCAAGCTCTTAATTAAAGATTTTCTTACGTGGCATGAAGAAAATGCGATTTGAAGGTTCTGCGAGAAGACGAGTCTGTTCGTGAATTCTGGTCATGAATTCTATTCAGAAAGTCTGTTCGTGAGTTCTGTTCAAGGGTTATGTTTGAAGATTCTATTCGCGAACCCTATTCGTGAACATTTGTGATAACGACGAGGTACCTCTACTCAATATACATATTTAGGGGTGCCTCGACTATTGAAACTTCGTACAACGAGGAGAAATGGATACGCGAGCAGATAAAATATGAACAAGATTGAACGAAAATATAATTTTTATTCATTGAATAGATAACGGTTACATAAAAAATATATATATACAACATGTGTTCAATCCTCTATTCTTTCTTGTGCTCAGTCTTTTTCCCAGAGTCTCCTCTCCCGTACAGCATGAAAAAGCGTGGGTAGCTCTTCGTTGCTTATTTGTCAAAAACCACGCGAGTGGTCAGAGTAGCCTAGACGATAGCCGCTGATGAATTTCAGAAGTGATCTCTTTCATCACCTTCACAAACTTCGCGAAGAGACCGCAACTGATGATCTATGGAGAGGGTAGCGCCACGAATTGAGGCTTGCAAGTTCCTTGAAAGACCACCAGGAGGAAAGAGGACCATGTGCAAGCGGTCCTCAGCCGTAGGAGCAGCATCTGCCCCAACATCTTAGTTTGCAAGCAGCACTGTTGGCAAGGGATCAACATCTATATGGCTAGGGGGAAGAGCAATACCCTTACTAGCAGCAGGCGCTGAAGAAGAAGAAGCGGAAGGGGAGGACGATCAGACGGCGAGGGATGAAGTTAGTGAGTCAGGGGGAGGGGGCGATGACGTCAGATCCATCGGTTGGGCAGTGGAACCTGATCCAGAACCCAACCGGAGGAGTCTCTAAGAACGCCACCTTGCCCCATTACACAAACCGGGAGGAGGATGAACCGAACCATGGCCATCAGCCGGCTCAACCACATCGCCAGGAAATGTGGCAACAGGAGGAGCGAATCGCGGTTCCTCCAATCCGAGCAGCTCCCACCACAACCGGTCCGGATACTTCATCACTCGGAAGATGTCGTCCATCTTGACATCCTCAACCTCTGGCCTGGGGGCGTCCACCATTGGCTTCCGAGGACGACACAGGTGGTGATGGAAAATATCACAACCATCTGGCATCCAAGGACCCTAGACCAGCACCCGGCTGCTCTCCCAGTCATGGATTTCACCCTGGGACATGTCGACCACCAATTCTGGTGCCCGAGCATGGCGGGAGATATAGAAGGACTGCCAGAGGTCGAACCCTTCACCTGATAGATCCACCGGATCTCCTTCAGGCCCAACTCAACTTCTATCATCTTCCCCAACTCGACCACGCACATCAAGATGCGGTACACGTTGGGGATGACCAAGATGGAGTGGAGGCTGAAGAAGTCAAGAAACTCAGTTAGCAAGCGTGGCAGAGGTAGAGAAATACCTCCATCCGTGAAATAACTCGGATGAGGAGGATAGAGTCAAGGAAAAGGGTGGGGACTCATCCTCACACAATTCGTCGACCGCGAAGTCTGAGAAAATTCTCAACTCCCTTTGAAGGGCCGTAGTAATGGCGGTGTTCTCCATTATCAGAGGTAATGAGAGTTTCAGAAGGCAAAGGGCGAGATGGGACGAAGTGCTCTTCCCATTCGGCCTATAAATATTGCTGAGGCGACGCTTTGAAAGGACGACACAATTATTCACTGCGGATATTGAGGTATAATCAATGCCTCGTAAAGGGTTTTACGAAAACCCAAGAGTCGCTGACATTTAAATTTTCAAAGAATGCCATGGGAAGCCACACGTCATTATAGCTGACTCAGCAAATCAATCGTCAAATCCTGAGCGGATCAAAGAATCTCGAGGAGATAGGCGACCAGATCTTTGACCCCTGAAAGGGAAGGGATGTGACCTGATTTTTCATATCTTCCTGCTCTCTCGACAATTCAAAAGAACAGGAGAGGGGCATCTGTGGAGGTACAAATCTGCGCTAGACACGTGTTAGGGTAAGATGGACATGGGCCATCTGACTTAAGGCCCACTAGGCCCGATTTAAGGTAGATGACTTCATGATGACATCATCAGGAGTGTTACACGACTAGACTAAAGGATCTAGTCGGACTATCAAACATTTCGTGAGAGGATGTCACCTTGAGTAGTCTAAGGCACGACCAAACGCTAGGTCTGGTCGGTCGACCTTACTCTCGCAGACGTACTCGGGGACGTAACGCACAGGCGGGTACACCAAGAGACCCCGAACATAAGAAGAAACGGTCAGAAGACCATAAACGCCTGTAACTGCCACGTTGGCATTTAAGGCCCACTACCAGCAAAACGTGGGTAATCAAGGGCCGACGTGGGGAGTATTTACGGCGAATGTTTCCCTGGAAAAAAAGCCCACTAACACTTAGTGGTAAAACGGTTATAAGGTCATAATTGGAACAACGTCAACTTGACCCCTCTGTGGTACATAGGCAACCTATAAAGAGGTCGCAAGACAACACTCTTACGGAGATTGTCATTGCGACAGCCAGACAATCTCTTTTTTAGCTTAGTCCTATCCATGTTTAAGTTTATTCCTTCCACCTAAAAATCATTACCCAAATTAGTGTCAAAAGAAAATTCCTTTAAAGTTTCAAATCCCAAATTACAAATTTAACTGTAGGAAAAAAATATTCACCGCAATAACATTAAAATCAGGTTATTTTTTGTATACCATTAAATCGTTCTCATAGCAAAATTTGTAATTATTTGTTTTTTTCCATGGTATAAACATAAAAATAATTTTTTGATGATCTAAAAATAATTATTGTGTTATGTAAGGACAAATATAAAAATAAAAAAAAGAGCATTTTAGTCATTTCTCCATGATTTAATGGAACTAGTGGAAAATTTGACGACACTTAACTAGGATGGTAAAAATGTATAATTTTTAAATATTTTAATGGTATAAAAGGAAATAGACTATTTGCAATTGTATAAAAATAAATAATATATTTTTCAATGTTATACATGAAAAAAACCAAAAAATATATATGAATTTGATTCATCTAAATACATACTTTATTTTTTTTATAAAAAATTTATTCGTTAACTGAGTATATACTTCAAAAAGTAAAATTAAAAAGTGTGTGGATTATAAAAGAGGCTGCAAAAGGACTAGGCATAATATTTTTGTATATAATCAAGGATAATCAGGAACATGCTAATGCATAACCTGTGTGCTTTGATTTCTTTGAGAGTATATACTTCAGATAAAAACGCAGGCATTCATAAAATATAGATTTTACATTCCACTGAGCTATGTAAATAATATTTTATGTAAATTTTAAAAAAAATACTTGATTCATTCACCCAAACGTATATCACATCAGTGCAATCAAAACTAACAGTGGAGCCTGTATCCACCTGTATATAAGACTGCATGTGCATCCAAATAAACAAGGTCAGCACACCACACACACGTCAAGTGGTTCATTCAGAAGAAATAAATTTCTCCCAATGTTCAACATCATGATTTAAATTCTCCCATTGACTATTAAATTTAAATATATCACTTAACATATATGTTGTCTCATAATATTAGTAACGTGGAAAAAATTATCGCCTCTAATTTAATCTGCCCTATGCTAATCGCACACATGGTCTTTATAGGGCATTATTGTTAGTCTCATGAGAATTTCTATATAATTTATTAACCAAGTTGAAGATTGACACCACCTTGACGGATATAGGTTTTTAAGGTTGATGAAAGACTTGGTCATCTAACAGATATTCCTTTCCTTCTTGTATCCCCCCTGTTTTGCGATAGATGACTGTACAACCTTGATTTAAAAAATAAACACTTGTTTATTGAATAATATCCAAGGCTGGTTAAACATTCTCTACAACCTATTGTCTTCCTTTAAAAATTTAAATAAACAAACCAAAGGGATAAGCTTAATTGAGCTGTGTTTACTTTTATTAAATTAGGATTTTTATTTTTAAGTCCTTGTAAACTATGTTATTTAGTGATCATTCCCAACCTCCCTTCTTCATATTACTTTTTAAATCTCCAACTTCAAACTCCTATTTTGTTATTAGTCACTCACCAAACATTCATCTGTTTGGGCTAATGAGTTGAAATTCCTAAACTACCCTTTGGAATTTTTTTCTTTTTTTGGTGGGTAAAAAAGGATTTATATTGCTATATGAGTAATTACATCCAAGTGATTACAAAAAAAGCCCAGATGTACAAAAAGTTAGTATCTTCAGCCAGCCTTGGGGACTCCTTACCCAAAACAGTCCCAATGAGGTAAAACTCACCAGGTGAGAGTGCATCCCCCTGGGGCATAATTGGATCTATCCTCACCCAAAGAACAGACCGATGTATGTCAGCTTTGAGCGTTCCTCAAGTATCACTGTGAATGAGGGCCTGTAAAATTGGCTCCACATTAGACGGATTGACTCTAGTGATGCCGGAATTGTTCTCAAGGATGAGAGGAAATCAGCAGGTTGATTTCCTTCCCTAAATATGTGCAAGATCTCCCATGCATTGAAATGGTGTAGTAAGGTCTGAACCTCCCTTGTCATGCGCAGCGCCTGCCAAGGTACATGCCCGCGCCCTTGCACCCAAGCTACCACAGTGGTAGAATCACTCTCCATCTGTACTTTTGAAATGCCCAAGTTGTGACACATCCGAAGGACTTCCAAAATAGCTTTATATTCCAGTATATTAATGGTGGAAATTCGATTGTCTTGGACGGCTACTCCGTGGAGCAGGTGTCCCTGTCTGTTTCTAATCAAAGCACCATACCATGCTCTATCATCTGAAAGAGAACCGTCTAAATTCGCTTTGCACCATCCCTCCCGTGGAGGTTGCTAGTAGACCACAATTTGTGACTACTCTATTGAGGAAATTGAGATTCCCCAATTGATTGAGAACTGTTGTATGGCATCTGTATGAAATTCTCTAAGGCCTTTACCATGAAAAATGCATCGGACCTACTGATAGATGTTGTGAAAAACCTAGGTTTTGTGGAGCTCGCTTCGTTTAAAGATTCTCGTGCACCTTTCCTTCCAAATGCACCATATCGTGGTGCAAAATGCCACTTGCATTACCTGCTTTGGGACACCCACTCGGAAAGCTTTGTCCAGACCATCCACAAAGGCCCGTAGAGAAGGAGCTCGTTCTTTACGTTTAGACATTTTCCTGAAGACCAGGGTCCATAAGAACGCCCCATAGGAGCAATGGAGATATAGATGATCTATAATCTCCTCCCTTGTTTTACAGATCAGACAAAGTGTATCCCGCACCAGACCTTTCCGTCGTAGATGATGTAGCGTTGGCGACTTACCTAACAAGGCTAACCACGTACAAATGGAGAACTTTGATGGTTGGAATTTCTGCCAAATCCAAGTGCACCATTTAGGTTTCTCCTGTTGATGCCAAAGAAAGTTCCATGCCGAGGTAGTGGTGAGCTTCCCAGGCACAAAGTGGGGCCAGACGAGAATATCTTCCCTATCGCCACCACATTCTTGATCCAAGATTTCCTCCCAAATGTCAGACCAAGCATCAGGCCACCATGCTGGTTTAATCCACGATCCCCCATTTATAAGTTGCTCGACGATATAAGAAGGGTCCATAGGGCCAAACAGCTGGGTTCTTTGTTGCAAGGAGGATCCTTTGATCCACGGATCAAGCCAAACTTGAATGCTATGCCCAGAGAATATGATATACCGAACCTCTAGGTGTATCCAAGTTCTAGTAGCTAGAATGTGAGGCCAGGCCCAAGATCTTGCAACACAAGAGGTACTTCCCATGTGTGTTGTTTGGATAGGTATCGCTTAGTGATCCAGGTGACCCAGAGTGATTCTGAACCAGTGAGAACTTCCCATAGTCTTGCACCAGTGGCTGCTCGCATCCAATCTGAGATGCGTCGGATTCCTAGCCCTCCTTCAACTTTTGGTATGCAGATGGTGTCCCACTTTACATGATGAACAGTCTTCTTCAATGTTGATCCTCCCCAAAGGAAGCTTCGAATTACCTTTTCCATGGCTTTTATGGTACCTTGAGGTAGTGCGAAGGATGAGGTCCAGTATATCTGGAAACTAAATAAGACGGTTTTTACCAATTCAAGCCGACCAGTCAATGAGAGCATGTGCCCGTGCCAGTGTTGAAGACGCTTTCTAAGTTTGTCAACTAGGGGCAAGCAGAGACAAGGAGTTAGGGCCCCCGTAAAAATTGGTAGTCCTAAGTACATAACCGGTAGTTTTCCTTACTCAATTCCAAGTAAAGCCACAAATTATCTACGTTGATGATCTTTGCCTCCACAAAAAACATGAGACTTTCCTCTGTTATGTTCTAGCCCCGAGAGAGCAGCAAACTGGTCTAGAATTTTCCTTAACCCCTTGCCAGATTCAGCTGTTGCCGCAGAAAAGATGATGAGGTCATCCGCAAAGAGTAAGTGGCTAACAGAGATGGCCTTTTTGGTGAAGGACCCAACTTGGTTACTAAGCAAAGCTTTGTCAAGTCTTTGTGATAAAAGGTTCCATGCATAGGACAAAAAGGAGGGGAGAAATCGGGTCCCCCTGGCGAAGGCCCGAGGAACTTCTGAAGAAACCAAAAGGTGATCCATTAATCAAGACAGAGAACCACGGGGATTGCACACAAGCCATGATCCAGCCAATCCATTGTGGATTAAAATTCATTGCTTCCATTATCCTGTGCATATATGGTCAACGAATGTAGTCGAAAGCCTTCCGGAGGTCCAATTTTATCGCCTCTCTTTCCTTGCCATTCTTAAGCGAGAGATACCTTACCATCTCATAAGCAAGCAAAATCCCATGAGAAATTTTCCTTCAATTAATAAAAGCCGTCTGGTTAAGGCTGATGAGCGAGGGTAGAACTTCCTAAAGGCGCGATGCAAAGATCTTTGTGATCAATTTGTAGACCATATCACATAATGAGATGGGCCTGAATTGGTCAAGTGAGCTTGCATTGGTGTTTTTGGGAATGAGCGCGATAAACGAAGTGTTGAATTGCTGAAGGAGAGAACCACTTCTAAAATACTTCTTTGATCACTGCAACAAGATCCTCCTTGACAACCGCCCAGCAATGTTGAAAAAACCCCACTTTAAAACCGTCGGGGCCTAGACTTCTATCCTTCTTCATGCGCGATAGATTGTCTATAATTTTTTTTTGTCACCTCCACACAGAGACCACTTTTAGCCCCTTCAGACAGTTTATGAGATGATGTTAAGTGTGGAACCGGAATGTGGGTTTCCTTATTGAGGAGATCTCTGTAATATTCCACCGCATATTGCTGGACCTGCCTTTGATCAGTGATTTCTGACCCTTCTGGAATAACAACCTTGCGAAGTGTGTTATGTGCCTTTCTTGCAGCAAATTGGGCATAGAAGAATTTTGAGCATCTGTCCCCCTCTTGAAGCTAGCAAATCCTTGTTTTTTGGCTAATAATTGCTTGTTCACAGGCCAAAGCCTCTTCATATCGATGTCTTGCCTCAATCTCAGCTGCCATCAGTCTCCTGTCCAGGAATTCCTTTTGCAAAGCATATTGAGCACGTTGAAGTTGATCCTGAGCGTTGTGAACAGAAACTTGTACCCAATCGAATTGCTGCATGTTCCACTCTTTGAGGACCATCTTGGTGTGTTGCAGCTTTTTTGCTAGCTTGTACATCGCTGTGCCTGATATTGATATTCTCCAAGCCATTTGAAGAGTGCCCATAAAAGTCTCATGCTTAAGCCACGCATTAAAGCATTTAAAAGGCTTTGGATAGTTTTGTAAAGGAGGTTTTACAGCCAATTTTATTGTTGAGTGATCTGAAAGACTCCCGGGAAGGTATTAAATATAGGCTTCTGGAAAAAATTGGAACCATTTAGCATTCCCCAGTATGCGGTCTAGCCGGCAGGCAATGCGACCCGCTTGTCTGTTGTTCCAGGAAAATGTGCTGCCTGTGGAATGCAGATCAAATAGGTGACAATTTTCCAAACAGCCATTAAACCGCGTAGCTCTGCTAGTTTGTAAAGTCTACCCTCCTTGTTTCTCCTATCCGAACCGAACTTCATTGAAATCGCCCCCTATGAACCAAGGTCTAGAGGTGGTTAAGGCAATATATTGGAGAGTATCCCATAGGATTAGTCTTTCAGCGGGAGAATTAGACCCATAGACAATGGTGAGGTGATACTGTATCCCTGAGACCTTCTCTTTTACAGAACAATGAAGGAACTGATCAGAACCGCTTATGATGTGCATGTCCATCTTCTCTTTGCACCAGAGTAGTCAAATGCACCCTCTGCCATCATGTGAGTGAGAACGCCGCTGTTTGACGCGCCAATAGACATTCTTTGGCTTGGTCCACATTAACTGAATCCAGTTTGTTTTCAAGAAGAGCCGTGATTGAAACTCGATGATCCTGCAAGTATTTCCCAATATCCAATTGTTTTACTTTGTTGATTATCCCTCGAACATTCCATATTAAACAGTCCATAAACAAAGCGAGACAATGGTAATGTATTTTTAAGTTCATGTAATTATGTTATTTGATAATCGATCCTTCCTTTTTAATATTTCTTTTTAGGTCCCCAATTTCAAACGTCTATTTGATTATTAGTCTCTGCGTAAAATGTCCATCTTTTTGGGGCTAATGGATAGTTAAAATTCATAGACTACCCATCCTCTAAATGAAAAAAAAAAAAACCCAATGAAACAATTTTCATCATTTTTATAACTAGAATATCGATTTTCTAGTGTGCAATAGCATATCCAAGATTCTATAATAGTGAGAAAAATCTCAGATCCTTCACGAATGAGATTTCAAATATAAATTAATAAATAAATAACTAAATAAAATAATAGTAACTTAAATGTAAAAAAATAATAAATAATATAAATTTGTTATTTTCCCATACAATCATTAAATCTTTATATAAATAAAAGGTTAGAATCATACAAAATAATTTTTAATTGACTCCATACAAATTTTTTTATGGCATCTAAATTTTTTAATTTAAAATTATTTTATTTATGTATTCAATCCTAATTAAACAGCTAAATTTAAAATATGCAATCTCATCTTGGGTGGGCATATATAGTGTTGAATATCACTGAAAATTGTCATTGAACACCTGACAATGCAAATGCAATTTTGTTTTAGATATGTCACCAAATATTTTGTATACAAATTATAAATATCAATATACTTACAAAATTATACATACATTTTGTCGAGAGACTAATAAGAAAAATACATTTGAATCTAGGGACTTGAAATGAAATATGAAGAAATGAGGTACCGATCGCTAAATAACATAGCTTACAGGGATTTAATATGAAAATCTTATTTAACAAACTAACCAAATATGGACAGACGTTTGACGGGAGGACAGATAACTAAATAAACGTTTGAAGTTGCACATTTACAAAGAAATATGAAGAAGGGATGGATTAATCACCAAATAACATAGTTTACATATATGTAAAATAAAAATCCTTTTTAAATTTGGTCTTATGATATCTCAAAACTAAATAATTTTTTTATAGGTGTCTCAAACCAAAAGTTAATGCAACACATTATATAACATTAACATAAATCTCATTTATATACTTCAACTTACTGTTCCGTTTGAGAAACGAAATAAGCGGGTATAAGGGTAGTATAAGGGTGGTATAAGAATGGATAAGGAAAATGGTTGTTTGTTTGCAGAGTATAACTTAGTATTACTAAGCTAATTTAAACGAGTATAAGAGAGTATAACAATTCTAAGTAACCCCTAAGATAAGCTATACTCACTTTATCTATTTTCATGGGCCCACATGTCAAATCAACTTTTTACATCTTATCACATCAAATCACCTATCAACACCTCTTATACATCAAATGGCCCACATGTCAATTCAATTTTTTTACACTTTATTTATATTTTATTCTTCATCAACCAAACAACTCAACCTTTATTCTTACATTTTCCAATGAGAATAAAAAAAAACACAACCAAACAGAAAATCTCTTATTCATATAGATTTGTTATCTATGCTGGTATAGTTATCTATCTAGAATAACTCAGTTCCGCTATCCAAACAGAGACTACAAGAACAAAATCTTGGGTTGAGATCTAGTGGGAACTTTATCCATTAAATGAATTGTTCATGACGATTCATGTTTTTTCAATGTGATTGATCAATTATTCAACTCTATGACACTCATGTGAACTGCTATTTTATTCAGTTCGTTTCATACCTTGATTAGTTGAGTATGGGTTATCCAGTATGATTCATGAATTGTTTAATTTATGAACATAAAAGTTACACGTGAGGTCTCCACGTGTCACTCTCTAATTGAAGGATGACTAATCCAAAAACATCCTCTCTCTAAAAGCTTCACTCATCTAACTTGCTATAATAACAATTTATTAAGAGAGAGATGGGGGAGGGGGGGGGGGTGGTTTGTTTAATTGTCCAAATATCTCTGCAGCCAACCTCCAATTATTCATACGCCCTCACTTTTTTAAAGAAATTTTTACCCAATTATTTTTACCCTCCTCTTTTTAATTCCCTCCAACCCCACAAAATCATAGTTTCTTCATTATAAATGTATATATGTTTTTTGTAACTTATGGAATACAAAATGTAATTTCTGTAAATATTATCTGTAAATGCATTATTATGCATGTCATGGAAAAATAGTAACTTGCAAAACACTAGAGAATCATACGTTTTTACCACAATAAATATATCAAAGCACTTAAATTCATCGAATGTTTGCATTCCGATATTCTTTTTATACCCTAATAAACTGAGTTATTGTCTTCCCCCGGATCTTCTACATGTCCTTTTGGCTGAAATCGAATCTATGGTTACACCTTCAAGTCAACAAGCGTATTTTATTATGAAGAAAGCACATTCCAAACTATTAGAGACACAACAATCAGTCAAACATCCAAATAACTCAAACACCAACAAGTGTGTACTTCATGACATTATAAGAACCACACATGCATTAATGCTATCCATTAATGTATATTTCTCTAAAATTTTGTAAATTACCATTTTTACATGACATAATAATGCACTTATAAATAATATTTATAGAAATTACATTTTGTGTTCTTCAAGTTACATAAAACATACATGCACTTACTAACTTACAGAGGGAAAACAGTGATTTTGTAGGGCTGGAGGTTTAAAGGGAGGAGGGTAAAAATAAATTGGGTATTTATTGCAGGGGTACATAAACTTTTTTAAAAAGGTGGGGACACAGAAATAATAGAGGGTTGGTTGGAGGGGCATTTAGGTAGTTCACCCAAAAAAGAATGGGAGATATGATTGGCAAGGTAGCTCTTACTTGATTCCACTTATTAGTTGACTATGGTTTTCTGATTATGAAGCTTTACCGAACCCCCTTGTGTGGATTTAGATATCTTTGTAATCCTTATCCCTTAGGGTGGGGCTATAGCCACCCCACAGACTCTCCTACCCACCCCTTTTATTTATAAAAAAAATGTTTTGTTACATTTTTCTCACACCCAACCCACCCCAGCACTACGTCCCGCGCTCTTTTTCTCTCTCTCCCATTCGGCATGCTTCATATCTTCCGTGTGTGATTCGGTTTGACATGATCCATGTCTTTCGTGTGTGATTTGGTTCGATATAATCCATGTCTTTCGTGTATGATTTGGTTCGACATGATCCATGTCATTTATGTGCGATTTGGTTTGACATGGTCCATGACTTTTTAGAATAAAAAAGTATTTGGCTCCCGTTTGGAATGGAATAAGACTTATTCTTGGGTATACATTTATTCCGGCATAAGTGATGATAAAGTGATTTTGTGTTTGATTGTGTTTTGAATTATTCTCGTTGGTAAACGTAAGAATAAATGTTTTGTTGTTTGGGTAAAATGTGAATAAAGTATGGATAAGGATTTATAAAAAGTATAAAAACAATAATAGTTGATTTGACATGTGATTTATAAGAGGTGATGACAATTGATTTGACAGTAGACCCACATATTCTTTGGGTGTAATATATAACCTAATAAGTTTAATTCCAGGGGTAGGTTGGAATTCGTATACCACTTTATACTAATTTATTCTGGCATACTTTATCCCTACTTATTCTATGTTTTCAAACATCATTTATCCCTTATTCCCCTTTATACCATATTATCCCTTATTTCCATTTCAAACAGGGGCTTGAAGTGTTATGTATCCGTTCGACATACTCCATGTCTTTCGTGTTTGATTTAATTCGACATGGTCCATGGCTTTCTGGAATAAAAAACCTTTGAAATATTTTGTATCCCGTTTGACATGCTCCATGTCTTCCGTGTTTGATTTGGTTCGACATTGTCCATGGCTTTCTGGAATAGTGAATGGGGTGGGATGGAATTGATTTGTGTTGAATAGTTATATAAGGGTGGGCTTATGAAGTGGAGATATATGCCTGGGTGGGGAAGCAAAAGGGGTGGGTAGGAGAGTGTTTGGGGTGGCTATAGCCGCACCCTATCCCTTATGCGGATATTAGTGTTTATTCCTCTTTTTTTTACTATTTAAAGTTGTCTGAACGTTCCATTTGTAACTCATGTTGGTACCCTGTCTGTTTGTTTGTAGAGAAAGGTTATCTTAAATCAGTATTTTATCTGAATTTGATTAATATGACCAAGGCAATGACTCACATATAATTGACTTCATAAACAATATTACCCGAACTATTTTAGAAGCAAAAAAAAAGAAATTGATTATAGGGTTAACTGTTTAAGTGGGACATGAAATTCAAAATTGATGGTTAAATGTCAAGTGCACCTGACATGAGAGTGATGCAACACTGATATAATACATGACAAAATATTGCATTAGTGTTGTATCAAAAAAAGTGCATTTGGGTGTGGATGCTGCCCCTCAAAGGGACCCTCTTGTATCTGATCCCTGCTAGATGTGGGTATGACTTAATAAAGTCTCATAATTTAATTTTATTGGTTGGGTTCTAATGTAAGTTATCCCATCATCACATCTGGACCTCTGTTGGTCTGTC
Source organism: Acorus calamus (assembly GCA_030737845.1). Lineage (NCBI taxonomy): Eukaryota > Viridiplantae > Streptophyta > Magnoliopsida > Acorales > Acoraceae > Acorus > Acorus calamus. The sequence goes on from CM060868.1 coordinate 14,556,830, forward strand.
TAAGTATTAGTAGTGGGTTTTCACATTTAGTTGAGATTGTGCATTTTGATTCTTATTTCAGTATCAACCCATCCTTATCATTTCCTAATCAATTGTACTTTGCTTTGTGATAGGTCATATGCATCTCCAATGGGGAAATTTTATCCTCACAACCAAAAAAACTTGTTTTACTTTGAAAAGGAGATTTATTTTTGAGAAACATATTGTAAAGTGGGCATGATTGAATTGCTAGATGTAATTTATGATAGATCATGATTCTGTTTTCTCACCTCATCACGATGTCATCTAGGGGCAAATCTACATTGAGATTATTATTCGTAACAACTTCAAATGATGGTTTTAGTTGTTTTTAGACCATGTTTAAAAACTCAAAAAACTCAGTGACTCACAAACCACTCATCCGAGTTAGACCGAGTAAATTGATCCTACAATTTAGTATGCAAATAGTTTAAACATCAATAATATGCAGAAAAAGAAAAAGAAAAAAATATAAAAATAAGAAATGGAAAATGCATAATAAGTAAAAAAAAATATTTATAAAAAGCGTACAATACTTTAATAATATTATCGATTATAAAAATGTATTCTGAAATTTAAATATAAATCGATATAAAAAAAATACAATGAACTATGATATCTCATATAATTTTATTGTATGAAAATTAAAAAAATTTTACAATTCATTGTAAAAAAAAAAAAAAAAAAAAAAAAACAACTTCAGGTTCCACACAGTTACTACTCGTGCAACATCACAATTCATTAATCAATGAGTAAAACATTTCTTAAGATGGTGAGGTGGTCAAAGTGGTATCCAAGGGTAACAGAGTCCTTAAATTTCATTGTTCTTAAAAATAAAAAAATTGCTTGGACACAGTTTGTTTTGTAGGTTGTTAAAAATTGATTAATTCTTTGTTGAATTAGAGGCGCACTAAACGCCATACATTGACAAACATATATACATTACAATTACTAGTTTTTTTATAACTTCCAGTTTCATATGTCAAACATAAATAATTGTCTATTCAACTGTGTGCTCGAAAATGATGTCCCGGAATCTTGATCATTTTGATTTTTTTTAAATATGTACTCACATATGAAACTATTACGATGCAAATTGAGGTATATACTTAGATAACCAGCACATTTTTTTAAAAAAAAATAAAAGAAATTAAATTTTCCATATATTATACTAGTATGGCACATCCTGAACAACGACCAGTAAAGTGTGTAGTCGGCTGAAAGATAGGAGGATTGAGTGTATTAGTCTTCTCTTTTTAATAAAATTGGAAATTATCCAGATTTTATTAAAAATTAGTCACTCTGAAAGTCAAATAAAAGAGATGCATTGAATGGCACCATGTATAAGTCGTTCTCGGGAACGATTTCCAATATCTAATAAAGGCTGAGGGTCACTTTCCATTTAAGTCCTCTCCATGTGTAGGCGTGCCAAATCGATCAAGATAATGAATGTGAAAGACATTTAAAAGAGATTTTTGTCTTGATGTTTCTTTTTTTTATATATTATATAAGATTTTTACAAGTATCCTGCATGTAGGTGATGTAAATCCTGAAAAACTCAATTTCTCAAGGACTTCCGAGTAGGACCTAAATTTGAAAATGATATATCAAGTCTCAGTGTAAACTCATTTTATAAAAATAAATAAATATTTAATTGTCTGTGATATATTACACTATCGTAGTATATAGATGTTAGAAATAAAAGAGAGAGAGAATAATATTGAAACCCTAAAACTCTTGTTTATTAGAAAGTGACTAATGTCCCTTATATAATAGTACAAGATGGTGTTACACGTGTAACACACTAAGATAATAACAAACTAATCTAATATATTTAACACCTTCTCCTAAACTCTAAAGGGTTACACAAAGATGATAACTAAAAATCTTATTTTCAAACACCTCCAATTTATTTTTGTGAATTGATAATCGTCATCTGTCTTTTGGATCCATCACTTCACTCTCGTTCTTTTTGAGTCAGTCGAAGTCGCTCCCGCTCTTTAAGTCAGTCAGAGTCGCTCTCGCTCTTTGAGTCGGTCAGAATTGCTGGTCAACTAGATCAGATAGCGCACATAGGGCTCACGGAGGTTTAAGAAGAAGACGGAGGGCACAGACGAAAGGCAACGGAGACAGCACGCGGACAATGGTGGTGAGATTCTTTAACACTCTCTCCCAAACTCTGAAGGGTAGAACCCATAGAGTTTGCGAAAAAATGAGACGACAGTGGCAGAGGCTGATGTCTACAATGGGCGGCCAGTGGCTGGTGCATTCCCCGATGGAGAAAAGAAGTAGAAGAAATGCGACGCGGATGACGACGTAAACGGTGCAGACTAGCGCAAGAAGAGAGGTGCGCTGACATAGAAGAAGAATAAAAATGACAGTGCGCAAATACAATGACGGCGCATAAAAAACGAAGGTGCGCGAGGACGATAGCGCACGAAAACGATGGTGCGCGGAACAATGACGCACGGAGACAACGGTGCGCGAAAAACAACGGCCCACGAAAACGACGGTGCGCGAATACGATAGCGCACAGAGGCAGCGATGCTGCATGAAAAACGACGCCACTTGGCGAACGGCGACGACGACAGTGGATCTCAAAGGAAGAAGAAGATCCAAGAAAGAAAAGAAATGATGATGTTGAAACTGATAAAAAACAGAAGAAAATGGGAAAAGACATATACGGATGCGTAGAGAATGAAAAATTGAACAAAATAAGTACCTGGATGACTAGATTCAGAATTGAACGAAGCCGTAACAGTCCAGGAAAGAAACGCGTCGAAAATCGGTCGATGACCGGTGGTGGCCGGACGGTGGCCGGACGTAGACGGACGGTGACCGGACGGGTCGGGTCACCCGTAGACGGGTCCGAGCAGTGGGCCGGGTGAGCCAGGTCGGGTCACCGTCGAGTGAGCTGGGCCGAAGCAGTGGGCTGGGTTGGGTCGGACTAGCGAGCCAGGCGATTCCGTGCACGATAGCGCAGATTTGCGCTATCGTGCACCAGATTTTATTCCTCGGATGCGCTATCGTACACCGGATTTTAATTTTCTTCATCCGAGATCTCTATGCCTCTGTCCTCTTTGTTTGAATTTTTCTGCGGTCATCCGTGCCGCTTTACTCTGTGCATCATGCACATGACTAGTTTCTTTACGCAGCATTGCTGCCTTCGCACACGTCTTCCTTATGTGCGATCGTCATTCTTCTTTTTCTTGGATCTTCTTCTTCTCTTCCTCGGATCTCTATCTTCTTTTGAGATTCATCGTCGTTGTCGTTATTCGCCAAGTGGCGTTGTTTTTTATGCAGCATCACTGCCTTTCTCGTACCGTTGTTTCTGTGCGCCGTTGTTTTCGCACATGTTGTCTCTATGCGTCCTTGTTTTTCGCACACCGTTTATCCGTGTGCTGTTGTTTTCGCGCACCGTAGTTTTCGTGCACCATTGTTCTCGCGTACCATTGTTTTCATGCGCTGTTGTGTTTCGCGCACCGTTGTTTTCTGTGTGCCGTTGTTCCCGCGCACCGTTGTTTTTCGTGCGCTGTTGTCCTCGCGCACCATTGTCTTTGTGCGCCATTGTTCTCGCGGACCGTCGTCTCCGTGCGTCGTTGTTCCTGCACACCGTTGTTTTCTTGCGCAGTCATCCTCGCACACCTTCGTCTCCGTGCACCGTCGTCATATTTGTGCACTGTCATCACCATTCGTGTCGCAATTCGCGTTATGTTTCTTCTACTTCTTCAACGTTTGGGCATGTCCACACTCGTCTGTGCTAGCCGCCACTGGCCGTCTATTGCTGATGCCAGCCTCTCCCACTTTCTCATTATTGTGCAAACTCTAAGGGTTCTACCCTTCAGAGTTTGGGAGAGGGTGTTAAAGAATCTTCTTCCACATCTCGTTACGCGCATCTCTCGTTACGCGCCGTCCGCACGTTGTCTCCGCTGCCTGTCCACGCTACACGCGTCATCGAGTGACTCCGACCGACTCGAAGAGCGGGAGCGACTTTGACTGACTCAACAAGCGGGAGCGACTCCGACTGACTCAACGAGCAGGAGCGAAGAGATGCACACATCCGCGCCAATCGCCTCCGGCCTCCCGTCGTTGTCACCAACTTCCACCACCTTCTCATTTTTGTGCAAACTCTAAGGGTTCTATCCTTCAGAGTTTGGGAGAGTGTGTTAAATAATAATTATTAGGAGAATATTATGTATTTATTATCATTATTGTGATATTATTAGTTTTCTAGTTTTTCTAGTTTCCTTTTCTGATATTTAGGGTTTCCTTTGTGTATCTATAAATAGAGTCTTTGACTCCTCTAATACAATAACAAGAATTTTCTTTTCCTTTATTCTAACAATAGACAACTGAAACTTATGTAAATTCATGCAATATTATTATCTAGCTGCCCTTCACTTGACCACTTGGGTGTTTGTTTTATTAAATTGATTCAACTAAATTTGTGTTAACTAAACAATTCTGACCTTGTTATTTAATTTGGTCTAGTGCTAGAGCCAGTTTTTGCTAGCAATACACATAAACAAATTGTTTAATTATTTGCGTGGTGTATATACATTGGGGGGACACACACACATATAAATTTGGTGGGTATTGAAATTGAAAAATGTTATGTTTAGTACTGTTTGCAACTCTATTTACAACCGCACATATTTTAAATTTTTAAGGTATATACATAACTAATAAAGTACATTTTTTTTATAAATAATGAAGTACATGCTCAATGAAATTGACTGCATATATTTTACGTTTTTCGTAATAGGGTGTACTGAGATAGTGGAATATATACTATGTTAATTGATTTTATATATTAGTGATGTAATAACTGCAAACATGACTCATCCATATAAATTTTAAGATTTGGAGTCATGGATCTCTTTCTTTTTTTATTAAAAAAACTTCATTTCAAGGAGTTTATGTATAAATCATTTTTTTATAAAAAGAATTTTTTATTCTAAATATGTTGTCTCTCTCCCGGCCCCACCTGTTCTAATTCCTGGCTCCGCGCATACACACGTGCTTAAATTTTGAAAGGCATCTTTGTTCTCCACATTTCATTTATTCTTGAAACTGCTGGTTCCATGTTTGGATAACCTCTGACAATTATACATGTCATTTTTATAATGATGAAACCTTTATGTTAATTATAATTGCGTTCTATAGAAAATTTATTATTGTATAACCTTAATACTATATAGGGTAGAAGATTATATGAGTGCTAAAAATACAATTTAATATATATATTTATTAAGCATTCCAGTTTTTTAGTCCTGAACTTTTAGTCCAATTGTTCACTTACGTATATGTATGCATCTTTCTGATCAAACTTGATTTTAGAACTCTAAATTCACAAAAAGCATATTCAATTGAACATTTGCTAGATTAAGGTTTTTCATTCACCAAATAGCATGTGTTCCCATTATGTTGGTTTGTCTTCTATTCCGCTATCTGGTGTCTAAAAAATAAATGCAATAAAAGAGTTTTCTCATGTTCAAAATATTTGTCATTACGAATGAAAAGGTGGATCAAACTACAATTCTATAATTATGTGTTATATGTAGGTAATGTTTTGCAATCACGTAAATCTTCTCTCATGTAATTATGTGTTTTTTTTTGTTTTTTGTTTTCTCTACCTCAGATTTTTTTTTAACAAATAAACAACTATTAAAAATTAAAATACACACTGCGCTGCAGTAAAATACATGCTTTTCAGCAGTTGTTTTTTCAACTTGGCCTTCTTTTTCCATGTTTTTTTTTTAAGGTTTTCTATTCTCTTATTAAGCATTCCAGTTTTTTAGTCCTGAATTTTTAGTCCAATTGTTCACTTACGTATATGTATGCATCTTTCTGATCAAACTTGATTTTAGAACTCTAAATTCACAAAAAGCATATTCAATTGAACATTTGCTAGATTAAGGTTTTTCATTCACCAAATAGCATGTGTTCCCATTATGTTGGTTTGTCTTCTATTCCGCTATCTGGTGTCTAAAAAATAAATGCAATAAAAGAGTTTTCTCATGTTCAAAATATTTGTCATTACGAATGAAAAGGTGGATCAAACTACAATTCTATAATTATGTGTTATATGTAGGTAATGTTTTGCAATCACGTAAATCTTCTCTCATGTAATTATGTGTTTTTTTTTGTTTTTTGTTTTCTCTACCTCAGATTTTTTTTTAACAAATAAACAACTATTAAAAATTAAAATACACACTGCGCTGCAGTAAAATACATGCTTTTCAGCAGTTGTTTTTTCAACTTGGCCTTCTTTTTCCATGTTTTTTTTTTAAGGTTTTCTATTCTCCCTTATTTCAGCCAATTTGTAAACTCTTTGAGTTAGTTATAAATGAATTACCAATTCTAAAAAAAAATACATGCTTTTCATATTACAAAACGGGCTCAACCGATCATTTGAACTCCACAATAAATAATTGTATGTACCAAAATATCACCCTTATTTGTTTTTTGAGGCAAATGCAACTAGCTTATGTGAAAGCTGATATCTACCAATAGGGCTGGTAAACGAACCAAGCCGTTCGGGTTCGACTGGGGCTCGGCTCCGTTTGAGCTCGTTCAGGCTCGTTCATTTAGACAAATGAGCGAGCTTGAACAAGTTTTAAAGCTCGGTTAGGTTTGGGACCTGGATCGAGCTTTATTTTGTATTCAAATTCGACTCGCTTATGTTATAAAAACTTAGTTGAAGCTTAACTAAACTACTTTATAAAATCAGAACATTAAATTAATACGAAGTTTTGCTCGTTTAAGCTCATGAATTTGGCTCATTTAGGATAAAATTTTATTTTCAATCCCTAAAAACCCTAAAATAAAGAAGAATACTACGCTCGTTGAGGCTCGTGAGCTCGACTCGGCTCGACTCGTTTATAAACGAGTCGAGCTTTGATATGTTAAAGCTCGATTCGTTTATAAACGAGTCGAGCCGAGCCGAGCCAAGCAGAATCGAGTTCACGAGCCTCAACGAGCTTGAACATGTCAAAGTTCGGCTCGTTCGACTTGTTTACCACCCATATCTACCAAAACAGGTTACCAAACTTCATCAGTTCATCTATGCATTGGACACCTCTGGTAGGCAACTCTCAGTTTGACCATGGGATAAGCTCATAAACTAATATAATATATTAATAAAAAGACCAATATTAAATTGAACATAGTACAATAGACCTTTTGAAATAATAAAAAAAATACCAATTTGAAGTTAAGCTGATCACACCTGCAATCTAAACGAAAATGCTAAAGAAAACGAACTTAAAACAGGCCACCTGTAACATAAGATCAGTATGTAAGTTCAGATATGTGTCACTAAAGTCCTTATACCCCCCCCCCCCCCCCCCCCACCAATCCATGAAACATAGCCTTTTTGGGGATAGAATAGTAATTTGTGATAATAGTTACAAGTGTGATCTTTTATTTATTTGTATTTATCTTACTGTTTTATAATTCATTTTATCTTTATTTATTAAAATAGGGTGTCCAAGGGATAAAAATAAGCTATTTTAGCTATTATGTAATTATTATAAAAACTTATATGTTTTAACCAGACATAATTATTATATATTATTAATAGAAAACAATTTTTTTTTTTTATTATCTGATGTATGTAGGACGGGTGACTGACGACTAGAAGAGCTCTTGCAAAAGTTTGACAATGATGAAGTATTTCGTTGAGATATTTTGGATTAACAATTGGTGATGCTTATTTAGTCAAATTTCTTATTAAAACTTCTAAATAAGTAAATATATTATTTCCAATAGATATTTACACCAATTACAGTTTATCTTATCTCAAAATTTATTTTCATCAATTCTAGTTTAGGGGTGGTAAACGAGCCGAACGAGTCGAGCTTTGACATGTTCAAGCTCGGCTCATTTATAAACAAGCAGAGCCGAACCGAACCGAACCGAAACGAGCCAAGCTCACGAGCCTCAACGAGCCTAGCGTTCTTCTTCATTTTAGGGTTTTTAACGGTGGAAAATAAATTTTAGTCTAAATAACCAAGTTCATGAACCTAAACGAGCATAATTTTGTATTGATTAATGATCTAATTTTACAAATGAATTTAGTTAAGCTTTAATTAAGCTTTTTATAACACAAACGAGTCAAGTTTGAACACAAAATGAAGTTCGATCCAGGTCTCGAGCTTAACCGAGCTTTAAAATTGTTCAAGCTCGTTCATTTGTCTAATTGAACGAGCCTGAACGAGCTTAAACCGAGCCGAGCCCAACGACTTGGTTCGTTTACCAGCCCTATTCTAGTTGTCTCCTAAGATCTTATAATAATTAGCATTCATGTTCACATAATATTTTATAATTTTTATTAGTAATTTTTGGAATCCTAATTGAGCTTAATTGAATTTATTATATTAGAGACTTGTAATCAAATGACATATCCAGATTTTTTATCAATGGTATTTGAGTGTTTCTTTTGTGGTTATCTTTAAGAGTGAATTTTGACATTCTAACGTACATCATATTATTGTATCGTTTTTTTTTTATCTGCTACTATCACAGCATACCCAAGCTTTATGTCAACTTCCAAGGTATATTGTTTTTCATATATGTATTTTTATCAATATATTCCTCCCTGTAAAATAAGATACACGATAATTACCCTATTAAGAGTTTTTTGTCTGTGTGTGTTGGTTGCCCTCTCTATTTCTTATTTTCAATTTGCATGATATACAAGGTAACATACAGCCTACCTTTCCTTAATATTATAACCTGAATATTTGAATTTGCATGACTCATCCATTTTATTTTATTTTAAATATCAAACACCACAACAAGCAAAGACGACAATTCCGCCCCCATATCAAACTCCCTTAATTAAGTCTATTAAACGAACCAAAATTTGTTCTGTTGTATAACCTAGACTAAAGTATCCATACATTACCACCCCCACCCCCCAAAAGATATGGGTCCCATTGTGGTTGGTGAGATAACGAAATCAAAACACAAAATCTCAGCTCCTAAAGTATGAATCCTTATTAATTACCAAAAGAAAAAAATGTGAATCCTTTTTTTTTTTGAAAAAAAAAAGAAAAACAAACATATCCTCACCAATGTCTCCATTGATTAATACACAATTATACCGACAAAGAATCTTTGTAAATTATGGTTTTTTAAGTCCGTCATCAAAGAAACGTGTCGATATAATTACTATACCGGATTATTTCTAACAAGAGATATTTAATCTTAAAAAAATTAAAGACATTCACATCGTAACAAACATGGGTAATCATATATGTAAATCATTGTCAAAGTTAGAGCAAACGTACAAGTTTTTAAAAACTCGTAAAATCTTTATTCGTCCCTAATGTCAACAAAGATTAATTTTTAACTTAATCTATCGTAGTCAACTCGACTGATCATACTATGAAATGAAATAACTACATTATCTCCAACTTTTCTACCCCTCAAACAATGACTATGATAAATGAACTATAAGGGATGGTTTCCTAGCGTGGGGGCCTTCCTATCAAGATATGGATGGTAGAAACCTTTTCTATGATGCCTATCCCGTTCCATGGTTTTCTCTGGGAAGGTGCTCTCTCTCATTTTGCATTTCTTTTTCTTTTATATGCTCTATTTTTTTTCCGTCATCATTCAGACATTGTTTATTTTGAATCTTATTTGAAATGAATATATCGACATTTATGCTAAAAAAATGGGGGGTTGATTTGATAAAAGGATAAGTAGTGGGATAATGGGTAATTCTGTGGATAAGTGAGTGAAATGACAGTTTATCCCCGTTTGATATAAAAAATAATCGGGATAAGCTGTGAATAATTGTTCAAACTTTGAAATGAAAATTGAGATATTTTGTTCTACCTAAAGGTTGTGATAACATTTTTTATTCCAATTTTGTAAATGTAAATATAAACTGAATTGATTGATTTTTTTATCTCTTAAATTTAAGACAATTTATCATCAAAACCTTTAACCCCTTGTTAAACTAACCCTAAAAGTCCTACAAGAAAAGTTTAGTCCTAGAGAGAATAATTTGTATAGAGACTATAACGTCTACACAAGTACATGGTGAATTGTGTTTTTGTAAGTTTTCAATGACTTGTACGTCTCTCCCAATTTAAACAAGAATTTATATAAGATTTTCCGTGTTTGCAGGAACATTAATGTCTTTAAAAAAAACACCATTATGAAAAAAAGACAAAAAAAAGGGAAATTGAGACGTGAAAAATATACGAAAACAAGATGGTCTAACTCACCGCAACCCCATCTCCGAATAGGCATACGTAATTTTTTATTTTTTATTTTTTGTACAAAATATATAATATTCATATACGCAAAACAAAATAAAAACAAATCAAGATATCGTACCATCCCCTCCACCCCCAAATGACGTGTGCATATAAATACAAGTATACAACTCCTCCCCTCCAAATAAAAAAAAAATCAGGAAGCCCAAGTTAGTGAGAGCCCCCTTGAAAAAAAAACAATGGCTTCCCCTCCTCTGTCCACACAATCTTTCCTTCTCTACTTCGCCGTCCCTTTCATCCTCCTTTTCGGCCACCTCTTGCACCGAAGGCGCCCAAAGCTGCCCTTCCCCCCGGACCCAAAGGCCTCCCCCTCCTCGGCAACATGAACATCATGGACCAGATGACCCACCGCGGCCTCGCTAAGCTCGCGCGCGAGTTCGGCGGGCTCGTCCACCTCCGCCTCGGCATGCGCCATGCGTTCGTGGTGTCGACCCCCGACGTGGCACGCGAGGTCCTCCAGGTCCAGGACAACCTCTTCTCCAACCGTCCCGCGACCATCGCCATCCAGTACCTCACCTACGACCGCGCCGACATGGCCTTCGCCCACTACGGCCCCTTCTGGCGCCAGATGCGCAAGCTCTGCGTCATGAAGCTCTTCAGCCGCAAGCGCGCCGAGTCGTGGGCCGCCGTCCGTGAGGAGGTCGAGCTCCTCTTGTCGACCGCGCACGCCTCGCGCGGGACGCCCATCGACTTGGGCGAGGCGGTTTTCAATCTCACCATGAACATCACGTACCGGGCGGCCTTCGGCGTGCGGTCCGAGCACGGACAGCAGGAGTTCATATCAATACTGCAGGAGTTCTCGAAGCTGTTCGGCGCGTTCAACCTCGCGGACTTCGTTCCCTGGCTCCGGTGGTTCGACCCGCAGGGGATCAACAAGAGGCTGGTTGAGGCAAGGGGCTCGCTCGATCGGTTCATCGACCGCATCATCGACGAGCACGTCACGAACCCCAAACCGGTGGACTCACTTGACACCGACATGGTCGACGACATGCTCACTTACTTGGACACCGGTGACAAAAACACCAACAACCAATCCGCGCAAGTCGATGATGAACTCCAATCTTCGTCTTTCAAGCTCACCCGTGACAATATCAAAGCTATTATAATGGTATGTAAACACAAACTCGGACCAGTCTAATGCAAGTTAGACAATTTGATTGTACAAAGCAATCTCAATTTTCAAAAAAGAGAAAGAATTTAATTAATTGTTAGAAATAGTATATCTCACTCATAATAATATTTAATATGTCTATTTTAAAATGATAAAATTCGACAGTCATGAACACAATTAGCTTTCCCCACAAACTCGCTTTAGCGCTCGCTCTCGCGCGCAATTTTGGGTTATGCTGGTTTTGAATTATGCGTGTTTTTGTATGTAGGACGTGATGTTTGGGGGCACGGAGACAGTGGCGTCAGCGATAGAGTGGGCGATGGCGGAGCTGATGAAGAGCCCGGAAGACCTGAAGAGGGTACAACAAGAGCTAGCGGAGGTGGTCGGCATGGACCGGAAAGTGCACGAGAGCGACCTCGACAAGCTCCCTTTCTTTATGTGCGCGATGAAGGAGACGCTGCGCCTGCACCCCCCTATACCGCTACTCCTCCACGAGACGGCGGAGGACTGCGAGGTGTCCGGGTACCACGTCCCGGCGCGGTCGCGCGTGATGATCAACTCGTATGCGATCGGGCGGGACCCGAAGGCGTGGGAGGAGGCGGACGCGTTCAAGCCCGCGCGGTTCGAGAGGGCGGGCGCGCCAGACTTCAAGGGGAGCCACTTCGAGCTTATTCCATTTGGGTCCGGGAGGAGGTCGTGCCCGGGAATGCAATTGGGGCTGTACGCGCTGTATCTGACGGTGGCGCAGCTTCTGCACTGTTTCGAATGGGAGCTCCCGAACGGGATGAGGCCTTCGGAGCTCGACATGAATGATGTTTTCGGGCTCACCGCGCCCAGGGCGGTAAGGCTTGTGGCTGTGCCCACGCCCAGACTCAGTTGTCCCTGTTTTAGAGTGCTTTCTCTTTGTTTTTGTTTTTTATATGTTAATAAGTCGTTAAGGGGGTTGACTATTATGGATAAAGAGTTATTATGTTTTGGTATGTGTTGGCTTATTAAAGTGGATTGTGTTATGTCTCTTAAGGACATGAAACAAGGAGAGACTACATTGGATGTATATACATTAGACTGAATAAAACAGTTTTTTTGTTGTTATTGTTTGTGCTTCCGCTTTGATATAGGACATTTTGGGGTAAAAAAGTAAAATGAGGTATGATACACTCAGTCTTTTTTGTAACCTCATGTATATATATTATCGTAACGTATGAAAATTATATTTTTTTTATTTTTTTAAATATATTCGTGTATTTCAATACATTAATTATTATAATAGTATGTATTTTAATACACGAGCATATATTTTTTAAAAATTTGATGAACACTGCAAACAAAACTGCACATATCAGGACTAGACAAATCATTTTTCAAACAAAAACTAAATAAAGTTTCTTTCCTATTTTATGTATTTAGTATATGAATTTTTGACGTACTAATAAATAGACTTAAACATGAATTTTTACCAGGCTATTTAATTAATAAAATTTTAAAACAAAGACATTTCATGTGGAGAATTTGTGATGGAGAGGTTGACCTGCAACTTAGACAGATGGTGTCCCTTGTATTGAATTTTCCATGCTTGGTTGTGCCTAGTATTGATTAAATATTATATATTCTGTCAATTTCATGTGGGGAGCTCTTTTTCTTGTCTACATGGTGCATTGGTTTTGCTGTTTTATTTTTAATTAAAATGTTTACGAAGTTGGTCATCGACCCACATCGATATCCATCAAATCAATATAAAAAATTAAGAAAAAAAAAATAATGAACTCGTTTTGCTGAAATTGATCACACATTTTCAGAGGTCAGAAATTCATTAGTTAGCCATTTATTAGCTAGCGTTAGATCAATTGGGCCAAGTGTTCCATTTATATGAAAATTAAATCAGTTACGTTACGCATAGGGTGACGCGACACAGCCCACGCGAATACGAAAAATATACATTCATATAAAAATTTATAGAATAAAGTCTGGATCCAGAAATAATGCAGACTTTTTAAAATACGAGAACATTATCCTCCTCGGCTATTGTTTCTTCTTTTTTTGCATGCGGGGTCGCATGTACACTTGTACAGTGCACTTGATGTTTTGGGCCACTTCACGATTTAAAATTGCATAACAATTAAAAGGATGGAAAAAGATACACACAACCCCAATTGCAGCCCGTTTTGCAGATCATACATTCATCTTTTGAATTGAATGTTATTATATCAAATGAATTATATACTAAGATACATTAGTGTATTTTTTTCATAATGAAAAAAAAAATTGAGTTTTGTACCATGTTAGGACCCATATGTTATGATAACGTAATATATGCTATGTTATCTTAGCATATCACAACAAGAAAAACATTTTTTGCGACGCCATTTTTGCGACGGATCACAAAAACCGTCGCAAATGCACATTTTTTTACGGTAATTTTGGGTAGTCACAAATATTTATCAACATTTGCGACAGCCAAGGGGAACCGCTGTTAAAATAGGTATTTACAGCGGGTGAAGTTTTCCATCGCTAATAACCCATTATTTGTGGTAGTATAACCCCTGTTGCAAATATCCAATTTTAGATCCAACCGTTCAGTTTTTCACTTGTCTTTAGAGCCGTCCGATCTTCCTATATACGTTTTAAAAAGGTAAAACCTAACCTAAATTTCGATTAAACCCTGCAGCCATCACAGTCTTGTTCGATTTCGATCGCCGTCTAAAATTCGATCAAACCATCGAAATGCGATCCTCCACGGCTCAGATCCCCGACTGTCTGACAGCCATCCCCGATCAGATCCACCGCCGTCTGACCATTTCCGATCAGATCCACCGCCGTCTGACCGCCATCTCCGATCAGATCCACCGCCGTCTGACTGCCATCTTCGATCAAATCCGTCGCCGTCTGACCACCATCTCCGATGTAAATATGTGATCAGCCAAGGAAGCACTGCCCGATCCATTCTATCTCCGATGTATTGTTTATTTGGGTTTATGTGCATTTATTGTGGTGTTATGAACATGTGAGAGTAATAAAACAGATTTAGGTTTTGTTTGTGTGTATGCATTATGGATTAGCATGGTTTGATTGTTGTTTTTCTAGTCTACTGCTCTCCCTCTCTCTCTCTCTTCCTTTGGCTTCAAAATCACTGGGAACTGTTTGAGTGACTTCACTGTATGGGTAGCTTTTGCATTTCATGTTTTGAAAGTATTTAATTTACATCGGTTTTCCTTCTGATTCATATTGTTTTCTCTTTATTGTGATTGAGTTATTTATTAAATAGATTTGTTTCATGGATGTCTTGCTTAGATTTTTTTTAATCATAACCAGAACATATATTTGCTAGATGATCAATTTCATTCTAAGCAATGAATTTGTTGTAATGAATATTGTAAATGAAGCAAATGATATATATTTTTAAATTGGTATTCAAAAGTTTGTAAATCAAGATGTTTTTAAATTTAATATGATGTATTTATTTGGACTACTTTTGATTTAATTTTTTTGTAATGCAGAGGTAGGCTATTGAAGAAGTAATTGATCAACAAGCTGGAATTGAATATCGAATTAGAGGTAATTATATTCTTTGAATATATAATATTTCATTGATTTTTATGTCTCTTAAATTACAATGTGTGCTGAAACTGTCAGATTGCAGTATAAACTTCTAGATTTTGAATTTCATTGTGTAGTAGTTTTTGTGGATAGACATAGCTCCTGGTGGAAAGTTATTGTGTTTGGATTGTTGGGTTTTGAAGAGGGAGAGGAGGGTGAGTGGGAGTAATATTGAGGGTTGAAGGGGATGGGATGGATAAGAGTGATCGATTCATTACAAGCCTGGCTATTGCTGTGACTAAAATCAGTGAAAGGATCAAATTGAATGCTGCTGTAAACATGGCTAAATTTGATGTTGCTGAATATGGGATGAAAGAGAGAGATAGTCTCTATTTAATTATTATCATGTCAGTGTTACTCCTATAATAGATGCACATTAATCACATAAATCAAATATTAGATTTTATCTATGTATAAGTGCATCTATGTTTTGAAGTCGAATCAAATTGAGTTTAAATTGTTTAGAATCTTCAACTTGATCACTACAAATTTAAGTTACACTCAACTATTCAAATTGAGCCTCCTATGACCCTACCCAAGTTGAAGAAGGCAGGGTTTTGGGGTGTGGGTTCAAATTTCAAGAATATAGATCATGGATGTGGATTTTAATGTCATGCTAACCTTTTTGGTGTTCTACGAGGTAAGCTCCTATTTGAATAATTTTTATCCTGCTTTATTCCTCTGGTTTGCTTGCTGGACAATTATCAAATTTGTGGAACTCAGTCTTTTGCTTCTGAAGCATTTTTTTCTGATCAGAGCATGTGTTGGTTGCATCATAGTCAAGTTACCTGATAGTTTATCACAGAGTTCTGTATTATTTTCATCTGATGGTTGCTTCTTTGAGGGTTGATTCATTGAGTTTAGCAGATAGTAGAAATCTAAACAGATGCAATGGTGTACTGGTGGGTGTTAAGGGCAACGGTCCTTGTGATTGGTTCACCTCTCTCTCAATATGCAATGTCTTGTTTAACAGTATAAAATGGTCATGGTCAAGTATTAGTAATTTTTTTAAGTTTTTCTACTGATGCCTCTATCTCCAATTTACCACTTCTTGCAGGCTATGCTTTTCTTTGTAAATTTTCAGCTTTATTATTTCTTAAAGGTGAAGTACCTGCCTGTTCTTGATCCTTGACTTGAAGCTTTAGCAGCAGGTGACTACTCATAATACTTCCATATATTTTTTCACTTTTTTTTTAATCTGGTCTGATGCTTGACTTTGATTGCTTGCCTAATAGTTTCTCTCACCATGCCTAGTAGTTTCTCTCACCATGTCATACTTACAGGAATCATTCTGTTATTTTACTACACCTCCTCCAGCTTTTGTCAGTTTGGTTTCTCTTATTTTATAAAAAGATACGACCTTTCATTGTAGTCTTGTGGGCTGATCTCCTTTCCTTTTTCTATTCTTTCTTCTTCTCTTTTGCTTTTAAAAGGGTTTCTTCTATTCTTTTGGTATATTGCTTTTATGGTTGCTTGGTTATAAGCTACTCACTAGCTCAGTACATGCCCTTTTAGTCCACTGCATACCCAGAATAAGTGCTGCAGAATAGTGTGTCACTATTTCATACCTAAGTGTTGCGTTCCTAGAATAGTATAACACAAGCTAATGAAAAATAACCTATGATATGTGAGCATACCCAGAATAAGTGCTGCAGAAACCCAACCACCAGTCTGTTGGTATGCCAATGTATTTCTAAGATTAGGTTGTATGGTGGTCGGAGTTGTGGGATGGGAGTGGATTATGATTGGTAGTATGATGGTAGTTTTTGTGGGTTTTTTTTCCATGTTAGATTTGTTGTTGATGTGCTTCTAATCCACATTTTCTTTGATCATCGACACTTCCATTTTATGCCTTTTTCCGTAGAATTCTCATTAATTTTACTCTATCTGAAAATTTTAATAAGAAGGATCACTCTTGGATCATTTTTCATGGCATACTTCTTTATGAAAGATATTTCAGCTATTCCATTAAGTCATCTCCCTCAATTGCATCAGCTGAGGTATATTACAATTTTTGGATGAACTATGAACTATTCCAAGTTTCATTGGATTTTGGGTGAGATAACACACTAGTAGGACTGCACCATAAACCGGTAAGGTTCCTGCATATTCTTAGATGCGTATCCATTCTAGGAATTATTCATTGTAATTTGGCATGTGGAATTTGTCAGCATTGAAGAATGTTTGGCATGTTTTAATCAAGATGTGCAGGAGTGAAGAATGCAATATTAAAAAATTTAATCATGATGTGCAGGATGAACTATGGACAAGCATATATCCAATACTTCTAAAGGTTGAATTAGATGAGTTCAAGATTTTGAGACATTGCAAATGTGTATTCTGTGTAGGATTTTTTTAATTAGTGTTTGGAAACATTACTAATTAATTAGTTGTATTGGAGTCATTTCGATTGCAGCAATTCTAACTTGCTGACTTGGATTGTAGGAGATTTGTATTTACTTTTGCTAACTTGCTTGCTGGGACTTTGCAAAGTTTGGTGAAGTTCATTTTCTAGATAACTTGATAGGAATTTGCAAATTGTTTGAATTTCAGAACTTCTTGATCTTGATGTTTATTTTCTATTACATAAGATAGATATGATATTTGAATGCTTCATTTGAGTTTAATTTATAGTTTTTCTTACTGTAATGTAATTTTGAGAATGCCTGTTGTGCTGGTCATTGGCTTGGTGGCTTAAATAAATGGTTTTCATGTAGTTTTATAGTTCCTTAGCATCCCAACACATCTCTCATGTTTTGCTCACTAATTTTCTACTATGTGGAACATGTTTTGCATATTGACAGGAATGACTATTACAGAGGAGAGTCAACTTTGCTCAATATCATTCTGGCAAGGTTCACTTTTGGGACAAATGGGAGCGATTCATACTATAGGACATGACTTGATGTTTATATATATATTTTAACCCTATTTTGGATGTAGACATGACTTGATGTTTATACTATATATTATAATCTCATTTTAAATATAGACATGACTTGATGTTTATACTATATTGAAGAGAGAGTATTTTTATATATATTTAAAGGGATAACTGACCCTACTATTAGCTGTAGCGTCTTTGTTGCTTGGCATTTTCAATCCTCACAAGTGAAGATGTTGATCTTTGTTGCTTTACAGGCCTAGCAAAATATTTATTTTTATTTTTATTTTTGATCTTATGAATCTATTGCAGACTGAGTCTTTCTGTGAATAAATATATTACAATTTTTCTAAAATCTAAATGAAGTAACAATGAAAAAGTGGAAAAATCATTATTTGCGACAGTTTAGGCCCATGTCGCAATACCAAAAAAATACAAATAAAAATATTTTTTGTGACGGCTAGCTTATCTGTCGCAAAAGATGTAATTTTACAAGACTATAGCAAAAGTAAGTTTTTGCGACGGTTTGAAACCGTCGTAAAAAATAATTTTTCTTGTAGTGTATGGGGCTACAAAACAGACTGTAAAAAGAACTGCGTGTATCAGCGCCCTTAAACTAATTCATTTATTGGACTCTCTAAGCCCATAGGGAATTAAGTTGTTTTGATATTAATGACTCTTAAGTATAAATAAGAATAAAATAATTTTTTATTTGATTGTGTTTTGAATTATTCTTATTAGAAAACATAAAAATAAATTTTTTGTTGTTTGGATAAAATGTTAATATTGTGTGGAGACTGATTTATAAAAGATGAAAAAATGATGACAATTAACTTATAAGAGATGATGACAGTTAATTTGATAGTGACCCATATTTTCTTTTGGATTGAATAACCTATAATAACTTAAATTTAAAGATTGGTTGGAATTCATATACCACTTTATACTAATTTGACATATAGATTCTCATTTATTTCAATATTTGAAACACCCATTTTAATGTTATTCTGACTAATTCTCACTTATTCTAGACCGTATTCTCGAATCAATCAAGAGCTAAATGCAAGAAAAAAAATCACGATTTTTTTTTTTATTTGACTGACATAAAGTCCAAAATCATGAGAATTTATAGAGTTCGGTGGAAAAAAAATTAGTTAATTTAATGAACAAAAAGACATGTCGTAATAACATTTTTAGATATAATTAAATGTTATCATACATGTGATTGATGCATGTTTTTTAGATTTTATTTTATTTTTGATATCCGAAGGACTCTCTGTGGCTGATTTTATGGTCGAGCTGGGAAAGCTATATTCGCATGTTTGCCTCGGTCACATGAAAATTCTTTCGAATAATCGCAAACAAACAGGTGGGTAAGTCAGCACCAAAACTCGAAACTAAGATCTCCTCTTTAACCAGGCAAGCCCTGAACTGTTGTACTATGGCCACTGGAGATATTTTTTTTAAGATTTTAGTTACATGATGTTTCTTTTTTACCTAGATCATGATTTATTTTGATTAATACTTTAGATCACTGATACTCTCGTTAGCCAAAAAAAAAAAAAATCCCTCAATATATAGTCTATAATTTGTAATGGTGATTAGAATGATTCGATAGTGATGGAGATTTTAAAAAAAATTAGTGATGGAGGGATATATTTGTTGTCTGTTTTGGAGACATATGAGTCATATGACGTGTGAACGGTTACCAAGACTTTTGGTTTTCATTGCACCACGCCACCACTTGATTTGAAAACAACATTGCGTTGCTTGTTTATCAATTCATTGATTCTAATGTGACTGCATTGGTAACATCAAATGTGAACCAGAAGTCCTGCCCGACTTGCACGGTGGATAGGGACATCACCCGCCCAGGGATTGACGCGGTTTCGATTCCATCGGCTGCAGAAAAAATGGTGGAAAAGCCCAATGAGCTTGTTATATGGGCTATTTTCCAAGTTCAGTTTGTCGGTCATGTTGACCACACAAATAGTTTGAGTAGTATTGTAAGGTGAGAATTGTAACCTTTCATGAGCCTTTAAATACCTAAAAAAAAAAGTGACACTAAAATGTTTTTATATATTTGGAAAAAAATTCCATTTATATCACATTTAATTCACTCCCTGTTTTAATTTTTTTTAAATAATATATATTTTTAAAATATATATATATATAAATTAATTTTTAGAAAATATGAAAAATGTACAATCATGTATATACCTCGCAAAAAAAATATTAAAAAGTATATTTTCGCTATCAAGATATATAAGAATGTATTATATTATGGTTATAAAGAGACTGTATGCACCGACGTCATGTAGAAAGGAGTGACATTGCAATCATTCAGTGAAGAAAAATCTAGCAATCAATTTACAAGGTGAGCAACCAACGTCTATCCATCAAAGACGCAATGTTATTGTTAATTAAACATATAATACCAACCGAAATCTATGAACCTCATGAAAATAATTAAACAAACAAAAACAGTAAATAAAACCAAATTCAAGTTTGAAATACAATCTCTTATGCAGTCTTTACGGGTTATATACTTTGTTAATAGAGCGTTCTATTAAAAATAAGAATTTGATTGAGTTATCTTTGTTAAGATCAAATTTGATCAATTAAATGATTTAATTAACAAACTCTGGTGAGATTTGACTCTATCCAAACTTAAGTCATTGAGTCTATGGACATGATCTATGTAATTTCTTTCAATTATCCAGAATAAAAAGCAGGGATATAGTCTTTTGTTTATTTGTGCTTCTTTTCTTTCTCTCTTATCTTTTATTTTATTTTAGATTTTAGATTTTCTATATTTTCTATTTATTTGATATGTATATGATTCATTGAAATGCACAATTCGATTTATATAAATGTACATTAATTAGTATATGTTTCACGTCTTTAAGAAAAAAATCAAAACATGTGTTATTATATATAAGATTATGCATAATGTTATTTATTATTAATTATGTACAAATAAAAGGCACATCTAGCCTCATTTTTTAGAGTTGTTTTTCACCTGTAGGGGATATCTTTGGGTGGTTACTTCACAGCCATTCGTATCAAACCAATTCTAAAGGTGACACAGCCTAGTCACTTACTGGGAACTGGTCCACGTGAGCACTTTTAAAGCCGAGAATTAAAAAAATAATAATAATCGTTTTGGATTACTTGCACATAAAGGTATTGAAATTGTGAGCCTGTGATCTCTACATCTTAGAATGCTATAAGAATGGATTCCTTTATTAATTAATGCATATCTGTACATATCAATAGAATATGTTTCCATTATCAAATGAATCATGAAGAGCTTTGGAAGACGAATCGAGGGGTGTGAATGGTAATGATTTTTTCATGGACACTGAGTATCAGTTAATTTTACAGGAAAATGTATTTGATTAAATAAATATATATGTATTTCATAATAACTTAAAATATATTGGGCTTGCATGACTGACATTTTCTAACATTTTTAATCATCTCCGTTTATCTTGATGGGGGATTTTATTATAAAAGTATGCCTTGGCCCTGGTTGGACTAGATGGTCACCCAGATGAATTTGGATGTCTACATATATAGGCCCTCTAAATTCATTATTTTGTATTAAATAAATTATTTAATTGTTTATCAAGAGTTTGTTTAGACCCGTCTCAGGCTCTCAGCCACCTACATTTTCACCTTAGTCCATGTTTGGTTTAAAAATAAGTTATTCTGAGCTAGGTTTATGACTATTCTAGTATAAATAAGGATATACTAATTTTTTGTTTGATTGTGTTTTAAATTATTTTCGTTAGGAAACGTAATAATAAAGTTTTTATTGTTTGGATATATAAAAGGTGTGCATAAGGATTTATAAAATGTGAAAAAAATGATGACAATTTATTTGACAGTTAATTTATAAGATATGGTGTCAGTTAATTTAACAGTGGACTCACATATTTAAAAGGGGGTGAGCCTACATACTAGATGGGGTGCTTTTAATTTGGTGGAAAAAAATTTGAGTGTTTGTTTTGTCAATCAATGATTGAGATGTATATCTTCTTTTATCTCATTTCAAATGTGAATGTACTCAATTTAGATGAGTATGTATTTTATTTTTAAAAAAAAAAATTTCATCGTGTGAGTGAATGCTTGAGGAACAAAATAAAAAACAAAAAACAAAAACGTGAGCCAGCGAATGAATGTAAACATTTTTCGTCTTGCTATTCAATGCAATTGGATGGGCCTAAATAGGCACTGGCCCGGCCAACATATTCTTGGGGGCCATGGAATCCAGGCCTAAGCCTTTAAATGAAAACCCGGCCGATCTTATAAAGGCCTGAGATCCATTGTTATTTTTAGAGCGCTGATACACTCAATCTGTTTTACAGTCTATTTTACAATCTATTTTATAACCTCATACACTATAATAACTTAGTAGTGTATAGAATAAAAACAAATTTAAAAAAAGTTATACTATTATATCTTAATATATATTTTATTTTTTATAACAATATAAACTACAATGTGAAAGTATATACACAAAAGGCTTGACATATCATTTTCCCTATTTTTAATACGAGTATTGGAACCCCACACCTTCTCTTGTACAATCACTGTTGCAATCTTACATACAATCTCACTGTGTTTTAATTTTTTAAAGCGATTTACTACATGTAATATTTTATATATTCTCACAAAATTTAGATTAGATCATGTTTGGCTTTCTACGTTTGGGTGGGGGAGGGGGTGGAACCTCTGTCATTGTGTTATGATTACAAAACACCTCAAATAAAGATATAGAGAAACTAGAGATCTAAGTTACTTGTGTTTTTTCAAATGTAGAATATAATGGTACAGTAAATTTATATATTACGTAAATAATTTCATACACTACTTTAATAATGTGACAAGCTGAGTTTTGATTAAGTCGATACACACCTCTCATTTCCATGAAAGAGATTAAGAGATCAAATCTTGCAGAGCACCGTTCATAAAAAAAATGTGGAAACTGAAAATAAGACTTTCCTAACAAAGGTGGAGTGCGGTGCTTTAAATTGCAGTTGGATGTGTTAAGATTAGAGAATGAAAATAATGGGAATCCTTGTATTCCACTTAGGGTTAAATCCCTTTATATATACAAGTGTCTAGGAGTCACACGTGTAATGCACTACACAAATTATGAGATAACACATATAATCTAGCAGCCCCCCTCAAACACATAGTGGATCATACAAAGTGAGTTTGCGAATGAGAAACTGAAATCGAGGAATTGGATGTGACTTCGTAAAGAAATCAGCAAGCTTCTCGGCAGAGGAGATGTGCGGAAGCGATAATATCTCTGCAAGAAAGTGCTGACGAACGAAGTGACAATCGACCTCAATGTGTTTGGTCCTCTCGTGAAAAACCGGATTGCTGGCAATCTGAATAGCAAAGCGGTTATCACAATGACGAGGAGTAGGACCGGTCATAGTAACTCCTAGGTCCACCAAGAGACGTCTAAGATGAACAATCTCCTTAGTGGTGTGGCCATCACTCGATACTCAGCTCAATGCTAGATAGTGAAACAACCTCATGTTTCTTGTTGCGCCAAGAAATGATGAAATCTCCAAGAAATATACAGAACCCAGTGGTGGAGCATCTAGTGGTCGGATCTCCAGCCCAATCAGCATCAGTGTAGGCCCTGAGAACTAGAGGCAAAGAGGATGACAGACAGATCGATCTGGTGAAAGTACCGCGTAAATATTTGAGAATATGCATAAGAGCACCATAATGCGCTAATCGAGGAGCTGAGATAAACTGACTAACAATACTGACGGCATGAGCTATGTCAGGTCTAGTGATGCAAGGATATATAAGTTGACAAACCATCTGTCTGTATCGAGTTGGGTCTGAAAGGAGCTCATCATCTGCAGGACGAAGTTTCACATGAAGCTCAAGAGGAGTATCTGCACTGCGAGTATTTGAGAGGGCAGCGCGCTCGAGAATTCCACGATCACTCTGTGCAATCTCGAGACCAAGGAAATAGTGAAGAGTGCCGAGATCTTTCATCTGAAACTGTCGACTGGGGTGATTCTTGACCAGAGTAATACCGGCAAAGTCATCGCCAGTGATAATCATGTCATCAACATATAGAAGAAGGATAACCTGGCCTTGCGATGAGGATCGCACAAACATAGAATGGTCCTGAAAGTACTCAACAAAACCAACTGCCAGAATAACGCTGCAAAAACGCTCAAACTAGGCACGAGGAGCCTGTTTGATACCATATATAGCCCGTCAAAGACGACAGACATGATAAGGAGGAGTGCTGAGACCTAGAGGTGGCTGCATATAAACAACCTCAGATAAATCACCATGAAGAAAGGCATTCTTCACGTCCATCTGAAAGAGAGGCCAGTGACGAACAGTAGCAACTGCAAGAAGGGTGCAGACAGTAGTCATCTGAGCAACGGGAGCAAAGGTCTCCTCATAGTCAATGACATACTCCTGTGTGAAACCTCTAGCAACTAGATGAGCCTTATGTCGTTCAATTGATCCATCAGAGCGATGCTTGATCATGAAGATCCATTTGCAACTGACAGGTGTAACGCCATCCGGAAGTGGAACAACATCCCAGGACTGTGTCTGCCTCAAACTCCTCAGTCATAGCCTGCTGCTACTCAGGGTACTCAACTGCCTCTCGATAGGATCAAGGGTCACGATGGACATGGATAGCGGTGAGATAAGCCTGGAACTGTGGAAAATAGGTACTCACTGAAGTAAAGCCAAATCAGTCAAGTGGTCCAAAATCAAAACTGAAGCGAGCAGGTGGATGACGCTCACGCTGAGGGTAGCGAGTCGAGGGACGAGGATCCACATCAGAGGGAGGTGTGTCAGTCGTGGAAGGCGGAGTACCAGCGGAGTCATATGTGGGGGGAGCAAAAGGAGACACAATAGGAAGAGAACTAAAATGACCATGGGAATTGGCCAGGAGGGCTGAGAACTCAGAGGAGTAGAACTAGAGTGGGCTCAAGCACAACAAACGACCTAGGGGAGGCCTGGGGAGGCCTGAACAGGGGAAGGCACAAGAGGAGATGCTGAACAGGGGAAGGCACAGAAGGAGATGCCTGAACAGAAGAAGGCACTGGAGGAGAGGAGACAGTGGGTGTAGAAGAAAAATAGGGAACATCCTCGACAAATGACACATGATGAGCGAGCCAAAAACGATCTCCAACAGGATCGTAGCAGCGATATCCCTTATGTTCGAAACTAATCCCCAAGAATACACACTTGACTGACCGAGCGGTCAATTTAGTGCGTTGATGAGGAGGGAGAAACACGAAACAAGTACATCCAAAAGTGTGAAGTCTACTATAATCAGGTTTGGAGGAGTAAAGACACTCATTGTAGATACCCCAATTTTGACCGTCCAGAGAGACAGAAATACTTCAAGTAACACACGAAAATATCCCACAGTTGGACATCCAATAGAGAACCAAAGGTTCGGTAAACCGGAAACCCTAACCCTAGCCTTGACCAAAACCTAACCCGGAAACCCTAACCCTAGCCTTGACCTAAACCTAAACCGGAAACCCTAAACCCTAGCCTTGACCTAAAACCTAAACCGGAAACCCTAAACCCTAGCCTAGACCTAAACCTAAACCGGAAACCCTAACCCTAGCCTTGACCTAAACCTGAACCGGAAACCCTAAACCTAGCCTTGACCTGAACCGGAAACCCTAACCCTAGCCTTGGCCTAGCCCTAAACCCTAACCCTAACCTAAACCTAAACCCAAAACCTAAATCGGAAACCCTAATTCTAAAAACCCAAAACCGTAGAACCCCAAGTCCCTGGAAAGGGGCGGCTAGCCCTAACTAGCCGCCCCATACTAGGCGGCTAGTTTACACTAGCCGCCCCACTGACCGCCCCCTGGCCGACTTTGGACCAGTCCCCTGGATGGGACATAAAGCAATATTAAATGCTGATCATTGCGACGGGTCATGACCTTTAGCCACCCCCTCTCGGCCGGATCAATCCAAGTAACCGACCCAAGCCACCGCTTGTCAGAGATGGGACGTTTGGCAGATCATGATAGGGGCGGCTACCAGGAAGTAGCCGCCCCATCCTAGGCGGCTAGTTAGCACAAGCCGCCCTTCACCTGGTCTCTGACAGAAGAACCAGAGAATTAATGAGAGGTCCAATCAAAGCCAACCCACTCCATTACCCTCGGGATATTTTCTTGCCTCTCTTTTACTATAAATAGAGGGGTCCCAAGCCCAAATACAAATCAACAACATCACCAAAAATCCACAACAATCTTCAATCACCCTTCCACCACTAGAAATCCCAAGAGAGAGAGAGAGAGAGAGAGAGAGACCCTTTTGTGAGAGAAACACCCATTCCCTACATAAAATACCCTCTCATCCCACCCTCCAGAAACCCGGGCTAAACCTAGCTTAGCCTCTATCCAAAACCAAACCCATTTCCTACCGAAGTTCTGCTCAAACCAATCCAGACCCTGGACGGCTAACCCTAGCTAGCCGCCCCCTGGCCGACGGCTAAACACAACTAGCCGCCCCCTATACACGCCCCACTTACACCCCCTATGTCCCATAACTCCTTTAGTCAATCCCCGGAAGCAGAATAGGATACCTGTTTTTCACCTCTGTGTACGGTATATCCGTGTCTCAGAGCGGAGACCCCACAAACTACCCACGTAGGCGATCAAATCCGACCCAACCTTTTCCTGCTTTTAGAAAAAGCAGGTGGCGATCACACAAACCCCCCTGAATCCTCTTGAGACGCTATCGGGCTACTCAACCAGGACCGACACACCCTCACCCCTTCCGAGAAGACGATCCGACCGAGCCCGCCAGGGCACGCATCCGATCCGAATCCTCGAAGAACCCCCACACACGCACGCGCGCTCACCGTGCACCCCGCCGGGACTTCCCGCTCCGACACCACTGACATTCGGAGGCCTTCCCGACGGTACCGACAAATCTGGAGATCACGGTGGGACTCCCTTGTGAAAAATAACAAAAGGTAATCCTCTTCTGCTTCATTCCATAACTTGACTAGAAAGCCATCACCTCTTTAGGAAAGCTAGAATTTTCCACCCCCTCAAGTCAGATCCTCCTCTATTATGTATCCCAACACACTTTATTGCTTTAAGCCGCACACAGTTGCGCACCCTTTACTGCTTTAATTGCATATTTTATTGCTTTAAACCGCACACAGCTGCTCACCCTTTACTGTTTTAATTGCATCTTTTACTACTTTAAGTCACGCACCGTTGCGCATCTTTTACTGCTTTAAGTCGCACACTGCTGCGCACCATTTACTGCTTTAATCGCATCTTTTACTGCTTTAAGTCACACACGGCTGCGCATCCTTTACTGCTTTAAGTCGCACACAGCTGCGCACCCTTTACTGCTTTAATTGCATCTTTTACTGCTTTAAGCCGCACACGGTTGCGCATTCTTTACTGCTTTAAGCTGCACACAGCTGCGCACCCCTTTGCTGCTTTATTTACTGCTTTATGTACTGCTTTAAATCTGCATTCATTCATACCTAGGCCATTCCACATTCACACCATGGAAATCTACACCCATGGAAAAATAGTAGAGGAGAAAGACAACCAGGGAGACCAAAGCACACAACTCCTTAACCACCTAGAGGATAGGATGGCTGCTTTAGGGTACCAATCGGTAGAGGACATGTTCAATGACCTCTCCGACTAATGCCAAACCAAGACCTTGAGGCAGGAAACCCCTGTCAAGACCCCCAAGGCTCATCCCACCCCCAATACCCCACCAACACCCGGTTTCTCGGTTAATCCAAGACCAAACCCTTTTTCTCCCCCCCACCTTTTCATTTGCCCCGACTTCCCCTACGAATCCAATATTTCCGACCATTTCTGCCCCATGCCCTTACCAGGCTACCTCCAACCCTAGACCGCTAACCTATTCACCCAAGGCCGAAACTCTCGATGACACATCCGGAGAATCCTCTCTGAGAAAAAAACAACCACCCCCAACCACAGGTCCTTACACCACCTACAACAAATCCCTTCCGTTAGTCTCCCAGCAAATTTTAAAATTCCAAAATATCACCGGGACAATGGCCGCGGAGACCCGGATGTCCACCTAAATGCCTTTTATCTGGACTCTCGTCCCTTCTTAGATAATGAAGCTCTCCTTGTATACCTAGTTCAAAAGTCCTTGGAAGGAGAGGCTATCCAATGGTTTTCTACCCTGCCGGTAGACCATTTGTCCAATTTTTCAGCCGTAAGCAACAAATTCCTAAGTCGTTATGGTTACCAAAGAACTAGGATCCCCTCTATCTCAGACCTCACAGCTGAACGAATGGAGCATGGAGAGGACTTTGAATCCTATGTGTCTAGGTGGCGCACCCTTGTGCACCAAACTGGCCTACAATTAACAGAATGTCAAGAAATTGACATGATGTTACTAAACCTAACCCCAGAACTTCGAACGAGTCTGTCGTACGGAGATTGCACCACCTATCAACTCCTAATAGATACACAGCCGGATCCAACGCTGTACTGGACTCCCTACCCCATTCACTTCCAACAACTGGTCAAGACTCTTTAGGAAAAACCCTTTGACAACCCCCACGGTAGAGGGGATTACAAGACAAGTTTCGACACTCTACCCGAACGAAGCACGAGTTCTTGACCAAGGACCAGCCCTGAGACAGTATACACCTGGTCCTTCTGGATATATGCTGCCTCAGCAAGCTACCCTAATACCTTATCTCCTCGCTACCCGCTCCGTGCCGTTACAACAACACCCTATAATCCAAAACCCTATCAAACCCCTCCTCCCATTCCCAGAACAAATACCCGAGTCCATCTCAATTCATCCCATGGAGGGAGGTCCAATCCGACCATTGAACCATGTCTCCCAGACACAGCCTAGTCAGGCCTATAGTGATAGAGCCAAAGTTCCCACTGCCTATGCCCCTATTCCACGAGAAACACAAACCTTTCCCCGGCAACCGCTCCAAAGGCAATACACTGCTATCCCACCCCCATCATCCTATGAGTCTCTGGCACCTGAAATCATAGAATCTATAGAATGTCCCAAGCAGGACTCTGATGATGATGAAGAGTTTTTGGATGGAGAACTATTGGAACTCTCATACCCTACTCCCACACAACCTGAATCAGCCATCCAACCCTTAGACCTGACTGAGGTTGAATATCCATTGTCTATAACTGCTCAAGATCCAATCATATCATGGCCTATTGAACCCATCTTAACCATCTCAGATAACTCGGATTCTGACTCATCACATTCTGAGATTGACCTAGATCCGGTTCAATCAATTGTGCATGATCTTGAATTAGAACCACTTATATTTAAAAATGCACAATTTGAGGGAGCAATCGAACCATCCCAATTGCCAGATCCATTCTACTTACCATCCCATCTGTCCGAGGAGCTCTCCTCAGATTCCCCCGCCATATCCAAATCAATTATTTCTGATCTGATCCAAATGCCCCTAATTGCACCAATTAAGGAGTCTTTACCTCCACCATCATTAGGGTCTCAGCATTCTATTGAACTGTGCTCCCTTGCACCTGTTCAGTCAGTAGTCACCTCTGCGACCTGTTTTTCCATATCCACATCTTTGTTGACTGACCCCTCTATGAGGGATCGTTCTCTTTCTGCTAAGGATCTATGGCAGATCAAGCGTCACTCACGTTTTCGACATCATTCAAGCAGTGTACCTTTGAAACTGCTTCAATTTGAGCCTCCATAGAGGACTCACCTTGCACCATCATTTTCTGGAGGCCATCCTCCAGCACTGTACACTATTTTCCCTTACAGCATGTTGTTTGTTTACTGCTTTATTTAAATTCAAAATCCAAAAAAAAATCGAATATGTTAAAAGCTCAAAAAAAAAGAAATTTCCTTTACAAAGTTTGTTTATTTCAGCTATTATGCATGCATTTAAAAGCTTTCATCAAAACAAAACAAATAAAGTCTCTTATACATATTTAGTTTATTTCAATTATGCCCTTCATTTTCAAATTTTCAAAAATATATAAACCAAAAAAGGGGTACAAAAAAGGGAAGGAAATTAGGGAGATGGTACCCAAGAAAATCAGCCATCAAGACAACCCCATCCAAGAGAAAATTGCAACCAACATGGGAGGGACCCTATGTGATCACTCATGCTATTCTAGAATGCTACCGCTTGGTAAACGCCAACGGGGTGAGATTTCAGGTCGGTGGTATGCACTTTGCCTGAAGAAATTATATGCATAATTTTTAATATTTGAGAAATTTTACTCTTCCTTATTATAAATTCCAGCGTTTAGTGCTTGATGACAATATTTAAATCCTGAAGATAACCTTCATTTTACTTAGACTCATATCCGCCAATCATGCCACCTCCACTACATGAGTATGATTTAAGGCTTGGTTCACCTGATAAAAGGGAAAATTGCCTGCCCATGGACTGGGGCAATTGTTAATTTTAATTTTTTTTATTTTTTTGGGATTATCTTTCCCTTGTTTTTCTCTTGCTTCGTGTCAACTAAGATTTACAAGAAATATACCTCAAACCTAGCATACGTCCCAAAACTGGCTCTGACACTATACAAACACTTCTATAGGGGAAGCATGAAAAGAATCGGGGTGAAAAACAGAAGAGCCCCCCCCCCCTCAAAAAAAAATCAGGCAATGAGAGGCCAACAAAAGAAAAATAACACCCAAGTGAACGGGTTAAACTCTCTATTTTAGCAGGCTTTCACGCCTTTACGCACAAGTATATGCCAAACAAACGGCTATACTAGTACAGGGTCCAAACAAAGGACTGTACTTCCCACCCAAAATAAAGAAGTGGTAAAAAGAAGAAAGCCAGAGGGACCTAGAAAGTAAAATTTATGCTAGGACTGGGGCAATTTTAAAGTGATTCAAAGAAGATATTACTCTCATCCCCATTCACCCACTCTCTTCCCACCATGATTCAATTAAACCAAGTATGTTGGCTAGGCGAAATTTCAACCAAGGGTGAACCTTTCCTTACATTTACAACAGCACACACTCTCACATGAGTCTATTTAAAGTCATGCATATCTGAGGGATACTTATTATGTTTGATTCTTGGCACATTCATGGAGTTTTCAGCATGTTTAGAGTAACATGATCAAATATTTGAAAACTACTCCACTTGGAAACTCATCCCTCAAGCTAAAACCACTTCCGAATGTCCTGGGTTGGACATGAGTGAATCACAAGGCGTTCTCCCTCAAATTAGCAACATGCCTTGAGTAGAAAGATCAAAATTTGCCCCCCTTTCTCACATTAATGCATGATTTGGCATCCATCTTAATACTTGACCATCAAAAATTGTCACCCATGCTCATTTACAAATGGCTCCTTTATGCTTCTCAAGAAAAACTGCTTCAACCTCTCTTTTCTTAAACATCACACAACACATTTTACCTTCATACATGTCACAACACGCATTTGCTAAACTCAATACCACCATGATGAAATGCATGTAAAGTTGCCCTTCTTTTAACTTAGATGCTATGCTCCAAACAAATCACATCACATGCATGCAATCCCAACATGACAATACATGCAAACTTTCAAACTCATGCTAGTTCAAATCCCACCGTGACAGAACACGCATGCAAAAAATAATCCTTTCTAAAAATTCATGCTCACATTTACAATCAGAAATATAAAACATGCTTGTTTAAATCCCACCATGATGCATATGCATGTAGGGCATCCTGTTCTATCAAAAATGCATGCACTCCCTACCAGTATCTCAAACAAACTCAAATTTCAAAGTTTTCTACAACCACAGCCATGTCTTGGTTAATTTTAAAATTCTACTTGATTAAAACACGACTCACTTGAAGTCCTATCACGTTACCAGTACCATTCAGCTCGAATTTCCTCAGTTCTGGTTCTTTTCCAGAATTTTTATCCTTTGGATGATCCAATTCACCAACTCAATACATTTACTTGCTTTCTGTCGGCGATATCCCCTCCTTGCTGAGTTTTCCCAAGCACGGGAACGGTAGGCACGAGGAAACTGACGCTGGGTTGCTCCGTGCACGATAGCTAAGAACCCCAACCGCGGGTTGGATCACTCACCATTTTACTTTTCCCGCCTTCCACCTGGATCATTCCTTTCGGTTGAAAATTCTAGTCAAGACCTAGCCTCTGACAGTCTAAATCAACTCCCTGAATTGTATTGGTCATGAGACCAAGACTTCTTGAAGGTCGGGCCGGTCAAAATAGGGGTCTCTTTCTTTATCATCGGTCGAAGTCTTTCCTGCTTCGCACAAAGACTCCATCCGATGAGGGGCAATTGTAGATACCCAATTTTGACCATCCAAAGAGAAGAAAATTATTTCAAGTAACATTTTAAATGACCACATTTGGATCAAATAGAAAACTACCCAAAGTTGAATAAATATGAAAATAAAAGGAAAAAGATAAAACTGTCGGAAGGTGGCTACTTGAAAGTAGCCGCCCCTCCTCAGGCGGCTACTTTCAAGTAGCCGTCGGACGCAGAGAAAAGGTGGCATCTTAAAAGTAGCCGCCCCTTGACCGACCCCAAACCGTTTCTCCAGATGGGACCTAAAGCAGCATTTAATGCTGACTGGTAGGTCATCATGGGGGTGTCATCTTGAAAGTAGCCGCCCCTCATGGGGCGGCTAGTTACGAGTAGCCGCCCCATGTCTGGACAATTTTTCACAACAAATATCTGGATTCCTTAGGGGTGAAGTTTGTTTAAACCACTCTATTATCCAATCCATGCCATTATCCAATGAATAAACCTATGCATCCCTTTCTACTATAAAAGAGGGGTAGGGGTGAGAATCATGGGTGGCCATTTTTCATTTCAAAGTGTGTGTTAGAGAAAGAGAAAGAGAGAGAGAGAGAGAGAGAGGGAGAGAGCCCTAGTTGAGAGAGATAGGAAAGTCATTCCCCACCAAATTCCACTCTCCATAACCCCCCTCTAAACCATTGTCCTAAACCACTCTTAGCCCTAGCCAAACAAATCCAAATTCTTACCTAGGTGCTGCCCAAATCTAGAAGAGGAAATCACCAAACACCACTTTCAATCCTCATTACCACCACCCTAGCCAAAGCCAAAACACTTCCCTACCTAGGTTCTGCCCAAATCCAGAAAATCCAGAACCAGGTACCAGGCGGCTAGTCCTAACCAACCGTCCCCTACCAGGCGGCTAATTCCCATTAGCCGACCCCTTCCTAACCCTTTTTTAGTCCCATATCTCCTCTAGTCAAGCCCTCGAAGCAGAATAGGTTTACCTGTTTCTCACCTCTGTGTACGGTATATTCGTATCCCAGAGAGGAGACCCCACAAACTCCCCCCGCGAGGCATCAAATCCAACACCAACTTTTCCTGCTTTTTGAGAGAGCAGGTGGCGATCACAACAACAAACCCCGTCATTTCTGAGAAGCAGTCGGGCGGCTCAGGAACGACTCTCCGGGCAGTGATCTGATCAGTCGCGAGACGGACCAGGACCAAGTTCACAGAACCCCCAGTTTTACATACCGACACTCATGAGGAGTAATACCATAGAGGACAGAAGATGGAGTGATATTGATAAGATGAACAGATAGAAGAGCAGCCTCAGCTCAGAATGTCCCAAGGGCAGGGAACGAGCGGTCTCAAGAATATGGTGATGTTTTTTTCAACAACACCATTCTACTCATGAGTATAAGAGCAGGATTGCTGAAAGAGAGTGCCATGAGATTGAAGAAGAAATGCATCGTGGAAGAAATATATTCTCGAGCACAATCAGACATAAAGATTTTGATACGAGTCTGAAACTAGGTGTGAATCATATTGGTAAAGACCTCATATATCTTTAGGACCTCAGATCAATGACGCAATAAATAAATCCAAGTAAAACGAGAATAGTCATCAATAAATTTGATATAATATGAAAAACTACTCTTTGATGTGATATGAGAAGGACCCCAAATATCAGAATGAACAAGCTCAAATGGACTAGAGAACTGATGATTACTAGAATGGAATAGAGTAGCAGCAGGTTTGGCCAATT
The DNA here is from genome assembly GCA_030737845.1 of Acorus calamus. Taxonomy (NCBI): domain Eukaryota; kingdom Viridiplantae; phylum Streptophyta; class Magnoliopsida; order Acorales; family Acoraceae; genus Acorus; species Acorus calamus. The sequence goes on from CM060868.1 coordinate 14,590,790, forward strand.
TACAACCCTCACAAACAGAAAGAGGAGAAAAAGAAACACGACCTAAACCACTAGACTGAATAAGATCTTTAAGACGAGACTCAAAAACGTGACCTAACCTTTTATACCACAAGTCAGTATCAGAGGTGATAATGCCCGCGAAAGCTAAGGGATCGGGTACAGAAAGATGAAGATACTCCACATAATATAGTCCATCAATCCTACGACCAACACCATTCCTCTGCCCTGAACGTGGATCCTGCACAAAACACCCAGAAGAGGTAAAAGTAACAGTGAATCCAGAATCGCACAGGCAACTAATAGACACAAGATTCATGCAAAGGTCAGGAGCATGCAAAACAAATGGCAATAAAAGTCGGCCAGTAGGGTAAGAGGTTGTAACGTTTCGATATTTTTCAGCATTATATATTTGTTTTAAATATATAATGAAAATTTTAATTGAAATTTAATTATTTCATTTTTCAGATTTGGCGGAGGGCCCAAATGGGTCCAATTTGATTTATAATTATGATAATTATAAATTAATGTTGAAATAATTATTTTATATTTTTTTGAAGATCTTTATAGTGTCAAGATACTTTGGTTGAAATTTAATGAGATTCGGAGTTCGGGAAGTTAGGTTTTTAGGATTTTGTGTTAAGTTATTGGGCCCAGAGATCTTGCGAATCCAGAATACTTTTAATAGCCTTTAGGGATCTATTTGTAAATAGGATAGGGATCTTTTTGTAAATCGCATAGGGACCACATTGTGAACCTGAAACACTTCAGGGGTCGTTTTGTAATTTTGATAAACCCCTTAAATAACATGTTTGGGTTAGGGTTTTCATCCAAATCTCAGAAGGTACGAAAGGTGGTGATGACCAAACCGTAGATGAAGATGGTGGATGGTGCGATCGGATGTAAGGTTTTTTTTTAGTGTGAATGGTAGGAGTCGTCCTCATTTATATGAAATGGAGAGAGAGCCCATAATGGACACATAAAGTGAAAAAATTACAGAAACATAAACACGTAATTGGGCCCCAAAACATAAGGGGCCGGCTAGGGAAACCTAAGGGATGACTCTGTGATCAAAAGTCTTCTCTAAACCAGCTCGATCGCGCTCGCTCCGGCACAAAATTTCCCCCAATCCTGAATGCAACGGACCGTTGACTCCCATATATTCTCAGCATACGGGGTAACACCTCTAAAGACCACCTGGTTCCTGGTCCACCAAATGGGCCAGACAAAGCAGGCACCAACAATTGTGAAATCTTCGCGCGAACCCACGGTCCCTTTGGCTCCTCAGACACCAACCAGCTAACCATAGCTCATCCAGAGAAGAGAAAGATACATCCATGCTCGATGCCGCGCCAAGCCAAGCCCAAACTTGTCGGGCAGTGGGGCAAGTGACAAACAGGTGCACCGCCGTTTCTACCTCTCCCTGACAAAGCACACATGAACTATCCATATTAGGGACCCATCTCGCGATCCGTGATTTCGTCAGGATCTTCTATAGGTAGACCATCCATAGGAATGCTCTGATCTTGAGGGGAGCTTTACAGCCCCAAACTTCTCTGTGCTTACTCGCAGGTACCGTGGTGATCGGCTTCTCTCTCCTAAGCCAAGAGTAACAGCTACCTACAGAGAAACCCTCATTAGGTTTCGGATTCCACATGATAATGTCATGCATACCATGATTGATTGAGATAGCCTGTAGGTCTCTCAGAAGTAACAGGTAGCTATACACCTCCTCATCCTTTAAGTTTCTACGAACCTGGACGTCCCAATACCCTGTTTCGCCTCTGGGCGACCAAAACTGAGAAGCCTTGCCATCCTTGCAGATCGAGATAGCATAAATTCTTGAAAAACTCTGCTTTAAAGAGGTGCCCCCGAGCCAAACGTCCTGCCAAAATCTGATCCTCATTCCATTCCCCAGGTTCCAACGGATGGCGGCCACAAAGAGATCCTTGGCCTCCAGAATCCCGTGCGAAAGCCCGGCATGGAGGTTCGGCAAACAGGGAATCTATCATGGCTGTCTGATTCGAGCCCGTGTCTATCTCTGATCACTCTACACCAAAAGGTCATCGGGTCTAACCAGCCACCGCCAGAGCCACTTCAATAACAGGGCAGAGTTCATGTCTTGCAGATTTAGAATCCCAACGCCCCCATTTTGTTTGCTGCTACATGTGGTGTCCCACTTGACCAAATGCGGTCTGTTGCGGGACCCTTTTGCACCACACCACAAGAAATGTCGCCGAAAACCGTCTAGGCGACTTAGGACCCCTTTAGAACAGTGAGAGCAAGTAGATGGGAAGACTCGATAAGATGGACTGGAGGAGCATTAGCCGGCCTCCAAAACTAAGAAACCTGCTCTTCCACCCCTCAAGTTGCTTCCCAAAACGGCTGATCAGCGGATACCACTCTCCCTTAGGCAGGTGCCCGATGTGAAGAGGGAGGCCCAGGTGTCGGATCGGGAAGTTTTGAACCTCGCATGCTAGAATACGTGAAAGCTTCTTGATCTCCGTATCCCCCAGATTTATTCCCGTCATCGAGCTCTTTAGGAAGTTGATTCTCAGCCCAGATAGAAGTTCGAAACATTTGCAAATGAATTTTACTCCTCTGATAGACTCGGCTTCTGTTTCACACAGGACAATAGTATCATCGACATACTGGACGTGGGAAATGGGCAGTCCACCTACTCGGCATTGAAGCCCCTTGATCCAGCCTCCCCCCACAGCCTTGGACATCATTCTGATGAACACATTAGCCACAATTACAAATAGAAGTGGAGAGAGTGGGTCACTTTGGCGTAAGCCCCGGTTGATGTGGAAGAAACCACAAGGTTGGCCGTTGAATAAAACCGATGTTTTCTCCATAGACACGCAAGCCTCTACCATGCGAATCAAGTTTGGCTCAAAGCCGTGACAATGAAGAATATGAAAGAGAAACTCTCAGTTTATGTTGTCATAGGCTTTAGCGAAGTCTAACTTGATCACCACACCTTGTCGCCTGTCACGATGAACCGCTGCGATACACTCCTGAGCCGTCAAGAAGCCATCCTGGAGGAGCCAACCTGGGATGAATGTTTCCTGTGAATCATCCACCAAATAGCCAATAACTGCTTTGAGCTGATTAGCCAGCACCCTAGAGATAATCTTGTTACAGCCATTAACCAAACTTATCGGCCGAAAATCCCTATCTCAACTGCCCCTACTTTCTTCATGATGAACGCAAGAAAAGTCGCGTTCATACCACCAACACCTCTCGAGGAACAGAAAAACTATGTGCACATATCCATCATCTCTCCCTTAAACAACCCCTATAACTCATGATAAAATCTGAGGCCAAAACCGTCTGGGCCAGGCGTCTTTTCCGGTTCAGCGCCAAAGATAGCTGCCTTCACCTCCTCTTCTTGGAAAGCCTGTTCAAGCCACTGTAAACAGTGGTCCGGCAGGTGACCCAAATCTTCATCGAACCAAGGGGGGCGCCAGTCCTTCAGTTTTTTGAAAGAGCAGGTGAAGTGATCCACCAAAGCCTGTTGAATCTCTGACCTTTGGTCCAGCATTCTACCTGCACACAGAGGTTAGTGATTTTATTTTGTCTACGTCTTTGATTTGCCATAAGGTGGAAAAATTTTGTATTGTTGTCTCTGTCTTTGAGCCACATTGCTCGAGATTTGAGACGCCACTCTGCCTCCATCTTGAGGATGCCTAACCACTCGGTTTTAAGCTTAGCTCGGTCCTCCCTGTCAGTCTCCGACAGTATCCCAGCCTACCGCCAGCCGTCCAACCCGCCAATTTGAATCTCCAAAGCTTGTTTTCGTTGTCTCCTTAAGCGGATCATCTCTTTGCTCCACCTCTTAAGCAAGATCTTGAGCCTCTTCAGTTTGAACACTAGCTTTCTGGCCCCCTGGAGATCGGGAACCTCCCCCTGCCACCCTTCTGCCACCAATTCACGAAAACCCGGACAGAGCAGCCACCAACTTTCGAAACGAAAGGGGAGGAACGGCGATCCTCACCACCACCAGCCAACAGAAGAGGGGAGTGATCAGAGCATATGCAAGGTAGACCACTCAGGGAACAATCTGAGAATGCCTCCTCCCACTTCGCATCAATCAGAACCCGGTCTAGCCGTGCCAAAGTCGGGGATTCCCTTAGGCTGCTCCATGTGAAGGACTGGTTAGAGAGGTGCACATCAAGCAGCTCCTCGCTAGATATCCAATTAGAGAAATCAGTCATTGTCGGTGTGATTGGCCCTGCCATGTTCCTGTCTTCCACCCATCTTGTAACATTGAAATCCCCTAGCACGCACCAAGGGGAATTCCAACGCTGCTTAACATCGCTCAGCTCCGACCAAAGACGACTCCGATCCACATCAGCATTGGGCGAATACACTGAAGAACAAATCCAGACCCAGCCAGTGGTTCTATCGGCCAGCACAACTGAAAGCGAAAACTCCCCTACATGCACATGCACTTTCTCCCAAACCCTGACATCCCAATAGATAAGGATCCCACCTGCTGCCCCTGCCGCCGGAAAAAATTCAAACTCCGAAAGATTTCCTCCTCCTATCAGCCTCATATCCCTAGGCGAGAAAGATCCCATCTTAGTTTCTTGAAGGTAGAATACTGATACTCTATATGCTATGATATGTTCTTTAACGGCCACTTTTTTCCGCCGGTCGTTCAAGCCACGGATAATCCAGCACAATATGTTCAATATAAGAAAACTACCATGCCTTTAACCCCCATCCGCCAAGTATCTCAGGCCACCACCCTAAAGGCTGCCTCCTCTTCCATAGCTTGCTCAAACATGGCTTCAGAGATGAAATCCTTGAAGCGCCCATGGAATTCCCCTGATCAACCTCCAGCCCAGCCTCCAAAGCTTTGGTGCAGGCTTGGACCCCGCAGAACTCGACCGGGGCACAGGCTGGATGGGGATCCGTGCTCCCCCGGATGGCGGGACCGACGAGCTCCTTCATGACTGAGTGATGGACCGTGGACTGGCATGCCCCTCTCTGGCCACCCGCCTCGAATGGGACTCCTTATCAGAAGTGTCGCCCACGAAACCCTCCTAAGTAGAGAGTCCGGGGAGCCCCTAGCTATGCCCGCCTGATCCTCCACCACCTGGGAGCACTGCTTCGAAGTGGAAGGGGGACCAGGGTGAACTGAATCAGGAGTCACAACTGACAGACGAGGGTTTCCCGAGTCCACCGAGGAACCGGACTCTGAAAGATCAGAGTTGAACACCCTCCAGTCTTCCCGGCATAAATATCGTTCCCAGCGCCAGCCGATCTGGTTGTTCTCATCCACATAGTTGTGCCACAACCCACCACTTATCCGATTTGGTTCGAGCCCCGCATTCGGAGGCCCACCGAAGGAGGAGAAGTCGGATCCTTGCAATGACCCACCGGGAATGGGCTGACCCGAAACTGCCACCCCACCTTTCATCGGGCTTGCCACAAAAATAATAGGCTGGTGGGCTTGAGACAGCACTACATGGGACACCGAACTACATGGGCCGATGGGCCTTCTGATGCTAGGTCCACATTCCTTCTGTATTTGGAGTTGAGCTGCTGCCAATGACACTGTCAGCTGGCCATTTGCATTAATGGTCACATGTCTGTGGGCCCTCCCCAGTGCGTGTCCGTCAGTGATCGGATGTAAGGTGAGATATCATTCCCTATTGATTTTGTTGTTTAGGTTTCAATTTATTTTTGGTTAGGAGATAATTGTGTCAATCAATTGTTTAGGGAAGAAGGTTGATGGATTAGGGTTAGGGTTGATTGATTTTAATTAGATGATTATTTGATTTGATTTCAATGGATTTCAAAGGAATTGTTAAAATGAAACTAGAATTATTGGTTTTGGGGATTTAAATATTATTATTGGGTTGATTAAATGTATGGACGTTAAATCATGTTTTTGATGATGATAGAGCCGTTTCTGGGAAAATTGTATTTCACAAACAGAAATAGGTTTGGAAAAGATCTTTCCAAGGAATCATGAATCGTCCAATTCAGAGTTACGGGTAGAAAATTGTGATTTTTAAAATAATTATGTGATGTTTCTTAAAATTCAATATTTAGCTTCATGACCAAGTTTGATGAATTTTAGAGATTTAAAGAGATCCCAAATAGATGTTTAATGAGTATAAATTGATTTGTGAGATTTGATGGTGACTCAAATTGGATCTTAAATCAATTAAATTGATTTAGTGGGATCAACATATATTAATCGGATATTATTGTTATTGGGATATAAATTGATTGGATTTAGTTATTTCGATCATTGGAATTATAGTTGAGCCTTATTGGATTTGTCTAAATATTTATTCGAGAATTGACCGATTATATGAGTCTTATGGAATAAATGGATATTGATTATTGAGGGTATATGAATATTTTAATATTGACCGATTATCATGAATTATAAAATTAATTGTTGGGATTTTTAACAATTTTATTTATGTGAAATTAATAATAATAATCGCGGAATAATATTATATGAAGCCCAAATCAATCACCGGCACAATAAAAAAAATATAAAAGCAAGCAACCACAAAATAACACTCAATTTAATGTGGTTCGGCTTAAGCCTATATCCACAGGGCACTTCGGCAACAATCCACTATATCAAATGATAATAAAGTTCTATCAAATTTTGTCCAAAATTTGAGGAATACAAGATGAAAAAGGGATACAAGGTTACCTCAATAAAACCCTAAATAATATTTCAAACAATATGGAGAACACAACTTCGTTGTAGATCAGAATCCACGGAGGAACCTGAAGAAAGGAACAACTCTTCTTCTTTTTCTCTCTCCACTCTTCTCTCTCTCCTCTCTCTTCTCTCTCCACTGTTGCCGCCGAACAGAAATGCCGAAACCCCTTGTTTTATTCTGGCCATGCGTGAATCACTTGATGAAGAGAAGCCCTAATAAGGGCCATTAATACTCCACATGCTTGTATGCACGTGCATGCATGCATGCATAACATACATTCCTTTCACATGGGCTTCTCAAGCCCTCAATTGGGCTGGACCCCATATGGGCCCACAAAACCCAACAATCTTCCCCTCCAGCCCAATGAGGGAGGAAACCTTGTTCGCGACTCCTCACCTGAAGTCTATGCAGTCCATCTTCTCGCATAGCTCAAATGTATCATGTTCTTCATGAGACTACCTCTCGAAGACTTTTTGTCTCCCCCTCTTCAGCAAACAAGATATACTCAAAGGTGGGATAACTAAATGATGGTCTATGCTCTCTCAATGATACCTCCATCAGAATCTCTGTAATCACTGACTCTCTCGATGACCTCTTCATCGGAATTTCTCTCTCATTGATGACACTGCTTCCCCTACTCAAGAGCTTCCTGTTCTGAATCGTCAACAACGTCAGGTATCTTTGGCACCTTATCAAAGTCTTCATTTCTCATTTTCTCCCCAACTGTAGCCAGCTGAATCGAAGAAGGAATGGTGTCAAATCTGCAACACCACCAATTGATTTTGGAACCTCATCGAAATCTTCAATAGTCTGATTTACGTAGAAGATTGCATCCCTGTGCCAAACGATCCTCTTCGTTGCTCAATCTTATAGCTTGTAGCCGGACTCTTCATTTTCATAACCAAAGAAGATATATGAGACTGCTTCATCAAGCTTTTGTCTCTCCTCTTTGGATACAAGCGCCCAAGCTTTACATCCAAAGACTTTCATATGCGAATACGAAATCTCATTTCTGGACCAAACCTTCTCTAGAATCTCCATATCAAAAGGAACTGATGGTGACCTATTCATCAAGTAGCAGGCAGTTGAAACAACTTCACCCCAGAAGGTTTCAGGCAATCAAACCTTCTTCAAGATACATCTGACTTTCTTAATAATAATGTGATTCATCCGTTCTGCGATACCATTATGCTGTAGAGTATCAAGCTCAGTCCTTTCGTGTCGAATACCGTAACGCGAGCAATAATTACTAAACCTCCTTGAAATGTATTCTCCTCCATTAACGGTCCACAATATCATCAACTGTTTTCATGTCTCTCGTTCTACCATGGTATGAAATTGCTGAAAGTGCTCAAATACCTGATCATTTGTTCATAACAAGTATACCCACACTTTTCTGGATGCATCATCAACAAATGTAGCAAAATACATATTGTCACCAGGCAATTCAACCTCAAACGAACCATAAATGTCAAGTTCAAAATATAAGACTTATTTTTCGAACATCTATTGAAAGAAACTCTATGATGTTTTTCAATCAAACAGTAATCGCAAGACCAAAAAGACGTACCATTGGTAAAGGGAATAAGAGACTTCTTTACCAAAACTTGTAGTTCCTTCTCGCTCATGTGACCAAGCCACCTATGTCATAAATCTGGAGACGAATCCTCTTTAGCTACATTCATTCCATCCTTGCACACTATTATCTTTGTCTTGTATGAAGTACAACATGCATTTCCTCGAGCAACAACTAGCAAACCCATGGTGAGCTTTCATTTTCCATTGCCGAAGTGATTCTTAAATTCTTGGGGATCCAAAGCGATCCTAGAAAACATATTGAGGCAGAAATCAAGAACATGGCGAACATCTTTCCAAGTCAAAGTGTGCCCTACATCAGTGCGTATACACACATCACCAATTCCCACAATCTTTGAATGACTAGTGTTTTCCATCTTCAAAATACCAAAGTCTCCTACCCTGTACGAAGTGAAAAATCCATCTTAGGAGTCGCATGGTAAGACGCTCCCGTATCAACTATTTACTCAATATTCTGATCTACAACATTAGGGCATTTTTCTCTCTAAATGAGAGAGTCACAAACTCATCCGTATAAGCAGCCGCCGTGATGTTCTGGTCATCATTTTTCTTCTTCTCATAATTTAACTTATTTTATTCTATTTTCCAAATTCGACAATTCCTCTTAAAGTGGCCAGCTTTACAACAATGGTAGCACGCGTTTTCTTCAGACCTTAACTTGCTTTTGTACCTGCCATGACCTTCTTATTCTCGACCATTACTCCTCCCCTTGTTCTCTGTGACAAGTACATGTGTATCATCTGTACCCACTCATTTTCTTCTTGTTTCTTCATTGGACAAGCAGCTCATAACTGTATTCATAGACAATTCACCATCTAGAGCATAATTATTCAATGTGACGACTAATGTCTCTCAACTGTCTGGCAAAGATCCCAAAAGCAGTAGTGCTTGTAACTTATCATCCAAAATCATCTTCATATTAGTCAACTGATTCACTAAACTCTGAAACTCATTCAGGTGCTCTGCAACACTCATTCACGTACTCTGCAACACTGTCACCATTGAATTTTAAGTTCACGAGTTTCCTAATTAAAAATACTTTATTCCCCGCAGTCTTTTTCTCATACAAAGACTAAAGCATTTTTCATAAAGAGTGTGCATTCGTCTCATTCGCAGTGTGATGGAATATGCTTGGATCAATCCATTGTCGAATATTGGCAACACATTTTCTATTCAACTTGGTCCAATCTTCTTCTGTCATTTTTTCTAGTTTGCTTTTATCTCCTTCAATTATTAGTTGAACTGAATGATGAATGAATTGAACATAAGTATTGATGTACTAATTAAATTGGAAAATAATGCATGATCATGATGAGTCCGGATCCAGTCAGGACTGGCTTTTGTCAGTTCAGCCAGTATTTAACAACACAGTTTATGAATCGAATTACACAGCATAAAATCGAACTGCATAGCCAATTGTTGGGTAAAGAAGAGTAATATTTGTACCCAACAATTGGCTGTACAGTTTGATTCAAAGAATTTGTGGTTCGATTTATAGGCGGTGCAGTTAGAAACTAACCAGACTAACCGAAGCCAATCATAATTGGATATGAACCATGAATCATACAAAATTATTTGTTAATTTAACTTAAAAATGAATTGACTTGAAGTAAATATATCAAAAACCACTGAAGTACATGTTAACTAACTAAATAGAACAATCAATGATGGAACTAATGTGCTTATGAATCAAACTGACACACTATGTGTAACGCCCCCGAATCCACGACTTCATTTTAAAAAGCGTCGAATCCGGTTGCATTAACTTAATTCTTCAAACATCATAGTACTAATGTTTTTTTTATTAAAAAAACATAAGAATACATCACCATACTTTCATACATTCGGGCCCTTTACATGCCAAAGAAAGATTTTATTCATCCTGATGAAAGCAAAACTAAATGATCAAGGATGACGACCCAATCTTGATCTCGCTAACATCTTCGTGATCCACAAACGCTACTACTCGATCCTCAAATCTGAAAGAAAAAAGAAGGGGTGAGCTACAACACACTCAGTGAATGGACTACCATCATCCCGTTAGTAAATTTATATTTAAAATATCAATATCATAATATGTCTACATAGACATGTAATATATCAAGAAAATAAATATACAACAAGGCCACCAAGACATGCAATAATATATATACAATCACACACACTCCTATCCAATATGATGCATGCAACACCATAAACACGCATGTCCGTTTTCACAGCACCTAGCTCACAAGGCCTTTCACTGGCATGACCATGTAGACATAGCCACAAAGACTTGGGTCTTACGTTTCTAGACAGAATGGATGCATTGATAACCTATCACATATTCAAAATCACAAAAGCATAGAGCTTGCATGATCTCAACATACCAACCATAATGATAAATATATCAACAAAGCATGCTCATATTTTTATATGGAAACTAGCAGTTGTATTCTACAAAATAAGATGGTCCTAGCATGAATAGATAATATATTCTTTGAAATCTACATATGAGACTCAAGACCACTACCTCTAGTCCACGCAAAACAAACTGATGCACATGCATGAACACCACACATTCGCACATGGATAACCTAGCATAACAATTACGCAATAAATAAATCAGAAACCATTCAATCATGACCCAAGCAACTGGCAACCAACTTACAACAACACTAGGCCCAATAATCCTGAAAGCTCATATCTAATAGACCTACAATCCGCAACTCACTTCAAAGGCCTAATAAAAATTCTAACTCTGAATAAATATTAAAATATTTGTATACTCAAAATGATCTGATATTCAATATCCATTTATTCAGTAAGACCCATATAATCAATTAATCCTCGAATAAATATTTAGACAAATCCAAAAAGGCTCAACTATAATTCTAATGATCGAAATAACTCAATCCAATCAATTTACATCCAAATAAAAATAATATCCAATTAATATTCATTGATCCCACTAAACCAATTTAATTGATTTAAATCCAATTTGAGTCACTAAGATCAATAAAATCATCAGAACCTACAATTCAAATTATACTCATTAAACATCCATTTATGATCCTTTAATCTCCAAAATTCATCAAACTTGGTCATGAAACTAAATATTTAAATTCTAAGAAACTGCACAGAAATCTTTCAAAACTCATAACTTTCTACCCATAACTCCAAATCGGACGATTCATGATTTGTTGGAAAGATATTTTCAAAACCTATTTCTGTTTGTGAAATACATGTTTTCCAGAAACGATCCTTCAAGGTCAAAAACACGATTAACATCCATGTATATAATCAACCCGAAAATAATCCTTAAATCCCCAAAATCAATAAATCTAATTTGATCTTAAGAAATCCTTCGAGTTCCATTGAAATCTAATCAAGTAATCATCTAATTAAAATCAATCAAACCTAACCCTAATTCATCAACCTTCTTACCCAAACAATCGATTGACACAATCATCTCCTAACAAAAAATAAATTGAAATACTTTTTATTATATGGTAGGCAAACAGCCTCCAAAATTTTATAAATTGAAGTGGGATGCCCAATGCAAAACAAGAAATGAAACTAATAACATAAGCATAAAATATAGCTCGAGGACACCCATCCCGGTAGAGGAGAGCTCTACCGTTGAATAGATTCTGGGTTGATCTATAGCTCCTACTCGCAAATCTGGATGGCCTCCCTATTCATTCGGACCGAGCTTGCTATGGCACAAAACCGGCCCCATTCCTGTATAAGTGCTACAATGGTATCCCATATATTTTCCACGTACGGGGTGGCCCCCTTGAACAGGACTTAGTTCCTAGCGAGCCAAACTGACCAAACCATGACTGGAATGAACGACTGAGATATCTTAGATGTCTTGCTTCTATCCCCCTTCCCCTTTAATAATTTGTTAGCCTCCCACATGCCCTCCAAGGAGGAGAAATCCACGTTCAACCCTGTAGCCTTTGACACCCAGCTCTAGATAGTTCTAACTAGAGGACAAGAGATCAGTAAATGATTCTCCATTTCCGGTTCCGCCTTGCAGAAGACACACAAAACCTCTGACGCCAGTGCCCATCGTGCCCTCCGAGACTTCGTAAGTAATTTCTCAAGGTAAACGGTCCAAAGGAATGCCTTCACTTTGAGTGGAAACTTGAAACTCCAAATCTCGCGCGCCTTCCCCGCTGTCTCCTCCGTTGTAAGTCTACCCCGTCTCAGCCATCAATAACAGCTCTTAATGGAGAATCATGGCCCCAGCATACTCTTCCAGATCATCTTATCAGACCCTGTGTTATTCAGATGACACCCCTGCAGCACGTCGGTCAGCTCCTCCAAAACCTCGTTCTCCTCCATTGTTGGTGTTCTCCTGAGCCTCGCCACCCAATGCCCATTCCCTGTCTCCCCCATCCAGAACTAGTTCACAGGTCCCTCCCTATTCATTGCCAAGTCAAATATTGCCAATATCTCGCCCAGCCAAACATCAGACCAGAAGCTGACCGTAGAACCAACCCCTACGTCCCACTTCAGATCTTGGTGAAACTCCTCCACCCCCGCGAGAATATCCTTCCAAATCTTCGATGACCGATAAGAAACCCGAGGGAAACAGTCTGTTAGAAAATCAATTACTAAACAACAAAATCAATAAAGAACGATATCTAGTTACACCACCCACCATCTTCGTCTAGGGTTAGGTCATCACCACCTAATGACACATGAAAATTGGATGCAAACCCTAACCCAAATATTTAAGGGGTTTACCAAAATTGCAGAACAACCCCTTAAGTTTTCCAGGTTTATAATGAGGTCCCTATCCGATTTACAAACAGATCCCTATCTTATTTATAAACAGATCCGTGAAGGCTATTAAAAGATTTTTGGATTCACAACTAGATCCCTGGGACAATTAACTTGACATTTAAGCCAAAAAATATAATTTTTCAAACTCCGAATCTCACCAAATTTCAATCAAGGTATCTTGAGACTACAATGATCTCCAAAAAAAATATAAAATAAATATTTCAACATCAATTTATAATTATCATAATTATAAATCAAATTTGACCCATTTGGACCCACCACCAAAAATTAAAAATGAAATAATTTAATTTCAATTAAAATTTTCATAAATATTTAAAACAAATATATAATGATGTAAAATACAAAAATATTTTGCTATGAGTTGAACTGAACAATGTATAAATCGAACTGAGGACCATATAAATTGATTTGAATTACTTTTTAACCAAATTGAACATTTCATGAATGGAACTGAAGTACTTATTAATAGAAGTGAACAATGAGTTTATCTAACTAAAGTATTTATTTACTGAACTAGACAATGAATTAATCGAGTTGAAATACTTATGAACTGAACTGATTGTGTATGAAAATTTATCTAAAATACTTTTTAATTGAACTGAACAATTCATGAATGAAACTGGGGTCTTTATGAATCAAATTGAAAACTCATGTTTAAAATAAATGTTTATTAAATTTCACTACTGCTTGATTTGTAAATATGTAGGGTTTAGGGAAAAGAGGGAAAGAAAATGGAATTCAAGGGAGGTTGAGGGGAGGAAAGAAAGAAAATAAAGTGGAGCATTTCAGGTCAGAGTATGTGAAGAAAAGTAGGGTCTTTCGTGAGAGTGAATGGGGGAGGGGGGAGAAAATAAAATAAAAAGTTAAGGGTGTGAAGTAAATGTCCGTTTCACACCCAAATTCACTGCATTGGAGATGTTCCATATAGGTGTCAGGCCCTCATTCGCTACTGACCAAACTGATGAATTTTCAATACTGATAGGATCTGAAACCCCCTTTCCGGTTAGTAAGAAAGTCTAACAGAGTAAGATGCGCTAATGCAAGTTCATCACTTGATCAATCTCCCATCAGGAATATTCACCTCACTTGTTAGTTGCTCACCATTTCTAGCCCTGCTGTCTCGTTTTAGCACTACATACATGTTCATCAGGGCAGGAACCAGGAATTAAAGTAAGGGGGGGCCAAAGAGAGAACGAGTAAGATAAAAAAAAATAATTATAGATATGTGGTAAGTTAAGATAAAATCAAGTCAGTGATCGATTCATATCAAAAATTATTTCTTTACTTATTTACTTGTATTTAGTGATCTGAAATAATTTATACAAGATCTAAAAAAATTTCTTAAAATCACATCACAAAAAATAGATAACATGAAGCTCCAATTTTTTTTAAAAAAAAAAAATGAATATGAAGTAAATAACTAATTGTTTAACCCTAAATTTTGGAAATAAATTTTAAAACCCAACTTCCAAAAAATATGAGAAGACTCAATATATTAATGATGAAAAATTAAAATAAACAAAAAAATTAAAACGTCCAAATATTAAAATTTTCAACCCCTAAAAATCAAATACTAATATTCTCGTGAAAACAAAGCTTTTTACAATTTTTTTATAAAAAAATACTCATGACTCTAATTCTCAATGAGCTATAACACATCTAGTGCATTTGTATATTCGTAATCACTATTGCTGTACATGTGAGCATGTATATCATTTATATAACAGATTAATATACTTTATTGTATAAATATACATTTAAAAAAATTAAATGTATGCATGCTAACCGAGATGCATACGAGACTGTGTAACATTTTTCAAATTCAAACCCACTCATTTTTATTAGGATCTTTTTTGCATATACTCTTAAAAAGATCTCATTTTCTCGAATAACTCCAGTGAATTACTATTTAAAACTATACTCCTTCAAATTATTTAAATTATTTATGAATGATATTCCAAAGGGTATTCCTGTAATTTTTTTTCTTCTTTCTATTATGCAAAAATATCACTCAAAATAGCATGGATTAAATTCAAACCCTTTTGAGGGGGTGTTGTTGGGAATAGAATTTAAAAGATGATACTTAATAATATAAACATTTTGAGGGTGTATATGCAAAATCCCTTTCATTAGTTCATTACCCATCCATAATGTATTAATCAGATTGTTGAACCTTGGGGGGGCCTCGGCCCCTGCCCGCCCCCGCCTGGTTCCGCCCCTGATGTTCATCATTTTTTTTTTCATTGTTGCAATCATATTTTTCATTTGGCCATGTTTAAGGCCCTAATAAGTGATATATTTATATAAAGGTGCGTTAAACTAATGTGTTAAACTAATTAATTTCCACTCATATTCTTAGTTCATTAAACTTGGAATGTTGCATTAAACTTGGAAGGCAACGAGAATGCAGTGACCCCAACTGAGTGTGTGTGTGTGTGTATATATATATATGGGACGCGATTATGTGCGGCGAACGGCTGGTGCGGCAGCGATCACGGGTCCATCGCATCGGACGGTCGGGTGCGATTCACGTCGACCGTTGGATGCGATGGACCCGCGATCATATGGCCCACGTCGCGGCCGCACTTGCCGTTCGCCGCACCTAATCGCGAGCGTATATACATATATATATATATATATATATATATATATATATATATATATATATATATAGGGAAGTGTTTACGTGTGGCGAACGGCGGGTGCGGCAGCGACTACGGGCCGTCGATCACGGGTCCATCTCATCGGACGGTCGGGTGCGATTCACATCGACCGTCGGATGCGATGGACCCGCGATCGAACGGCCCACGTCGCGGCCGCACCCGCAGTTCGCCGAACGTAATAATTTTCATATATATATATATATACACACACAAATGCTCTTAAGCGGACGCCCTGTTTTCATTGATTGAACGGCTATGATCTGCCAACAATATACACAAATCCACTGACTTAACCAAGCCCAGACCAAAAATTTTTAAACCCAACCAAACTCTCTCCCTCACTCTGTCTATTCCCCCTCACAACCCTAAAATCCAGTCCGCGAAAATAGGGCGTACGATTTGGCCTCCCCGACGGACGCCGCTCATCCTCCCCGATGGACCCTCCCTAGACAACAATCCCGAAGCAGAAACCCTTAAGATTCAGTCTTGCACTTCTCGATTCAGTTTTTGGTTTTTCTGTTTGAGTTAATTTACTTTTCCATATAAGAGTGGGTCATTTTGAGATTGAGGGTTTGAAAAGTGATCTTGCATTCTCATATAGGGATTGAGTGTTTGTTTTTAAAGCATTTTTGGGGTTGGGTCTGAAATGATTTGGGGTGGGTCTAGATTTAATTGGATGTACATCTTCGTAGTATAGCTTTTTCACTTGGATTACATAGATAAAGTGTGTTGACATGATAGGGTCTGAGATTACATAGATCAAATTTTGAAAACTGTTGGTTCCGAACTTGAAGCTTTTTTCACATAAGCGTGTGTGTCATGTTGTCTTTGTTGATAATTCTCATTATTATTTTTTGTGTGACCGAATTTTTTTGAAGCTTATTCTATTTTTTGTTTGGTTTTTCAGTGTATATTAAAATGGATAGTTTAGACTTGGGAGTTCAGAATGAATCTAGCCAACATAATGAAGAGTTAGATTCAAATTCTTCCAATGTTGTTTACACTCCTCAAGTAAATCATGAATTGAAGCCCACAAAAGGAAAAGAATTTGAAACACCTAATGATGTGCATTAGTTCTATAACAAATATGCAAAAGAAGCTGGATTTAGTGTTCGAATTCATTCAAGTCGGAAGAGTAGGGACACTAATGAAATCTTAAGAAATGAGTATGTGTGTTATAAAGAAGGAACATGTTCTAGGGAAGAGGTTAATCAGAAAAAAAGGCGTCGGGGGGTAATAAAAGAGGATTGTAAGGCGAAGATTGCAGTTGTAAAGTCCAAATCTGGCACATTTGTAGTGACTGTATTTGCTGAGAGTCACAACCATCATTTGGCAACCCCACGTAAGGTGCATTTGTTAAGATCTCACCGTAGTGTTTCAAGAGTCCAAAAATCTTTAACCCAACAGCTTGGCACAGTAAATGTACCAACACATCAACAATTTAGCATTCTTGGAATGCAAGCAGGAGGCATAGAAAATGTTGGGTGTATACAGAAGAACATTTATAACTATGAAAGGGATCAGTGTAATGAGATGAAGGGGCATGATGGAGATATGTTGAATGAACATTTTCTTTTAGAACAAGAAAAGAATCCGTCTTTCTATTTCAAAATCAAGTCAGATGATGAACAGAGAATTACTCAATGTTTTTGGGCTGATGCAACCTCTAGGCGTGCTTACAAATTCTATGGTGATGTGGTTATATTCGATACCACACACAACACGAATCGATATGGAATGATATTTGCACCATTGATGGGGGTTAATAATCATGGCCAAACAATCATGTTTGCTTATGCTTTCTTAAGTGATGAGACAACAGATTCTTTTCTTTGGCTATTTGAGCAATTTAAGGATGCTATGCCAGGCAATTCCCTCAAAATGATCATCACTGATCAATATCCGACAATGACAAAAGCCATGTTCAGCATGGGTACCTGCATATGTGAATCATGTATTCTCTGCTGGAATGTCAAGTAGTCAAAGAGCAGAAAGTTCACATTCATTCTTCAAGAGGTATATGTCCAAGAAAAATTCATTAGTGGATTTTATGATTCAATTTAATAGGGGACTTGTACGCCAACGGCGTGAAGAATTGATGGCTGATCATTTTGATGTGAATGAGAAGCCCGTGTTGAAGTTGCCAATGGAGATGGAATTGCAAATGTCTGAAATTTATACACGAAAGTATTTCTATAAATTTCAATATGAGTTGTGGGAAAATTTCAATTTCAGATTTGAACTTCTAAAAGAAAATGAACTTCACTGCTTGTATAAGGTTCAGAAAAGAAATGATGAGAAGGTCAAAGTGCGAGAAATTATTTATGAAAAAGGTTTGGGCTTTGCTTCATGCAGCTGCAAAAAATTTGAGAGCGCAAGAATCCCATGTAGGCACATTTTGGCATATTTGAATAAAATTCATGATGTTGTCCATTTGTCGAATCAGTACATTTTGAAAAGATGGACTAAAATTGCAAAGTCTGAGAGAGTTGTAATTGAATATGGTACATAGATAACTGATGACAGATCACTACTTGTGCAGCGGAGCAAATTATTCCAACATGCATCAAATGTGATTGATAAGGTTTTGTTAAGTGAAGAGGAAAGGAAGATCTTTACTGATGCATTGGATAGTGTGCTCGAGAAGACCAAACATGTGATTGGTAGTGGCAGTGTTGATCTAGTTACACAGAAAACAAGTAATACTCAAGTCAGTTTTAATGATCCAAATCAAGTCAGGGCTAAAGGGTGTGGAAAAAGGTTAAAAGGAGGAAAGGAGATTGCAAATAATAAGGCAAAGGATAAACCGATGCGTTGTCATGGGTGCGGAAAAGTTGGACAATCGCACGATAAAAGAAATTGTCCAATGCTTCTTATTAATCGGTGAGAATTTGCCCATTTATTATTCATTGATTTTTATTTAATGTCTTTAAATGTATTATTTGTATTTCATGTAGACCTTCGTGCAATGATGATGGAAATCCAAGTTGCTTTAATAGAGATGATGATAGTGTTTCATCCATAGGTAATTTATTATACTAT
Source organism: Acorus calamus (assembly GCA_030737845.1). Lineage (NCBI taxonomy): Eukaryota > Viridiplantae > Streptophyta > Magnoliopsida > Acorales > Acoraceae > Acorus > Acorus calamus. The sequence continues at coordinate 14,609,589 of CM060868.1, forward strand.
TTTATTTCAATGTTTCTAATTCACTAATATATTTGATTGGAAAGCTAAAGAAAGCTAATTCATGCTTTTCTAATTTTTAATGCAGGTTTATCCCAAGAAAGCTAAAGAAATAACTCAACATTTTGGAAAACAAATCCATCATCAGATTTAAGGTTTAATGCATGTGTTGTATTTGTGTGATCATGCAATTACAGGTTTTGGTCAGTTTCACCGACCCAATTTTGGATTTTAATTCTCTTTGTTCAGCAATTCTAACCATCTACAATTAAAAGTGTGACTGTTTATTTGTCAATTGTGTTAACATAGGTTGTTTTTTCTTTTGCTGAGTCATTAACATAAGTTGTTGTCACTACTTTAGTAGTAAAATGAGATGCTTCTCAGATGAAAAAAAAAATCTTTCACTGTGCATTGAATTATTTATGAATGCATGTGTTGTATTTGTGTGATCATGCAATTACAGGTTTTGGTCAGTTTGACAGACCCAATTTTGGATTTTATTTCTCTTTGACAGAAAACATCAAATATGAACAAAAAAATGCCTAATAAAAATGAATCAGGTTCGTTATATGGTTAAAGAGCTTCTTTCATGTCAGATAGTGTGCAATATTAGAATAAGAAGATGACTGAGGTGAAGAAAAATCTGAGACAATCTATCATCACATCAGGATTTTGATTATGACGCTTAAGTATTGCAAAGATGGCATCACTAGAGGCAACCCCCACTTTTTTATTTGACAGAGTACACAAGGCACACCAATGCAGGCAACACAAGAGGAGGATCTATAATTGGATGAGAAAAAGATATACATCAAAACCACATTATCAACATATTGTTGAAGAGAGAATGTGGGAAACTGATGCAAATCATACTTAAGACTCCCATTTGTATGGTTGTATTGCCTATGTAAATTCATTTCAATGTGCCTTACAGGTATAGAAAATGTACCTAGGGATAAAATAAATTATGGCATGTCGACCTACTATAAACCACAGATGCCAGAAAGACTCACCAAGTAGCAGAAACATATTAGATGCTTGTACATAATTCACATGTGCATTGAATTATTTATGAATGCATGTGTTGTATCTGTGTGATCATGCAATTACAAGTTTTGGTCAGTTTGACAGACCCAGTTTTGTTCAGCAGTTCTAACCATCTACAATTAAAAGTGTGACTACATTTATTTGTCAACTGTGTTAACATAGGCTATTTTTTATTTGATAAAAAGTGTATATCGCTCCATTTCTAATGTGCATGTATATAGACGCCGAGAGAACGGACAAAAGTAGTTATGGAGTTAATTAGGACACATGACGATGCGATTGATGCATGATTTTTCACATTTACAGTCGGGTTTGACAGCCAACCGAGATTTGCAGTTATATAACCAAATTTCAAATATTAACATTACAAGAAGTCTGAGATGTACAATCCATTACATGAAGTATTGAAAATGAGATCATTACAAACTTCAGATAAATTACAAAGTAACAATTTTAATACCAAAGAAAATAGCGCAAAAGACAACAAGCAAGAAAATAAAAAATAGCTTCATGCTCCTTATGTCCTCATTTGTTGACTTCATCATGCTATTCAATTCCACATTTGTTGACTTCATCGCAACTAGGGAGCTCTCTACTTCTGTCAGACGCTTAAAGACCACTGCGAATTGGTTTGCTGAGGAAACCTCCACATCGTTAGTTGAGGAAGCCTCTAATTTCGTATGTTCCCCAAAATTAAAATGATGCGCCCATTCAAAAAAAATTACACTGTTTTTCCTTACATGTATAGTACAATTTATATGGGTTCTTATCAGATTCAGATATTTTAGTGGCAGCCCTACACCGACATTTGTAAAAAATGTTCTTGAAACTTAATTCGCTAGCCTTGTTCGACGAATGTTTATTGCTGAACGAGGCCATGTTGATGTAATATAAATCATAAAGACTTAATTAAACCCATCAATAAAATTAAAGCATGAACTATTTTATTCAACAATGCAAATCTAGAAAAAAAATTTATTCAAATTCAGATATGCCAATTAGAGAATAAAATTCAAATTCTGATATGCCAACAATTGGTACATAATCAGAGACATTTAAATACCAAAAAATAATGACTGAAATCAGAGGCATAATCAGAGGCATTTTCATACCAAAAAATTCTGATATGCTGCCAACAATTGGTACATAATCAGAGGCATTTTCATACCAAAAAAGAATGACTGAAATCAGAGGCATTTTCATACCAAAAAATTCTGATATGCTGCCAACAATTGGTACATAATTAGAGGCATTTTCATATAAAAAAATAATGACTAAAATCAGAGGCATAATCAGAGGCATTTTCATACCAAAAAATAATGACTGTTATGTCAAAAAAAAATCATCTCAGAGTGATATTTACACTAGAGAGTGTTCTAGATCTCTAATTTCATCTATACTTCCATGATCAAATCCACACATTTTGAATTTAGACCCACCCCCAAAAAATTTCTAAGATGGAATATCATGCAATGTTCAGTTTTTTTTTTTCATGGAAGATTTTAAGAGTTGGGAATATCATGTGATTAAAGGTGACTCAGTCAGTACAAAAAAAAGATATCTGTTCAGCTGCAAAAAAAAAAAATCTCATTTCAGATCCAAAATGTGAAAAAAGATTCAAACCAAAACCAACAGATAACCACCCCCAAAAAAATTCAGTTTGGAACCAACAGTTTTCAAAATTTGATGTATGTAATCTCAGACCCTATCATGTCAAAACACTTTATCTAAATAATCCAAGTGAAAAAGCTATACTACGAAGATCTACATCCAATGAAATCTAGACCCACCCCAAATCATTTCAGACCCAACCCCAAAAAAGCTTTAAAAAAAACACTCAATCCCTATATGAGAATGCAAGATCACTTTTCAAACCTCTCAATCTCAAAATGACCCACTCTTATATGGAAAAGTAAATCAACTCAAACAGAAAAATCAAAAACTGAATCGAGAAGTGCAAGACCGAACCGTAGGGTTTTTGCTTCGGGATTGTTGTCTATGGAGGGTCCGTCGGGGAGGATGAGCGGCGTCCGTCGGGGAGGCCAAATCGTACGCCCTATTTTCACGGACTGGTTTTTAGGGTTGTGAGGGGGAAGAGACAGAGTGAGGGAGAGAGTTTGGTTGGGTTAAGAGTTTGGTTGGGTTAAAAAATTTTGGTCTGAGCTTGGTTAAGTCTGATCATAAGTCAGTGGATTTGTGTATATTGTTGGCAGATCATAGCCATTCAATCAATGAAAACAGGGCGTCCGCTTTTTTTTTTTAAACGGGCATCCGCTTAAGAGCATTTGTGTATATATATATACGCTCGCGATTAGGTGCGGTGAACGGCGGGTACGGCCGTTCCACGGGCCGTCCGATCACGGGTCCATCGCATCCGACGGTCGATGTGAATCGCACCCGAACATCCGATGCGATGGACCCGTGATCGACGGCCCGTGATCGCTGCCGCACCCGCCGTTCACCGCTCCTAATCGGTTCCATATATATATATATATATATATATATATATATATATATATATATATATATAGGGGAGTGATTAGGTGCGGCCGCGATTACGGGCCGTCGATCACGGGTCCATCGCATTCGACGGTGATGAACAATTCACATCGGACCGTCGGATACGATGGACCCGTGATCGAACGGCCCATGTCGCGGCCGCACCGGCCGTCCGCCGCACTCAATCACTTTACTGTATATATATATATATATATATTCATGATCATTAATATAACATAGAATTGTTGTGTTGAAGATGTTCTATATGATATTTAATATCAGAAGTAGATTGACATTGTTATTAATCCGTTACCCATTTCCAGGATAACCTAATCCGTTTGTATCAGCACTGTCAAGAGCTAATAATCAATCATAGGCGATAATGACGAGAAGACCCGAAACAATTTCAAAAAAAAAGAAAAAGGAATAATTCAGAGAATGAGTTGGGTTGGAGCACAGAAATAATGAATAACATGATGGGTTAGGCACGCCGCACCTACGAGTATAGTTCTATAATGCCAGGACCATTGAGAAGGTGACAGTGAAACAAACACTTTAGCACTATAAATATATACATTTATAAAAGAAATGTCCAAAAGGAGCTGCCCACTCCCCATTAGTGGTTCCAACGCATTTTTTTTTCTTTTTCTTTTTATTTTATTTTAAATTATCTCCCGTATCAATAAAAAAAAATCATCGTAAAGATGATCTGGTATTGATATATCGGCATAAAAGAAAATAAGATAGTATAAATATTCTATATCTCTTGTTCCATTCAATCAAAAGGTTTATATTGTTAAATCAAATTTTGAAACTTCCTGAGCTTACATGTTACATATCTTCGTGTCCACCATCACACAATGAACGCTTCTTAATGTGTAAGAGTTGTGCTTATTTAAAATAACATATTATATTTCTCTATTAAACTAAACTCTTATTTTTAATATTGGTGTCCTGAGATTTTGATTATTTGACCTCCTTTACGGAGAAGGGGTACTAACTGACTTTCCTAAAACTCAGTTTACCACCATCATAGGAAGTGGCGGAGCCATGATTTTTATAAAGGGGGGCCTAAATGTGACTTGTAAAAATATTTTATAAGATTATATCATTATTTTTTAAAAAATTTCATAGCTATTTAAAAAAAATGAAATAAGGACATTCACATAAAACATGTCATTGAATAATTTTATATATATATATATATATATATATATATATATATATATATATATATATATATATATATATATATATATATATATATATATATAAATTATCAAATTTTACAATAATATATCAAATTTCATGTCGATAATTCACGAAAAAATGTTAAAACATAAATCTAATAAAAAATACATACATTTAAATTTGACATCGACGAGATTTCATATTATGAAAATGTCGAGTGGTAGAGTGTTATATATATATATATATATATATATATATATATATATATAAAATCAAATTTTACAATAATATATCAAATTTCATGTCGATAATTCACGAAAAAATGTTAAAACATATAAAAAAATACATATGAAAATGTCGAGTGGTAGAGTGTTGCTATTTAGGGAAAATGCACTGTTACACTCATTTTTTTAGAGTCCAAAATATAGTCTTGTATACCTCATTAAAAATCTAGGGAAACATATACCTCGTTAGTCGATGTATATAACTCATTAAATATTTTCTTAAACTTAAAAATGAGTTCAATTAACTCGAAATGGAGTGATGTGTATTTTTTTTTATCAAATCACGTTTTGATAACTCGAAATAGTAAACTCATTAGATGATGTTTACTAATTAAAAAAATGAAAACATGTGTGGTCTGAATTTTAGTTGATAAAATAATTGAATCTAATATTTTTCACAAAAAATTTCATATGTAAGTGAGGTCATGACCTATGGACTCAATTAAAATAAATTAATCACAAAAATAAAAATATTTTAGAAAAAAAAGAAAAGGAAAAAAAACCCGGGGGGGGGATAGGCCCCCCCTGGGCCCATGGTGGCTCCGCCACTAATCATGGGCGGCACCATGTGAGATGTGATGGGGTCAATTGACCTCATCACATTTTAAAAAAAAACCTAAACTGCTACTATCACCCTTCTAAACCATGGCAACCCAACCCACCAATGACCCCACCAGCCCATCAATTGATACTGCCCGGCCCAGATTGTATACTTAAAACCCTCAAACTATCCCTGTTACGGTGTTTCAAACCACGGTAACTCAAATACATTTATCATTGCGATCCTTGTCAGTTGTCTCTTCTTTGATTAATTCAATTGTTAATTTTTAATTAATGTAAGTTGTTATTCTATTTTTAAAAGATAAGTTTTATCTTTTTTAAAAAAATATATGATAAGAGCAGATTTTGTAAAATTTTATGGAATTTATTTCTTTAATTGACCTCATCTATAAAAATTGATGGAGCCTCTACTGACTACCATTAAGCTAAACCTTATGGTGAGTTTCTATCATATCCATAGGTATCTTGAGCCTTTATAACCTTTACTTATCCCGGTCGACCATCCCCTTAACAAGTCACACGTCATAAATGTCAAAACATTTTTTCATAATTTATAAATATTTAATATTTATCAACATCCTATTTATTTTTTATCAATAACTTATTTCAATCAAGCAAAACAAATAATATTATGTTTACTTTTCCAATTATTTTAATTAAAAATAATTCAAATAGAAAATGTTTTATTTCACTAAAATGTTATCTATCACAATACAATTATCAATACCAAATAATCTGATTTCTCTATCCGGACAAGGGTTATACCTTATAATTGATCCTGTCATATCTTCGAAATTCTGCATATTAACTGGCCATGCGCTTTGTGTGAGGGGATAATACAAGGGGAAACCCACCAAAAAATAATGGCCATAACGAAGACAGAAACGAATACTACAACGAGCACCTCGCGTTGAGGTCAAAAAAAATAACACAGCAAAGCAGCGGGTTGAAGAAAGTGAGGGATCGGCGGAAATCACGGCACAAAGTCAAAGCCAAATTTAGATGAATTTTGTGCACTGCTTTTTCTGCAACCCCCTGCCCTGTTTATGGTTTGTGACATAATTATTCTCGTCGTATGGTTATATCGGGATAGATTTTTTTTTTTATGAATGAAAGTTTATAACATTTTAAAGAACAATTATATTCATGCATATATTATTTGTTTGAAAACAAGTTTAAGAGATATGTGTGATATAATATATATGAGATATTTTTTAGATGTGTGTGAGTAGTAGATGAAATAAAGATTTTTAAATGACAGAAAAATAGAGTGTGTTTAGCTATAGACATAGATAAGCTTTGTTACACAATTCCAGCACCCCTTAAATAGCTATATTAGTATTTATTTCTTGGTTATCCACGTATAGCTATCAGAATCTATTCTCCCAACACAAATTGTGAAAGAATTGCAGTATATAATTAAGTCTTCATGTATTGATTTTTTTTAAATGTGTATAACATATAACTTTATAAAAATAAAAATTTACATTCAGTAAAAACAAGACATATTTTTCATGCAACTAGACGTATATCGGCACTGTTACACATAATCTTATTTATATTGCAATATATTATATCATATATCTCGATAGTTGTTCATAATCAGCCTTTGGTATAGCCAATAGAGGTGGCCCGCCTAGGGTCCTCCATCCATGTAAGCACCTGATTATATACCTATATTTTCATTTCCTTTTATATTTGTTATGTTTGTTATTTATCTTGTTTTAAAATTATTGAGTTTTTTTATTGAATTTATTTGAAGAAAAAAAGAATATAGATTTTATTTTAACAAATTAACAAATCAAAATAACCCCAAGATTTAAGGATCTTTTTATATTTTATTCATTTTTTAAAAATGGATAATTTTTTTTAAGGATATGTGATATTTTTTATATTTTTATATGTGTTCCATTGGACCCATTATAAACGTTAGCCTAGAGCACACCCTTTTAGTTTTCTAATGTACTGTATACTTTATTAAATGAAATATTTAGTTAGAAAATAGGAGGAAAATTCACATAAACCTTACCAAACTGTCCAAAATCCATATAACCTTTTGTCTTTTCCTGAAGTTCATAAAACCCCTTGAAAGCACCCATGTAAATCCAAATATGCCCTTTATTTAAATTTTCATTTATAGATGAGGAATATTGTTTGGTTAACCCTGATTGAAAACACAGTATAGCAAAACTCATCTGCATTGTGTTAAAAATATGAAAAAAAAATATGTAAATGATGATTTTACCTTTTTAGATAGAGTTTTATAATCTATTCAAATTGGTAAAATCGAGGGTTTCCCGTATTTTTAATACATTATAGGGGGTTTTTGGTATTCTATATTTTTAGCCAGGGTTAGCCTATCTCTCAACGAAAGTTTAACTCGGGAGGCTATTTGAATTTACATAGATGTTTTCAAGAGGTTATACGTAGGGCTGGTAAACGAACCAAGCCGCTCGGGCTCGACTCGGTTTAAGCTCGTTCAGGCTCGTTGTTCATTTAGATAAATGAGCGAGTTTGAACAAGTTTAAAATCTCGGTTAGGCTGTTCAAATTCGACTCGTTTGTGTTATTAAAACTTAGTTGAAGCTTGACTAAACTCCTTTATAAAATCAAAACATTAAATTAACATAAAGTTATGCTCGTTTAAGCTCATGAACTTGGTTCATTTAGGCAAAAATTTTATTTTCAATCCCTAAAAACCGTAAATGAAGAAGAACGCTGGGCTCGTTGAGGCTCGTGAGCTCGGCTCAGCTCGACTCGGCTCGACTCGTTTATAAACGAGCCGAGCTTGAATATGTCAAAGTTTGGCTCGTTCGGCTCGTTTACCACCCCTAGTTATACGGATTTCAGACAAAAGTTAGAAAGTTGTAAGGATTTCTAATACTTTACTTGTGGTTATTAGAATTTTTCCCTAAAAGCTAATGTCAGATTTGGCAAAGGAATATTACGCGGTGAAATTAGGAAATAAAAGGGGAATGGTGATTGGTGGAAGAGTAACTTCTCATATTTACTATAAATAATCAGAATAAATATAAACCTGTTATAAATATGGTGGATAATCACCACTTCTTCAACCCATAACCTCCCCCACTCTTCAAATCCATAACCCCTTCATTCAACTCCATAACCCCCTATCTACCCCACTAACTACCTCCTCACCTCTTTGGCTTGTAACTCCCAATCTTTGGGATTCCTTCATATACCTTATAAATAGAGAGGTTTCTCATGTATTCTACAACCAACAAGTGAAGAATAAAAAATCACTCTCCACTTGTCTTCTCTATATGCTTGTGTGCTTTGTTTATGCATTCTTATAATTATGTATTTTACTTAGTTTATAATATGTATTCTACTTAGTTTATAACACGTTAACAGCACGATTAAGCTCTCATCCATTTCAAATGCTCAAAGGGTTTGTATTGTACAATTTGATACTGGTAGGTGGTGTAACGAGACTACACAGGTGAATGGTATATTGGCCCTGCTTCCTAACATCTAGATTGATTTCATCATATAGGCTATATGTTTATATTTATGGCCAATATTTTTCGTTAGTTGGTATGCTGCATATTCTTTTCTTAGTAGTGTTTGAGATCATCTCATAGATGCATGCTAACTAGAAAATATGTACTGCTTATAAGAATTGACAGCTTGAATATTTTTTATATTTTATTATCAAAATTGTTATCTCACGCATTATGTTATGTATTTAAATAAATACATGAATTTTAAGCTTTCACAGCGGTTTGTTGTAACGTTTCGATATTTTTTCGGCCTTATATATTTATTTTAAATATATAATGGAAATTTTAAATTTGATTTTTATATTTCATTTTTTTAGATTTGGCGGTGGGCCCAAATGAGTCCAATTTGATTTATAATTATGACAATTATAAATTAATGTTGAAATAATTATTTTATATTTTTCTGTAGATCTTTATAGTGTCAAGATACTTTGGTTGAAATTTGGTGAGATTCAGAGTTCGGAAAATTTGATTTTTAGGCTTAGTGTCAAGTTATTGGGCCTAGGGATCTAGTTGCGAATCCATAATACATTTTTATAGCTTCTGGGATCTTTCTGTAAATCGGATAGGGATCTGTTTGTAAATCAGATAGGGATCTCATTGTAAACTAGAAACACTTCAGGGGTCGTTTTGTAATTTCGATAAACCCCTTTAAATAACATGTTTGGGTTAGGGTTTTCATCAAAAAATTTCAGAAGGTGTGAAGGGTGGTGATGACCTAACCCTAGATGGAGATGGTGGGTGGTGTAACCGGATCTAAGGTGAGAAATCATGCTTCTAATGATTTTTGTTGTTTAGGGTTTCAATTTATTTTCTTGTTAGGATATGAATGTGTCGATTAATTGTTTGGGGAAGAAGTTTGATGGATTAGGATTAGGGTTTGATCGATTTTAATTAGTTGATTATTTGATTATATTTCAATGAATCTCGAAGGAATTCTTAAGATCAAATTAGATTTATTAGTTTTGGGGATTTAATGCCTATTTTCGGGTTGATTTTATGTTTGGACGTAAATCGTGTTTTTGACTATGATAGAATTGTTTCTGGGAAAAATGTATTTGACGAACAGAAATAGATTTTGAAAAGAGTTTCGGAGTTACGGGTAGAAAGTTATGAATTTTGAAAGATTTCTGTGCAATTTATTAGAATTCAAATATTTAACTTGATGACCAAGTTTGATGAATTTTAGAGATTAAAGGGATCCCAAATTTGATGTTTAATGAAGTATAAATTTTTTTTGCGGGTTTTGATGATTTTATTGATCTTGAGAACTTAAATAAAATCTTAAATCGATAATTTGGTTTAGCGGGATCAATGAATATTGATTGTATATTATTGTTATTTGGATGTAAATTGATTGAATTTGAGTTACTCGATCATGGAATTATAGTTGAGCCTTATTGGATTTGTCCAAATATTTATTCGAAGATTGATCGATCATATGAGTCTTATGGAATAAATGGATATTGATTATCGGATCGGATCATTGTGAGTATATGAGTATTCTAATATTTATTCGAAGTTGGGATTTTCATTAGGACTTTGAAGCGAGTTGTTGATTGTAGGTCTATAAGATATGGGCTTTTGGGATTATTGGGCATAGTGTTGTTATAAGTTGGTTGTCAGTTGTTTGGGTCATGATTGGTTGTTTCTGATCTATTATTGTATAATTGTTATGCTAGGTTATCAACGTGCAAATGTGTATCGTTGATGCTTGCGTGGACCGAAGGTGAGTGGGTCTAGTCTCATATGTAGTTTTCAAAACTATCTATATGTTATATCATTCTGCATCATGGTTACTTTAAAATATATAATTGTTATTTGGGGTATGGAGTACTTAAACATGTTGTCATGATTTTGATACGTTGTTTTATATATATAACTTATATATTTGGAGACCATATTTTATCGCATGCATATGTTTTGGAATGAAGGGTTGATCATGCATGCATTGCATCGTCTAGGTGGCTCGGTCTTGGTGGCCAACGTCTAGGTGGGCGTACGTCTACGTGGCCAAGTCCGAGAACGTATGACCCAAGTCTTTGTGGCTATGTCTACGTGGCCATGCCTGTGGAAGGCCCCGCGAGCCAGGTGCTGCGAAGACGGACATGCGTGTTCGTGGTGTTGCATGCATCATGTTGGATAGGATTGTGTGTGTGTGTGTGTGTGTGTGTGTATATATATATATATTATTGCATGTCTTGGTGGCATTTTATATATTTTCTCTCTTGATATATTACATGTCTGTGTGGACATTTTATGACTATTATATTTTGATTATAAATGTACTAACGGGACGCCATAGGTCCATTCACTGAGCGTGTGGTTGCTCACCCCTCATTTTCCCAACCTTTCAGATTAGTTGTTGGTGGTCGTCGATCTCGTTAAGGCATTGGAGGTTGAAGCTTGTATAATGATTTCTGAAGCACTAGACTCATGTAGAAGGTGTTGATCATTTATTTGGCATGTAGTTGACCCATCTCCCTAGTAACCATATTTGTATGAAGTTGTGTATTTTTGTATAAGTTATATCTAGATCAAATTGAGAGCATTGTGGAATATTTGATGTTTTATTATTCTCAAGAATGAAGTTTATTTTATCATTATTTTATCCTATAACTGGATAAAGGAAAAGAAAAAAATATATAACTCTGAGATTCGAGGAAATTTTGGTTAACGCACCCGGATTCTACGCTTCAAAACGGAGTCGTGGGTTCGGGGGCGTTACATTTGTATTATTTTTCATGCGTGCGGGCAGTACTGGTCCATCATAACATTTTAATGAAGTTGTCTCACAAGTCACAGTATGTGTCTAATTTCTTTGAAACCCAAACATCATTTTTCGATCGAAAAATGACCCAAAAATCAGTTTTTCAATCCAAAGACCATTTATTCTACATTAATATCAATTTTAGACGCAAACAACATTTTTTTTTACTCAAACATCATTTTTAGACCCAATTTGCATTTTTCGACCAAAACAGTATTTTGTCGACCTGAACTTCATTTTCGACCAAGGCATCATTTTTTTTACCAAATAATCTTTCTTTTGCAAGTTTATTGTTTATTTGCATTTGTTCATGCTCTAATAATACTCCAGAAGAAGTTATTAATAATGCTACAGAAGATATTATGAACAATAGATCCAATTTATCTAAAACTCCAGAAGAGCATAATGTCCCTGAAGAGAAATGAGTTCTAGAATTGACTACACAAACTCTTGAAGAGGAAAAGATACCTAATAATATTGAGATCTCTATATTTTATATGCATATAAGAGAAATGTGGAATCGCAAATAAATGATCATCGATGACATATTTATCCTACGAAGTAGCTACTGAAATTTCAAAGGGCAATGATTAAAATGAACCACACAACATAAATGAATGTCGACAAATAAATAATTGCCCAAAGTGGAAAGATGTTATTCAAGCAGAATTGAGTTTTCTTGAAAAGTGTGGTGTATTCGAACCTATAATACATACCGAAAAGATATTAACTCTAAAAGTTACAAATGAGTGTTTATAAGAAAGCGAAATAAGAAAATAAAATTGCTAGATATAAGACACATTTTGTGGCACAAGATTTCCTGCAGAAACCTAGGATTTGACTATGAAGAAACATACTCATCAGTCATGGATATAATAACGTTCCATTACCAAGAAAGTCTCGAATTTCTGAAAAACTCGATATGAGACTAATAGACGAAGTAATAGCTTATCTATATAGGAAAGGATATAAATTGCCTAAAGCAAAATCAAAGAGTATGTACTCAATAAAGCTAAGACGTTCATTGTACAGCTTAATGTAGTAGGTACAACTGTCTTAGTGAATACTTGATAAAAGAAGGATATAAAAAACAATCTCATTTGCCCATGTGTCCTTATAAATATATCCAGTAAGAGATTTGCTATTTTGACAGTTTATGTTGATAACATAAATTCAATTGGGACTACTGAAAAGTTAAACAAAACTGCATAATATATTATGAATGAATTCGAAGTGAAAGACATTGGAAAAACTAAATATTATCTCGGCCTGCAGATCAAGCGAAGCCCAAGTGAGATACTTGTCCATCAAATAACATATATTAAAAAAGTCCTGAAACGCTTTAATATGGACAAACGTCATTCATTAAGTACTCTTATGGTTATCAGGTCACTTGACCTAAAATCTTCTAGTCCTGAAGTACCATATCTTTTTGCAGTTGATGATTTATTATATTTGACACAATATACTAGATCTAACACTGCATTCTTTGTTTAATTTATTGGCCAAATTTAGATTTGCACTAATCTGAAGACATTGGCATGACATTAAACACATTTTCCATTATCTTTGTGGAACCATATGTTGGTTTATTCTACTCAAAGAATTCCATAATGGTCTCTTGTTGAAATAATATTATGTGAATATTCAAGATATTTTTCAGATTCTCACAAAAAAAAGGCTTTGTATCTATACGTGGGGGTACAATGATCTCTTGGAGTTCTATTGTACAAAATTAGGTGGGCACATCTTCTAATCATGATGAAGCAAGTTGTGAATGTGAAATCGATGATCTACAAATTCAGTGGAAGAACAGTCTCATTAATTTGTTCACTAAAGCTTTATCGATGTCAACATTCAAGAAACTAGTGTACGACATCAGATGCAACATATTTGTAACCAATCTTTTTGGTCTTATCATAATGAGGGGGAGTATATTTTCATATGACATTTGCGTGCTATACTCTTTTTCCTTCGTCTAGGTTTTGTCCCACTGGTTTTCCTGGCAAGGTTTTAACGAGGCAGTTTTAAAGCACATACACCAATATAAGATAAAATATATTGTACTCGTTTTCCTTTGCTTTGATTTTTTTCCACTAAATTTTCTAAGCAATGTTTTAATGATGTAATTATCTTAGTGTGGTGGTCATCCAAGGAAAAGTGTTGTAAATATGGTGGATAACCACCACTTCTTCAACCATAACCTCGCCCACTCTTCAACTCTATAACCCTCTCATTCAACTCCATAACCCCCTATCTACCCACTAACTACCCCCTCACCTCTTTGGCTTTAACTCCCAATCTTTGGGATTCTTCATGTACCCTATAAATAGATTGGGATTACCTTGTATTTCATAACCAACAAATAGTAAATAAAATACCTCTCTCTACTTCTCTTCTCTATATATTTATGTACTTATGTTTATCAATTTTGTTTAGTTTACAACAAAACCATTGTTATGATTTTAAAGTGAAAAATGAAAAATTTGACAATGCCAAATTTAATAAATTTCTTAAAATTGGGATAACATGTTCTCAAGAATCTCTCTTATCACATTGCTCTAGCAATGGAAGAGGCAACTACGTGTTATGCACGCATACTAATGAATTCGTGCATTACTTAAATATGCATGGTATATTCCAGTTGACAATTCTATATTCGTGCCTCACTGTAGATGACATTTTATATTATTTTTTTAATAAACTGGTTTGGAAGAATATGATTTTAAATAAAATGATTTTAATAAGTTCAATTCCTAGAAGCGTACTTTCAACGTTTTTTTAAAGTGATTTTTAGTTTTAAGTCCCGTAAACTATAGAATTTAGCGATCGATCCCTGACTTCTTCATATTTAGGTTTTAATCCCTACATTTAAATGATAATTTAGGAATAGGTCCCTCCCATGAACTAAAAGGAAAACTCAATAATTTAGGAATAATCCCTCCCAGGATTAAAAAGGAACATATCATTTAAATGTAAGGACTAAAACCTAAATATAGAGAACTAAGGGATCGATAGTTAAATCTTATAGTTTACGGTGACTTAAAACTAAAAATCCCATTTTTAAAAGCATCATTTTTATATTAAAAGTTGTAACAAACTTTTAATTAAGTTTTGTTTTTGTGGAAGCGTTTAAAAACATGTTTATGTTTTTCGTTTTAAAAAAAAAAAAGTAAAAGCAAGCTCAAACACGTTTTCAAACAGTACCTTAAATATACATGGCTAACTTATAATAATTCTCATTTCTACGAGAATAATCTTATGCCTGTTATACCAGGTCTCATAGCCAACGCCTAACTAGGTTGGTAGATGTCTCTCTCTTCAATGAAAGATCATGGATTCAAGTCTTTGTTTCTCCTATGCGAACTAAGTTTTGGTTAGCTAACAAAATTCGAACCATGCAGCCATATTTAATTCCTCAACTGTTAAACACAATCAGCACAAAACCCTAAGTAATTGCAGCATTTTAATGTGAAAATATGTTGTCATTCAGCACTTTAGCAGTCCTTTTATATCCGAAAGTTACATACTTGTACGATGAAAAATAATTATTTAATGAAATGAATTTGAAAGAGCTTTTTTAAAAATCGGGCTCCAAACTATGGGATTAGTGTTGAAATAAAGGATAATCACGAAGATAAGTGAATGAGATGACAGTTTATCTTTGTTTGGTATAAAATATAATTGGGATAAACTGTGAAAGTTGTTCTGATTTTGAAATGAAAATAAGGATATTTTATTCCATCTAAAGATTCTGATAGCATATATTTCTATTTTTTATCTCAATTTTGACAAATGTAAATATTAACAAAATTTATGAATTTTTTATCTTCTAAAATTAAGACGACTTATCTTCAAAACATTATCCCCTTGTCAAACTAGCCTTTATAACATGTCACAATATAACTTATTTTAAAATTGATAACTTTTCTATTTTAAAAAACTATTTCAGTTGAATAATTTATTTTTTTATTAGTTGTTTTTTAAAAAACATAATAATTAAGTTTTTGTTGTTTGATTGATCTTAAATAAGTTGTAGATAATGTTAATAAAATATATATATATATATATATATATATATATATATATTACTAAAAAAAATTATCTAGATTTAGAAGTAATTAGTGATTTAACATGTTGACTGTACTTGTACTGATAAAATAAAAACAAGTGTTAATAAAACTGTTCAAAGAAGAGATTTAAAATATCAATATCAATTTATTCTATTTTCACTCTATTCTTCACGATCAAACATGCTGTTTGAATAACTATTCTTCACGATCAAACATGCTGTTCGAATTTATTCAACTTGTACCATCGGTCCATCTTATTTCACTTGTACCATCTGTCCAGCTTAATTCACATCCGGTTTCAATTTTTAATTTTATTTTTAATAAGCTTAACCTTTGATCAATCCATTCAAACTTAAGAGGAGGGGATTAGTAAACACGGTTCACATGGATAAAAGGGACAGATAGCCCACAACATCATCACAATGCACACGCCACATGCAGCTGTAGAGCAGAACACAAAAGCCAACATTTTTATTTTTTTTGAAAGACGTTTCAATCTATAATTACTGAGTCTTCTCTCTGTGTTAGCTCAGAATTGGTTGAAGAAAAGCACGTGAAAGCGGGTCCCTCCCCCCACCCAACCATTCCAAACAAACAAACATTGATGATGGTGTGGAACAAAAACCAAAAACACAGCCCCACCAAAACCAGAGAAGAGAGAGAGAGAGAGAGAGAGAGAGAGAGAAAACAATGCACTACAAAGATATCGCGAGATTCTACAACTACTGTATATCAATAGCAAAACCAATCTAACCCTTTCAAACCAAGAGAATTAACAATCCTGAATTGTTAGAAAAACAAATCACCTCTTCTAAAAATCCCAACTTTTTAACCACTACTACTTCTACTACTGCAAATAATGTAAATAAAGAAAACCATCCCATCAAAGCTAAGCTAAAAAAATGTACAAGCCGGGATCCGGTTCAGAAACTGTGAACCGGAAGGGGACCACCGCCGGCGGCGGCGGTGGTGGTCGTATCCTTGAGGCGGCGCATCTCGAGGACCTTGCGGTGGCTGTTGGAGTGGACGTCGGCGAGAAAGGTGGGGCTTCCCGCCGGCCTGTACTCCGGCAAGAGCCTGCCGGACTTGAAACGGACGCCGCAAGCGTTACAGAGCGTCTTCAACCCGTTCGGTCCCGTCCTCCACTGCGGCGTCTTCTGCACCTGGCAGTGGCTGCACCTCCTCCCGCCGACGACCCCTCCTGACCCATCCTCCGCAGCCGCCCACGCCGTCGGCAGCCTCGGCTTCCTTTGCTGCTTCTTCTTCTTGGGTGGCTCCGAGAAGGGGTGGGCTCTGTTTGTGAAGATAAGGCACGGAAACGACGAGGAGGATGAAGTGGAGGACGTTGTGGTGGTGGATGAGGATGACGTGGCGGAGGAGGTCTCCGGGAAGGATGAGTTGCGGATGGACCATACGAGGCCGCCGCTTCTTGAGCGCTTGCTCCTCGCACGGGCCGGGACCGGGCCGAATACGGCGGCCACGGGTCCGGCCGTGGGTCTGGCTTGGGCCGGGGACTTTTGGGTTTTGTGGGTCTCCGGTTTGGGTCTCGGGCACGGCGGGTATGGACTCGGGAACTCCATGAACGAGTCGTCCACGAATTGGGACAGCCATTCGAGGTCCGCTATGTCGTCCGTCTGTCCCAAAAATCGGATTTTTAATCAGACTCAAACAAACATTTGAAGGAAAAATCGAATCTTTGAAGGACTTACGGGGACACTGAGGGGCTCGAAGTCCTCTTTTAAATCGGTAGTGATGGAGGAAGAGTTGGTCTCCGAAATCGATGAACAATCCTTCACTTCCTCTTCCCGCTCTTCCTCAACTTTCCTCCTCTTGAGCTCCGGCTCCTCCTCCTCCTCCTCTTCCTCCTCCTCCTCGACAAACCCACCGAAATCGAGGAGCTCGTCGACGGAGAAGTCCTCGCCGGCGGCGCCGACGACGACAAAGGAGCTCTCTTCAGGGAGGAGGAAGGACTGCAGAGGTACCTCCTCTCTCTCCCTCGCGAGGCTGGTCTTCAAGGCGGACTCCATTTGTTTTGGGTAGCTCTACTTCCTACCTAAACACACACACACACACAAAATGTCTTTTTTTAATCAAAACAGAGTACACCCACACACAATACATGTTAATTTTTCAAATGGGTTCTTGATTTTTACCTAAAGTGAGTCGGATATGGTGAAGAGGAATTGCAGGAGAGATGAATGGGGGAAGAAAGTGGGTTTGGGTAGGGGGGAAGAAGGGGGGAGTTTGGTGAAGCATTGAATGGGGTCCGTGGGAAACTCCGTGGGCGATTTTAATAATTATTTATTTTTTTAATGTTGGATATTATTATTTTGAATGGGTAAATAATAAATAAATAAAGATAAATAAGTGGACAACAATAACGGCTGAAAATTCAAAATAAACAACCGCTTTAAAACTTAATGAGGAGGTTTTGTTTGAGAACTTAAAAGAGGGAAGGGTGTGATTGAATGGGTCCATGGAACTGACTCGGGCTTCAACGGTGGCGACCTTTCCGAGTCAATGGTAGGTTTTATTGGCCCTCCACCACCACTGATTATTTGAATTTTGAAAACTTTATATTAAAAAAAAGTGGAAAAAAATAACTTATTTAGATATATATATATATAGATATATATATATAAATATAGATAGAGACAGAGAAGAGAATATATTAAAAACCAAAATATACAAACATGAAACCGCCACCTTTCCGTTTCCGGTGTCGCTTGCGCTCTCTTTTTTATTTTTTTTTCTTTTAAAGTTTTGAAGGAGCGAATTGAATGACTAAAGGTCCCGTGACTGTTATTTGATGAATAGAATTTCAAATTGATCAAGTTGTACATAGTCATAGGCACATGATGAGTCACGTTTTTTTATTTGGAGAGGTGCTGATCTTCTTCGATAATTGTTCTCTGTCCGTTTGTAATTTTGTTGAGGACGCTTTCACTTTCACAAGGAGAGCTATGATTCTGATGAGAAATGTACATTTATTTGAAATATACAAAAAAAAAATTTATATAATATAAGTAGATTCATATAATTTATTGAAATATATAACAAAATTTTATGAAAAATACATACCAATTTAATGAAATTTATGTATCGTTAAAAATAAAAATCAAAGCATGTGAGATTGAAAATAGGGCATACCCAAACCCTAATTTATAGACCCCGCTCATAAATCCCATTAAGAATGTCCCCTTTTCTTCTGTTTGACTTTTCTGACAAAAAAAATCTACCCTTCATTAAAAATCCGTTTCATTAACCTAAATTTTTTTCTATTTGATTATTACTTTTAGGGGTGGTAAACGAGCCGAACGAGTTGAGCCGAGCCGAGCCGAGCCGAGCTCGCGAGCATAAACGAGCCTAGTGTGCTTCTTTATTTTAGAGTTTCTAGGAGTTGAAAACAAAATTTTAACTTAATTGAGCCAAGCTCATGAGCCTAAACAAACATAATTTTGTATTGATTTAATGTTTAGATTTTACAAATGAGTTGAGTCAAGCTTCAATTAAGTTTTTTTATAACTCAAACGAATCGATTTTAAACACAAAATGAATTTCGATCTAGGCCCCGCACCTAACCGAGCTTTCAAAATTGTTCAACCTCGCTCATTTGTCTAATTGAACGAGCTCAAACGAGCTCAAACCGTGCCAAGCCCGAGCGGCTTGATTCATTTACCCGCTCTAATTACTCTTTCACATAAATCTTAGTTTACCCTTTGAAATTTAAAATTTCAAAATCCTTTCGTAAATTGTAATTGAATTTTTATTTCAATTACACCAAAACTTACCTAAAATACATCAAAATTTACTTAAATTTTTTTTTGTCAAAATCCTTCAAACTGCATATTTTTTATTTCAAAATGTAACCGAATTTCAAGAAAAAATGCAAACTATTAAAAATAACAAAAAAAAGGGTTTTTTATTTTTAACTCCCTGCAAACCATTGTATTTAGCGATCGCTCCCTCATTTCTTCGTATTTAGGTTTTACTCCTTGGATTTAAAGGATAATTCCTTTTACTCCCTAGCAGGGACTAAAAAATATTAAATAATTTATAGATAGGTCACTCGCAGGAAGTAAAAAGGAATTAAGTGGTGGAGGTGGGGAAGGGGGGGGGGGGGGGGTTGGGCATTGTTATAGATGATAATGGTTTTTGGGTGGTGGAGGGGTTATGGAGGAGGGAGGAGGGAGGGCTGGTGGTAGTGGTGGAGGGGGTGTGGGGTGGTGGAGGGCAGTGGTGTTGGCAAGGATGGAGGGAGGGGCAATGGTGGTGGAAGGGGTTTGGTGGTGGTGGAGGTGTGGGAAATTTGGGGAAGAAGATAAAGGGTAAAAATGTCATTCAAATGGATATATTTAAATTTTTTATTGAATACATGAGTTTAATTGGGTAATATTTTTGAAACATGGGTTAACATATATTTGATAAGTTTGTAGGGGGTTATTTAGATTTTCCCCTTATTTTTAATAGTTTTTATAAATGTAACTAGACAGTTGTTCCTTGTTAATTATATTTCTACAATGTAACGAGTCATTTTTAATAGTTTTTATTTTCAACAATTGTCTGATTTTATGTTTTTTTGTCTGAAATTTAGATTCATACTGTAAATTTTTTTTGGGGTTTTTATTTTTAACTCCTCGCAAATCATCGTATTTAGCGATCGCTCCCTCACTTCTTCGTATTTGGGTTTTACTCCCATTGTCCTGTCCCCCCTCCCCACCACCACCCATTTTCCACGCCGCCCCCTCCTTCGTCACCATACTTTCCTTTATTACACCAATCACTTCTATGAGATTCACTACTACTTTGTTCTTGGTGTGTTTGATAAATGTGCAATGCAAAGGAGGGAAATAATATTCAGCTCCCGTTTGGAACGGGGATAGATTTTATTCTAGGGTATAGATTTATCCT
Organism: Acorus calamus; assembly: GCA_030737845.1. Lineage (NCBI taxonomy): Eukaryota > Viridiplantae > Streptophyta > Magnoliopsida > Acorales > Acoraceae > Acorus > Acorus calamus. The sequence continues at coordinate 14,630,445 of CM060868.1, forward strand.
AGCATAAGTGAGTATAAATAGGGATAAAGTGATTTTGTGTTTGGTTGTGTTTTGAATTATTCTCATTGGTAAACATAAGAAAAAATGTTTTGTTATTTGTGTAAAATGTGAATAAAGTATGGGTAAGGATTTATAAAAAGTAAAAAAATAATGATAGTTCATTTGACAGCTGATTTATAAAAGATGATGACAGTTGGTTTGACAGTGGGCCCACATATTCTTTGGATGGAATAACCTTAGATAACATTTGGAATGAGTATAACCCCCCGGATAACCCCGGATAAGTATTTTGGGGTGTTTCTTTACCCTGGATAACCCCAGATAAATTTTGTCAGAATAAACTTTATAAGTGGTATAGGGATTCCAATCAACCCCTATAATAAAAGTTATCTTATGTTATTTGTAACGACCGTACCCTCTTATGTCAGTTTATGCTAATATTACGTGTTTGGATTGCAGGATAGAATAATTTTATGTTATTGGACTTTTGATCTTTATTATCCCTAAAGTCCTGCATTTGGTTTAATTTTTGAAAAATACCTTTGAAGCATATTTGGGATCCACGCTCAACATATGAAGTCTTCATTTTTAGTTACCTTTCATATAAAATTAGTTTGACATTATTTGGAATTATATTAGAAAAGTTATGGCTATTTTACCATTTCTGCCCTTAGAAGAAGAAATCGCGAGGTCTTCTATTCGTCGTTATTTTAAATATAGCTAGAAGCTTCTTCTGATCTTGGCTCAAACATAGAAGTTGAAGATATTTTCGTCAGCTTTCCAACAGAAGTTGTTTCATGTGAAGTGGATTTCCCTACTAGAAGATATGGCTGTTTGAGTCAAGGCTGCACAGATTTTAATGGAAGGGCATGTTGGTAATTTGGTGAAATCTAAAGTTTTTAATAAAGGGTGAGTCGGTGGAGGGGGTGCTGGTGATATATATTTTGGGAGCGTCCGAGACTCACTGTCAAGAGAGAAAAAAAAAAAAAGGGGAAAATCAAGGAAAATTGGGAAAAGCTTCGTGGAGTATTTTTCGTGATACACTGGGTAAAGATTCTTATTTTTTTCATTGTTATTCTTCGTATGTGATTGTTTTATTTCAGTTTTGAATCAAATTGGTGATTTGGGGCTGGAATATGATTATGTTTTTGGGACTTGATAAATAGGTATTTGATGATTAATTTTACAGTATCATTTTGGGGATTGTAGTGGAGATATTGTGTGAAGATATTGTATTTGTTTTTGGGGAACTGAGGATTTCTTCATTATTAGGGTTATATTTTAGTATCTGATTGAGGTTATATTTTGATCAGTGAGTTCCTTTCTGCGTGAATTAGGAGCTGGAATAGGGTGAGTCCAGCTTCAGGTGTTGAATTGTGAGGTAAGTAGCCCGTTCGACATTTGTTGTTCATTCCATTCCACGTTCTATTGTTGTTGTTACCATTTGGTTTGCTGTTTAGGTTATTCCAGATTCTGTAATTGATCGAGATCCTGAATATTCATATAAGTGGTCTATTTATTTTGCGACCAGAGTATATCTTATTTTGTGACCCTTTTATATAATCCATTATTGATTCTTGTAAACTTAATTGATTTGTTAGTATGGTGAGCCTTATTTGATGCTATGATATACATCCTAGTAATTTGTTGTCATCCTATGATCAGCGTGGTTGTGCTGTCCGACCATGGAGCCTTGTGGTGTACTTGATATCGTTGCTTCTTATATTACCTTTTTGTTTGCTTAAAGTTGGATGACCATAGACCTTACATTTGGGTTGAGGATTAGCTCCCCATGAGCGCGCATGTACGTACAGGTCATGTAGGGGGGCCGGTTAATACCCTATCGTGCCTGCACGACGGGGGGCAGGTAGCCTGATATCCGCGGTGGACGTTTCGAGGGCGACGCGCGAGGTTGGTGTGTTGTAGACATCTCGGACGGCGGGGGGCGAGATGGGGTCATGTAGATGGTCAATCCTCTGCTCTGGACGTTCTTGGGTCAAGTTGTGATTTCTTATCATTCAGATTGAGATGATTCAGCTTGATTATGATTTCAGGGTATTTGTTCTCAGTTCATCGGTGATGCCTCTTGATGTTATTGGTTGGCCTTGTCGGTTGTGATGTGTTATTCTGAGTTATTCCTTCCAGTTTGATTGGTGGGTTTATCAACAATGTTGTTTCTGTTCTCTGTTGATGACCTTTCAGTGATTCCATTTGTTATTTATGCTTCGACCTGACGTTATTGAGATTATTGAGCTTGATTCTATTAGAGTTTTGATGTCATATCTGGTTTCATCTGTGTGGAATGTCTAGGTTACTTACTGAGCATCTTTCGCTCATTCCATTTATTTTCTCTTATTTTTGCAGAGTAGAGGCGGGGTTCCTAGACGTTGACTTTGTCTCATTTTGGTGTCACGTCCAGTTGGTGATAGGTATATATATATATGTCTGTGTGTATTTGGAGGTTTTGGATCTGTATATAGTTATTTTGGTAGAGGCTGGTCTGACGAACCAGGCATGTGTTAAACTGCTCTGTATATATGGATGACTGTATATGAGGTGTGTTAGATGCTCTGTTGACTGCTTAAACTTTCCTGGGTGTGTTGTGATATAGGTGATTATACATATCTTGTTGATTATCTGTTATCCAGGGTTGTTATCATATGTGATCATATAGGGTGGACGTTTCGATCTTTTTAAAAAAAAAATTATGGTGGGTTTTGAGGCACGTGACGCGCTCGTGTCGGCGTTTGGGACACGGGCCGTCACATTATTCCACCTAAAAAATATGTGGGCCCACTGTCAAATAAACTATCATCATCTCTTATAAATCACCTGTCAAAACAAATATCATTATTTTTTTACCTTTTATAAATCTTTATCCATACTTTATTCACATTTTACCCAAACAACAAAACATTTATTCTTACGTTTACCAACGAGAATAATTCAAAATACAATCAAACACAAAATTACTTTATCTTTATTTATACTCACTTGTGCATGGATAAATCTATACCCTAGAATAAAATCTATCACCGTTTCAAACAGGGGCTAAGTGTTGATTAGAATACATATACCACTTTATCAGGGTTTATTCTGGCATACTTTATCCAGGTTATCCGGGATAAACAAACATACAATTTTTGTTATCCGGGGTTATCCAGATTTATCCAGGCTCTTATACCGGATCCAAACGGGGCTCAAGATTTCAACAATGGTGAAAGGGGGTGATGAGGAAAGTGGAGAGGCAAGCTTTTTATGTAGGGGATAAAAAAGTAATTTAACATATAGAGTTAAATAAAACTAACCCAATGGTTAGTAAAACTAACCCAATGGTTAGTTTAACTAACATAAGAGCTGATTTGGATTTACCTAGTGTTTATAGGGGGTTATATGGATTTTAGGAAAACACAGATCTTATGTGGATATCCACATATCAAGCAGTTTGTAGGGGGTTATTTGGATTTTTCCCAAAAAAATAAAAACTTTTGAAAATGATTAGTTATACCGTAGAAATGTAACTAACATCAAACAACTATCCAGTTATATTTATTAAAATGTAACTGGCTTACAAAATTACATGCATGAGGTGAACAATTACATTCATAATTGTAATTGACAATCAATAAAAATGTTCATGTTTTAGTTTAAAAATGTGACAGACATTTACCAAAATAAAATCATTAAAGGTTCACATTTAACTATAATTGATGGTTTATTTCAGATCAACTACGAAAGAAAACAATAAATGAAAAAATCTTTTTAATATTAAACACCAAAATCGATTAAAATATAAACATAAAAAAATAAAAAAAATAAAAACTCACATGCAAATTCAAAAAAATAACAAATGTTAAATCTGATTCAACAGACATTGAAATGAAATCCCAAATCAACCAAAAATGAATCGATGACTGTTAGATCTTCAGAAATAGAAATTCTGATATGCTACTAGGTGTTTTTTGAAAAAGAATTGTGTTCTGATAAAAAAAGATCGATTAATCATGGACAAATAAGAATTGAGAAATGTTTTTTAGGACCCAATTCACAGGCCCCATGAGGTGACAAATGGAGAATTCCTATTATACCCTTTTACCAACCATTCCCCCAAATCATGCAGTGCTTACAATTTTCATATTTGCATTCATACAACATTATTTAATGTTTTTCTTTTTTAGAATGTTGAATTAGATTCTTATTCTTTCATCATTAACTCTTTCATTTTTTTCAGAGAACCGACTTTTCCATGAAGACCACCTCGTAACAAATCTGAATTTCTACTTCAGAAGAATTTGAAGTCACGGATTCGGTTTTTCTTTTGGATTTGAATTTCATCTTAATGTTTATTTGATCAGGTTTGACATATATTATGTTTAAGTTTTACATTTGGTGTTTGGCTTTAAATATGATGTTTTTCTATTTTTTGTATAGCCTAGATTGAAGAATGTAACAGAATTTATTTTTCATGAACTCAATAAAACATTTGTTAAATATAACACACAACGAAAAAGATGTTTGACATTTTTCATAAAATGTAATTGATTATTAAAGAAATAATTTGTTTTTAAATTGTTTAAACATTGCATGAAATGTAAACATTTAGATAAATATAATTGTTGTGTTAACAGTTTTTATTAAACTGTAACAAATAGTTTATGTAAAATTTGTTAATGTAACTCACAATGAAAAAGGTGTTTAACATTTTCCATAAAATGTAAGTGACACTTTCTTTAAATTATTTACATATCGCATGGAATGTAAAACATTTAAATAAACTGTTATGTTACATTTACGTAAATGTAACCGTTTTTATGAAAATATAACAAATAGTTTATGTAACCTTTATTAAATGTAACTCACAAAAAAAAGTGTTTGTTATTTTCCATAAAGTGTAACTGATTATTGAAAACATGATCTGTTTTTAAATTGTTTAAACATTGCATGGAATGTAAAATATTTATGTAAATATAATTGTTATGTTATATTTATGTAAATGTAACAGTGTTTATATAAATGTAATAAATAGTTGTGAGAGATGTAAACATTTAGGAAATGAATTTGCATTTTCTTAGATGTATCTTATTATGTAAATTAAAAAGATATTTGTCAAAGGGTAGAATGTTTATTTAATAACATTCTTCAAAAAAAATGTATGTAGTACGAATGTAATTTGAAAAGAAAAAAATAAGAGTAGCGGTTTGAAGGATTTTGACAAAAAATTAATTTACGTAAGTTTTGGTGTAATTTAGGTAAGTTGTGGGTGTAACTGAAATATAAAATTCGGTTACTAGGTAAGGAGTTCAAAATTCAAAATTTGAAATAAATAAATTTTAGTGTAACCGTAAAAAATTAGTAATTGAATAGAGAAAAAAGAGGGATTTGAGTTAATGGGATATATTTTTAATGAATGACAGCTTTGTATTTTGTTATTTTACCCTTTTTGAAAAAATCAAAATGTAATGTCCCTATATTTTTAGCCTTATATATTTATTTTAAATATATAATGAAAATTTTAATTGAAATTTAATTATTTCATTTTTCAGATTTAGCGGTGGGCGCAAATGGGTCCAATTTGATTTATAATTATGATAATTATAAATTGATGTTGAAATATTTATTTTTATATTTTTCTAGAGACATTTATAGTATCAAGATAGTTGGTTGAAATTTGGTGAGATTCGGCGTTCGGGAAGTTAGGTTTTTTAGGATTTTGTGTTAAAGTTATTGGGTCCAAGGATCTAATTGCGAATCCAGAATACCTTTTAATAGCTTTTAGGAATCTATTTGTATATCAAATAGGGATCTGTTTGTAAATCGCATAGGGATCTCATTGTAAACCTAGAATACTTAAGGGGTCATTTTGTAAATTCGGTAAACCTCTTTTAAATAACATGTTTGGGTTAGGGTTTTCATCCAAATCTCAGTAGATATGAAAGGTGGTGATGACCTAACCCTAGATGGAGATGGTGGGTGGTGTAATAGGATCAAGGTGAGAAATCATGCTTATATTGATTTTGTTGTTTGGGGTTTCAATTTATTTTTTGTTAGGAGATGATTGTGTCAATTATTGTTTGGGGAAGAAGTTTGATGGATGAGGGTTAGGGTTTGATCGATTTTAATTGGTTAATTATTTGATTATATTTCATTGGATCTCGAATGAATTCTTAGGATCAAACTAGAATGATTGGTTTTGGGGATTTAAATGTTATTTTCAGGTCGACTATATGTATGGACGTTAAATCATGTTTTTGATGATGATAGATTCGTTTTTGGAAAAATTGTATTTCACAAACAGAAATAGGTTTTGCAAATATCTTTCCAATGAATCATGAATCATCCAATTCGGAGTTACGGGTAGGAAGTTATGGTTTTTGAAAGATTTCTGTGCAGTTTCCTAGAATTAAATATTTGGCTTGATGACCAAGTTTGATGAATTTTAGAGATTAAAGGGATCCCAAATTTGATGTTTAATGTAGTATATGTTGATTTGTGAGTTTGATGATTTTATTGATCATGACAGCTCAAATTGGATCTTAAATCGATAATTTGTTTAGTGGGATCAATGAATATTAATAGGATATTACTGCTATTGGGATATAAATTAATTGGATTGAATTATTTCGATCATTGAAATTATAGTTGAGCCTTATTGGATTTATCTAAATATTTATTCGAGGATTTATCGATTATATGAGTCTTGTGGAATAAATGGATATTGATTTTCGGATCATTGTGAGTATATGGAAATTTTAATATTTATTTGGAGTTGGGATTTTCATTAGGACTTTGAAGTGAGTTGTTGATTGTAGGTCTATAAGATAAGGGCTTTTGGGATTATTGGGTGTAGTGTTGTTGTTAGTTGTTTGGGTCGTGATTGGTTTTTTTTTCATTTATTATTGTATAATTGTTATGCTAGGTTATCCATGTGTGAGTGTGTAGCATTCATGCACATGCATCGATTTGTATTGCGTGGACTGGAGGTGAGTGGATATCTCTATATTATTTGAGAATCATAATATATGTATACATTCGGCATCATGTTATTTTACGATTATGAAATCTATCTTATATGAAGCATATGAGCATGTTATCATCATATAGGTTGATATTTTGGATATAATGTATGCATTGGAAATTATAGAATTTATGAAAAATTGTCGTATGCTGTATACTTGAAAGAATAAGTAGTTTTGATTGTGCATGCATTAAATCGTCTAGGTGGATTAGTATAGGTGGCTGCGGTCTAAATTTTGACACAAGTCTAGGTGGCTATGTCTACGTGGCCCAATTTCCACAGTGAAATCTCTGCGGCTAGGTGTCATGGAAAGCGGGCATGCGTGTCCGTTACATTCATATACATCATGTAGTTTGAATTCATGAAAAAATTATTTATGATATCATATTTTATTTGAAAAAGAAAAATGTTATTATGTCCTTGTTTGTTTTAAATGGTTTCTTTATTTAAAGATTTTCATTATATTATTATAACAATTGTTATATAGACACTTTAACTGATTATTTTAAAGTACAATATACTATTGGGACACTCGTGTCCATTCATTGAGCGTGTGGTAGCTCATCCCTCTCTTTTCCCAACCTTTCAGATTAGTTGTTGATGGTCGTCGACCTCGTTAAGGCATTGGAGATTGAAGCTCGTATAATGATTTTCGGAGCACTAGACTCATGTAGAAGGTGTTGATCATTTCTTTGGCATGTAGTTGGCCCATCTCCCTAGTAACCATATTTGTATCAAGTTGTGTATTTTTGTATAAGTTATATCTAAATCAAATTGGGAGTATTGTGAAATATTTGATGTTTTATTATTCTCAAAATAAAGTTTATTTTAGTATTATTTTATTATATATCTAGATAAAGAAAGAAAAAAAATAGAACTCTGAGATTCGAGGAATTAAGTTAACGCAACCGGACTTCACGCTTCAAAACGAAGTCGTGGGTTCGATGGCGTTACACAAAAAGCCAACCAATGAGATGATGACACCTCTTGGGGCTTATGATTGGGGCTTATATTTTGAGGCTTGGATATCATGACTGAAAAGAAATTAACCATACATATCCAAAAAAAGAAAATGACCATTAATACTCCTCAACGCACCCTTGACACACGGTTGAATAATTAAATATAGCAACCATCCTGCACGTTTTGAGGAGTGATTACCAATTAAAGCAAAATGAGATAATAGATATTGTCTCTTTGCCACCTCATGGAGCTTGTATTAGGGCCGACGGGGCTTAAAAAACATTATTGTGGATTCAAATAAATCTCATTTTGTCATATTTGATTAGAGGTGATATTCTACATAGTATTGCATAAAATTTCTACATACGTGAACATTTTTATATGAAAAGAGAACAAAACTAGAGTAAACTTCAAAATTATTGATAAAAAGATAATCCGCCATGAGACTACAACTTCTATTTATAATATTGACGCAATTAAGCTTAATTAGGGGGTAGTCGAGTTGAACTTTGATGGATTTTTGTATACATTATTTAAATGATAAGCATTTATAGACTTTGCAAACTGTGGGAGATAGATTTTTGTAGACTTTCACATATGAACTTCTATCAGCTCCGAGAGACTTTTATAGACTTATTTTTAAAAATTTTAAAATAACAAATTCGAACACAAATATATCCAATATAAACTAACGTGAGAATCATTATATGATAACATGTATTCATTTAAATAAATAACAAAAAAAAACTCAAATGATCAAATTCGAAACTAATTATTTAAAAAAAGAACTCGAATGATCAAATTCGAAACTAATTATTCATACCCAACATCAAATGCAAGTCAATAAATATCATTACATATCTAAAATGCATAATACTATAATTCATCATTAAAAACATCATTTTAGCTAGATAATAATTACATTAGTTCACCAAGAATATTGATGTCATGGTCATCCCATATACGCCTAGTTATATTTAACTGTCCATTATTACCATCTTCACGTTGTTGATCTTGGGTTTGAACTTCTGGAGGTCTTCATTGTCCTCTTGTTGTTGTTCCTCAGTTGGAACATTTTTATCACCATCTTCTAAATTTTTTAAAAATTCATCGGAACGATACTCTTTTTGAATAAAATTATGTACAATAAGAAATTGAGACGCTGATTTAAAAATGATAAATCGAGATTTGAATATGACAAATAATCTCTCGATCACGTTCCTCAAGAAAGCACGACAAATATTAAATGACTCCTCTGCATACTCTGGGTCACGCCACAGACCAAACTCTTGAAGATGGTACCTCTCACCACGAAATGGGGCTGGAAATTAGCATATATTGGCCTAAATATAATTTTATTTTATATATACATAAACATTATAAAAGCTTATATATGCATATATATTGTGCAGAAATATAAACATCATAAATGTAAATCAATCAAACATTATGGAGTTATTGCTAAGCCCATCAATTATCTAAAAAAAATCTGAATCCGATCTGAATCCGTATCCGAAAAATCAAAAATATCTAATATTCGAAGATCTGGAGTGTGGATATGGATATCAGTCTATTCGATCCAAAAATATCTGTATCTGATATATATTATAAATATATATATTTGAATTATATATTACCCATATTGTTATCTTTTATAATTAAACACAATGATAATATATTATAATACTATTAAATTTTCAATGTATAATATCTGAAAAAAAAGAATAAGCCTTAAAAATCTCAATTTTAATATTGACATCTCTTTAAAATATCACTCAATTATCTAAATTAATGTCAATATTCAAATATGTCAATTATCCGAAAAACATTTGTATCTGATCCGTACCCGAATATGAAAATTAATATCCATATCTGAATCGATATGGATATTAGTATATCCGATCCGTATCCGTCCGATTGACAGGCTTAGTTATTGCACATATAATCAAACAAATAAATATATATATATATATATATATATATATATATATATATATATATATATATATATATATATATATTTAAAAATAACAGTGGATGTAGGCATATAATATGTAATAAACAATAATAAAAATAAATTGATTGCAACACAAGCAAATCCATCATTCTTCAACAAACATATGATGTGATATCAATATTTCATACATTTGCATATTTATAAAAAAAAATAGAGATGATAAATAGATAAATTTAAAAAAAAAAACTGGAACAAATATGAAAGACATTAAGAAAGTGAAAAAAGGAATGAGTTTTTTTTTAAAAAAAAAGGGGGGAAGATGCTCACAGTGGTAGAATAAAAGTTCTAGAAAAGGATATGTTCTAAATTAGGATACCATTCTTCTTAATTCTTAAGATCTTTTTTTTTTTCTTTCCTTCAAATTTTTTTTTATATTAATTATATTCATAGATTCTACTTTTTTTTTGTTTTTCTTGTTCTCTTGAATGAGAGTGAACTCCGGCAGAATTACGACGAGAATCACCAGCTTTTAATATTTGGGCGGCATGAACAACCGCATCATCGGCACTTTTTCGTTCCGATCCAAAAAAAAAAAAAAGTGTAACGTGATGAGAACCGGCCTCCCCATCACCATGTGGGGGTGATATACTGATATGGCCTAACCAACCTTTTTTTTTTTTTGTTGGACCATTACCTTTCTATTGTGAAAATAAAGAAAGTTTTGAGATCAAAACATAGGAGAGATAAACGACATAATTAATAATAGATGTTAAAAAACATAGTTATCCAGTATAAGTGAGTATAAATAAAATAAGGATAAAATAATTTTATAGTTAATTGTGTTTTGAATTATTCTCGTTGGGAAGCGTAATAATAAAAGTTTTGCTGTTTAGGTAAAATGTGAATAAAATATAAATAAAAATATATAAAGTGTGAAAAAATAATGATAGTTGATTTATAAGAGGTGATGATAGTTAATTTAACAATTGACCCACGATGTAACAACCTCGAATAAATTTAATTACAGGGGTTGGTTGAAATTCATATACTACTTTATACCAGTTTATTCTGTCATAATTTATCGTTGGATATTCCTTGCATCCAAACAATAAAAAACACATATTCTATTTTATTTTCACCCCAAAGTTTATCATTTGAACATTTTTAATCACCCACTGATCGTTACTAATGTTATCCACATTTGGGTGGCGTGTGAACATATATATGTCATATTTGGAATCGTATTTGGAATAACCTCTGACAAAGGGCACGGTACAACTAGCGTGGTTGCATCCATTTTTATTTTTAAAAAATATTAAATATAAATAGTGAAATTATGTTTAATTTTTTTCTCAGTCCAAAATACAGTTTTATATATCAAATTAGAAATTCAGTTAAACATATAGCTCACTCAATGTTGTATATACCACGTTAAATATTTTCTTACACTTATTAAAAATTAGGTCATTTAACTCGAAATGAAGCGATATACATTTTTATCAAAACATATACATCATTATATGATATTTACTATTTTTTTAAAATGAAAAATATAAGGTCTGAGTTTTGATTGGTGAATGTAACTGAGTCTAATATTTTTTAAATAAATAATACAAAACAGCCCATGTTCCACTAACTCTCTTCCAAATGGTGTCATTTTTTCCCCTTGATTTAATTAGGATTTCTATATTAAATCCTTTTATTATTCTTCAAAAAAGTGCCAAATGGGGAATATATACTCCAGGAGCACATGGAATAAGTTTATTCGTGTAGGATCCAATTTCTTTGAACCACGACGACATGTTTTCTGTTATTAGAAGTTCAAACCAATTTTTAAAAAAAAACATATTTATGTTCAATTTATTTTGTAATCCTATCTGTAATTTAGTCTCGTAATGATTCTTTAATTGCTCATTTTCTTATTAATTTTTTTAAAATTCAACAAAAAAAAATCTTAAATAAATTACTCAATTTTTTAATTAAGATATTTTTAATATTTTTAATATTACTAGTCCTACTTTGGTAGGGCCTTAATGTGCGCCTTGATCTCCTTGCCGAGTTTCACCCCCACTTTAAATTGACTAAGATATCCCATTCTAGAATAGATATTATGAATCAATATTTTTCATAAAAAGTGTTTTGTTGAATTTTAAAACATAAACTTGTTGGTGTGTTTGGTCCTAATTGAAAGCTGCTGTCTCATCCTCCGAGACAGAGTCATGCTTTTTAATGTGTCAAATACAGCCAGCAAGAGACATTGCTGGTACACATAACACCTTGTTTTTGACATTTTGATTAACTTCTTTTTTTTAAATATCACCTTATAGTCTATCATGAAACCAACAACCTGTTAACAGGTTCGATTAATTAGGTCAGCATATATTATTTTATTTTTAAAAAATGTTATGTTAGATCCATTTTACCGTTTAAAACACATATTGCAAATGTTTTTATTTTTTTAAAATCATGTACATCATCATATATGTATTTTTGTAAAAATTGATATATATTCTAATTAATTGAATGATATCATTTATTAAAAAAATATAATTTTTTTTATCGAGGTATATATTTCATTACCCCCGTTTGGGGTGAGGAATAAACCAAGAATTGGGGAGAATACAGTAGAATAAACCCCAAACAGCTGTTTGTTTGACAAGAATAAACCTTGATAGCTATGTCTGGATAAGCTAGGATAAGGCCTGATAACTATTCTAAGAAAATGGTGGAATTGTTTATCAGGACTTATCTATGCCAATGGATAAAAATACCCTTCTCTGTCATTTTAAAATATTTATCTCACCTAACACTCTCTGCACACATTCCAAAAACTGTCACATCTATCATATCACACTCATATCTCTTATATTTATTCTCAAACATAAATAATTTATGCAAGGGTATAATTGTCATTTAAAAATCATAAACTCTTATCCATCTCTTATCTATCACTTATCCTTAATTTATTCAAGGTGAACCAAACAACAAAAAGATCAATTTTACGTTTCCTAATGAGAATAACAGAAAAGACAACCAAACAAAAATTTACATATTCAACATGGATTGTTATCTATCCCAGTATAGCTATCAAGGGCGAATAACCTTATGTCGCACCCCAAACGGGCCCTTATAGTATGTGAAATAAACTAATAAAATATATAAGACTACATTTAAGACTATAAAAAAATCTGAGTGTAGAACTTGTGTGTGTGTGTGTGTGTGTGTGTGTGACATGTAGTGTCATGTAACAAAAAAAATGGTATAAAAAGAAATTCCATGAAAGATTGTAGATGAATAGAAACTTTGGAACCAACAGGAATGGAGTAGTTTCTGATACATAATATAAACATATAAGATGATTCACGATGATTAATTTCCACGTGACTAAGAACGAGGAAAGTGAAGTATAATTGAATTGATAATTTAATTTAATGTAGCATGCACCCACTAGTTTTGTTTATAACAACTAATGACAATTAAAAAAAAGTTTATACACGGTTAATGATGATGTTGAATGGCAGCTATTACTAAGGCTGAAGAGGTGCCCCAGCTTTTTTGTCGTGAAAGGCCAGCAATTGCAAGTGTGATTAGCAGTGATTCAGTCACCAACAGATGGTCATCACTCAAGGAAAAGAAGAACAATTTTTTTTAAAAATGACTGCATCAATGATTTCAACTATTGGTTCAATTAATACTAAAAATCCAGTAATGAATAACACTTAAAGTTTTAAAATTGTTCAATGTTGGATTGAAGATTTATGAGAGAATGTGGATAGATTTAGTCCTACTTTTAGTCCAATTTATCGTCAATGTTATTTACTTTTTGAAATCATTATATTTTTTTTCAAATGAATGTTTATATATAACATATTTGATTGGTGAATTAAGGCAGAGTAAAACATTTTTCTTTTGAGAAGTAATTATGGTTTGTTTAAACTACCGGTTCTTAAACTATATAAAAAAAATAGTCATGTGTGTGGAGGAAAATCTCATGCTCTTGCTAAGGGCATCATGTGTCCTTTATCAATTGGGTAAATGGGTGGTACTAACCGGCCCAGATTATAATCAAATTCGGATCAATCAAGGAGAACGGCTCATTTCTCTATTCAAGGAGTCCCACTCATGAAATCTTACTCGTGAGGTCCTGCTCAAGAAATGCCTTCTCACAAGAGCAGGACAGCTCAGATCATGGCCTCCTCATCAAATGCACTATACCAAGGGGGGAACAAAGGTGATCGGACCAATAGTGTTCTGAGGATTGTACAGGGCTAGACAACCAGTTCGTCCATCTCTACAAAATATGACTGTTGGAGCGTCCCTAAGTCTAACTATCCTGACCTGGGTTCGGCCCAGTACCATAGAAGGAGGGGGACCATTGACACTACAAAATAGAGTCAGGGCTGCTATGCTCCACCGAATCGGCAGAGACATCCCCTACCCCTAACAACCCGCTTGTCATTGCTTGTCGCAATCCTAGTTAGGGCCAATGAGGCTATGCCACATGGCCATAACATCATTACAAACCCCAATCATGTACCTCATGAAATCTTCTAGGTTAGATGATTCCAGCCAAGACAAAGGGACGTTTGGGCGAGAAATGACATGGCTATCCACTCGGCTAAAATGGCAAAAGAAGGAGGAGAGAAAAAAACATTCACAAGTAAGCATTCAAAAGATATCTTCATCTTTTTTATTCACTCTACTGACTCGAAAGTCGGAATCCCTTTGATCGGCACCACACTAGTGTCTAAAGCTCTCTTGGTGTAAAATCTCATACGCAAGGACTGAGATTTTCACAAGAGGCGGACCTCTAACCTAACCACATTTATTAAGATAAAACACCACCTTCAATATGTTATAGATATTGATTTAGATAAAAATTTAAAAGGTAATAATAATGGAAATATTTACTATGATTTCACGCTATATTACTATTTAGCTCATTGTGCACGTGGCCTTTAAATCAATATGTTTCAATTTCATTTTTTTTGCAAGGTGAAATTAATTCCAAGTAATTTTTTAAATATGTGATTCTTCGAGTCTCTTAGTTAATTTAAAATATTCAAACATCCCCACCTTAATGGTTTTAATTTCTTCGTCATTCCATCCAACGCATTTTGAATGTGTAGGTTAATTAGTTTTTTTTTTTTTGAATAAAGATAGAAATTTGCTACCTGATTTCATTTCTAATTTCGAATTACAAACTCTGAGAGGGGGAGAATAGAAAAAGAAAAACAACCGAATAAACAGAGAGCGGGAGTCCGCCATAAGGCCTTGGTTAGAAGAACTATTTTACCAACGCCTACCCGCCCCCCGCATGGTTATGCTCCTACCACCATACTTTCGTTACTGAAACGCATCTCGTCCGTCACTAGGTGGCGTCCCCAATCCCACGTCCCAATTAGTTAACAATATGCTGGAGATGATTAACAAATTACATGAAATGCATATAAATGTAGAGAAAATGAATAACAATATACGCTTTAATAATTTAATTACATAGAATGTTTAAGAAAGTATAAGGATATTTTATGGAATAAGTAATGAAAGAAAATATAAAATGGTTTAACACAGTAATGTTAGAGACTAGAGTCCAGATTCAGTTAAGATTGATTTCGACAGTTCGGTCAAGATACGACTGCACAACCTATAAATCAAACTACATAGTCTATTAAATAAACTACACAGTCTATTAAATAAACTACACAGTCAATTATTGGTACATGTGTTACTCATTTATTAGATACTGATGGTAGTAATTAAATTCAGACTTAACTGGATCTAATAGGAGAGTGACATATATACCCAACAATGAATTATAGAGCTCTATACGTGGAATAACTTTCGGTCAACTTGGCATAAAAATTGAAATTGAAAATCTTTACTATAGTTTTATATTTTTTTAAAAAATCTTAGATTTCGAAGTGGCAGCCTGGCCGGCGAACGGTCCGTGTCAAAGTCCACAAAGAAAATGTCCTCTCAACACGTACGAACAGTTTTGTTTTACGAAAAAGTCCTTGAAGACCAACGATGCGACGGACTCATCGGTCATTTCGCCGAATGGCCGGCCCCAGTGGGTGGATCGAGTCTTCTGTCCTGGTTGGCGGCCACGGTTCCGGCCGCCCTCACACGCGTCGGATTTTTATTGGCTCTCGGCCTAAGGTGGTTTTGATATTTGGAATTGGAGGACGAGAATAGTCAATCATGTTTTTGGGACCGATGTCACATACGGTGTATGATTTATGATAGATTTTGATTATTCCAGGCGCGCGTTTTTTTTTTGTTTTTTGTTCTCGTGTTTGACATATATTTTTATTAAAAATTCATGTACTTTCAAAAGTTAAAATTTTCAAACTCAGATTTAAGCGTAGTGTTTAACTTTTTAGATCAATATCTTCTCTTTTTTCTGTAAAAAAATTTTGCAATTAAAAATCTGATAAAATAATGATTTTTAAAAGCTGAATTTAAAACATGAGGTACTAAAAATCTTAACGTTTCAACCTTACATCCAAACGCAAACTAAAGCCTCATTTGACAAAAAAAATTCTTAGATTTTAGTTTTGTAAAAAACTAAAAGTTGTTATCAAACAGATGAGCTTACATACATCATCATTACTAGATTTTGTCAAACAAATTGTGCCTTGGATTCTGCGTTTCATAAAACACCATCATCATTATATTCTCAAAAGTTGTTCATAAAACACTTAAAAACAACTTTTCAAACCGTCTTTCCAAACGCACCCTAAATAAAAATAAAAACATACATTTAAATTATATAAGTATTTATAGTATTTTATTAATTAAATGTGTATTAAAAAATCAAAACTTTTGTGGGTTGCAAATAGAATTGCAAACGGGATTCAAAGTATTATTGGAGGGGTAGAAAAGATCTGGGTTTGGGTTGATAGGATCTCTCCGCTTCGCTTCTCCCAATGGCTTCCACTGGGTTGCCGTGATGCGATGGCTTCCATTGGGTCGCCACGATTCCTTTCCTTAAGTGTCATCTGAAATAGATTGGGGTGACCTATAAAAGACCCTCCGATGCTCAAATTAGTTAAGTACACAATTTAAGGTTTTACAAAAATAAATTTTCACATACCTCAATAAGAGAACCGATTCCCTATTTATACTTTAATGGATGACCTAGAATTAATGTGGATCTCTTTCTCATTAGATGGATGGGAAGGGATCCCAGATTCAGGGAATTGATTATGTGTTATTAGAGAGATTTGCATAATCTACTACCATTATCTCTTGAAAATATACGTAATTTGTTGAAATCTTGTGAACCAATTGATAATTTTTCTAAATTCATGATATATTGTTATGATCTTAGTGAATCAATTTAATGATAGCTCTAGATATATAATACTCTTCTTTTTTTTACTTGGTTATTAGAATTGCAAATGGGATTAAAAGTTTTCTTTTTATTATTTTAGTGAAGAATATACAATACCCTTCCTTTTTTACTTAGATATTGAAACAAGCGAAAATGAAAATACAAATATCAATGAATTATGTTGACATGTATGCGAAAAATAATAAAAATAACATGTATTTTTTTTTTGAAATTATATATTGTTTTTTTTTTTTTTTTTTTTTTTTTTTTTTTTTTTTTTGCAACGGTGGTTATCACAACGGTGGGGGTCCCAGGTTGTTGTGGATATATATAAAAAAAAATATATATATATATATATATATATATATATATATATATGTTGTGGATATCAGATTCTATGTTGCATAAGAACACGGTAGGGGTCCCAGGTTGAATAATAGTCTTTCTTGTAGGTGTGCATCTGTGTGAATTGCAACGGTGGTCCATAGTTGAATAGATACAAAAGTGGGTGTTGGAAAATATTATACTCAACATGAAATCGTTTAACACAGTATATATTATATTATTTCGATATATACACTATTAAGAATAGGAAAATGATTGACAAACCCCACAATTTCATAGGCCTCAAATAGACCTCACGACATGGCATACGTAGAATTCCTTTTATGCCCTCCTAAGCAATCCGGCATTTCAAAAATTCATTCCAGCTAGTCTATTCATCTCCGGTGACCAGCGTCACCACCATTGGATTCCTCTCGCCGCCTTCTATCATATGAGAGGTGATTTGATTACTTTTCGAGCCCTCCTCCGGATTTTACCTCTTTCGACCTCCAATTCAGTTACATTTGCTTAAATAGTAATCTAGTTACATTTATTTGCAGCAATCAAATAATAATTTTAATGCTATAATGATGTTATTATATCTATTTTTACTCATTGATTGATTAATTTCTAATGTGATAACTTTATTATATATTGCTTAGTTGCATTGGCGGTAGATTCGGTTACATTCAATGAAATGTAGACACATATAATATGAAAATTCAGTTACATTTAAAATTCAATGATACTTGAAATGCAGTGAAACCGACCTCCAATTCAGTTATATTTTCTTAAATAGTAATCTACATACTTAAAGTTACATTATATGAAATTCAAATACATTTTTTGAATTGGATATATTTTTCTGGATCCAATTACATTATATGAAATCCTAAATTTGAAAACTTAGTTGCATTGGTTATAATTAAAAACCAGATACATTATTCTACATTCAGTTACATTTTATAAAATCCAGATGCACATTTAAATTTAAAAATTCAGTTATATTATAAATTTAATTATAATAAAATTCAGTTACATTATGTGAAACCCATGTACATGTTTAATTTTGAAAACTCAATTATAATTAAAATTTAGATATGTTGTTTTAGATCCAGTTATAATTTATGATATCTAAATACATTTTTAAATTTGAAAACTCTATTGTACTGGAATATAAAAAAAAAAATTACTGGATTGGAAAAAAAAAACAATGCAATTGCTATTTTGATTGAAAAAACATTAAAAAGAAAATTAATGACAGATGGATTTGAATAAAACATTAAAAAAATAAAATAAAAAACAAAGCAATGGATGCCCAGTTTGATTCCAAAAAAACGTCAAAAATCAATGGTGGCAAATCATTATCCTCTATGAATCGAATTTTTTTTCCATTGCTCGATTTAAACCGATGAATTTCCAACGCGTCAGTTAGAGTTTGCGAAAACGAGAAAGCGGCGAAGAGGAGGGACCGATGGAACAAAAACGTGATTTTTTAAAAGGGTGTTTAGGTAATTTGAATTTTTAATGTATTTTGAAAGTCAAACACTTAACCAATTATATTGTAACACCTATTGGGGCTTACAAATGAGGCTTATAAGTTAGGAGCCTATGTAGCAGGACTCTTAAGAATAATGTTAAATAAATACATTTAATTTGTATGAGTGTATAAATCATATCTATAAAAGAATGTATTTCAAGTTCATGTGCTATGTATATATTTCAAAATAATCCAAATGTTTGTAAGCTATAAATGAGGCTACAATGGGTAAATCCATGTGATGATTGTAGTCTGCGGTGTAGGAGGTATTGGGCAAACTTGGAATATTACATTTGGCCATGGGCAACTTATCCTAATTTTGATTCATAAACTTATGGGCTAATTCAGTAATAAGTTATATTTTTGAGAATAAATAATCTTAATTTTAGATGATAATTTAATTTTGATATTATTCATATACGTCAAATTCGTAACAAAAAAAGGGTAAATGTTGTTTCACCCATTGCATATGGCAAAAGATATACATTTTTTCTTTTAAAATCAAGATAACTATATGTATTTTATCCCTATTATTTTTGTATAACAAATGGGATAAATTATTCTTTCCTCACTTTTTTCAACATTTATTCCCTTGTCCCACTGCTTCCCCCCTTCCCAAATCCTGTTCTTTCTACAAAATTCACACACATTTTAAAAATTTTGAAATTTACAGTTTTCTAATTGAGTACATCTAGAATTACATTTTCCCCCTGTTTGGGGTGAGGAATAAACCAAGAATTGGGGAGAATACAGTAAAATAAGCCCCAAACAAATGTTTGTTTGACAAGAATAAACTTTGATAGCTATGTCTGGATAAGCTAGGATAAGGCCTGATAACTATTCTAAGAAAATTGTGGAATTGTTTATCAGGGCTTATCTATGCCAATGGATAAAAATACCCTTCCCTGTCATTTTAAAATATTTATCTCACCTAACACTCTCTGCACACATTCCAAAAACTGTCGCATCTATCATATCACACTCACATCTCTTATATTTATTCACAAACACAAATAATTTATGCAGGGGTATAATTGTCATTTAAAATCATAAACTCTTATACATCTCTTATCTATCACTTATCCTTACTTTATTCAAGGTGAACCAAACAACAAAAAGATCAATTTTACGTTTCCCAATGAGAATAACAGAAAAGACAACCAAACAAAAATTTATCTATTCAACATGGATTGTTATCTATCCCAGTATAGCTATCAAAGGTGAATAACCTTATGTCGCACCCCAAATGGGCCCTTTGTGATTTATATATGCCTCAATAACATTGGACACCAACGAAATTTCAAAAAAAGATGTGTATGAGTCCCATCTTTCTGTGTGTGGATAGTACTGAAATAGTGGATAATATTATGCTCGGCACATATTGGGGCATGAGCTATTGGTAGGGGTGCAATTTGATCGATTTGGATCATTATTTTACAAATGCAAATTAAACCAAATTAAATCCTATCTAACCCAAGATTTGAAAACGAACCAATATTGTTTGTTTAAACCAAACTGAACCATTAAAGATAAACATTTATATATCCACTTATTAATTTTTTTCTTCCTTGGTTATATTTTTGTTGGAGGTTGGTTTACAACCTTACATAGATATCTAAAAAGCATTGGATTTATAGTGCAAAATAGTGTATTGAATTTTTATGAATATTAATTGTATAACAACAATATAGTTTTTAATATAAAAAGAATGATATAAATGAATATTGATTATGAATATTCATGTGTTTTAATTTAACTCGATTTGATTTGGTTAGTTCATTTTTTTTAAAGTAAAATAAAATTCAAATAGATTGGTTATTTAATTTTTCAATCTATAGTCAAACAAAACTTAAAAATTATGGGGAAATTAATTAGGGGTCCCTGACCCTATATCCATAATAACAATAAGTCCCTGCAATGTTATATCATAACCATAAGTCCCCAGTCTTGAAACCTATTATCTTTAGGTCCCTCTGACTAACACCTCCTCAAACGTCCGTTAAAAATACCTATTCTACCCTCCCAATTCAATCGACCCTCTCCCCAGAAAGAAAACCCTCGTCTCTACCCTTCTCTCCCCTCAAAAAAACCCTAGCCACTGCTTCTTGTTGACCGCCACTTCTCCTCCTCGACCGCTTCTCCTCCTCGATTGTTTTTCCCTTGCTCACGGTGAAGGCCGCTACTGGTCCCTCCCAAGGTGGCGCGCCTTCTCCTCTGCAGTAAGAGCTGCCACCTCCCCTGCTCACAGAGAAAGACGAGCTCAGTTAGAGCTTTTTTTTTGTAATATTTGTTGACAGTTCTTGATGATGATTTGAATGATGACCTTGATTTTAGAATGTATTTTCATCTGTAGCACTTTCTTATATATTTTGAGGAAAGTGTGGGGTGTTTCTTGAAATATTATGGCTAAGTTGGGGAGTGGAGATGCAAGTGTTTATTGGGTTCTGAATTTTTGTTATTTGAAACTCATCTACTACTTCAAATATGATGGTCATTAGTAAAAATATGTGATTTTTGTGTTGAATTATTAAGGGTGTATTCCTGGAAAAATAACAGTGTACACAGATTTACAACAGTATACATAGGTTTCATGTTTGCATTATTATGAGTACACTATATGCTTCATATGTCACCCTTAATCTCTTTTGATTGTGCTTCAAAATGTCATGTTTCATCCATAATCCTAGATGACTATGCAATTTTTTTAAACCTAGGTTATATATTAAATTAGTTGTGGAGGTTTGATTCGCAATGGAAAATATTGGTTTTATGTTTACATTGTTTTTAGTACACTATTATTCATCATATGTACATTGTTAACTCCTTTTGATTATGTAGTACATTGCTATCATCCTCAATTTGGGCCTAACCCGTATCCAAACCGAACCCCCTGAGTTAAGGACTTTATGATGATTAATTTAGAATCACAATGAAAACTAAATTTAATTTATGAGACTTACCATATGTGTATATATTGTGTTAAGTGATGTTTATATATAATAGTCATTGCACATGTACATGACACATACATTGCACATGATTACTTTATTAAATCAACATTAGTTGGGATTAATCATGTGTGTTATACATGAATTGTTTTGTTTGGCCCACTATAAGCATTACTCACCCATCCTATTTCATTTTTAAGCAACAATGTAATTGTTTGAATATGTTATGTGTTTATTGTTTATGAAGATTTGATTAACTATGAAAAAAATCTATGATTTATATTAACAGTGTCTAATTGAGCATGGAAAGATGTTAGTTTATAAGCATAATAGTTCTCATTACGGTTTGAATTTGAAACTTTCTCCATCAACCCATTTGTTGTTGTCCTGTCTTGGTGGTAGGTCTGTATATATAATTCTGTGTATATATTTGTTTTTCAAATATGTATAATTCTGTGTATATTATGAAAGATAGAGAGCAGTCATATCTACAAACAAAACTCAATGTACATTATTATGCCCCTCTTGTACACTGTTATACTTCTTCTGTACACTATTATGCTATTTCTGTACACTGTTATGCTCTTAATATGATATAGAAATTAGCTTGATATTGGTTATCTTAATATACACAAATATGATTCAGGATGTATGCATAGACAAATAAGGGTGTATACATAGACAAATAAGGTATTTTGTCTATGTATAACTACGCCATAGAAGATGTGATAAATTGACTCATTGCATCAAGTAACCAAAAATTTCTATCAGACATCTCTTCTCACCACTCTGTAGTTGTTTCTTGATAATGAAAATCTCTCTTAATCCTATTAAGGAAGATTGAACCTCTTATTCATGATACTCTTGTGAACCTATCTTACCATTCATTCTTGATGTCTGTTGAAATGCCTTGTGTAGGTAAAAGAGTTTATATTTTTTAGTTAGACAATATATTGAATAGTAAACCTTATAGAATTCTTGTTAGTCGATCCATTTGTTTTATTTTTTATGCTTCCTATGCGATTTAAGTAAGTTCACTATTTGTATTTTCTATTTTTGTTGTTAGTACTGTTTGTAATATTTATGTTATTAGTACACTCTTATGCTTCTCATGCACACTGTTAAATTCTTAATTTGATTATGTAGTATATTAATATCATTCTAGACTTTTCATTGGTCTGGGGGACTTATCATTTTAGACTTTTCATTGGTTTGAGGGATTGTTCTAGACTTTTCATTGGTCTAGGGGACTTATCGTTTTTTGCTATGGAGATTTGATTGACTATGAAAATCTGGGTTTTATGTTAACACTATTGAATGTAGATTGGTATTCTTCAAATGTACACTCTTAAATCTTCTTTTGATTATATAGCCATAATCTTATGTGACTATTAAATTCTTTATCTGTAATGATGTATACCTTCTATATTAATAGTGTGACATTGTAATGTGTAGGTTCATTGGCTGAAAAAGTATCTCAGATTGACCTATTTCATACTTAACGCTGAGTATGCAAAGAGCGAAAGAGAATAAGGCTCGAATAAAAGAATCGCAAGAAGAGTGAAAGATATAAACAACCGATGTAAATAAAATTTATAGTTTTTTTCGTAAATCGATGATGATGATTTAAACAACAAATGTAAATGTTTTATATATCGATGGAGATGACATTTAAATTTCTGAAATGTTGTCTGAAAGGTTTGCTCGTGATTACGAGTTGAGCATGTTATGCACAACGTGTACAGTATTGTTGCTCACAGATTTAAATAAAAACGTAGTACACTATTATATCATCTGTGTACATTGTTATTGAAGGGTAAAAATGGAAGAATAAATGGTCCATCTAACAGCAGTTACTACCAGGGACCCGAAAGAAATAACTTAGAGACTTTAGGGATTTAAAAAAACTAAAAAAATTTAAGGGACTAAACATTAACAGAGAGACATTCCGAGGGACCCCTAATTAATTTTCTCAAAAATTATTGACAAAAAACAAACCGGAAAATGATAAACAATGTTATTTTTGAAAGACAACTCCACGCATGCTTCAAACCAATTTTAGCCTTATGGGTCACCTCAGTGAGTTGGACTACCCATGATGAGCCATGTTGCAGCAACCCTGGTTGTACAAAGAATTCACAAGGATGTCTTGTCTTGGTAGCATACACCAGGCCTTGGCCTAAAGCTGTTTAATCCCATTGGTATATCATATCATATCATTTATTTAAAATACATTAATTATTTAAAGTACATATTATTGTAAAAATTGAAGTATATATATTGAGATACATTTGCATTTTTCATTTGAAAATAGAATTTTTTTTTAATTTTTTTGATACAAAACGGTAATGCAGTATACCGCAATGTGCATTGCTCTATCATATAACAATTGATGGACCGCTTTTAAATTGCAAATGAGACTGTAAAACAGACTGAATGTTGAATAGATTGCAATGCATGTTGAAGTCTTTGGGAATAGTCCCATATTAGAAATGACAGAATTTTTCACTTTATATAATGGACCACACATAGAGAGGTGTCTAGAAAAGACAAAAGAAAAAGTGATCCATACATGCTTATGCTTGTAGCGTCTCAAAACTCAAATCTAATGTATCAGCACTCGAAACCATATTGTTCATGGCGTGTCTCGTTCATAGGCTATGCATTGCTTCAGCAATGCCCATGTGCATTTTTTTCTCGAAGTTTTTTTCTTAACATACATGCGTGCAATCCTGTAATCTTATGCCCATGATGGCCTTTGCATAAATAAATAAAATGACAGTTAATCCCATACATACAATAGCAACCCGCTTTTTTTTTGGTACATGGGCCTCACATGAAGATTACAACAAACTGACATGGACAGAGTCCACTAATACACCAATAGAACTTATCCCAAAGGCTGTGACCACATTTTTTTTTCCATTTGCTGAAAGTAGGACTCGAAACCACTACCCCCACTAAGTGGGGTGTGTCCTCTCACCATTGTGCCAAGCAATGGGGGACAATAGCAACTCACTTTAGGGTTTAGACAAACTTAGGCTAGCATGGCTCTAGCGTGACAAACTGCGTGACATTTAAAGACGTTTGAATCCCTATAAACATCTATAAACCCATATAAGTCATTGTAAACTAGGGGCATGACAATTATATCCCTAGAAACACAGAAAATATCTAATGCATCCCTACTATTAAATCATTTTTAATCTATCATTGTTAAAATTAACCATATATGTGATTTTACTATTATACCATCCACAATGCACAACATGGTGATTAACATGAGCTTTTTAACTTGTGTAATTAACTCATCAAAATGTAAAATAAAAAATCTAAGTAATATCTATAGTATATTAAATACAATACATAAATAAAATCATCTTCATAATTACAATTATTTGAAATAGAAGCAAGAAAATAATAATAATGAAGAAATACGTAACAATAATGTCAAAATCTGCAAAAGAAAAAAAGGGAAAATGAGTTTGATGAGGGGCAAGATGATCATTTAAAAGAATATATATGTTTTTTCTATTTTTTCGTGATTTATATGAGTGTTTAATTTCGCACAGATGAAATATTTTGAGAATATATTATCAAATTGGATAAAAAATTAACCTATGGACTAAATTGACTTATCATAACAATTTAAAAGATATGTATGTCTGACTCCAAGTTTGTAAGGACTTATATGGGTTTATGAATGTTTACAAAGACTCAAATGACTTTAACCCTTTTTTTATCATTTACATCTCATGAGTATCGAGATTAGAGTGAGGACCTGTGAGCGTAACGTTTTTTTATCATCTGCGTCTAGCTCATAAATATTGAAATAAGAGTGAAGACACCCTGCAGCCAATGTCTCTTCCACTGTACCACAGGTCACTGGGACAACAAGCTGCTCCTTTATGGGAGAACATACTAGTTTTTATAGGTAAATGCTGGAACTTGGACTAATGATCTAATGATAGTTAATTTTATTGTCAATTACCAAGCTATGGATCTAAGCTCCAACAAGCATGCTTTTGTTTCCCATACCATAAATAATGTAAAACGAACGTCCCTCATGATGATTGTAAGAATAACGATCCAACTCTCTATTTGCATGTCTATGTCGCTCTGAATATATATGTATTTATATCCATTTTAAAGCGCTATAAATTCATATTCCTTCTCAGGGTGAAATTCATTAGGTCTAAAAATTGAGTAGATCTCATATTGAAAAGGTTAAAATGTGTTTGGACCCTCTGGAGCTTTCTAAACCTGCAGAAACACCTTCTATAATTCAAAAATAAGCAATTACACGCCTTGCAATTTGATTTTTTTTTATTAAGATGAGATAAAAATATGATTTTACCATTTTAATTAAATCTTTATCATGTTTTCACATTTTAATTAATTATTATGTGACTTAATTCTTATAAAAATGCATTCAAATGTATTTGAAGAATTAATTATTGTATAAGTTAATATTCATAAAGCATATATATAATTAATTAATTGATTTTTCTATTGATATTTAGATAGTTAAGGATAAAACAATAATTTTAAATTACTTTTGTCACATCTTAATGAAAAAATATAATGACAAAGAGTGTAAGTGCATGCAGATGTGACAAAGAATGTCACATTCTGCATGTTTTAAAAACTTTAGAGGGTCCAAATGCATTTTACTTATTGTAAATAATACTTCGATCTGCTCTAATTTTTTAAATCAACACCACTATGAGGATCTCATTAAGGTAAGTATCCTTCACAAAATAGCTCCACCACTCACAAGAAACATGATTGAACAATCATTTTCCAATATGTAAAATATTTTAATTTTTTAAAAATTAAATCTATATATTTATCAAATCAAATACACATCTTTATAAATAAAAAAAGTATAAGTATGTGCACTTGCTTATATTTTAATTTTTTGTAAAATGGACAACATGAATGCCTGTCTTGACGACCCCTCTTGCAAGTCTATCCGTTTGGATACAACACAAGCTACCATGAGATAAATAACAATCACAATATAGGTGTTGCATAAATAATTTTATGTTTGATTGTGTTTTTAGTTATTTTTAATATAAAATGTAATAATAAAATTTTTATTATTTGATTGACCATATACAAGTTGTGGATTATATGTGAATAAGATGTGCATACTGATGGTAAACGATAAAAAAAATTTGATATGCGGTTGCCTTAATCTATAACATTTGATAACAGATGATTTGACATGTGAACCCTAAGATATCAATGGAAATATATTGGGTGAAATAACACACTTTATCAATGTTAAGTTGTTAATTAAACAATTCATTGAATTGAAAAAATGAACGAGTTAAGGTTACTGGTTCAACCGTTGGGTCAATCGGATTTGAACTGTAACATCATCATGAAATAATAAATATATTAATTATTATTATTAAATAAATAAACTTATAAAAATATGAAATATTTTATAAAATTTGAGCATAATTTATCGGTCTTAATTTTAATAGTTTTGAAGCTTGCATTTAACATCATCAAATGATTTATTAGAATATAATTTTTATTAAATTTCATGTTTTAACAAAGGGAAAAAATCCATATAACCCCCAGTAAACTGCCTGAATTCCATATAACTTGTTGACTTTATCTGAAATCCATACAACCCCCTGAAAACATCTATATAAATCTAAATAGCCCCATGTATTAAATTTTAATTTTCGTTGACTGATGATGAATATTTTACGAATATTCTGTTTAGTTAACTTTGATTGAAAACATAGTATGCCAAAAACCCCCTACAATGTGTTAATTTTGTTTTTTAAAAAATCATCTTTAAATGCCGATTTTACCCTCTTTAGATAAGGTTTTATAATATATTTAGATGGGTAAAAAGATCATTTACATAAGATTTTTCACATTTTTAACACATTGTATGAAATTTTTGGTACAATGTATTTTCAACTAGAGTTAACCAAATGGATTATTCATATAAGAGCATCTCCAATGGATATGCTAACTAAACAAGATGTTAAAGTGCCATGTCAGCACTTTAACCCTTCACTAGACACTCATTTACTACTCTCTCATTTAGTTGGTTGTTGTTGCTCCAATGGACTAGCTAAATAGCTAGCTAAGATAATAGTGGGCCCACCCCTCCACCCACTCAAATCTCTCCACTCACCCAAAATAATATTTTTTAAAATATTTTAAATGGTGGAGCCCACATTTGGCTGGCTAAAACACTAGCTAAAGTTAACATGGAAGATAACATATGACAGGTGGGACCCACATTTAACATTCCCTTAACACTTCCATTGGAGCACTATTTTTACATCTTTTGTAAACATATGACACTAACTAGTGGGTTAACATATACATTGGAGATGCTCATATTCTTCATCTGTTAATGAAAATTTAACTCTGGGGGTTATTTGGATTTATATATTAAGGGTCCGTTTGAAAACACAGATTGAAAAGTAGCTTTTTGAATAAAGCTGCTTTTTAATATGATTTTAAACCTTGACTTTTATCGGGATGCTTTTCTATTAATCCAGTAATCACGTTTGTTGTTGGTAACAAAAACTGTTTTTTGACTTGCCCTTGGAAAAAGTAAACATGTGTGATTACTCTTTTACCCTTGTCCCCTCCAAATAAAATCCATGAGGGTTTCTCAACCCCAACATTTCACCCCCTTCAATCCTTCCGTCCGCAGGCCAAACCCCCACTCCCTTGGCGACTATCCGCCGTCGGAAGTATCTTAGGCCGTGGCTCCGCCGTCCATTAGCCTTGTCCCTCTTGTGTGCTCCGTTAACTTTGTCCCCCTTGCGTTTCACAAAACAGAGGGAGGATTTGACAAGGCCGAATGAACAAAGTGGACATAAACCATGTCGATGGATGTCTTTTGGTGGCCGGAGTGGATAACTTCTGATGGAAGGTGGCAGATGTTAATGGGTTTTTAAGGGTTTCGAAAGAGGGGGAAAAGTGAGACTTGCAAAATAAAACTCTCATCCGAGAGAGAGAGATGTTTGGGTGGTTTGGAAATGATAAATGGATGTAAATGCTGTATTGAATGAGGGTAATTATGTCAATTCATGGACCACCCATAGCTTTCCCCATTTTGGAATCACCGAAAGCGTTCTTTGGTTGCTTTCAAAAACACGGATTTCAAGGCTCAAAATCACCAAAATCCAAATGTGGATTTCTAATTAAGCAGGTCTGTTTGGCAGTACATTTTAGATGTTTTGGCTTTTTCAAAAGCAAAATCAACCCAAAACGGGTTACCAAACGGACCCTAAGTGATTTTCAGGGGGTTATATGGAATTCAAGAAAAATCAGGGGGTTATATAGAATTCAGATAGTTTATAGGGAGCTATTTGGATTTTTTTTATTTTAACAAATAATTAATCACAATTTCTATGAATAAAAAATTAGTCGGTTTTCAAAAACTGTTGGTTCAACCGGTGGATTAATTGAGTTTTACCAGTTTTTTATACCATCGGATTTTGAGGGTAAATTAAACCGAAATTCAAAGCGAATGAAAGTTTAACCGGTTCAACCGGGTTTTAAATTGCTGCACATTAAGGGGAATCTAAAATACAAACACTAGCTTATTTCAGGTAATCTTATTCAACTATACCCACTTATTTATTGCAAACAAACATTTTCTGACTTGGTCATCTCGATTTTTCACCTGTTCTGCTATCCAAATGAGGAGACCGGATCAGGATTGGATCCGATTAGTTCAAAATTCTACAACTTATAAATCGAACTGCACAACCAAAATCAATTGTTGATGTCTATTCCCGGAACCCAAAAGTTGTTCGTCGACTCTCCCACGCAAGTAGTCCCAGCCAAGACGGAGCGGGGCCCCGCGACACCTCCACCAACCACATTTTCCCCCTCCAATCTGTCCACTCGCTTCGTTTTCCGCATTCGCTCAATTTAAACACGCATCCATGCGTCCGCGCGCCTGACGTAGAGAGAGAGAGAGAGAGAGGGTGACACCCCAACCTTCAATGGGACTCCAAACCCTAGCCATTCGTCCCCTCCCCCCCATCAGAGCCCGTCTCCCCCTCCCCCGCCGCGCTCCCTCCTTTCTCCCCCCTCGTATCCGTCGATTCAGGGCTCCTTGCCTCGGCCACGCCCACGAATACGCCGCCCAGTCACCGTCTTCGTCCATCTCCTTCGACGGCGCCTGCGATTGGGGGATCGACGGCGTGGATGATGTGCGGGTTCCCTTGGTTGAGTCGGACTCGCAAGGGGAAGCCTTTGCCCCCGATTCTGGCGATCCCGGGTCGTCTTTGGAGGAACCCGGCGATGGAGGAACGGGAGCGGTTCCTCACATATGGCGGCAGATGAAGGAGATCGCCGTCTTCGCCGGGCCCGCTGTGGGGCTGTGGATCTGCGGGCCGCTCATGAGCCTCATTGACACAGCGGTTATTGGCCAGGGGAGCTCTCTCGAGCTCGCCGCGTTAGGTGATTTTGAAATTCTCATTTCGAATCAATTGTCTTCTCTGTGTGCTGCTTTTGTGATGTGTCTCTGATTTTGTTGTGGTTTATGTGGACCAGGGCCGAGCACGGTTGTTTGTGATTACTTGAGTTACGTGTTCATGTTCCTCTCTATTGCTACTTCTAACATGGTCGCCACTTCTCTTGCAAAAAATGTGAGGTTTTTTTCCTTCCTGTTTAAACTTTCTGCCATTTTGCTGTAGTGTTGAGAAATGTTTTGCTCGTCACTTGCATTGGTTGTCTTTGTTTATTACTTTCTGTTGTTGACTTGTTGTATGAGAATCAATTTAAACAGAATTGTGGAGAAAGACTTGGTAGGTTTATGAATTTTCCTTTCATTTGAAGTTAATGTGGGGCTTTATAGGATTTTGGGTTTTGATATTATAAATGTATATTTGTATTACCAAACCCCCTCTTATGAGGTTGACAGATGTGTCCCCTCTCCACCGAAGGGTTGCGAGTTCGAGTCTTACCCCTGTTGTAAGGATTAGACTTAAAATGGAATAAAACACTTTACCTGGCAAAAAATGTGCATTTGTGATGGGCATTCTCAATTCCTACCGATAAGGGAATTTCTAGGAAATTATTGATAATGGACAGGAATTGGTTGTTGATTCCATACTGGATTGAAGATGTTTTATGATCCTAATTGACCTACTAATTAGAAAATTCATATGAGAGTGAATGCGGTGGATCATGGAAACATTCAAGAACAGTACTCTCCAATGTCTATGCTTTCATACCCCTTGAGCATTTCCTATAAATCTGAGGCATTTTTTTCTACCTGCTCGTGTCTCTCGCTCTGCTTGATGGTGGAATGTATTGGTTTATGAATTTATCATTGTCAAATAAATGCACTCTGTGAATCAGATTTCCAAGGTACAGTATGAAAAGGAGAAAGAAAATGATTTTCATTATGGCAAACTATAATGCTGCTAAATTTTCTTGCAAAAGGTTTTTAGTGAGAAGAGATCCATCATCACATGAATTTGTAAAAAAATCCAATAATTTTCCAAATGCTTATGGCAGTATATGCATATAATTACATTACGCCATGTATGCCTTCCAGGCTTTCACACCACCCCTTCAGTATATTTCCAAGAGTTTGCATGTGAAAGATTGAAACTTGAAAGCGATAGTGGAGGGGAACTCCAGAAGTCAATATCTGCATGAATAAATAATCTTCACTGATGCATGCAAGCGTGCACGTGGGGGGGGGGGGGGGGGGATTAACTATCACGTCTGGATACAAATCATAATGATGGTTACTTTCTTCCATTTTTAGGGAAGGAAGTCAATTCAAGAGTGATACTCATTACATGGTACAATACCCAAGCTACAGCCGGATTCCTTCATGAAGATAGTTGTTGTGTTATGATAAAGAGAGACAAGAAATGAGAAATGTGGATAAGAATGATACAGGGGGCTGCTTTATTTTGGGCATTTTCCTTTTGATTTGAATAAATTAAAGGTAAAATGCCTATCACTTCTCTCTATCTCTCAAAAAAAAAAAAAAAGAGTGATTCAAGGGGCAAAAATGAAAAGAAGAAAAATAAATAAATAAATAAGTAAACTGAGAAAATGAAAGAAAAAGTATATTATATCTCATGGGTAATTGTTCTCTGACTTCTGATGAATATTATGCTTCTAATATCCAGTTAAAAACTGACTCGCATCATCTAATTTTGTCATTTGTTTCTTCGTTTCACTAGTGTGGGTTCTCATTGCTTCAGCTAAAAAGTTGTTGATTAACAAACCATGCATAGCTTTTTTGTTATGGATTTTTTGTCCTGCAATTCAATTTTATGCAGAATAAACTGCATTAAGTTGTTTAAAATTCATTGTTCATCATAAGAATTAAATTACAAAGGTCATTTTATCCTGTATACTATGCGAAGGTGTGAGCGGAGCACCAAGGGAAGCATCAGGATAGGTGATACAACTAGCCCAGATGAAAGCATCAGATCACATTTTCTTTACTTTGTTCCTATTATTTACTCCAAAAACTTTCTATTTGCTGATTCGTGGAAGTAATGAGTTAGAGTAGAGTTCTTTTTCTCTTGAATCAAGGTTCAGATACTATAGATTGAGAATTCAATCATTTAGATTTGCAATTGTGCTTTCTTCCAAGAGTACGGTAATTATAACATGTATTCCAAGATTATACTCCACACCGGTGCTTGTTTGGGCGTCTTATTTTTGGTTTCAAGTTTAGGTGTGGTTTAATACCTAGTGACAAATTCCTATGTTCCTTGCATTATGGTATTCCTGATAAGGGCCATCATCCGAGTAGTTTAAGGTAAAAGAAAGATCAACCAGTTGTTGGATGAAGGGGTCCTCTCTCTGCTTCTCGTCTTTCTTCAGACGGAACTTCGGTTGCTATGGTCATGCCTGGTCAGATTGGTCAGTGCTTTGGTCCAAGAGCTTTAAAGGCAGTATGGGTCCCAAGTCATCATGCTGTTGCAGTTTGGCAGGGAACTGTCTCAGTCCGTAGAATTAAAACAAAATCGGAAGACTTAATGTCACGTGCCAATTTAGGAGAAAGATGAAGAAAGTCATGGGTCAGATGTAAATGGATCTGTTGATCACTAAGCATACTTCACACTAAGGAATTTGTCCTTGTTGCTGTATTATAGGTATGGCGTGTACTTTCCCATTTGCCTCAGTAGCAGACCCTGATCACTCAATAAAGACAATCTGCAAACTCTAAATGAAGACAAAGAAGAAAGACAGATGTTTAGCGTAGTGTCAAGGTTCATTTGAGATAAAGAAAGTCTTTAGTGGTCCAGATGTTGTCAACTCAATCCTGTCAGGCATTTTGTTTCAACTTTCTTCTTTGACAAAGAAAGTGGCAATGTCATTGATGTCTTGTATGTCTTGTTTTTGCTCTCTTGTTGGCAATGGGTCCTGGGCTCATTTTTTGGAATGCGTCCCAGCACAATCCTATGACATGATAGAAGCTGTGGAATTCCTAGTCTTGTCATTTTATAGCTTTCCTTGTTAATGATTTCTTTTTATAGGTAAGTAGTGAGATTTGAACCCAAGATTTCATGTTTGCAAATTTTGTTGTCAACCATTAAGCATGGGTCCAACCTGATTTTTCTCATTGCTTTTAGATTATCACGCTTTTGATGATTTAGTCTAGTTTATCTGTTGTTTTCTTGTACTACTTCATTAGGACATAACATGGTCAAATGTTGTCGTGTAGGATAAAGGTGAGGTGCAACATCAGATATCTATGCTGCTTTTTGTTGCTCTCACCTGTGGCATGGGGATGCTTTTCTTTACTAAAATTATGGGCACATCAATACTTGCTGGTAAATATAAATCCTGATCTTTTCAAGTTTTGAAGAATATTTTGTGCATATTGTTGACAATTTGATAACCTTTTTTTTCTGCTTGTTTATTTTCTCGTGCATCCTTTCTATTCCATCTTCGTTTTTTTTTTTTTTTTTTTTTTTTTTTTTTTTGTGAAAATTCAGTGCTTATTTCATTGGAGCCTATGACCTGAACTGAAGTCCTTGATTTTCTTTCGGGTTCGTGCTAAATTGCATTTTTTTTCAGAGCGAATTCTTCTGATCCAGAGAGAATTGATGGGGATTACCATCATATCTGTACATATGTTAGACACAACTATAACCATTAGTTATATTTAGGTGTTGAGTTTTTCTGATCCAGAGAGGATTGATGTGAAGCATTTGGGAATGTTTCAGATTTTTGCATGCTTAATTGAAAAACTTTATAATACATTTCAAGGGAAAAAAAAAAGATTTGCCCTTCCCTATTATTTGTTTCTTACTTACAACACAAGAATCAAATATGAATTTGAAGCTCTTGTGAACAAAACATCAATTTGAAAACGATTTTCTTGTTCTTCTCCTCTTCATCTTTGCTGTTCTGCATCGAGGAATTAAGGATAATAGGCTTTGTTACGCCCCGAGGCGACCGTCCCCGAAGCGTTACCAATCAAACAATAATCAAAAGGATCAATAAGATAACAAGGCTACAGGGAAGTGGTAGCCAATAAAAAAAAATGACGCGGAAGTATAATATACAATTATGTCTGTAAATCAAAAACATTATTACAGACTCGAGCACACAATTACCGTCCTGTGAGAGCCCAAGTCTAGTCTAAATACAACAATATGTGCGACACGCACAATTACTAATACATACACAAAAATAGGATTGCTGATAGCCCCACACTTGCCAACCGGAAGCTGAGACACGCCACGCGCGAACTACGCTAGAGGGATGCTCCACCTCCACGCCCCACTGTCCCTGGCGGAAAACAACACACGAGGGGTGAGCTACAAGCTCAGTGAGTGGCAAGAATCCAACTCAAGAATAATAATATAACACTAACATATTTTCCTTTCAAGGAAAGATATGGATGGGAGAACACCGACATATATAAATGTCACGTAAAGTCGTGACCACACATCACCCTCACCCTCACCCCGAAGGGGGAAAAACTGTTGGGACTTTTGGGAAACAACTAATCCATTAACACTAACGAGTTGTAACAGAAACTAGTACCAAGCTACAAATATTCTCCACATCTAGATAAATACATATCAATCCCTCGCATCATCCGGTAGCCTTCTCTGGGGTAATCCTCATCCTAAGGGCCATCCATGGTCAGTACTCAAGTCTTGTACGATGGTGGCATCATACTCTGGGCATTCCCCACGATATGGATTCACCCATGGTCGGTACTCAAGCCTCGTATGTTAGTGACGTCATATTCTGAGCATTCCCGACGATACGGCATCACCCGTGGTCGGTACTCCTAGCCTCGTATGATAGTCACATCAAACTCTAGGCATTCCCAACAATATGGATTTATCCGTGGTCGGTACTTAAGCCTCGTATGGTAGTGACATCATACTCTGGGCATTTCCGACGATACGGCATCACCCGTGGTTGGTACTTTAAGTCTCGTATGATAGTCACATCATACTCTGGGCATTCCTAACGATATTATGGCACAATGCAGGACAGACTCAACCCCGGGTAGCTTCGACGCACGATGATGTAGGGAAACAGTACTCCACGTTCGCAATATCATC
Organism: Acorus calamus; assembly: GCA_030737845.1. NCBI lineage: Eukaryota > Viridiplantae > Streptophyta > Magnoliopsida > Acorales > Acoraceae > Acorus > Acorus calamus. The sequence continues at coordinate 14,666,096 of CM060868.1, forward strand.
CGGTAGTCCTCTCCCAGGTAGCCCTCTCCCTGGCGGCCTTCCGATGGCACGGCGGCACCATGCAGGGCAGTTCCAACGCTGGGTAGCTTCGACGCACGATGATGTATGGAGGGGGGTACACCATGCTCGCAAGACAATCCTCCCGAATCAACTACTATCATCTAGCAATTACCAATTGATATATAGAATTCTCTTGAATTCCCGCACAAATACATCACTTGGATGCAGGGGAAAGAAGCTAAACACTCGCACTCAATTATGACAAGACATGATCCTGAAGGCGGGTCATGCACACGCCTAACACAGGTAGGCCTAACATACCATTTTCATAGCTATCGGGTAACAAACACCGAGTAACTTCTACGCACGACGATGTAGGGAAACAGTACTCCACGCTCGCGATATCATCCGGTAGCCCTCTCCCAGGTAGCCCTCTCCCTGACGACCTTCCGGTGGCACTGTGGCACCACGCAGGGTAGCTCCAACGCTGGGTAGCTTCGACGCACGATGATATCGGGAGGGGGTACTCCATGCTCGCATGACGATTCTCCTGGATCAACTACTATCATCTAACTAATACCATTGCTAATGAATTCTTATGAATTCCCACACGGATGCATCTCTCGACGTGGGAAATAAGTCCTTGCACTCAATCAGGATAGGACATGATCCTAAGGGCTGTCATACACGCGTCTAACACAGATAGGCCTGACATTCTATCATCATAGCTATCAGATAACAAACATCAATACAACGATGAATTCTCATGAATTCCCATAGAGTTGCATCACTTGGATGCAGGCAAGATAGATACTATATTTGCCCACTAAAACAAGTATGCTCCTGATAAACAATAGATCATAGATATACATGTCCACACAATTAAACATACACACAATTATCACATGAGAGTTCCTATCACAACAAGAGTGCATAGACCACATGTCCAAGGAACCTAGCGTTCAAGGATTAACCACACTAAGCATCTACCAATACGAAGGCAATACTACGAAAGAACACCTTTAGTATAACATACCCAACATTCCATGCTATATATATAAAAGCTACAAAGTGATAATAGCAATATTATTTGAAAATCAATAATGAGTATAGCTATAGAACCCCATGGGTACGCGACGCACAATCACATGCATCGAGCGCTTCCCAAAAGGGGTGGATCGAACCACTCACCAAAAACCCATTCATTGCGAGTTCCGCCAACGAAAGCTGCAAAACACAACCAATGATTATCAAATCAAACATGAAGTTTCTTGGCACCTATATATAAGCCTATTTCATGAAGACCACAACTCCTGATATTGTCCACACCATACATAATAGCTCTTTGACACATATTTATACAAGACTAGTCCATCTACAGCAATCAGCCCCAAACATTGGTCTCCACGGCATAGAATACACATCCAAAAATTCTGAAATAAATCATGTGCATACTCTGATATGTTAGGATCATAATCCGTGAAGACATCAAATCCTGATTTAACCTTGAAATACCAGAAATAAATTATTTTAAGAAACAGGTCTATTTCTACGCGAATCTGGACAGGCCATGAATATTAGGCTATAACTTTCAATACAGGTAACCAAACGACACCAAATTTCATATGTAACATGTAGACACATAGATGATCATATGAAATGAAGACATAAGTCTCAAAATATGCCTCTAAATACCCCAAACACAAGAATCTTGAGGAGACAGAAAATCTGTCTTACTACACAAAGCCACCCCATTCATACATTAACACAACCATCCTAAGTGCAGCATCAATTACTCATAACAACACTCTCATGCATGCCCTCTACAACATCCTAGCAAGCATAAAAGTAGGGGTAGAGAATTACCAAAAGATGGGGAGGAGAAGGGAAGGTGTTGGGCTCACAATGACACCACACACACACCCACCATCACTACCATCTCCTTCACAGTACACCTTCTACTTGGCTGGACCAAAAGGGGAGGACAAAACAGGGGATCAGCTAGAGGAGGAGGAGAGGAAGGAGAAACCATTAATATATCACACACATCTCACCTTGATCAACTTCTTCTTCAAGCACAACCCCTTCCAAACACTCCTTCATCTTCTCCCTCACTTAGGCAATTCCACAAGCACTTGGTGGGCAGACCCCCACAAAGGGCTGGACCATGTGAGGGAGCTTGAGAGAGATGGAGAAAGGAAGAATCAACAACAACCAACAACCACCATCCAAACATACCTTCTTGGACTCCTTTGTGTGCTCCTTCATCTCCATCACCTCCACTTTCTCCACCCAAAACACACACAAGAGGAGGGGCTGCAACAGCTCAAAAAGAGCCTAAACAAAGGCTGAAGTCGTGCACATTTGGGGGGTTAAATAAGCAAAGGTCGAGTAAATGACCAAGTCATCCTCGGACTTAAAACCTCTGCGCAACCTTCACTTAAACGACCATAACTTCCTCAATACAGCTCGGAATTGCGTGATTCCAGTGGCATTGGAAAGCTAAGAAGATTATCTACAGCTTTCATGTTTACACCCAGATCAAATAACCTCTTCAGCTATTCCGAAATCTAGGCTAAACATCTTACAGGGCTGCTGCCTGGATTTCTCAACTTCGGGGTATACTCGGAAAAATACCCATAACTTTTAATATACGAATCCAGTTGTTCCAATTCCACTTCTATATGGAAGCTATCTCAAAACTAAACATCTCATAATAAAATCGGATTTTTAGCTTTTCATCTTGAATTTTAACAAAACCAAATCCGAATATCAAATCAAAACTGCATAATTCCAAAAACGTCAGAATGCGACGAAAATTTATAGGTAGGCCAATGCCAGTACCCGGAGAATAGATATGCAGTTAGATTTTGAAATTGAATGCCCAAACTATAAGAATAAATACAATCCAACATTTACAGCCAAAAAGTGACACAGACATAACAGGCTTGATACCCAACTAAAATCTTAGATCCTTACACGCTCTGCAATATTTATATATTGTTGGTGAGTCATAGGACTTCTTGCTAACTTCATATCAATTTGTGCTTTTGATTTGGAAACTAGAAGTTCAAAGCATAAAATCATAAATCATAGCCATCATAAGCTAGAGGGGTATTTTTGAGGCAAGAATACCTTTGGAGGGATGTTGATTGGTGTGCCGATGATTGGAACACTTGATTAATCATGTCTCAAAAAATCATTTGCTCGAATTTTATCTAAAATTTGAATTTTATGATGTTTTAATGATGTGCCTACTCCCAGAAGAATGTTGTTATGTCGCTAAGGTATTATGGCCTTTTCATGGACATTAACAGGTTTGTCATTTTATATTCCCTCGTATGTGTATGTTCTGCGCTAAGCCCCAATGAGATTATACACTATATTCTATATTTGTAACATCTGGTAGTCGTTTAAACAAACAATATCTTATCTATTATATCCTTTGCACCAGCTTTTGTTGGACCAGAGAATCTGCATATAGTACCTGCTGCAAGCAGTTATGTTCAGGTTTATTTCTTTATCTTCTATTTGTATTTTTTCTTAGCTTTATATGAATCTATATCTCCATTATTTCGTTTCATTTCTATGAAAAATTCACACCTTAAGACGTTGGTGTTCTTTGACTTCATATGCTCTCATTTGATCATTGAAGAATTTTTCCATTGTCATTATTGTCAATTCTGTAGTTTTTCCATATTCCAACTCCCATTCCTTGATCTGTATTGAAAACCACCTTTATTTCTTCTTTTTTCCATGATAGATAAGAGGGTTGGCTTGGCCTGCGGTGCTTGTTGGCATGGTTGCTCAAAGTGCCAGGTTAATATCTTAATGCTTAGATTCATTGCTTTACTGAATTGAAACATTATTTACAGCACATCTATTTTATTTCTGACAACATATCTGCATTTAAAAAAAATGATCTTTTGATAGTTGAAACAACATATTTGTGCAATTTCACAATTCACATAAAATCTTCAAAATTCTGAGTGACTAACTTTATGAAGTCCTTAAACTGCATAATAAATTTGGTATTTTTTACAAAAAAAGAAAAAAAGAGAGAGGAGAAAATGAATGAATACATGATCATCTGCATAATTGTAAGTTGATATTGTTGAGATTATTAATGCGACTTGGTCACCAGGGATTACGACTATGCCATTTGTTGGAAATTGGGGTTGGGTTGGCATAAAAAAGTATAAGAATGTTATAAAATTTTTAAAACTTCTAAGAGCCTGGATAAGTATCCAATATGATGATATCATCTTCTAATGGCCAAGTAATTGGAGCTTGTCTTGTGGAGCAAATAGGTAAGACTATTCATTTCAGGAAAGTATATTAACTGTGTGAAAAGGCCTTGTAATAATAACAGCAGTCATGACTTTTGCATGAACAAATGAATTACTTTGCAAATTATCGGAACTGTCATAAAATTAATTGAAGCCACATTTTTTTTATTTACTAAACCTTAGACAGTGTCATTGCTTATTAAATTACTTCCTTCATAAGTATACAAATTATAGAGATCATATGAAATATTAAGGAAATGTGCTCATCTATATGTTTTCTGGATTCTCAGTCTCGGCATGAAAGATTCGTGGGGACCTTTGAAGGCTTTAGCGGTGGCTAGTATTGTAAATGGATTTGGTGATATTCTGCTCTGCAGTGTTTTTGGCCTAGGAATTGCTGGTGCCGCTTGGGCAACAATGGTGTCACAAGTATGATGATAAGAGTTGAATATCTATTAAAAAAAATTGGTACAATGATCATCGCCGTCTGACATATTAGTTCATGTTTTTAGGTTATTGCAGCTTTTATGATGATTGAAACTCTAAACCGGACAGGTTTTAAGGCTTTTTCTCTGACTATTCCATCACCTGATGAACTTCTTTTAATAATTGGAATTGCTGCTCCTGTGTTTATTACAATGACATCAAAGGTATAGTGAGTATTCATGTGTACTTCTGTATATGTTCTTTGCACACAGTTTTGATGTAACTGAGACAAGTTGATTTACAGGTGGCGTTTTATTCTCTTCTTACTTATTTTGCAACATCCATGGGAACAATAACTGTTGCAGCCCATCAGGTTAACACCTGAGCTTCTGTTATATTTCCACTCTTTTTTCATGTTGTGAAGTTGTTCAATCAACCCTGACTTTTTAATATTTTTATGAAGGTCATGATTCAAGTCTATTGCATGTGTACTGTATGGGGAGAGCCTCTCTCGCAAACTGCTCAATCTTTTATGCCAGAATTAATATATGGACACAATCGGAACTTGATAAAGGTTTGTAACTTTCTCTGTATGCATGTAAGAAACCACAGTTGCCATGACTTCCTACTTCCTTCCTGTTCTTGGCTTCCCGCTTACTCCCTGTTCCAGACAAAATCTTATCTGAATCATCATCAGAAGCTAATAGATCTCTCTTTCTCCTTTTGTATTGTTTTTTTCTGGGCTTCTTGGAAAGGCTTAGTATTATATTGTACTGAAGTTTCCCCAATTCCCAGTCCATTTGTGGGTTGTTTCAACTCTTCCATTCCCCTGAGAAATTTAGGCAATCGCAAGGCTGTGGCTTGATGGAACGCAATATGCCACAATTTAAGTTTCATTAGCACTGGTGCCTCCACATTTGGGTTTCTAAGCATTTGTGCACAGTTTTCATCACTCAACAATTTCCTTTATGTACTAGACTTATATTCTACCATTCGGTATGCCTATACTTTGAAGTAGTTCTCATACCTAAAAGAGCACGTCATTTAAAGTGCAAATGATTAGCTTCAGATCAACCATTTTCCTGAAGTTTTAAATATTTCCTGTAACAACTTAAATGCAAAAATTCTGAATTGAGCTGCCTTTTTTTTCATCCAACGACTTATTAAATCAGTGCCCCATATAATGTTGACTAGGATAGTAGGATTACCCAGAGATGCTTATGAATCTCTAATTTTCTTTCTGAAACTTGCATATAATTTTCATCATTCATCCTTGTGCTCAATTTTTAGGTAACTTGATTTGGTTTTTAAATTTAAAATAATTGATTCAGCTTCATTCCTGTGTTTCAGAAGATTGGTTTATGACTAATAATATGTGATTCAAAATATGTGTTTCATTGCCATAGATGTACTAAAAGATTTCCTATGTCAAATCAGGCACGCATGCTATTGCAGTCACTTGTAATCATTGGAGCAATTAGTGGGCTGTCATTGGGAGTGATTGGAACTTCAGTTCCTTGGTTTCTCCCTAAACTTTTTACAACTGATCGTAATGTCATATCAGAGGTAAGTACTGTTATTAGGACTATTACAAACTGTTTAAGCTTACATAGTGATGTTTTTATATCACACCTGATTGTTATGGCACATGTGTTAGAAGTAATTAATTTTGTTTGAAGAACTGTGTTAGCAGACTTGAGTTGTGTAATTTCTGGACTTCACAGTAACTAGATGATAGCAAATTCTTGATGAAGAGGAACATGTGGAACGAGTTTTACGGCCATGATTGATTTTACACCCAAGGAGTAGTCATTGTTATTATGAATTCTTTTGTAATTACTAATTAGAATTTATTTTAATTTAATTTAGGTGCAATCATAGTCTTAGGATTTAGGATTTGGAGTTACTAGGAATTTTTCATTGCTTAGGGATTTTTTTTTGGGGTTTGTCTTAGGGATATTTTTTTCATTTTCTAGTTTAAGGCTGTTCTGTATTTATTAGAATGTGTGGTTTTGCCAGGATTTAATTGGTTCTAAAGAATGACTTGAATATTTTTGTATCACCTTGTTCTTCCTCTTGATCTTTATTGTTGTGCATCTCTAATAACATAAGGGATTGTGTGGATATGAGTATTGAGTGTCTGGATTGAGATTGAGAATCCCAATCTAAGTCAATAAGTTGTTTGGATAATTTTTAAAAGGGGGACTATGATTGGAAGAGAGGGATTGTGAATATTTAATTAGGGGGATTGAGAATCCCACTCAAGAGGTTGTATTCCCTCAATCCCTATCTAGGTGGATTGAAAAAAATACTTTTTTACCCAGGATTTTCATCTCCCTTTTTTAATAACTGAAATAAATAATCATATAATGATAAAATTTTTATCATTATATATTTAAAAAAAAATTATATATTTCAAAAATATAAAAAGGAGGTTTCCATTGGCCAATAATTAAAAAAACACAAAAGTCCACCCAAAAAAAGAAAAAAAAAAAAACGTCCCAAGTGAAACCTCTTTTACATTTTTTGTTTGTTTTTGTGTTAGATTTAATCGGTAATTAAATATTCTTTTGTGATTATTAGTTATTCATCGACGCATGTGGTAGGTTTTGATATTAATTTTTTTTAATTCTTGATTTAATATGTCTTAGTTTAATCACCCATTTGATGTGGAATTATCAATTGGTTTGATATGGATTTTTCATTCCTTAGTTTAATATTCTTTAGTTTAATCACCCGTTTGTTCATTTTTTTTGTTTGAATTTATATATATATATTTTAATTTGCTTTGTATTTTTTAAAGATAAAAAATTAAACATGAATATTTGTTTATAATATTGTTATTATATAATTGTTGATCTTATTCACAAGATTGAAATATTTTGTTATGGATAATATTATGTATTGTAAATTACTTTGATATATAGTTGTTACTCTCATCTTATTCACTTGAATGAAAATTACATTTTTTTCCATAAAAAAAGCCTAGCAAACTAAAAATGAGAGGTGAGAGTGGTGGGGCGGGTGGTTCCGGTTCCGGTTCCGGTTCCGGTTGCGGTTCTGGTTCCTCTTGTGGAGGCGGTGGATGGACGGTAGTGGGGAGGAAGAGAAAATGTTCAGGAGGAGGGAGCGGGGTCGGTGGAGAAGTTTCTTTTGATAGACTCACTAGATGCCTCAGATGCTTAGGGAGGGGGCATTTGACCAGGTTTTGCAGGGATCCTCCTCGTTGCTAGAGGTGTGGCTCTTGGGGCCATTGAAGCCCTGCTTGCAAGAGCTCAGAGGAGAGGAGGGTGGTAACAGTTAGTGGTGTTCAGGCTGGGATTGCCGTGTCCCTCAGATGGCACATGGCGTCCAAAAGGTGAAGTCAGACGACGGCTGTGTGAAGGTCGAGCTGTAGTGGTCAGAGGAGCTTGATCGAAGGGAAGAATTTTTCAGTCGAAGCATTATTCTGGTGTGGGTGGGAGCTAGGCAAGCGGATTGGAAGGCTGTGGAAGAGGCGATTAGGGGGAGATGGAGAGACCTCCCTAGCTTCAGAAGTTGGGTGTTGAGTTCGACAAGGGCCATGATTCGACTCCCGAGCTTCTCGCTGCGGAATATCTTCCTGGAGGAGAAATCTCTCTTTCTGATGGGAAAGTTTTCTTCTCTGTGAGTGGACGTAGGAGGTCAGGAGGAGGTGGGAGTCAGGGCTTCTGTTATACTTCGTGGTATTCCTCTTCTCTGGAGGACCACGGAGGTTATTAGGGGTTTGGTGAGGAACTTCGGCCATCTTTTGGAGGTGACAGAGCTGGGGGTGAGCGGGGAGGCTTTTCCTGTCGTTAAAACCTTGGTGTGGTTAGAGAGGGGTTCGGCTGTCCCAACAAGGCTAGAGGTTGTTTTGGACTGTTGGAAGGTGATGGTGGGGGTGGAGTTGGAAGGTGATGGCCGACGGTTGACTTTTGCTAAGGTGGTGGGAGGCTCGGTCTCTCTGGAGGTTGGAGGGAGGCAGGTGTCGACAACGAGGAGAGGGAGGCTATCAGGGTGGCGAAGGGGAAGACTCCCGTTAGAGCTTATGAGTTGAACTCAGTGAGTCCGGCGGGCAGGGTTCTCGGTGACTCAGGGTACAAAAAGGTGTTAGTTTCTGTACCTGGTTTCCGCGAGGAGGTGCCGAATGTCTAAGTGGCGTGTGCTAGTGGAGTGTCAGGTGGTTGGTTGCGATGTGGCGGTTGATAGAGATGTTTCACCAATTGGTGTCGCTGCGACTGGACAGGGTCAAAAGCAGGGTATGGAGGTTGCCCCTATTTTAGAGTTTGAAGGGATGGGTGAGGCTTAGGTGTTGGAAGGGGTTGATGATGGTCAGAGGGGACGTCACGTGGCTGTGGGCCTATCACCCTTCCCAGACAGCAACAACATGGGATGGGCCTCTGGAAAGGACCCACCTAAAATCTGTGGTGGGTTTGTCCATTGGTAGAGTGGGCCTGAGTAGTCTGGCCCATTATAGTGGTCCTGCGAATGGGCCAAATCATTTGATTCACAGCCAGTCAGGTGTCCGGCCTTGTCTCTTTGTGGGACCCATTCAAAAGGGGCAGCTGTTAGTTTCGGATGAGGAAGACTTCAGTGGGCCCGATCTTGGTCCTGAACTGGAGTTTAGCAGGGGTTCTTGGTTTAACTATGTGGATGAAGGGGGGAATGTTGGATGGGAATGGGAGCGGCACCCATACAGGATTGGGCGATGTTCTATCAGCCCGGCGTGTTCGGGTGTAGGCTCCTCTTCCATTCAAGAGGTTCCTTCGGAGCACGGATATTTACACTCTTCACCTCAGATTTCGGCTTCCCCTTCAACAGTACCGATGCGATGGAGGCTAAAATTTGTCGTCGTCGGAAGTTTGGAACAACTCTGTGTCTCCCCGATGCATGGCGGAGGGGACTTTCCCGATCATGATGGAGCTGATCCTGTTTCGCGTGAGGCGGTTCCCACGGAGGCGCTGGTCGGGTGGCGGAGGGGGTCCTCAACGGAGCGGATGGACGGACAGACGATCTCCAGTCCTGAAGCTTTTACTCCGATGGGAGTGCTGGGGGATGGAGTCTTGCAAGTTGCACGATAAGTAGGGGAGCATAGTCCCAATGAGGTTCATGTGGATTTTCAGGGCTCACCTGCGTGTTCCAAAGCCCTTGTGGCTGGGATGCAAGTTGAAGAAGGTGACTACAGGGGAAGATTTAAAGACTTTATCTCTGAGGCTTTGTTTGATCCTGCAAGGACAAGGGTGGAGGATAGCAGAGGTATGCGGACTGAGTTCTCGGTGGGTGTGTGGGGTGTGGGGGCATGGGTTCTCTAAGTTTTTATGTTGAACATCTTATGTTGGAATATTCGGGGTCTTAACAACCCGAGGAAAAAAGCAGCTGTCAAGGAAGTTGTCGGCACGCTACACATATCGGTGTGCAGTCTTAAGGAGACTAAAATGGCTGATTTCTCTCCGGTGGATATTTGTCAAATCAGTGTGGTGAATTAATTGCTTGAATTTGTGTTCAATCCATCGGTGGGTGCGTCTGGTGGCATCTTACTTTGTTGGGAGGGGACTTGATGGAAGATGGTGGATATCATGCATGGGGAGTTTTCCATCTCTGTGGTCCTAGAGGGTCCTGGTGCTCACGGGAGGTGGATGTGCTCGTCTGTCTATGGGCCTCAAGCGGATGCAGATCAAAGTTGGTATGGGCTGAGCTAAATTTTGCGAGGCAGCATTGGGGCATTCCATGGTGCGTTCTTGGTGACTTCAATGTCACCCGTTTCGTGGACAGGAATAGAGATGAGTTGATTTCGCAAGCGATGACAGATTTCTCGGATTGGATCTCTTTGGAAGGGCTAACTGATTTACCTCTTGGGAACCAGGCTTTTACTTGGAGTAACATGAGATAAAGTCCTTCATTGGCCCGGCTAGATAGATCGCTTATTAATGGGGAGTGGGAGGAACTCTTTCCCTCCTGCCGGTTATCGGGGCTCTCGCGTATCATTTCTGATCACTCTCCCCTTTTGCTGGAGGGTGGAGCTCCTGTGCAGCATTCTCCCATGTTCCGTTTTAAAACTTGGTGGCTTCTTTGTGACAAATTTTGTTTGGTGGCAAATAATTGGGGAGTGGAGACGCTGGGTCTTCGGGTGCAAAAAAGATGGTGTTCAAACTTAAGTGTTTAAAATTGGCTTTGAAAAGGTGGAACAAGGAGGAAGTTAGAAGGCGCAAGGAGCGGAAATTGAGGCTTGAGTGTCTGATCAGTGGCTTTGATTGCTGGGAAGAAGCTGGTCTCTTAACCGAAGAAGACAGGGAGGCTCGGGTGAAGTGCAAAGCGGATTGGCTGAATATTATTCGCAAGGTGGCTGAGTGGAGATTGAGATCTTGGGCGGTTTGGCTGAAGGAACGGGACAACACAAAATTCTTTCATAAGGTGGCCAACCAACATAGACACTTAACCAAGATTGATAGTCTATGGGTGGATGGTAGACGTCTAGAACAAAATGGGCAGATCAAAGAAGCAGTGGTTGAACATTTCTCCAAAGCTTTTGCGCAGGACAGGAGTTGGCGGCCACCTTGGTTTGATGAGGATCTTAGAAGATTACTGGATCACTCTTTGCAGAGTCTGGAGGCGGAGTTTGGCGAGGAGGAGGTCAAAGCAGTGGTATTCGGAGCTGAAGCTGATAAAGCCCCTGGGCCAGATGGTTTTGGTCTGTGTTTCTACCAAGAGTTATGGGGTATTCTAAAAGGCGATGTTTTGGAGATGTGCAATGAGTTTTTCAGGTTTTCAAGGGGTGTGGGCTGTATGTTTTTGCCTTGATCCCCAAGGAGGGTGCCTCATGCATTGGAGACTTCCGGCCTATAAGTCTAGTCAATGGGTGTTACAAAATTATCTTGAAGGTTCTGGCGAGCAGATTAAAAAGCGTTAATTGGTTTTTTGATCGATGAGGTGCAAACGGCTATTTTTCCCCGGCGACTACTTCAGGACGGTTTCATGTCCGTACAGGAATGCATTTCGGCAGTTCATAAGGAAAGAATAAAAGGGGTTGTCATTAAGTTGGACTTTGCGAAGGCCTACGACAACGTGAATTGGGACTTCCTCTTCCACCTTCTTCGTTGTCATGGTTTCGAGGACAATTGGGTTAGGATGATTCGGACATGTGTGTCAACTGCCAAGGCATCGTTTTGGGTAATGGAAATTCGTGTGGCTTCTTCCATTTGAACAAGGGACTGCGACAAGGTGATCCCCTCTCCCCTCTTCTCTTTGTGATTGTGGAAAATGTTTTCAGTAGGATGATGTCGAGCGTGGTGGAGGATGGTTGGATCAGAGGTCTTTGTACGAGGATTGGGGGTGTTCCCATGTCTCATGTGTAGTATGTAGATGACACTATTATCTTATCTGAGGTGGAGGGTGGGTCGATATGGGGGATCAAATTTATCTGCAAATGTTTTGAGCTCCTCTCGGGATTACAGATAAATTTTCGCAAAAGTTCTGTTGCTGGGATCCATGTGGAAGATAACATTTTGAGGGGTTTTGCGGATATACTTGCTTGTGAGGTTCATCAATTTCCGATTCATCATTTGGGGTTGCCCCTTTATCTAGGACGTTTACCAAAAAGGGAATGGATGCCTCTAGTTAGGCGTTTTGAGAGAAGGTTAAGGGGGTGGAAAAGCAGGTTTCTGAGCTTTGAGGGCAAGCTCACTTTGCTCCAGTTGGTTTCGTCCAACCTCCCGATATAATACCTGTCCATTTTTAGGATTCTGAAAGGGATTTTGAATCGCCTTGAGGGGATCAGACGGCGTTTTCTTTGGTGCGGTGCAAAAGAGGCTAGACAGCGGGTGCACCTGGTAAAATGGGATGGTGTTGGCAGCAGGAAGCATGGTGGGGGAGCGGGAATTAGCAATTTGGAAGACATGAACAGAGCTCTCCTTTGCAAATGGCTTTGGCGATGGTTAGTGGCTCCGAAGAGCGCGCCTAGCTTATGGAAGGGCATTCTTGTGGACAAGGAGAATTTCTTCAGGGCTATCAGGTGGGAGTTAGGCGATGGTTCATCGATCCAGTTTTGGCAGGATGTTTGGCTTGGGGATACTTCTCTTCAACATCGTTTTTCGAGGATTTACGATGTTGCAGTCCTCAAAGAGGGAAAGGCGAGCCAGTTTTGGGTTTCACGTGGGGAAACCGGGTTTTGGGAGATTCAGGTGCGTAGAAATTTACATGATGAAGAGATAGATAGTTATCTTTCACTTCTTGAAGAGCTTCATGGAGCGCCCCTGGCTTGGGGGCTGTAGACAAGGTGGTTTGGTCCCCTAGAGCTCGGGATGGTTTTTCTGTGCACAGTTGTTATGATTGGCTGTGAAGGGACAAGCCACCCATTGTTGAAACTGCAAGGAGGCATAAGGAAGTATGGGGTTGCAAGATTCCCGCGAAGGTGAAGGCATTCATGTGGACAGTGTACTTGCGCAAGATCTTGACGAGGTCTTTCATAGCCTGATGGGTGCTAGAGATTGATAGAGCATTGTGTGGTGGAGAGGATGAGACAGTGGAGCATCTCTTCCTTCTCTGTCCCCTAGTTTGTCAGGCATGGCTTTGGCTCGGTCAAACATCTGGTTTGATGGTTGGTTTTGGTTCTCTAGACGATATGTAGGAAGCAGGGAAAAGTCTTTGCAGAGTGGGGGATCGTAGTATCAAGGCACACACCTCCCAGGTTTTTGTGCCTGCGATGGTATGACCCATTTGGTTGACTAGAAACCATGTGGTTTTCTGGGATAGTATGGCGTATGCAGAAAATATTTGGGAAATGGCGGTATGGTGCATCCAAGATTGGGGCAAATTTTGCGGGGGTGCTCGTGCAGTGGCTATAGAGGGGGTATGCAGAAATTTTTTTATTCAGTAGTAGTTTCCCATTTGGCCTTCTATGGGTCAGTCCCCGCTTTGGGGACGGATACTTTATCTTGTGTTTTTGTGCTTTTCCCTTATGTTTTTTCTATTTGGGTTTTCTCCTTTATTAATATAATGAGGGCGTTGGCCTACCGTTTACCTTAAAAAAAATGAATAACAATTTGATGCAGTAATGGCTTGTTTGGAGTAAGAAGCTTGTTGTGAAGAATGAATATATTGTTATAATTGATTGTGCCTTTTTAAACTTATCTGATTATTTTTCTCTAATTTTTTTACCATCACCTTTTTATTTTATTTTACTTGTGTTGCCAACATATTGGTTGTTGATGTTACAACATTGAAGGAAAAGTTTATTTTTAAAAAAATCATGAATTTCGATGCTATAAAATTGAAAAAAAATGAATCTTTGTTAGAATTTTATTAAATAAAGGGTAATTTTATAAGATGTGTGTGTGTATTAAATGATGTAAAATTGAATGAGGTAATATATGTTTGATTTTGTAGAAAGGGTATTTTTGAAAATATATATTTTTTATATTGTAATTCAGGCATTACCAAATGCATGATTGAGATTTTAAATTCCAATCTTATTTTCTGAATCATGTTCTTTACCAAACAGGTTGACAGAATTCCCAATCCCAATCCACCTGGAAGAATTTGAATCTCATCAAAATATAAAAGGAACTTATCTTTTATATGAGGAAATGACATTTGATTTCATCTTATCTCTTGCCTTCCAAAATTCATTGGTTGACATAACATTGAAGAACCAGTGTCTATATTGATTATAGCACACTTGACTTTTCTCTATCAGGAGTTTAGTTTTTAGTTTTGACTGCAAATACAATTTTAATTATTGAGTTGATAGCTACAGTGTAAACCTAATATATTATTATTTTCTTCCATGCATCTTCTTACCTCTCTATTGACAATTCTTCCATCCAGATGCACAAAGTTCTACTTCCTTATTTTGTTGCATTGATGGTGACACCGTCTACTCATAGTCTTGAAGGAACATTGTTGGTACGATCCTTTGGTTTCCTTTTTTTTATTATACCTGATCATTAAAATTTAAATTCTAGATTGTGTGTGTTCTTTATAATTTTTAAGATGCTAGAGTTATGCACCATCTCTAAAATCAATACAAAACAAAGAATCTAAAACTTTTACTCGTTTCTCAGCTATATCTTGTAACTTTTGTTTTTATAGGAAGTGGGCTACCGTTACTCACTAAACATATCTTTTGAACTTTCATTCACCTTCTATCCAAAAAAATTTGGGAATTTTCTCAAACTCTTACAACATATCCATGCGATGCATCTTTTGAGAGGGATCAACTTGTCTTCTTATTATTTTTTCAATCATCATGTTTTCTTTATTCTGAAGGCCTAGAAATTTCTCCAGTTGCTGGTTCATATGTTAGTTTAAATTTTTTAGTTTGTTTTGATGTAATATATATAATAAATTGACTGCATTTGCAGGCTGGAAGGGATCTTCGGTTTCTAAGTTTGTCAATGAGTGGGTGCTTTTCCCTTGGTGGCCTTCTGATTTTGGTATGAGATGCATTTATATAGTGTTACTCTTTTATATGATTAATTTGGTCTTGCCTATAGTGTGTGTTCAATTTCCACTTGACATTCTGCAGGTTATACAGCTTATGTTACATTCTTAATTTGTTTTCTGGTTATTTACATATTATTCCTTTCGATTTCACAAACTTTTTTTTTGAGCGGATAATTTTCATAATTCATTGATCATGGCAGTGCTAACTTGTTCCTTTCTTTCTTTTTTCTTTTCTCGAACTTCGGTTCATTTGCATTTCAGAAGTTGATTTTTTTGTAATTTTTGAAGCTTTTTACTAAAATCTACATCCCATACAACAGTATTTTTTTGTCTTGGTCTGTGACTTCATTGTGGTTTGCTTGTTGTCTTCCAAAAATGGAGAACTTGGTGGCTATTTTCTACTCAGACTGTTCAAAAAACATTGTTTGGTTAACCAAAGACAAGCCAAGTTTTTGGCTTTTTTGCGTTATATATTCTGTTTAGTATGAATGTGTGAGACCGTCCCTTGCCCAGTTCCTAAATTTTCTCCTTTCTCGCCTTGCTGATTCTTCTATGCTTGTATTCAGGAAATTTGATTGTTTATTGTGGAGATAAAAATCCACGCCATGACACGTGTCACGCCAACATGGATATGGCCATCTTGGGGCCCACAAATCCGGACTCGAATCCATAATGTCATAATGATCCTCCCCGAGTACGTTGGCACGACTAGATTGAGGGTTTAGTCGAACAGTCAGGTACCACGTGGGCGAACTTCACCTCAAGTGGGTAGCTAAGGCACGATCAGACTAGAGATCTGGTGGATGACCTTACTCCTCGCGAACGAGCAGGGAGGACACGACAGACAAGAGGTCTGGTCGGGCGATCTTTCATCTCGCGGATGTACTCGAAAGATGTAACTGACGAATGAGCAGGGCAAAGAGCCACGAGCAGATTAAAGAAACGGTCAAAGGACCATAACACCTGTAACTACCAAGTGGACAGTAAAGGCCCACTAACTTCACGATGTGGGCACGACGTGCCTCATTAACACGTGGGGGTTTCTACCAAAATCGTCCACTAAGTGTTTAATGGGGGACAGTGATAATAGCCAAAGAGTGGAAAACGGCAATGACGTTGAGGACTATGTGTGACTTGATCCCCAAGGGATACATAGGTAGCCTATAAAGAGGTCGCGAGATAGCACTATGAGGTTCAGTCAACATCAGATTCAGTCAAATTCAAGCTACCAAATTTACCACCAAAAAATAATCCTTTTGAGTTTTAATCCCAAATATCAAATAGTTTAACTGAAAGGGAACATATCCTCCTCACCTATCATAAAAGAAAAGTTGTGCACCCGTTATCATTGACTGATGTTTATGATTTTTGTCTTGTCATCTCTTATGCCTTCAAAACAAATGAAATTTCAGTAGCTGGTAGTGGTCCTACATCGCTTGTGCTCAACATAGAACTTGCACATCCTTCATGCTTGGAGAGTGGCATTAATTTTTTTTTTTGGTGAATCTGGGAAAATGAGTTAGTCGTATATCTTGATATTTTTTATACGTGTTTCAAATTGATTGTTCATTTTGGTGAATTCTCGTCTTGAGTGTCAATGGCTGACTTGCATGTCTTGTTGTCAGCTTATCAGCAGCAGAGGATTTGGTTTGCCGGGCTGCTGGTGGGCCCTCGCAGGCTTTCAATGGGTAATACATGTTGCTTCTTATGATGCTGTTCATAAAAAGAAATCTCTAATAAATAACATATATCTTTTGAGATGCCTTTGCAGGATTTCATTGGGTAATACATATTGTTGATTCTTATCATACTGTTCATAAAAAGAAGTCTATATCTTGGATTAACTAAACAATTTCGGTCTATATGCATTTCATCAATATGTACATGAATTCATGTGTGGCCGTAGATGCCATGGGTTTTTAGATGCCATCTAGTTCCCATGCCTGCATTTGCATAATGCCTTGGAATGTCTTTACAAGGCTGACAATGGAATGCCTCTCAACTCTCCTCCGAGGCTTAGTTTCCAAATAAATTCTTACAACAATAATATTTCAAAATTCTCCCTTTTGTGCTTTTCTTCCTTATGGATTCAAGGATTCTTTGTGAGATCTTAATGTCCGTTGGATCTTTTCTGTCATTTCGCGCTACGTTATTCATCCAATGATTTCTTTTTCTAATGATGGTTTTTCTGCAGGCCCGGTTTTCACTTGCTCTACATAGGCTCACATCTCCTGCTGGAATGTTGTATTCTGACCAAATTAATCAGCATGGACATGTTAAAGTTAAAGCAGCATAGGGTATTCATCCATCCATATTTTATTTGCGATGGAGTTATTAGTTGGCCAACAAGGGTCCTCAGTTCAACATATCATAAACTTATAAGAAACTGAAATCTAGTATACATGGGCATGGATAGTCTAGATGATCACCCATCTGAGGTAACCTTCCAACTTTGTTATCCTGCATTTGCCAGGGAAGTCATACGGCAATGATTGAAGCGATGAAAGATGCAATCATCAAAGGATCAAATTAAACATATGATGGCTTTGACACTGAAGACAATACATGTAGTCGCATGTTAGGGTTCATTTTCATGACTTGTATTGTTTCCGTTGTTCCAATTGGACAAACAATTACAGACTCAGTTGAATTTTTGAATATATGCCAATAATAGGTCTCCTGCCATGTTTTGGCCAATATGCAATTTGTATAGTTCAATTGACTCTAGATCAATATTTGCCATGGGTTTCTAATGAAAGGTCTTGTGTCAAGTGATTTTTCGACTTGTATTGTTTGATGTGCACTAATACATTTAGTCCGTTTTGTAACCTGTTTTGCAGTCTATAAAATATGATAACATTATATATATTGCGTTATCATAGTGTATGTCGCAAAAAAAATTCATTTTTTCAAAACGAAAAAAAATGCTCTATTATATCTTAGTATATATTTCATTTTAGATAATAGTATGCATTTCAATGGAAGATGTATAATTTTATTTTAAAAAAAAAGAAAAACATATCATTTTTCCTTATGAGATACTGTTTGCTAACTTAGAATCTCTATTGAAACCTCTCGTCCATCAAAGGAGAGAGTAAACAGGTGGTGAGGAATATTAATGTTTATGGTAAAGACACTATTATGATCTTTATTAATGTGTCACGGTTTGCTAATTATTAATTATTGAAAAATGTTACACTTAGGCGGTTTCTCAGTTAAAATCTCAGACCCCACGTCAGTTCCTATGTAGATAGCATAGATGATGTGGTGCATTCTATTTTTTATTTGGCTGATGTGAGTGGATTTGAATTTCAAATCCCGTCCAAAACTATTTTTGAATAAAATAATATTTGGTTTGAATTTCAAATCTTGTCGAAAAAGGTGCACTGACATTGCATTAAATGACAGAAAAAATGTTTATGAGACCACGTGAAATGGTCAGTCGCACATTCTGGACGTGGGATCCCAATACAACAATAGTATATGCGCTTTTTGAAAATGTATGTACTTCAATAATTGGGTATGTACCACCATTTTGTCTAGGGTGGATATCGAGGACATGCTCATTCGAGGTCTGACAAGAGGCTTTGATGTGTTCCAATGCACCTTTGTAGTTCTTCCTTTCGTCCCACAAAACACTCTTTTTTTCTCTTTGACTAAACCCTTTCGTCTTCCACAAAACAAACATAAATGGGGATGGTTATTTAAACCCCCATTTAATGAAAAACCACCTCGATATGAAGCCACCCAACCAATTTTTTGAAACCTATAAAACCACCCCATAATAAATACTATTGTGTAAAACCACCCCAACACATTTAGCAAAATTATTTCTCTCTCTTCGACCCATCTCCACCCAGCACCATTTCGATCGCCGGCCACAATGCCCGCTGATCACCGTCCCCTGCTCCACCCGATTTTCCTCTTTCCTTCGTCGCTCCAATATTGTTCCACCCGCTGGTCACCGTCCTTTGTTCGATATCGAAGTGTAAGGTAAATATACTTCCTCCATCTTCTTTTTCATCTTCTTCTTCTTGTTGACCTTGTTTGCGTTATATTTTGTTATTTGAAACCCTAATTAATCAATTATTCATTTCTTAATTATGATTTGATATAGTTTTCTTTTTTTTAATCTATATTCAAATCAGGCTGGCAATATAAATTAACAATGACTCATTTTATTCAAATATGTGATTGATATTAGCTTGAAAAACATAACTCTTTTGTTTTGTGTGCATATAATCCTATTGGGTATATAACTCTTAATTTCTTGTATATGATTAAGTATTTACTAATTTTATAATGCAGTATGACTCCCAAGCTTTCAATCGAAAAATTGTTCCAATGACATAGCATCGAGTTCTCAAGATGATGAAGTTCAAGCAAATCCATAAGAAGTAGCTTGCGATTATCTGTTGGTATCGACATTGTCACTGTCGGTACACTTTTCTCGACATCTCATGTGTTGACCGATACTTATCTTTTATTTTTCAATAATCTACTAGTATCGACATTTCGTTTAACGACATATTTAACACATATTGACAATATATGTGTCGATATTATAACAGAAAAAAAAATTTGTGTAACCCTTTAGTTCGACACTAGAAGTGTCGACATATGTAACTCCTCAACACAAACACACACACACACAGCCTCTCTTCCCTTCCCCTCTCCGCCTCACCGTTTCTTATCTCTTCCATATGGCTTCCCTTCGGGTTTTTCTGCGTCTTCATCGTCTTTCTAGTGTGGTTCTTCCACATTTTCACCATCTTTCAAGTGTGGTTCTTCTGCATCTTCATTGTCTTTCAAGTGTTTTTTTTTTTTGCATTTCACTATCATTCAAGCATGGTTCTTCTGCGTCTGCACCATCTTTCAAGTGTGGTTCTTCTGTGTCTTCCCTGTCTTCATTGCCTCACCGTCTCTTACCTCTTCCGTATTATTCAGTATTTTTTTAGCATATGGATTCATAAATGAATTTTGTTTTTAATCTTGTTTCAATTATTTTAATCTTGAAACAATTTTTTTTTTGTAAGGAAAATAGTTTTTTAATCTATCATCAATTTCTTCCCTTCTATGATATGTTGTTTCAACTTTTTTTAATCTTAACATGTATCTTTATTGGACATACTTCATTGTTCCGGGGGTTGGTTGGCCCCGCATTCACAAAAGGTGCAATATGCCTTGTGGGAGGAAAACCACCTACACCCATTGAGTTCGAAATGGGAAGAGATTCATAAGAGGATCACTTTTTCTTAAAGAGGAGAGGGATCTGTTGCCTGAGATGGAGGATGATGATGACAATGCTCGCTAAATCCATATAACGTTCTAATTCCCATTCTCTTATGATTCTCTTCAATGGAGGAAATTTTAAAGGCGTTCGAAATCGGTGGAGGAAAGTGTGGAGAGGGACTTCTGATTATAGAGAAATCGGTAGAGGAGGACAAGACGGATAAGGAGGAGGTTCTGATGAAAGAGAAATCGGTTGATGAGGAGACATTTGGTATATGTCTCTTTTAACCAGGCATAAGTTATGTGCTCCGACTTTAAGGTATATGTATCTTTTTATTAGGTATACGCTTTTACAATATGTATGCATTCCATGTCTTAGGTGATTGATGCATTTTTGAGACTTATGGCTAAGATTGCTGCAAATAATAGAGTTCTCTACATCTTGGTAGCGTTTAATGTAATACAGCATTTCATGCGTGTTAGATTAGCCTGTTAGTAATTGTGTCATATCTAACTGCTTTAATTTACTTATTACAGCAATACACTAATGGGGGCCTAGAGGAATATCAATGATTTTTTGATACATACAAGTGGAAAGCGGATGAGATTTTACTCAACGACATAAGGACTATCATTATTCCGATATTCAAAAATCAGCATTGATTCCTATTTGTGATCGACTTGATGAACCAGTAGAAGACAGTGCTAAAGAAAATAGAGGGGTGACCCACGTTTTTTATGTCCCAACTCTACAGCAGTCCAGTGGACAAGATTGTGATGCCTTCCTCTGCCATTGGATTGCTGGCAGGATGCTTGATATTCGTTTTTATTATAACACCAATGATGATATGACTTATATGCGTGCTATGATATGACTATCGCTGCATTTGTGGATGAATTTTGTAAAATCCAAACAAGTAAAAGATACTATTTTGAATACTATTTATTCAACCATGTTTTGGCTGTCATATACAATGGTATTGTTTGGCTATCATATACGTAATAATTTTTTGTTGGCGGAAATCCGCACCCCGAGTTTCTAGAAACCCACCCTTTTTTTTAAAAAGAAAATTATGTACTGTAGCAGTAAACGGAAACCCACCCCGAGGTCGGTAATCCCTCTGGCGACGGTGATGAATCATGGTTGCCAGAGGTTCCGGCGAGCGTACCAACCCAGGTCGGCATGCCCTCTGGCGATGGTGGTGAAGTGTGGTCACCCGAAAGCCCGGCGAGCTAAAGTAAAAGAATAAATTCACATTTTTACAAGTTTCAAACCAAATAGACAAATTTCACATTTAAACACATATAACAGACATTCATAGCAGCATATAAAACACATCAAAATATGATGTAAGCATTTATAACACATCAAATTATGATTTTAGCATTCCATAACGAATCATCTCTAGAAAACAAAATACATGTTCAAATTATTTTTATGTTTATTTTATTTTTTTGAAAAAAAAGGAGTAATTATTTTTATTGGATATGTTATTTATTTTTATATATGAAAAAATCAATATAGTCACATGAATAGTTGTGAAATTTGAACATGTATTTTGTTATGTAGTCATGTGAATGGTTGATTATGGAACGCGAATGTCATATTTTGATGTGTTTTAAATGTTGTTATGACTGTCTGTTATATGTGCTTAAATGTGAAATTTGTCTATTTAATTTGAAACTTGTAAAAATGTCAATTTAGCTCGCCGGGCATTCGGGCGACCACAATTCACCACCCCGGCGAGCTAAATTCACCACTGTTGCCAAGCATGTCGGCCTGGGTTGGTACACTTGCCGAAACCTTTGGCGACCATAATTCATCACCATCGCCAGAGGGATCGCCGACCTCGGGGTGGGTTTACTCCTACTGCTACAATGCACAATTTTTTTTTGATTTTTTTAAGGGGTGAGTTTCTTGCTATGTGGGGTGCCGATATTCGCGCCCTTTTTTTGTTATGTTATATTATAGTGTGATGTGATTATTTTGTTTAAAAATTATTGTGTGATGTGATTGTTTGTGCTTTGTTAAGTTATGTATATACCTAGGTAGCTACGTTAATATGGGTTAGATGAGTTACGCGATGAAGAAATGTGTACACCATATTGGAAACAATAAGTTAACTTCTTATAAATATCCAAACTGTTCAATATTACATCTGCGATGTCATCCATATGTTAAATTTCACATCTAGTTGGTGTGGTTGTGATCCCTTGAAAACTCTGTTGCAAACTTTCTATTTGTGATCCCATCTGAATGTTGTGCACTGAACTTCGTGGTTGTGATGGTGGTGTGGGGGGTCTAATAGGCCTCTCTTGCTACTGCTTTTATCTTTCGTGTTTTCTAAAATATAAAGAGGACAAATTATTCGGAAACACCAATAAAGGGATTTTATGCTTCCTAGAAGAAGATGTATACTTCATTATGTAAAGCACATGCAATATGAAAATAAAATTGGAATGATACTTACCTTTTTTATTCTATTTACAGATGTGGAGGTAAAAATCCGCACTAGGACACATGTCATGCAAAGACAATACGTGGGCCATCTGGCGTAAGGTCCATTAGGCCCAATCCATGAAAAGTGATGTCATCTGGTATGTCGACACGACTAGACTAAAGGATTTAATCGGACGGTCGAATATCCCGAGAAAAGCTGGCACATCGAGTAATCTAAGACACGATCAGACGACAGGTCTGATCGGGCGACCTTATTACTCAGGTACGAGTAGTCTAAGGCACGACCAGATGACATATCTGGTCGGGCGACCTTACTACTCAGATACAAGTAGTCTAAGGCACGACCAGACACCAAGACTGATCGGTCGACCTTATTCCTTGAAAAAGTAAGCGGACGCATAGCGCACGAACATGTATATTAGGAGACACCGAGCAGACGTGGAAACGGTCAGAAGATCCCAAACGTCTGTAACCGCCACGTTGACACTTAATGCCCACTACCAGCAGAAATTGGTTAATTAAGGGACGACGTGGAGAGTAATTAAGGGAAATGTTTCCCTAGAAAATAGCCCACTAATTCTTAGTGGCAAAATGGTTACAAGATAACCAACTGAACTTCGTGGGACTTGATCCCCCAGGGGTACGTAGGCAGCCTATAAAGAGGTCGCGAGATAGCACTCTTACGACAATCAGAACAATCACGGTGACAACATAGTCATTTATGATAGCCAGGCACAATCTCTCCCTTTCCCACCAAAAAACCCATTTTTTGCACAAACCTACCACTAAAAGAAATTCCATTACCTAAATCCTTTTTAAGTTCCAAATCACAAAATCACAAATTTAACAGTGAGGGGAAATTATCCTCCTCAACAGCTATTTCACATGTGGTTCGTCATTTTTGCCTTCAAACAGATTCGCAACAAATATAAAGGCACCAGAAAATGAATTCATCATCTGTTGTCATCAACTATTAAACTCCATCCATAATTAACTCTTCATTTGCTTCATAATGTCTAATGTCTTCAATTTTTTCATCACAGTTTACTTCAGCTTGGGGTTCAACAACAACGCTCTCTTTAATTTATTCCAAATCATTCATCTCCATTTGGTCTATGACCACCACCTGCTATTTACCTGCGACATTTAAGAAAATTATATATGTTATAAATATTTGTATATACTTATTTGGAAAGACAATAACAAAAAGTGTCAATGAGTGAACAATGGTGAACAATGTTGAATTTTTTGTCATTAACTTCATATATACTATGCGAAAAGGCATTTAAAACAAAAGAAAAAGAAAAAGTAAAAAAAATATTGGAATCTTATGCTAATACCTACTTTTTATGGACCTGACTGCAATGTTAATAGATGAGGTATGTTTTACTGCCGAAGTGAAAGTGTTGTGGTTAGTTCTATGGTGGTCGGTCTCGGAGGAGAGGGAGAGAGCAACAGTAAATGAAAACTTAAATGTAAGGAAGAGAAAATGTAAAGAAAAAAAGGGTGGGGGGGGGGGGGGGGAGGATTTCACAGCCCCTTTTTTCATAGCTAACGCAGAAAAAAAAATTCATGTGGACTGGGTGACGTGAAGTCTGAGTTTTTGTATGAGTATATAAATGAGTGTAACAACACTCTTAATTATTTAGGTTGTGATTACTAACCGTTTGATTAGATCCAATGGAGGACAGATAATGCTAGAAGAGCAGACAAAAAAGGTTGGTCCACAGGGGTCTATATAGATATATGCAAAGATAGGAAATAATGACTAGTCCCCCATGCAATCACATCCATGACATAAAAAGTGAAGCATACATTTATAAAAAGTGAAACATACAGTGAAATACATTAATGTAATTCTTTTAAAACAAATAAAAAATTTACATTTCATAGGCAGTTGGAAGATTACTTTTGAACTATTGGTGGTGTTGTGAAACGGACTGAGTGTATCAGGATTCGTCAAAATAATGTAACCAATGGGCTAGAATCATTAGGACACATTAAACATCTCTTAATGGGTTCGCAGAAGAATCCCTTTTCACTAAAAATACTTTATAATGCTTGTATTATTTAATAGTGTAAAACAAAATCCGAGGAAGTCCCTCTCGATTATTATAAATCATTTATAAAGATTTATAGAAGGACATATCACTAAGCGGGTGTTGGTCTAGTGGTATGATTTTCGCTTCAGGTGCGAGAGGTCGCGAGTTCGATTCTCGCAACACCCCACCTCGTGTCACTTTTCTTATTAGTTTTTGTTTTTTCAAATTTTTTTGGGCATCCATTTTGGACACCATCTCATTTGATTTTTCTTTTTGCGGCCGCCCCTCCTCTTCTCTTCTGCTCCGACAGCTTATTAGTTTTGTTATTTTTTTTTGGTGTGAATAGGTAAAATGAACCAAATTATAGGCATCCATTTTGGACAATTTGTGAAGGGTGTTGTTGTACTCAATTTTTCTCAATCCAAAATACAATCTTATATATTATGTTAGACATCCAGTAAAACATATTACTCATTAGATATTGTATATATCGCATTAAACATATTTTTACACTTCATTTGGATTTTTCTTTTTGCGGCCGCCCCTCCTCTTCTCTTTTGCTCTGACAGCTTATTAGTTTTTTTTTTTCAAAAATTTTTTTGGTGTGAATAGGTAAAATGAACCTATGGGCATCCATTTTGAACAATTTGTAAAGAGTGTTGTTATACTCAATTTTTCTCAGTCCAAAATGCAATTTTATAAATTATGTTAGACATCCAGTAAAGCATATAACTCGTTAGATATTGTATATATTGCATTAAATATTTTCTTACATTTACTAAAAATGTGTCCATTCAACTTGAAATGGAGCGATATGCATTTTTTTTTATCAAAGTATATACCTCATTAGATGATGTTTACTATTTTTAAAAAATTAAAAACATGTGAGATATGAGTTTTGGTTGGTGAATGTGACTGAGTCTAACATTTTCTAGCAAGCCCATACTCAGCTGTGTGCATCTTTTTTTCTTTTTATCTTTCTTGGTTTGTCCAAGAGTCATCCCACACGGCCACACCCCATCTCGTTTCACTTTTCTTATTAGTTTTTGTTTTTTCAAATTTTTTTGGGCATCCATTTTGGACACCATCTCATTTGATTTTTCTATTTGCGGCCGCCCCCCTCTTCTCTTCTGCTCCGACAGCTTATTAGTTTTGTTATTTTCTTTTGGTGTGAATAGGTAAAATGAACCAAATTATAGGCATCCATTTAGGACAATTTGTGAAGGGTGTTGTTGTACTCAATTTTTCTCAATCCAAAATACAATCTTATATATTATGTTAGACATCCAGTAAAACATATTAATCATTAGATATTGTATATATCGCATTAAACATATTTTTACACTTCATTTGGATTTTTCTTTTTGCGGCCGCCCCTCCTCTTCTCTTTTGCTCTGACAGCTTATTAGTTTTTTTTTTTTCAAAAATTTTTTTGGTGTGAATAGGTAAAAGAAAACTATGGGCATCCATTTTGAACAATTTGTGAAGAGTGTTGTTATACTCAATTTTTCTCAGTCCAAAATGCAATTTTATAAATTATGTTAGACATCCAGTAAAGCATATAACTCGTTACATATTATATATATTGCATTAAATATTTTATTAGATTTACTAAAAATGTGTCCATTCAACTTGAAATGGAGCGATATGCATTTTTTTTTATCAAAGTATATACCTCATTAGATGATGTTTACTATTTTTAAAAAATTAAAAACATGTGAGATATGAGTTTTGGTTGGTGAATGTGACTGAGTCTAACATTTTCTAGCAAGCCCATACTCAGCTGTGTGCATCTTTTTTTCTTTTTTCCTTTCTTGGTTTGTCCAAGAGTCGATCCCACACGGCTACACCCCATCTCGTTTCACTTTTCTTATTAGTTTTTGTTTTTTCAAATTTTTTTGGGCATCCATTTTGGACACCATCTTATTTGATTTTTCTTTTTGCGGCCGCCCCACCTCTTCTCTTCTGCTCCGACAGCTTATTAGTTTTGTTATTTTCTTTTGGTGTGAATAGGTAAAATGAACCAAATTATAGGCATCCATTTTGGACAATTTGTGAAGGGTGTTGTTGTACTCAATTTTTCTCAATCCAAAATACAATCTTCTGT
This sequence comes from Acorus calamus, assembly GCA_030737845.1. Classification (NCBI taxonomy): domain Eukaryota; kingdom Viridiplantae; phylum Streptophyta; class Magnoliopsida; order Acorales; family Acoraceae; genus Acorus; species Acorus calamus. The sequence continues at coordinate 14,693,093 of CM060868.1, forward strand.
ATTATGTTAGACATTCAGTAAAACATATTACTCATTAGATATTGTATATATCGCATTAAACATATTTTTACACTTCATTTGGATTTTTCTTTTTGCGACCGCCCCTCCTCTTCTCTTTTGCTCTGACAGCTTATTAGTTTTTTTTTTTTTCAAAAAAAAATTTGGTGTGAATTGGTAAAATGAACCTATGGGCATCCATTTTGAACAATTTGTGAAGAGTGTTGTTATACTCAATTTTTCTCGGTCCAAAATGCAATTTTATAAATTACGTTAGACATCCAGTAAAGCATATAACTCGTTAGATATTGTATATATTGCATTAAATATTTTCTTACATTTACTAAAAATGTGTCCATTCAACTTGAAATGGAGCGATATGCATTTTTTTTATCAAAGTATATACCTCATTAGATGATGTTTACTATTTTTAAAAATTAAAAACATGTGAGATATGAGTTTTGGTTGGTGAATGTGACTGAGTCTAACATTTTCTAGCAATCCCATACTCAGCTGTGTGCATCTTTTTTTCTTTTTTCCTTTCTTGGTTTGTCCAAGAGTCGATCCCACACGGCCACACCCCATCTCGTTTCACTTTTCTTATTAGTTTTTGTTTTTTCAAATTTTTTTGGGCATCCATTTTGGACACCATCTCATTTGATTTTTCTTTTTGCGGCCGCCCCTCCTCTTCTCTTATGCTCCGACAGCTTATTAGTTTTGTTATTTTTTTTTGGTGTGAATAGGTAAAATGAACCAAATTATAGGCACGCATTTTGGACAATTTGTGAAGGGTGTTGTTGTACTCAATTTTTCTCAATCCAAAATACAATCTTGTATATTATGTTAGACATCCAGTAAAACATATTACTCATTAGATATTGTATATAACGCATTAAACATATTTTTACACTTCATTTGGATTTTTCTTTTTGCAGCCGCCCCTCCTCTTCTCTTTTGCTCTGAAAGCTTATTAGTTTTTTTTTTTCAAAAAAAATTTTGGTGTGAATAGGTAAAATGAACCTATGGGCATCCATTTTGAACAATTTGTGAAGAGTGTTGTTATACTCAATTTTTCTCAGTCCAAAATGCAATTTTATAAATTATGTTAGACATCCAGTAAAGCATATAACTCGTTAGATATTGTATATATTGCATTAAATATTTTCTTATATTTACTAAAAATGTGTCCATTCAACTTGAAATGGAGCGATATGCATTTTTTTTTATCAAAGTATATACCTCATTAGATGATGTTTACTATTTTTAAAAAATTAAAAACATGTGAGATATGAGTTTTGGTTGGTGAATGTGACTGAGTCTAACATTTTCTAGCAAGCCCATACTCAGCTGTGTGCATCTTTTTTTCTTTTTTCCTTTCTTGGTTTGTCCAAGAGTCGATCCCACACGGCCACACCCCATCTAGTTTCACTTTTCTTATTAGTTTTTGTTTTTTCAAATTTTTTTGGGCATCCATTTTGGACACCATCTCATTTGATTTTTCTTTTTGCGGCCGCCCCTCCTCTTCTCTTCTGCTCCGACAGCTTATTAGTTTTGTTATTTTCTTTTGGTGTGAATAGGTAAAATGAACCAAATTATAGGCTTCCATTTTGGACAATTTGTGAAGGGTGTTGTTGTACTCAATTTTTCTCAATCCAAAATACAATCTTATATATTATGTTAGACATCCTGTAAAACATATTACTCATTAGATATTGTGTATATCGCATTAAACATATTTTTACACTTCATTTGGATTTTTCTTTTTGCGGCCGCCCCTCCTCTTCTCTTTTGCTCTGACAGCTTATTAGTTTTTTTTTTTTCAAAAAAAAATTTGGTGTGAATAGGTAAAATGAACCAAATTATAGGCTTCCATTTTGGACAATTTCTGAAGGGTGTTGTTGTACTCAATTTTTATCAATCCAAAATACAATCTTATATATTATGTTAGACATCCAGTAAAACATATTACTCATTAGATATTGTATATAACGCATTAAAAAAATTTTTACACTTCATTTGGATTTTTCTTTTTGCGGCCGCCCCTCCTCTTCTCTTTTGCTCTAACAACTTATTAGTTTTTTTTTTCAAAAAAAAATTTGGTGTGAATAGGTAAAATGAACCTTTTGGCATCCATTTTGAACAATTTGTGAAGAGTGTTGTTATACTCAATTTTTCTCAGTCCAAAAAGCAATTTTATAAATTACGTTAGACATCCAGTAAAGCATATAACTCGTTAGATATTGTATATATTGCATTAAGTATTTTCTTAGATTTACTAAAAATGTGTCCATTCAACTTGAAATGGAGTGATATGCATTTTTTTATCAAAGTATATACCTCATTAGATGATGTTTACTATTTTTAAAAAATTAAAAACATGTGAGATATGAGTTTTGGTTGGTGAATGTGACTGAGTCTATCATTTTCTAGCAAGCCCATACTCAGCTGTGTGCATCTTTTTTTCATTTTTCCTTTCTTGGTTTGTCCAAGAGTCGATCCCACACGGCCACACCCCGTCTCGTTTCACTTTTCTTATTAGTTTTTGTTTTTTCAAATTTTTTTGGGCATCCATTTTGGACACCATCTCATTTGATTTTTCTATTTGCGGCCGCCCCCCCTCTTCTCTTCTGCTCCGACAACTTATTAGTTTTGTTATTTTCTTTTGGTGTGAATAGGTAAAATGAACCAAATTATAGGCATCCATTTAGGACAATTTGTGAAGGGTGTTGTTGTACTCAATTTTTCTCAATCCAAAATACAATCTTATATATTATGTTAGACATCCAGTAAAACATATTACTCATTAGATATTGTATATATCGCATTAAACATATTTTTAAACTTCATTTGGATTTTTCTTTTTGCGGCCGCCCCTCCTCTTCTCTTTTGCTCTGACAGCTTATTAGTTTTTTTTTTTTCAAAATTTTTTTTGGTGTGAATAGGTAAAAGGAAACTATGGGCATCCATTTTGAACAATTTGTGAAGAGTGTTGTTATACTCAATTTTTCTCAGTCCAAAATGCAATTTTATAAATTATGTTAGACATCCAGTAAAGCATATAACTCGTTACATATTATATATATTGCATTAAATATTTTATTAAATTTACTAAAAATGTGTCCATTCAACTTGAAATGGAACGATATGCATTTTTTTTTATCAAAGTATATACTTCATTAGATGATGTTTACTATTTTTAAAAATTAAAAACATGTGAGATATGAGTTTTGGTTGGTGAATGTGACTGAGTCTAACATTTTCTAGCAAGCCCATACTCAGCTGTGTGCATCTTTTTTTCTTTTTTCCTTTCTTGGTTTGTCCAAGAGTCGATCCCACACGGCCACACCCCATCTCGTTTCACTTTTCTTATTAGTTTTTGTTTTTTCAAATTTTTTTGGGCATCCATTTTGGACACCATCTTATTTGATTTTTCTTTTTGCGGCCGCCCCACCTCTTCTCTTCTGCTCCGACAGCTTATTAGTTTTGTTATTTTCTTTTGGTGTGAATAGGTAAAATGGACCAAATTATAGGCATCCATTTTGGACAATTTGTGAAGGGTGTTGTTGTACTCAATTTTTCTCAATCCAAAATACAATCTTCTGTATTATGTTAGACATTCAGTAAAACATATTACTCATTAGATATTGTATATATCGCATTAAACATATTTTTACACTTCATTTGGATTTTTCTTTTTGCGGCCGCCCCTCCACTTCTCTTTTGCTCTGACAGCTTATTAGTTTTTTTTTTTTTCAAAAAAAAATTTGGTGTGAATTGGTAAAATGAACCTATGGGCATCCATTTTGAACAATTTGTGAAGAGTGTTGTTATACTCAATTTTTCACGGTCCAAAATGCAATTTTATAAATTACGTTAGACATCCAGTAAAGCATATAACTCGTTAGATATTGTATATATTGCATTAAATATTTTCTTACATTTACTAAAAATGTGTCCATTCAACTTGAAATGGAGCGATATGCATTTTTTTTTATCAAAGTATATACCTCATTAGATGATGTTTACTATTTTTGAAAATTAAAAACATGTGAGATATGAGTTTTGGTTGGTGAATGTGACTGAGTCTAACATTTTCTAGCAAGCCCATACTCAGCTGTGTGCATCTTTTTTTCTTTTTTCCTTTCTTGGTTTGTCCAAGAGTCGATCCCACACGGCCACACCCCATCTCGTTTCACTTTTCTTATTAGTTTTTGTTTTTTCAAATTTTTTTGGGCATCCATTTTGGACACCATCTCATTTGATTTTTCTTTTTGCGGCCGCCCCTCCTCTTCTCTTATGCTCCGACAGCTTATTAGTTTTGTTATTTTTTTTTGGTGTGAATAGGTAAAATGAACCAAATTATAGGCATCCATTTTGGACAATTTGTGAAGGGTGTTGTTGTACTCAATTTTTCTCAATCCAAAATACAATCTTGTATATTATGTTAGACATCCAGTAAAACATATTACTCATTAGATATTGTATATAACGCATTAAACATATTTTTACACTTCATTTGGATTTTTCTTTTTGCAGCCGCCCCTCCTCTTCTCTTTTGCTCTGAAAGCTTATTAGTTTTTTTTTTTCAAAAAAAAATTTGGTGTGAATAGGTAAAATGAACCTATGGGCATCCATTTTGAACAATTTGTGAAGAGTGTTGTTATACTCAATTTTTCTCAGTCCAAAATGCAATTTTATAAATTATGTTAGACATCCAGTAAAGCATATAACTCGTTAGATATTGTATATATTGCATTAAATATTTTCTTATATTTACTAAAAATGTGTCCATTCAACTTGAAATGGAGCGATATGCTTTTTTTTTTATCAAAGTATATACCTCATTAGATGATGTTTACTATTTTTAAAAAATTAAAAACATGTGAGATATGAGTTTTGGTTGGTGAATGTGACTGAGTCTAACATTTTTTAGCAAGCCCATACTCAGCTGTGTGCATCTTTTTTTCTTTTTTCCTTTCTTGGTTTGTCCAAGAGTCGATCCCACACGGCCACACCCCATCTAGTTTCACTTTTCTTATTAGTTTTTGTTTTTTCAAATTTTTTTGGGCATCCATTTTGGACACCATCTCATTTGATTTTTCTTTTTGCGGCCGCCCCTCCTCTTCTCTTCTGCTCCGACGGCTTATTAGTTTTGTTATTTTCTTTTGGTGTGAATAGGTAAAATGAACCAAATTATAGGCTTCCATTTTGGACAATTTGTGAAGGGTGTTGTTGTACTCAATTTTTCTCAATCCAAAATACAATTTTATATATTATGTTAGACATCCTGTAAAACATATTACTCATTAGATATTGTGTATATCGCATTAAACATATTTTTACACTTCATTTGGATTTTTCTTTTTGCGGCCGCCCCTCCTCTTCTCTTTTGCTCTGACAGCTTATTAGTTTTTTTTTTTCATTTGGTGTGAATAGGTAAAATGAACCAAATTATAGGCATTTTGGACAATTTCTGAAGGGTGTTGTTGTACTCAATTTTTCTCAATCCAAAATACAATCTTATATATTATGTTAGACATCCAGTAAAACATATTACTCATTAGATATTGTATATATCGCATTAAACATATTTTTACACTTGATTTGGATTTTTCTTTTTGCGGACGCCCCTCCTCTTCTCTTTTGCTCTGACAACTTATTAGTTTTTTTTTTTCAAAAAAAATTTTTTTTGGTGTGAATAGGTAAAAGGAAACTATGGGCATCCATTTTGAACAATTTGTGAAGAGTGTTGTTATACTCAATTTTTCTCAGTCCAAAATGCAATTTTATAAATTACGTTAGACATCCAGTAAAGCATATAACTCGTTACATATTATATATATTGCATTAAATATTTTCTTACATTTACTAAAAATGTGTCCATTCAACTTGAAATGGAGCGATATGCATTTTTTTTTATCAAAGTATATACCTCATTAGATGATGTTTACTATTTTTAAAAATTAAAACATTGAGATATGAGTTTTGGTTGGTGAATGTGACTGAGTCTAACATTTTCTAGCAAGCCCATACTCAGCTGTGTGCATCTTTTTTTCTTTTTTCCTTTCTTGGTTTGTCCAAGAGTCGATCCCACACGGCCACACCCCATCTCGTTTCACTTTTCTTATTAGTTTTTGTTTTTTCAAATTTTTTTGGGCATCCATTTTGGACACCATCTCATTTGATTTTTCTTTTGCGGCCGCCCCACCTCTTCTCTTCTGCTCCGACAGCTTATTAGTTTTGTTATTTTCTTTTGGTCTGAATAGGTAAAATGAACCAAATTATAGGCATCCATTTTGGACAATTTGTGAAGGGTGTTGTTGTACTCAATTTTTCTCAATCCAAAATACAATCTTCTGTATTATGTTAGACATCCAGTAAAACATATTACTCATTAGATATTGTATATATCGCATTAAACATATTTTTACACTTCATTTGGATTTTTCTTTTTGCGGCCGCCCCTCCTCTTCTCTTTTGCTCTGACAGCTTATTAGTTTTTTTTTTCAAAAAAAATTTGGTGTGAATAGGTAAAATGAACCTATGGGCATCCATTTTGAACAATTTGTGAAGAGTGTTGTTATACTCAATTTTTCTCGTCCAAAATGCAATTTTATAAATTACGTTAGACATCCAGTAAAGCATATAACTCGTTAGATATTGTATATATTGCATTAAATATTTTCTTACATTTACTAAAAATGTGTCCATTCAACTTGAAATGGAGCGATATGCATTTTTTTTTTCAAAGTATATACCTCATTAGATGATGTTTACTATTTTTAAAAAATTAAAAACATGTGAGATATGAGTTTTGGTTGGTGAATGTGACTGAGTCTAACATTTTCTAGCAAGCCCATACTCAGCTGTGTGCATCTTTTTTTCTTTTTTCCATTCTTGGTTTGTCCAAGAGTCGATCCCACACGGCCACACCCCATCTCGTTTCACTTTTCTTATTAGTTTTTGTTTTTTCAAATTTTTTTGGGCATCCATTTTGGACACCATCTCATTTGATTTTTCTTTTGCGGCCGCCCCCCTCTTCTCTTCTGCTCCGACAGCTTATTAGTTTTGTTATTTTCTTTTGGTGTGAATAGGTAAAATGAACCAAATTATAGGCATCCATTTTGGACAATTTGTGAAGGGTGTTGTTGTACTCAATTTTTCTCAATCCAAAATACAATCTTATATATTATGTTAGACATCCAGTAAAACATATTACTCATTAGATATTGTATATAACGCATTAAACATATTTTTACACTTCATTTGGATTTTTCTTTTTGCGGCCGCCCCTCCTCTTCTCTTTTGCTCTGACAGCGTATTAGTTTTTTTTTTTTCAAAAAAAATTTGGTGTGAATAGGTAAAATGAACCTATGGGATCCATTTTGAACAATTTGTGAAGAGTGTTGTTATACTCAATTTTTCTCAGTCCAAAATGCAATTTTATAAATTATGTTAGACATCCAGTAAAACATATAACTCGTTAGATATTGTATATATTGCATTAATTATTTTCTTACATTTACTAAAAATGTGTCCATTCTACTTGAAATGGAGCGATATGCATTTTTTTATCAAAGTATATAACTCATTAGATGATGTTTACTATTTTTAAAAATTAAAAACATGTGAGATATGAGTTTTGGTTGGTGAATGTGACTGAGTCTAACATTTTCTAGCAAGCCCATACTCAGCTGTGTGCATCTTTTTTTCTTTTTTCCTTTCTTGGTTTGTCCAAGAGTCGATCCCACACGGCCACACCCCATCTCGTTTCACTTTTCTTATTAGTTTTTGTTTTTTCAAATTTTTTTGGGCATCCATTTTGGACACCATCTCATTTGATTTTTCTTTTTGCGGCCGCCCCTCCTCTTCTCTTCTGCTCCGACAGCTTATTAGTTTTGTTATTTTTTTTGGTGTGAATAGGTAAAATGAACCAAATTATAGGCATCCATTTTGGACAATTTGTGAAGGGTGTTGTTGTACTCAATTTTTCTCAATCCAAAATACAATCTTATATATTATGTTAGACATCCAGTAAAACATATTACTCATTAAATATTGTATATAACGCATTAAACATATTTTTACACTTCATTTGGATTTTTCTTTTTGCGGCCGCCCCTCCTCTTCTCTTTTGCTCTGAAGCTTATTAGTTTTTTTTTTTTCAAAAAAAATTTGGTGTGAATAGGTAAAATGAACCTATGGGCATCCATTTTGAACAATTTGTGAAGAGTGTTGTTATACTCAATTTTTCTCAGTCCAAAATGCAATTTTATAAATTATGTTAGACATCCAGTAAAGCATATAACTCGTTAGATATTGTATATATTGCATTAAATATTTTCTTACATTTACTAAAAATGTGTCCATTCAACTTGAAATGGAGCGATATGCATTTTTTTATCAAAGTATATACCTCATTAGATGATGTTTACTATTTTTAAAAAATTAAAAACATGTGAGATATGAGTTTTGGTTGGTGAATGTGACTGAGTCTAACATTTTCTAGCAAGCCCATACTCAGCTGTGTGCATCTTTTTTTCTTTTTTCCTTTCTTGGTTTGTCCAAGAGTCGATCCCACACGGCCACACCCCATCTCGTTTCACTTTTCTTATTAGTTTTTGTTTTTTCAAATTTTTTTGGGCATCCATTTTGGACACCATCTCATTTGATTTTTCTTTTTGCGGCCGCCCCTCCTCTTCTCTTCTGCTCCGACAGCTTATTAGTTTTGTTATTTTCTTTTGGTGTGAATAGGTAAAATGAACCAAATTATAGGCTTCCATTTTGGACAATTTGTGAAGGGTGTTGTTGTACTCAATTTTTCTCAATCCTAAATACAATCTTATATATTATGTTAGACATCCAGTAAAACATATTGCTCATTAGATATTGTGTATATCGCATTAATCATATTTTTACACTTCATTTGGATTTTTCTTTTTGCGGCCGCCCCTCCTCTTCTCTTTTGCTCTGACAGCTTATTAGTTTTTTTTTTTCAAAAAAAATTTGGTGTGAATAGGTAAAATGAACCTATGGGCATCCATTTTGAACAATTTGTGAAGAGTGTTGTTATACTCAAATTTTCTCAGTCCAAAATGCAATTTTATAAATTATGTTAGACATCCAGTAAAGCATATAACTCGTTAGATATTGTATATATTGCATTAAATATTTTCTTACATTTACTAAAAATGTGTCCATTCAACTTAAAATGGAGCGATATACATTTTTTTATCAAAGTATATACCTCATTAGATGATGTTTACTATTTTTGAAAAATTAAAAACATGTGAGATATGAGTTTTGGTTGGTGAATGTGACTGAGTCTAACATTTTCTAGCAAGCCCATACTCTGCTGTGTGCATCTTTTTTTCTTTTTTCCTTTCTTGGTTTGTCCAAGAGTCGATCCCACACGGCCGCACCCCATCTCGTTTCACTTTTCTTATTAGTTTTTGTTTTTTGAAATTTTTTTGGGCATCCATTTTGGACACCATCTCATTTGATTTTTCTTTTTGCGGCCGCCCCTCCTCTTCTCTTCTGCTCCGACAGCTTATTAGTTTTGTTATTTTCTTTTGGTGTGAATAGGTAAAATGAACCAAATTATAGGCATCCATTTTGGACAATTTGTGAAGGGTGTTGTTGTACTCAATTTTTCTCAATCCAAAATACAATCTTATATATTATGTTAGACATCTAGTAAAACATATTACTCATTAGATATTGTATATATCGCATTAAACATATTTTTACACTTCATTTGGATTTTTCTTTTTGCGGCCGCCCCTCCTCTTCTCTTTTGCTCATACAACTTATTAGTTTTTTTTTTTCAAAAAAAAATTTGGTGTGAATAGGTAAAATGAACCTATGGGCATCCATTTTGAACAATTTGTGAAGAGTGTTGTTATACTCAATTTTTCTCAGTCCAAAATGCAATTTTATAAATTACGTTAGACATCCAGTAAAACATATAACTCGTTAGATATTGTATACATTGCATTAAATATTTTCTTACATTTACTAAAAATGTGTCCATTCAACTTGAAATGGAGCGATATGCATTTTTTTTATCAAAGTATATACCTCATTAGATGATGTTTACTATTTTTAAAAAATTAAAAACATGTGAGATATGAGTTTTGGTTGGTGAATGTGACTGAGTCTAACATTTTCTAGCAAGCCCATACTCAGCTGTGTGCATCTTTTTTTCTTTTTTCCTTTCTTGGTTTGTCCAAGAGTCGATCCCACACGGCCACACCCCATCTCGTTTCACTTTTCTTATTAGTTTTTGTTTTTTCAAATTTTTTTGGGCATCCATTTTGGACACCATCTCATTTGATTTTTCTTTTTGCGGCCGCCCCTCCTCTTCTCTTCTGCTCCGACAGCTTATTAGTTTTGTTATTTTCTTTTGGTGTGAATAGGTAAAATGAACCAAATTATAGGCATCCATTTTGGACAATTTGTGAAGGGTGTTGTTGTACTCAATTTTTCTCAATCCAAAATACAATCTTATATATTATGTTAGACATCCAGTAAAACATATTACTCATTAGATATTGTATATATCGTATTAAACATATTTTACACTTCATTTGGATTTTTCTTTTTGCGGCCGCCCCTCCTCTTCTCTTTTGCTCTAACAGCTTATTAGTTTTTTTTTTTCAAAAAAATTTTTGGTGTGAATAGGTAAAATGAACCTATGGGCATCCATTTTGAACAATTTGTGAAGAGTGTTGTTATACTCAATTTTTCTCAGTCCAAAATGCAATTTTATAAATTACGTTAGACATCCAGTAAAGCATATAACTCGTTAGATATTGTATATATTGCATTAAATATTTTCTTACATTTACCAAAAATGTGTCCATTCAACTTGAAATGGAGCGATATGCATTTTTTTTTATCAAAGTATATACCTCATTAGATGATGTTTACTATTTTTAAAAAATTAAAAACATGTGAGATATGAGTTTTGGTTGGTGAATGTGACTGAGTCTAACATTTTCTAGCAAGCCCATACTCAGCTGTGTGCATCTTTTTTTCTTTTTTCCTTTCTTGGTTTGTCTAAGAGTCGATCCCAAGAGTCGAATTTTAGTAATGAGTATTTTGGTCATTTTTCTATTCTAGGGCTTGTACATCTTGTAACTATAAAAGGGACAATTCGATCACCATTACACAATACAACATTATTATTCCATTTATTTCTTCTTGGTATCAGAGCCCCAAAGAAACCCTAGGGTTTCACAAATTTTTTTTTTCTTTCATCACGGGTCGTGGTGATCGTTCCCTCTCTCGAATCGAGATTTGAGTTTTCCTTCTTGCAATGGATCGAACGCCGAAGGACCTCACGCCACTATCGGGTGGGGAGATCAAGGACGACGCCTCGTTAGGGTAGATCCAGAACACCTCGGTTGGTATCACCACTATTCCGTTAGGGCATAACTCTCATGCTCAATGGATTACCAACGTGCTTCTTGATGGACGAAATTATCCATCATGGTCGCGTTCCGTTCGATTGTATTTGGGTAGTCGAGGCATGTCAGGCCTTCTTCTTGGCCCATTAAAAAGCCGGCTGAAACTAATGCAACCTTCAATCAGTGGGAGATCAACAACTGCACGGTTCTCGGTGGCTTTACAACTCCATGGAGACCCGGATCTATAATATGTTCATGTATCATGATACGGTCGACTCTCTATGGGCTGCGTTGAAGAAGACCTATGGTCATGCCAGGAATGACTCACGGATCTATGAGTTGTACAAGGATATTGCTCAGGCCACCCAAGGTACCCAATCTGTTACAGATTATTTTGGATTTCTTCAGGCTCGTTGGGAGGAACTTGCCCATTATGAGCCTCTCTCAGAGTTGTCTAAGGAGGCTGCCACGATTGTGGTTGGCCGACTACAACGCCAACAGACGTATGCGTTCCTTATGGGCCTTCGACCGGAGTTCGAATCTCTTCGTGTTCAGATCTTGAATACCACACCACTTCCTTCTCTATTTGAAGCATTTGCTATTATTGAGGGTGATGAGCATCGCCGTCAGATCTCTGCCTCAGCACCCACTAGAACCCTCGGCGATCAGATGGCATTGGCGGCCACCTCTGGATATGACTCTCGCGGCCACGGGGATAGTAGTCGCGGTCGTGGACGTGGACGCGGCAATATTGTGACTTGTGGCCACTGTGGAAAAACAGGGCATGAAAAAGTCAGATGCTTTCTTCTGTACCCACAATTGATGCGACCTCGCAATGTTGGAGCTCCTTCATCTGCCCCCCGTGCTGCTGTTGCTGATGCTTCGGTTCCGGGTGATGCCCCCACTGCTCCATCTGGGTCCTTTGATATGCGTACTATTCAGAACCATATTGATGCCATGGTTCGGGAGAGCCTTGCCTCTCATGCTGGTCTCTCTCATGCTGGTCCAACATCCTCTGCTGCTACCTCAGGTATCCCCTCCGCCTACCATGTTAACCAATCAGGGTCTCCTACTTGGGTCATTGATTCAGGCGCTACTGAACATATGTCTGGTGAGTCTCGATTGTTTGCCCCCTTGACATCACCTTCTATGCACAGAGAGGTACGTCTTGCTGATGGCTCGCTTACCCCTGTCATCAGTAAGGGTACCGTTCCTTTATCTTCCTCATTATCATTGCACTCTGTGTTACATGTTCCCAACCTTGCTCTTAACCTTCTTTCTGTTAGCCAATTAACAAAGGTTTTGAACTGTTCAGTGACTTTTTACCCTGATCATTGTGTTTTTCAGGACCTGAGTACACGGAGGATTTTTGGCAAGGGGTATGAGAGAGATGGCCTTTACGTCTTCGGAGAACCACCCACCACGGCCCATGCTTCCATTTTGCCCACTGATCATTCGCATAGTTTTTCTCTACAATCTTTAGATTTATGGCATGCTCGTTTAGGACATGCCAATTTTCAGCATCTATGTTCTTTATTTCCTACTTTTCGTTTTCATGTAAGACTCATAAGTTTCAATGTGCTGTGTGTGAGCTTTCTAAACATACACGTACTACTTATATTTCTCGTATGAATAAAGCTTCTGGATTGTTTGATTTGATTCATTCTGATGTGTGGGGTCCCTCTCCTGTTACTGCTTTTGGTGGTCATAGATATTACTTGACATTCATTGATGATTTTTCTAGATATACTTGGGTTTATCTTCTTAAATCTCGGTCTGAGGTATCCTCTCAGTGTGTTAATTTTTTGCGCATGATTAAAACACAGTTTAACATTACTGTAAAGAGTATCAGGTCTGATAATGGGGGGGAGTATGTCTCAGATTCTTTTCGGTCTCATCTAAATGAGTTGGGGATTCTTCAACAGTTGACTTGTCCATATACACCTGAGCAGAATGGGGTGGCGGAACGAAAAAATCGTCATCTCATGAATGTGGTTCGTTGTCTCCTTCGAGGAATGAATGTTCCAAAGTCCTATTGGAGTATGACAGTCCTCACTGCTGCCTTTTTGATTAATCGGACTCCCAGTCGTACTTTAGGAGGTCAAGTTCCTTTCCATGTTTTATATCCTGATCGTACTCTTTTCCCCATCACTCCTCGAGTCTTCGGGTGTACTTGTTTTGTTCAGGATAGGGGGCCCTCACGCACCAAGCTTGATGATAAATCTATACGTTGTGTTTTCCTTGGTTATTCTACCATGTCCAAAGGATATAGATGCTATGATCCTATTTCTCGGAGATTGTTTCATTCCCTTGATGTCACATTTTTTGAAGATGTGCCATATTTTTCTGACACGGTTCTGCAACATTCGTCTTCACCGGTTCGACCGACTTCATTTTTCCCATCATTGCCTTTGCCACAGTCACAGTCGCTGCAGCCACCGTCGTCACCTCCTCCGTCGTCACCACCGCAGCCGTCTCCACCACAGTCTCCTCTAATTGTATACACTCGTAGACCTCGGCCACCTCTCTCTCCTGCTCACTTGTCGACATCCTCCTCGGACTCAGGTATACCTTCTTCCTTGATCACTCCACATTCTGTTCCTGATTTGCCTCCATCTGACTCTGATGTGCCTATTGCTCTTCGCAAAGGTCGTCGGAGTTGTGTCACTGCTCATCCTCTTGCCCAGTTTGTTTCTTATCAGGGACTTTCCGATTCCTATAGAGCTTACCTGGCTGCTACATCGTCTATTCGTATTCCTCGTACTGTTACCGAGGCATTACAGGATTCTCTATGGACCGCCGCTATGACCGCTGAGATGGATGCCCTGCAGAAAAATCATACGTGGAGTTGGTTGATCTTCCACCAGGGGAGAGGACCGTTGGTTGTCGATGGGTCTTCACAGTAAAATACAAGGCTGATGGGGCTGTTGAGCGATATAAGGCGCGCCTTGTTGCAAAAGGCTTTACTCAGACTCCAGGGAAGGATTTTCATGCTACATTTGCTCCTGTTGCCAAGCTGACTACTGTTCGGCTTCTTGTCTCTCTTGCTGCTTGCCACAACTGGCCTCTTCATCAGATGGATGTGAAGAATGCTTTTCTTCACGGCGACTTGACAGAGAAAATTTATATGGATCCGCCGCCTGGTTTTCGTCTTCAGGGGGAGTATTCCGGAAAGGTGTGCCTTCTTCTCAAATCTCTATATGGACTGAAGCAGTCACCGAGAGCATGGTTTCAGAGATTCAGCGTAATCATTCTCTCTCTTGGATTTACTCGTTGTCATGCTGATCATACTTGCTTCATTCGTCGGAGTAATGGACGGTGCACCATTGTTCTAGTTTACGTGGATGATATTATTATCACAGGAGATGATGCTGATTACATTGTCAGAGTGAAGACTGAGCTTGGACAGGCATTTGATGTGAAGGATCTAGGTCCTCTTCGGTATTTTTTGGGGATTGAGATTGCTCGCTCACGCCATGGTATTTCGCTCTCCCAGCGAAAATACACTCTTGACCTACTTGAGGACACCGGTATGCTTGGATGTCGCCCTGCCACTTCTCCCATGGACCAGAACCATCGCCTTCATGTTGAATCAGGCGACCTTCTGCCAGATCCTTCTTTGTATCAGCGTCTAGTGGGTCGTTTGATCTACTTGACAAACACTAGACCTGATTTGACTTTCGCTGTCAGCGTAGTGAGTCAATTCATGCATGCCCCACGGACTTCTCACCTAGATGCTGTTTACAGGATTCTTCGATACTTGAAGTCATGCCCAGGTCTTGGCTTATTCTATGCTACTAGTGCTCAGCCTACCATTTCTTGCTACACTGATGCAGATTATGCTGGTTCGCTCACTGATCGACGATCCACTTCTGGTTTCTGTACTTTCCATGGGGCAACCTTATTTCCTGGAAAAGTAAGAAACAGAGTGTTGTCTCTCGTTCTTCTGCTGAGGCAGAATATCGTGCCATGGCCCAAGGCACATGTGAGATCATTTGGTTGCGCTCTCTTCTGACAGAGTTGGATTCCCTGTAGCTGGTTCATCTACTTTATTTTGTGATAACCGACCTGCCAATGCTTGCCTCGGACTCAGTTCTTCATGAGCGGACCAAACACAGAGGTTGATGTTCACTTTCTTCAAGAGAAAGTACAGTCGGGCGCCATTGACACAGTTTTTGTCTCTTCCAATGAGCAGCTTGCCGATATGTTTACCAAGTCTGTTGGTCACTCTATTCTTCATTCTAGTTTGACCAAGTTGGGCTTGATTGATATCTTCGCTCCAACTTGAGGGGGAGTATTGGAGTCATGGAATAGGCCTGTTGTCGGGCCTATTCCCGGAGGCCCGGGGGGTGGGGGGCTTGTACATCGAATTTTTGTAATGGGTATTTTGGTCATTTTCCTATTGTAGGGCTTGTACATCTTGTAACCATAAAAGGGACCTTTCGGTCACCATTACACAATACAACATTATTATTCTATCTATTTCTTCTTTAATCATGGGGAGAAAATAATGAATATAAACGAATTGGTTGTTTGGATTCTGAAAAAAAAAAAATTACTTCTCCTAAAAAGTATCCCATGGAATCGAGTGATCCATCATTTCTTGGAGAAGCAAATGACCCGTTGACTTCTTCATATGAAGGAGGTGGTGGCACAGGGTTATGAGCAACAGAGCTAGGAGAACCTTCCATCCGTTGGCGCTTAGATACCATCTAAGTGTCATAAAAATTACAAAATGGATGCAAATAATTACAAGTCGTCAATGCTGAAATAATTATAAGAAACGAAGCAAAATTTGTAAAATCCAAGAGAATAAAATGGCTAGTACTTACTTCTCCTTCAAGCTGCTGAAAAACTTGTAAGATTCTTTGATGGTAGATTCACTCAGTTTCAATCTTCAGTGTTAAAGAAATGATAACGAGAATGACGCGAAGTCAATGCCTTAATATTCATAATATGAACTTGCATATGATATCATTTTTTTTTTTTTGGCCAAGATGGCATACCACTGCTATAGCCTATAAGTCGTTGCAAAGGCAATCTCTGCTGTTGGGCTTCCACATCAACCATAGCTGCAGCAGCTTCCTTTCCTAGAACTGCCATGCTTGATTTCACCTCTTGCAGCCTGGCTTCAGCAGCTTCTAACTTTAAAATGTATCCGAATTACCCAGGGTTCCCTCACCTTTATTTAGCGCTTAGATACTTCAATAGCCTGTCTAGATTCACAAAATATTTTAATAGAAATGTTGAAGAAAATCCAAGAATAGTAGTCATTCAATCTAGCAAATTGACATGAATACGCTCCTTGGGATCAAGTATCATGCAACTTAGAAACAAATAAATCACACAAGAAAAATATGCGATAAGATAAAATAGCATATCCATGAAATTAAGAAGGTAAGACATTGTGGGCATAAAATTGAGCCATATAGACCATCACCTCGGCTTCTGCGTCTTGTCTCATTCTATCATATCGTTGAACAAGGCGTCGCGCATCCTCTAAAGGAGCACCCATCACCATTGCTCTTAGAGGCTCAGCAACCTGGAATGCAGAAATTTAAATTCACCCATGTTTAATGGTCATAAAAATGCTACATGAAAAAAAAAAGAAGGAATATACAAACATGAAATTATGTCTATCTACTAATGGTTTCCTAATAAATTGTATTACAAAATTAAAAGCACCAAATGGAATGTCAATGACGAAGTGAAGACACTAAGCTAGTCTTGATTGCTAACATGGGCTACCATGGCTAACTAAATCTTGGTAGTGAAGACTAGTTATTTTATCCAACACTCATTGGATCTGCAAAACTCACTTCAGGCAACAATTTGGCCATTCTCATATTGCTGGTGGGGTCCCAAAACATCACGGTGCATAGATGTAAGAAAGCTACTTACAAAAGAATGCAAAATTAACGAGCATTAATAAATGCACTCTATTAATCTTGATGTGTTTTTATTTTTTAACTCGTGTGTATCTTAATATTATAACTATCGAGCATTATGTCATATTCATATTGTAATATATGTGCTCCTTTCACTGCTCAAGCATGGAGAAATTAATTCCTTGCAGAATCACAAAAACAGATCCTTATCTTAGGCCATCTCCAGCCCTTACTCAAACCTATATTCAAATATTACTAAAAATTTGAGTAAAAACTTCATTGATATTGTGTGTCTCCAACCATCACTTTGTGTTTTAATCAAATCTTTAAAAAAATATGGAATTGAAGGAGAAAAATAGCATTTTAGAATTTGGGTAAAGGTTTACATCTCCCTTGAATTGGGTAAAAATTTGAGTAAAAACTTGATTTGATTTAAGCAGGGGTAAATGATTAGAGGAATTTTCAGGTGACTTTTACTCAGATTTAAGTCTGAGTATACATTTGGGTATAGGATTGGAGATGCTCTTACACTTGGTATCCGGATTTAGGTACAAAAGCATTGTTCATATTCTTTGTTGCAACCCGCTGTAATGTTTTCATTATTTATTCATGACCTTGTTCCTTTTAGTCATGCTTATCAGATATTTGATCTCTAGTTTAGAGAGAGAATTGTGGTTCTGCATGCCCCTTCACCCAGGATATTAAGTTCAAAGTGGGCAGACCAATGACACAATTTTGTCCCAGAAACACAGAAGCCAGAATGCCATCAAACTTTTTCTAGCCTAAGTTGTTCCTGTATCTTCCAGTGTAGGAAGACACACAAATATCCTCATCTCTCTGTCTTTGGCAAAAAAGAACTCTACAGAAAAAAAAATGTAGATTTCATATAACCAAGCATATAAAATTTTAAATAATGTGCATCTTGAATGATACACAACAAACTGGCCAGGTTGAAATGTTCATGAAAGGAATAATAATACTTATAATACTATTTGGCATTCTACAGATAACGTAGTGTTTTCATTCCATCATTCAGATATTGCTATTTTTGTTCCATCCTTTGAAAACATATAACTTAAACATTCTACATACAAAATAAAACAAACAGAGGTCTGAAATGGAGGGTAATTATATATTAACACAACGGATAGCATAAAAATCCTTGCAAAAAATTTCAGAAAAGACTATAAAAACAAATATAAGTCGTACATGACTTGATTATTTTTTTATGGTATTAAAAATAAGTCATTAATTCATAATCAATTTGCTACACTCTGGTATTGTCATATAACGCCAGAAAGCAAATTAGAATTCATGTTGCGTCTTATGCTCATCAAATGATTCCAACAGTTCTTATGTTCAATAAAAGGCTACATATTTCACCGAGAATAGTTATAACATAGTACTACACAGTATTTTCCTTACAGTTAGATTTAAGGTGATATATACACACACACATTAAAATAATTGTACAGGAATATAGGATGACTCCTTTGAAGGGTAAGTAGTATGTGGATACTTATGTATGAAGAAACATTCTGACTTGATTATTATCAGGAGATTCGTTCTTCAGTCATTCATTGAACGTTAAATCACTACAAGTGAAGGAGAGAAACAGGGTACAAGTAAACCAAGAAAACTAAGCATAAAGGATAGCCAAACCTGGGTACCAAGTGCTTTTAGAAGATTTCCACGTTCCTTCTCCATTTGGGATCGAGCTCTTCTAAAAATTAATGCAACTTTTGATAGAGTATTGCCAATCGTACAGGTATTTTCAACACCATACTTCCTGCTATCATCTGTGTGTCTGTGGAAAAGAGAAACCAAACAATTAGAAACATCAGCATGCATCCATCTTGGCATTACATCACACTTTCTACAATCTCACCAATTTCAACTTGTTTTGATCCTGTTACAATATATCCTTCTACACCACGTACAATATCCCTCTGAAGATGCTGGAAAAAAAACACGTATATGAAAAAGAGTGGATCATTTTTCAGTTAAATACAAAAACTCATGCAACCTTGCCGGCTCGTGTAGATATGTAAAGCTTCTCAATTTTTTGATGTTGGTGAAGTTCTTTCTCATCAGTGATCATATATTATCAGAACCTCCATATCCCCAGCTCCAAATTGCTTAAGCACAGCCTGCATTTTATATGAAAATGAAGAAAAAACGATAAATTTATCTCTAAAGAGAGGGACCCTCAATCACAAAGGTCAGACAAAGAACACTATGAAAAAAGTTTCAAAGAACACAGTAACACAAATAATGCAATTCAGAAAACTAAAGCATGATTATACCAGGCCTAACTGGCAGACAAAACGTTTTTAAGATGGCACCCAAGCTTGGTTTATCGTTTTTGCTTTCTTAGTTTACTTGTAGGCTTTATCTGTGCATGGTCATGCTCATAGTCCCATAGATGTCAAACCCACACAGGTTTGGCTCTTTGGCTAGAGCCATGGATTTGCTCACCATAGATCTTGAGTTCAAAACCCCCCGGGCTTATCCGATGCACATGTTTTGGGTGATTGTGTGCATCCAGATTTTCCTAACTACCAATGGGTTCCTCCCCCCACCCGTACACCCAAAAAAAAAAAAAAACACAAAAGCACTCTCTTCGGAATATAGTGAAGTAATGCATGCAAACTGAGGTTTAGAAAGAAAAGGAGGTTATAAGATATGGCGCTTCTTCAATGTTCTAAAGAACGGAAAAAACTGAATATCATGTCAACATCCCTTGTTCAACAACAAAGGGAGGGCCATTCAAGTTAATCAAAAGCAGTGTGGTATGTCTCCATTGATTTAAATAAGAAGCAAGAGCAAAGTGAATCAAAAACAACAAAATAAAGTAATTAAGGTTGAAAACAGCATGATAGCCCTAAAACTACATTTTGAGATAAACCGAAACCAATTGTTAGATAATCTCCCAAGCTCTGATAGTAAACTGATCCAGTGAAACCAAATGCTCAAGACTTAATGGAGATCGACAAAAATAGACAGCTAATCCAAGCGTATTCACATTTTGATTTGATTCTAGGTTGAATCCACCTTGCAATATATAGCATAAGCTAAATTTTGAAAATGATGATAAAACACGAAAAAATCGAACAAAATCATATCATATTTGTTTCAAAAATAATACCCCAATATCTCCAAACACCTTTTTGTAAATTCAAAACACCTATCAACACAAAAAGGAGAGACACAAAAAGGAGAGACCCAATATATATTATTTAGGGGAATCTATAATTCCCTTAAAAAAAAATGGTCCTTCATATATAATTCCTCCCTCCTCTCATGATTGTAATCAACAACAAGAACATATAATGATAACAGAGAACAAAACAATTCAACTAAAGATCTACATTTACAAATAAATCCACCTTTCAAAAATAAAAATTCAAACAAACATGCCATAGAAACAAATGGGCGGCGTGGTTTGAATGTAATAACAAAAAAATTAAAAAAAAAAACATAAAGAGACCTGCTGTGGCTTGGCGACCTGTTCTCTTAGCTTGCTCGCCTGCTTTCGTATCGGGGGGGGGGGGGGGGATACCCACCCCATTCAATGAGAAAATCACCCCCTTATTAAATGCTTACTGAACTTTAAAACCAAAGGAAAACCACCCCCCTTACTAATATCTCCTTATGTTCAACCAAAACCACCCCTAGCAATGTCACCTCATTTTCAATTAAAACCACCCCATCTATTATACATTCCATAAATAGGTTTATGCCACCTGTTCGACATCCTACTTGTCGACCAAAGCTCAATTTATCGACATACGAGATGTCAATGCATTCAGAATCACACAATTGTTTTCTGTCACCATTTCGACAGGACTATTGTCGACACTTAACTCATTTGTCGACAATCACGATGTCCATGCCTTCAGAATCACATAATTATTTTCTCACCCGTTCGACATCACTATTGTCGAAATTTACTTAATTTATCAACAAACAAGATGTCGACAAAATTTTTGAGTTCACATAATTGTAGTCTGTCACCCGTTCGACATTTCCCTTGTCGACCAATGCTCAATTTGTCGACAAACGAGATGTCGATACATTCAGAATCACACAATTGTTTTCTGTTACCCTTTGGACAGGACCATTGTCGATAAATAACTCATTTGTCGACAGTCGCGATGTCAATGCCTTCAGAATCACACAATTATTTTCTCACCCGTTCGACATCACTATTGTCGACATTTACTTAATTTGTCGACAAACAAGATGTCGACAAAATTTTTGAGTAGTCGAGATATACAGAATCACACAATCGTTATATATATATCTGTCACCTGTTGGACATAACCATTTTCTATGTACACTCCATACGATGGAGAAAATGGATGTCCATCGTTGGGTAATAACACTTAAAAATGAAATAATACGCAAATAATTTTTATAGGATCCTTTCCTATCAAATGTAACACTTAAATAAAAAAAGTTACATTGAATATCAAACCGCATAGAGTAGATAATCATCAAAATCTATTACTGCATCACCCAACCAACCATCCAATATTACTACTTTTCTTGATGTTCGTCTGACACGTTCAAAATTCAACATTGAACAGCAAAAAACACTGAGCATTGTTAATCAGCCCATTCAAAAACGTCCAATGTATGCCTTCCTTGAACTAATGGTTGCAAGTATTGCGATATCGGCACCACGTCATTGATACATTTTTTTCGATTGCAAGCTGTAGGTCTCATACGTTCCTTGGACGCCATACTACATTATAAAAAAATTAAGTAAATATTCAATCATATACAAGAAATTAAGTAAAAAAATTAAATAAATACACATTCATTATACATGTGATGCCATAAAGAAGCTATTTTACCATTATGAATTTCTAATGTCTTGTCCAAAAGAAACAATAACCAAAATGATGTCTGTTTTTCTGAATGACAGATTTTTCAATTTAATTATTCCAAGCTACTTAACTCAATAGAAGTCAACTGTTACAGAAAAACATAATAGACCCTCATTCTTTTAAATAAGATATTTATTGAAA
This sequence comes from Acorus calamus, assembly GCA_030737845.1. Taxonomy (NCBI): domain Eukaryota; kingdom Viridiplantae; phylum Streptophyta; class Magnoliopsida; order Acorales; family Acoraceae; genus Acorus; species Acorus calamus. The sequence goes on from CM060868.1 coordinate 14,715,425, forward strand.
ATGCCACATGAGTAAAACATAATAGGTATACATTCTTTTACTAAAGATCTATAATGCAACAAATCAAAACTTTAAAAAATCCAATTGCATTCTAGTGTGTTTAGTGCTACTAGAAGTATACTACTACATATGAGTTTCATATGATTTTAGTCAATTATATGGTTCTAATTTCAATGTTCATATTATTTTCAGCTGCAAACAGAGAGGAAAAGAAGCTATTGCTGCTAGTAATGTGTTCTTCTACATCTCATATGAGGGTGCAATTGATATTGATAAAATTACAGATCCGGTGTGCAGGCTACGCTCTTTCTTAATAAAATCATAGATTTTCTTTTTGATGTTCATTCAGCTGATTCATTTTTATGTATTATAAGGTTCAACAACGTGCAACACAAGACCAGATTGCTTACTTTGGGCAGACCCCTTCATAATTGTTGATTATCCCACATTTAAAAAAGAGGCCAATTGCAGAGGTTTTGCACCTGCAAGTATGCAATTGAATATGGATTGGGTTATTTTTTAAATTTTTAACCAATCACATAAATCACACATTACTTCTTATTCCACAAAAGAACTCAAACAAAAAATAAAACCAACACCACCCTACATGCCTTGGGACTTGACCTCTGCACAAATCACATAGTACTTCTGATTCCACAAAAGAACTCAAAATATAAAACTATCATATCAACACAAATGATGAAGGCCTAAACCTAATATGATGCCAAATTATTATTGATAGACGATGGGGAAAAAATGATTAAAACTCAGTAAAGCAGACCCAAAAAATTTTAAACATATCAAAACTAAGTATAAAAACTAAAATTGATGACTACAGAGTTACATAATATAACAAAATTATGGTACCAAATGTCATTAGTGCATTTATTTAGATGAAAATTACATACAAGCACACATCACTACTTCCATGTGCCTTCCAATACTTGAGTTTTAAAACACAAAATCATTCAAGGCCATATTAGTAAACCCATCCTAAATTAATCCCCAAAACTCCCAATTAGAAAGTGGATCAACATTTATTGATCAACTAGGGTTTCAAAACACAGAACTAAGGTTTCAAATGACAAAATAATTTATCAACTAGGGTTTCAAAAGATAAAAAAATAACACAAACAATATCAACAACAAAAAGAAGATGAAGAAGATGAAGGAGGAACGGTATTTACCAATACCGGAGGGGACCAAGAAAGAGGACAGCAGGTGGAAGATGTGATGACGATCGGGCTTCATAGACGACAATCTGCGAGAGTCCTGGAGGAGATCGGCGGGAACCGTGGAGGCTAGGCGATCGAGGGGATCCGTGGAGGCAATCGGCGGGCATTTGATGGAGGCGATTCAAAGGGGGGCTCACGGTGGGAGTGGGTCGAAAAGAGAGAGAGAGAAAAAAAAACTTAAATGAGATGAGGTTGTTTTACCTTGTTCACACCCTAATATTTAACATGGGGTGGTTTTGTAGGTTTAAAAAATTAGACCGGGTGGGTTTCCTATGAGGGTGGTTTTCAATTAAATGGGGGTGTCAATAACAGTCCCCTTCGTATCGTATCCATTACCAGATGAATGTCCTCTCTCTCTTTTTTCTTTTCATGCGTGCGAGTCAACGGGTGTGCAACCCCGGGAGGCGCAAGGAAGCTGACTGGCGGGAACCCCTTGTGGGATGCACAGTCGACCGACCTCGATCTTCTGAGAAGGGTTCGAGTGGGAGCATGCCTGTCGGGACCCGAAAGATGGTGAACTATGCCTGAGCGGGGCGAAGCCAGAGGAAACTCTGGTGCAGGCTCGAAGCGTTACTGACGTGCAAATCGTTCGTCTGATTTGGGTATAGGGGCGAAAGACTAATCGAACCGTCTAGTAGTTGGTTCCCTCCGAAGTTTCCCTCAGGATAGCTGGAGCCCACACATGAGTTCTATCGGGTAAAGCCAATGATTAAAGGCATCGGGGGCACAACGCCCTTGACCTATTTTTGAGTACCAAAAACTGAGAGAGAGAGAGAGAGAGAGAGAGAGAGAGATTTATGTTGGTACGGTTATTCCCACCAACCAAGTTCAATCCCACCATTCAATATTACAAAAAAAATCTGGATTCTCATTTTCATTATATTGCATCAATCCCACCACCTGTATAGATCCCACCATCCCAAATCAAATAGCAACACAATCCCACCACCTAAATCAAAATAAAACCAAACCCTTATTTCTCCCACCATCTCTCCCCTTTTTTCTGCTGTCGACGGGAATTGGTGATGTCGAGCCGACCCCCCTCTCTTCGATGACTCTCCGATTTGTCTCCAACGACACCTTGCATCTTTTTTTTTGTGTGATGCCCTAGATGAAAGAAGAGGGACCCAATGTGAATATGTGAGACATTCTTGATTTGTGTTTTTTTTTTGGATTTGTTGTATTTTCATGTGGCCTTTGTGATTGTGTTTCCAATGCTTTCGGGTGGCATTGAAAATCCATCCCTAATAATCTGTCGATCTAGGGCTTCTATAAACTGAGATTTCCCTTTGACACACCAACATCGAACTACATAGTGTAGAGTTGACTGTTTAATGTCATCTGGAATCGATCGGGTTGAAAGAACTTTATCGAACTGGGGCTTCTGTACACTGAAATTTTCATGTGACACAACAAAGTTGAAATACATATTGCCGAGTTGACGGAGTAATGTCATGTATTATCGATCGGGTTAACAAATGACCGTTGAACTGGGGCTTCTGTAAACAGTCATACTCCTTTGACACACTGACATCAAAATACATACTATAATGTTGACAAGGGTAATGACATATGTAATCGATTGGGTTGACTAATGGCTGTCAAATTGGGGCTTATGACACACCAATGTTGAAATACATATTGCAGAGTTGACAGAGTAATGTCATCTAGTATTGATCGGGATTACATCAAATTGATTGGGACACATCAAATTAAGTTCACATGTTGATATTGCCTACAAACTTCCATAAATTACTAAACAATACCACATTGAAAATTATATGCATTGCCCACAAACATTTGAACAACATGTACTAATTCAAAATCTTTCAAAAAGACTGGACCTAAACAACTTGGTAAAAAAAAGAGCCTAAACTAAAAAAAAGCACATGAGACATTGTCGTCGATCATTTATTTGCTGTGACCTACACTATGTCTCAGCTGAGTCGGGAAGTGTTATTCCGTCTTTGAAATAGTGGATCACATGCAATGTTCTAAAAAGCGCTAGGAGCTAGTCGGGCGGTTGACGGGGACTAGGGATTAATTGGCTAGGCGGAGATTAATCGGGGATTAATCGGTTAGTACAAAATAATACATACATGTATATATATGTGTGTGTATAATACATAAATATTGAAAATTAAATAAATAAATAAACTAAACAAGATAAATGACATGACACATAGATATTTATGAAAAGAACGTGTAACTATCACATAGATAAATCATGAAGAGAACATAAGTGGAATTATACAAATAATCATGAAGAGAAAATATGCAAGTGCATCTATGACTTAGATAATACTTAACTAATATGTGCAACTATAACATATTACATAAATAATAAAGAGAAAATGTCAGCAATTAAATAATCCAAATTTTTTTTATTTTTGTATGCAACAATTTTTTTTTTGAGGCCGACTAGTCCCCGTCTAGACCCGCCTAGGCCCGCTTAGACCCGCATAAGCGGCCGACCGCCTAGACAGACGATTATGCCTTAAGCGACTCGGAAAGGCCCGCCTACGCCTAGGCGGCCGATTAGTCTCCGCCTAGGGCCGCTTTTTAGAACACTGATCACATGTTGAATCCATCGATTCGCAGTGGTACCAGCAGAGCCCATATCAAGAAACGCTTTGAGATAGTGATTGACGTTGTTGATACGCCACACTCAAGGGAAACCCTTACAATAAACAACTCTCATTACTTGTAATGTAAGAGTTTAAACCAAACAAATGGAATTACATGCATGGATTTCAATAAAAAAAAAAGAGATCAAACCATACATTGCTTTAACAATACCCTAGATTCCTATCAAAACCCTAACTTTGAATAAAAAATTCTCAATACTTGTAAGGTGAGTTTTAAATCAAACAAATGCAACCACAAAACATGGCTTTCAATCCAAAAAAAAAAAAGAGCTCAAACCATACATTACTCTAACAATACCCTATCTTTCTATCAAAACCCTAATTTTGAATTAAAAAAACCTCAATACTTGTAATGTAAGGGTTTTAAAACAAACAAATGCAATCACAATCATAACATGCAATCCAACAAAAAAAAATAAACCCGAAAACTTTCACTTCTTTAAAAATACCCTAAATTCATATCAAAACCATAACTTACAATAAAAAAACACTAATTACTTGTAACATAAGAGTTTAAACCAAATAAATTGAATCACAATAAAATAAAAAAATATAGATCAAACCATACATTGCTAACAATACCTTAGCTTCCATTCAAAACCCTAACTTTGAATAAAAAAAACTCTCAAAACTTGTAGGGTAAGAGTTTTAAACCAAACAAATGCAATCACAATAATAATTTACAAAAAAAAAGGCCCCAAACCATACATTTCTCTAAATACACCATAAATTCCTATGAAAACTCTAACCTACAATAAAAAAACCTTCAATAATTAAAATCTAGGAAGAGATTGAATAACTAATGAATCACTAATAACAATGGAGGAAAAATAGATTTGAAGAATCATTTACCTCTCTATTTATGCTTGGGGGGATCATGGGGGGAGTTAGGGCGGACTGTGGAAGGGGATCCCGTCATGGTGGCCTCGTAGCGGTCTCATGGCGGGCTCGTAGCAGCCTCATGGTGGACTCTCGACGGATTCACGACGGAAATCGCACCGATAGAAATCTATGAACGCATATAGGACTGAAATTGGGGCTTGAAATGGATCTAAGTGTTGTTAACGTAAACATATGCGTCGATAGAAATCTATTGACACATATAAGACTGAAATTGAGGCTTAAAATGGATCTGGGTGTAACAGCACCATGCTTTTTGGATATAGTAACCCAAAATATAACACCCAAACGACCAAATCACAACTTATCCTTTCATTACTCCGTGAACAAGTGATTGAATGACGTCTCTTAAAATGTGTTGAATTAAAAATTTGATCATGTTTTTTAATCAGTGGATCAAAAGTCTGTTTAAATCGGATCTGACTTTAATCCATATCAAATTTCGTGGCACCCATTCATTGATGCGGGATCATATAAGTGCTCTTCAATTTGACTAATATAATGGATTGCGTGTCATTCACTCTATGGAATTAGTGAAACTAATGAGATCCAGTATTAGTTGGATCGTATCCTTCGTTAATGTATGTTTTGGAAAAATCATTGTTTGTGAATATCTAAGAGCATCTCCAACCCAAGCCTCCATTGATTGATTGTAAACGTTAGAAGGTTTAATATGTAAAGTGCCACGTGTCATTTTTTTTATAATTGAGATTGGTAAATATTGATGAAAGGAGGTTCTTTCTTCTTGAAAAATTTAACTCCATTGGCAAGTAAAAAAATTAAATATAAATGCATCTAATTATATTGTGATTCACTTTTGGTTTAAAATTTGATAACAAATAACTTTTATATGACCGCAGGTTGAGATTAAGTTTTCAAAATGGATTTTTCAAATGCATTTCGAACACAAATTTTTTTTTGTATTGAATTTTTTTTTGAAGAAAAATAGATATTTACTACCCGATTTCATTTCTGTATTCAAATTACAAACTCCAAAATGAGTGAGAATAGACATGAAAGACGTAAAGAAACCATAAATATAAGAGTCACACTCGCTCTGTCTATCCCCTCGGGTGAGAAGAGGTTTCTAATCTAAGAGGGACTCCAAGACCGTGTTGAAAAATTAATACATTTCCTTAAAAAAATGTATTAATTAGTTTTCAAATAAAGATTAAAAATTTAATAGGATGTTTAATTCCCTTTGAATTTTAAACGTTGGAAATAAATATGGTAACCGAAAACGCTTACCATAATTGGCGAGTGTAATTATTGTAAACGTTACACCTCCAACGGTCAAATCTATGTGTCTATAAAAAGTTCACCTTCGTAGAGATTCATATAATGTGAAAAACTAATTCTCCACAAACAGGGTTTTTATTTTTCTTATTCTTTTGGGCGATCAAGTCTGCGACCGGTTCGACTTTTCTTCCTGCTTGCACCAAGAAGAGAACAATGAGGGCTGGATGGTTTTATCTTGGGAACAGATCATCGAGAAACTTGTGCGACTGAGGGGGCGTATTCTGTTATGAAGTAAGCGTTACCACGTGACTGCATACCAGGCCTTTCTAGTCATTGTCTTCATATTATATCTGTTTTTGTCTCATAATAGCTCATTTTCCAACAATTTCAGAGCAGAAATAATCTATTATCAGCCTTAATTTTCTACAATGGATTTTAACGATTTATCTTAAATATGGTAATTAATCTACTTTAATAAGTTACCATATTTGATTGTTCAAATAATAATGAATTCATTATGTGTGCTTCCATATGACAAGTATTCATATTAGAATTCTCTTTCGGGTCTATATTATAACCACAAGACACCTCACAGTATAATTCCAACACATCCATAAAATATACATAAATGCCTATCAAGTATAAGCCGACAAGCCTGCGTCCCATACCACAAGAGGCCAACTCACACTTACCTTATTATGTCCCTAACATAAAGACAGATCCGTATGCGTCCCATACGACAGGGGATTCATCCCATGTTAGTAACGCTATATATACATATATAAATACTAGTGACTGAAATGCCACTACACACAATGCCTCAGAGTTCCTCCTGCCGTGCAGTGACTTCTCTTAGGCGACCTATGTCTACACATGCATCGGCTCGGCCAATACAGGAAGTACCACTCCACCCGTCAAGTCCACCAAAGCCCGATTGCAATACGAACCGCATCAATGGATCTCACCCTAGACACCATCACTTTGCGAACAGGGCTGATAAACCCAGTATCTTGACTAAGGCTCTCCGTCATCTAACCACTCTGACGCATAACCGATTTGAACTATCGGATACCGTGGGCATCCAAGATAAACCTTGAAAGCGCTCCCTCGTGAAGGACACCCATAGTTTGCCCTCACCTCAACTGCAGGTTCACACTCATGACTCACAAGAACTATCATAATCAACCCACCTCGAATAGGCTCGACACAGACCGGTCGATGACTTACGAGGTAAACTACAACAAGCAACCAGATCTGACCCATACGATCACATCCCCCTATCCCTAGCGATGTCTCTAACTAGATCTTTAGGCAAATATCTATGAATCATGCTGATGCCAGAACAGAAAATGCAATTGATAAAATAATAGATCATGAGCATGCATTCAAGATATGACATGATATAATAAATCAAATCCTACCTTTAACTACACATTCCAGGTTTAATTAGTGTATCAGCATGTGACAATGTAATATAATTATATATATGTCAAGTAATCATGCAATCTCAATTAAACATATTTAATCATGCCTATGGATGCCATCAAATCATGCATACATGATTAATATCATACCATAAACATGACTTAGCATAGAACTATACTTTCCCAAGTTAGATCCACTCACAGATATGAGTACTACATCCCGCACTAAATCACGTGCCTCGAAGAGTCCAATGGTAACACGATCGCTACTGGACTCGTGGGAGTATAGCCATTCCCACCACAAGCCTAAACACAAAATCACCACCTTCCTCATATTGAGGAGACCCCTATGACAAACAAACATAATCAACTCAGTTAAGAAAATAAAGCATCCATGCATAGAAAAATAATCTAGAACATATCCTAAGATTCTAGCCAACAAATACAAAATACACCCTGTACCTCCAACTACTAAATCAATTATTCTACACCATCAAAATCCATTCATCCAATTAAATCACCTAGAAATCAGCAACAAAACATCACATTTTCACCACAAACAAATCTGGGAAGCAATATATAAATCTGGGCAGCAAACAACCCTACACTTTGATCTCCACAACACTAAATACTTATCCAATAATTCTACAATAAATCATACACATTCATTGATAGGCTGAAAATATAATCCATATCTGATTCAATCTCTAAATGTCCAAAATAAAATATTTTTCAAAACAGGTCAATTTAAACTCGAATCTGGACAATCTTTATAAAAAAGATCATAACTTATGACACATGTAATATAATGACTCTAAATTTCATATATGAGATGTAGACACATAGATGATCAAATCATATGAAGACACCATCCACAGGATAGATTTCTAAATATCCAATTCATAAGAATCTTCACAGGACAGAAATCTGCCTCACCTTTCTAAGCACATCCCAAGTCTCCCAACACTATCATCACTTCTTCTTCTTCCCCAAATCAACAATTAAAACCCTATAAAAACATGAATATAACCTCCCCCAAATAAGAATCCAAACCAACAAACTAAAACAAGTCACAAAAGGAAATCAAAGGATTAAATGATCTTATCAAAACTCTCTCCAATCTCTTCTCCTCCTTTCCTTCTCCTCTTCTCTCCTTCTCTTCTCTGTTTTCACTTGAAAATGTGTCTCAGCTGACTCTCTCTCCCTCTCTCAACACACATAAACCACAGCAACACCACCGACTGCACCTATTCACTTAAATGGAATTGATAAATCCACCCAAATTACCAAATTGCCCCTCCTTTAAAAATTTGTGTAGCCCCGACTCAAACCATCATAACTCTCACAATCTAGCTCTGAATTATGCAATTCAAAATCCATTGAAAAGCCAAGAAGATTATCTACATATTTTGTGTTTGTATAAAGATCCAATAACCCCTCTAGCTATTCCGAATTTTGCAATTAACATCAAACAGGGCAGCTGTCAGACCTTTTCTATATCCAGGGTATAATTGAAAAAAACACCAATAACCTTTGCTATAGGAATAAAGATGATCTAATTCCACTTTAGTATGAAATTTAACTCAAAACTGAATGCCCCATAATAAAATCAGATTTAAACTACATCATCTTGGGCATTAACAAAATTAGATCTGAATCCTACCAAACATGCAACTTAGGATATAACCTAAGCATACATGAACCTGATACACTACAAATGAATAATAATACGAAATGACACATATCATTGTGTTATCCATCAATCCAAACATATAAAAGAATAACATAAGCCTAAATAGAGGTCTGAGGTCTTACACTAACAGCAAGAGTGGGCAGTGGTCAAAGATTATCTGTGGAAGACCTCGAAGACTGCACGAGGGGAAGACATTGCTTGTCCCACGCAACATCCACTAAAACCCGGTCCAGACGCACCGGGGAAGGATCACCCCGTAAACTGCTCCACGTGAAGCTTTGAGAGGGCAGAGGCAGGTTCAACAACCCTTCAGAGTCGATCCACGCGTTAAAGTCCTACATCTTCTGAGTAACTCCCCCCCTGATCTATTCTAATCCTCCACAAACTGAATAATATTAAAATCGCCCATAACACACCAAGGCACAGCTCCCCCTCCCCCAGCCCACTGCTCTCAAATCAGCCCAAAGGAGATCCTACAGGGACCCATCACTGGGACCATAGTCCCCAGAGCACCACCACTTCCACCTACTAACCGTATCTTCCAACAAAATTGAACCTGAGAAAGTACCAATTCGGGACCCCACTCCCTTCCATCTCCTCGAATTCCAGCAAACCACAATTCCTCCCCAACTGGCTTACAAAAAAACTCATCAAGTCTTCCGCCCCCCAACGCCCTAAGGGTAGCATGAGTAAAATGCTCAAGCTTGGTCTCCTACAGACAGCAGACATCGATCTAGTGCTCCAGCACCAGACCTTGAATAACCTCCTTACGTCGGTCATGGAGCCCACGAATATTCTAGCAAAGAGCGTGTAACATAAAGACATGGATAGGAACCCTGTTCATTGCACAACACCTATCCAATGGATCAATCCTGCTGCGGCGGACTGCTATGCAGGAAGGCCATGAAGCGCTGAGCATCTTCGCTGCCCGAAAAAAGAACCCCAATGTCCTGAGCCTTCTCACACGCACTCCGGCTGTGGAAAATGGATCGGAAGAGTTTGAGGAGCCAGGACTAGCACTCCTGCTTGGCCTGCCAGGGGGGGGGGAGACCTCAAGGTAACCCAGGAGGGATGGGGAGGACACACAACCTCCGCCTTCTCCAAGACCGACATAACCTCCAAGTCCATCCCATCCCCAAAACACTGAGGCGATGCAAAGTTTGGAATTGGGGCCTTCACCACCACTGAGGCAGAAGTCGCCACATTCGATTAGTCATCACCTTCCATTAGGGAAGTTGGAGAAAAAGACCCACCATCCTCCAATAAGGAACCACATGAAAACCTTCGAAGAAAAGGCGACATGGTCCAATCGACCCATGATGACAAAGCGGAGGATCTGCTTCCTGGACTGATCCATGAAAAATGAGTCCCGCTCGTGATCTGGAGAAGTGTCAAATCCACGAAACTGAGTTCGTTGTGGTAGGGTCAGGAACTCCCCCGAGTCCGGGAACCACGCCCAACGGGCCACACCATCTTCCCCAACTTGATTGGCCCAAGATCCACATCCAAGCGACTTTCTGAAACTAGGCGTGCTCCCCAAGGCAGGCCCACTCCCTTCCGATCCCTCCAAAGACAAGAAGGTGCCCTCAAAAGGTACGAGGTTGACCTCCTCATTAGAAACAAAGCATGGATTTGTCTACCAGGAACGCAGAAAAATTTACCATACTCTCTGACCCTCACCTAGAATCAGATGCACCAGACCACACATCCATACTCCACCTTGAGACTTGAGCTCCAGATGTAACCTACCAACTGGACCGTGCACCCCCAGGCCCCAAGGCAAGAGGGCTCTGGACAGACTGAACCGTGGTAGGGCCACCTGAGGAAGCAACTGCCAGAACAGGAACCTCGAGAGGAAAGCCAGTCCTGCCTGAATGCGTCTCGGTCATCCCATCACCCTCAGTTGATGGAGACAGCACTGACCTCGTAGGCTCAACTCCCAAGACTACTAACTCTGTTGGAGCGGAACCCCCAGCAGGGGTCCCTGGGGACTCCCTTCTCCCCCTAGCGACGCCATACTGAACAACCTCCACGAACGAGGGAGAGGAGGAGGAGGGAGTCCTCAGTCTCTCTTCTGCCACCTTCACATGAATCGACAAACCACTCGGGGAGCTTACTTACAATTTAGAGGGGTTCAAATAAAGCCACCATATAAGAGAGACTTACTTATAAATTAAAGGGGCACCATCTGGCGGATCCAGTCCATGTAGCCCGGTATCGTCACATACGCGAAATAGACTCGCAAAAATTCCGTGCCGACTTGTACAACAGCAATGGCGATTCCAGTCCTTCGAATCGGCGATCTCTTCCTCCTCTTCCTCCTCCTACTCGCGTGGGCTCCGACGGAGTTCGCCGGCGCGTCCATCTCGGCGTCGGCCTTCGTTCAGAATGTCGTCTACTCCAACAGAATCGCCATCTTCTCCAAATCCTATTGCCCGTAACAATCCCCACTCTCTCCCTCTGTGTCACTCTCTCCGTTAGTGTCGTTTCGGATTTGGACGCCATATTTTGCTTTATGAATGTGAAGAACAGATTAGGGTATCGACTGATTAGTTGAAAGTTCTTCATTGGTGAGAATTTTGGTCTAGGTTGTCCCAAAAATAGTGGGAAAGAAATAATCTGTTGAAAAGATTGGATGTTAGGTATCGGAACTTAGGCTGGAATGATTTTTGTGTTTGTTAGATCATTGTGGTTCAAAAAATTGAATTTTTTTTCTGTGTTTCATGGGAAGTGACAGGGTTTCTTTATTTCTTTATGCCTAGTTGTGCTATGGGATAAGATTTTGAGGATAACATATTTCAATTTTAGAGGATAAAAAGATTTTGTCCTTGTTTATTTCTATTTTTGAACAGGTAGACTAAGCTACCCCGTTTTCAGGATAGAAATTTGCAGTACAAAGTCCACAAAGGAGAAGAGGGATAGAACCCCCCCGGGGGGGGGGGGGGGGGGGGGCTGGGGTGGGGAGGATAGGTTTCCCAGTAGAAGAGATGTCTACCTGGGCTAACCCACCACTTTCAAAACCAAATGAATACTCCTCGATGACTAGATGACTTCCCTTGAAGCCCACGACTTTTGCTCCCATGATAGACTGGCCCCATTCTTTGATGCTCCGCTTCGTTTCTTTCCAAATGTTTTCAACATATTCCCTTGCACCTATAAAAATAGTTTGATAATGTTGCCTCCAAATAGCCCAAGTCCCTGTTGGGACCAGCGAGCGCCTAATCTTGGCCGATTTTCTGTTGTCCCTGTTGTGTACTTGTCTTTTACATGACTCCCACGTTTGCTCTGTTGATGTGAAAGATGCCAGGCCCGAGACATATGAAATTCTGTGCCAAATCTCTTACGCAATTGGGCATGCACAAAGCAAGTGATCTGTGGTTTCTAGAGCAGCTTGGTGGAATACGCATGTAGTCAATTCTCCTGGGTGCCACTTTGCCCGGAAGACTTTTGTCAGCAGTCGGTCTTGGAACACCAATCACATGAAGCTTTTACCTTAACTGAGATTTTTGGTGTCCACATTTCCTTGCTTTTCCTCGTCAACGCCTGTTTATATTTGTCCAAATTGGGATAAAAAGAGAAGATTTATGTTATTCTAGCCTTTATGTGGAACAAAAAAAAAATCCCCTTTTGGGCATCAATGCGGAGGAGGAGGGTTTCGTGGATAGGATGGCCGAGATCTTGGGCTATCAAAGAACGGGCTTTCCTCTGCATCACTTTGGCCTTCCTCTTTCTCTTGGGAGACTTCCTAAAACTGAGTGGATGCCCTTAATCAGCCGGTTCGAGAAGAGATTAGAGGGATGACAATGCAGGTTTTGAAGCCTCGGGGGCAAGATTACCTTGATTCAGTCGGTTCTTTCTAACCTCCCAATCTACTTTGTTTTCCTTGTTCAAAGTTCCAAAGGGGATCCTCCGCTCTATGGATGGGATTCTGAGGAGGTTTCTATGGAACAGGATGAAAGAGAATAGGAGGCGGGTTCATATAGTAAATTGGGACATGGTGTGTCACCGGGGGGGGGGGGGGGGGGGGTTGGACGCTGGGATCTTGAATATTGTAGATATGAACTGGGCCTTGTTGTTGAAGTGGTTATGGCGCTGGCTAGACAACCCCTTGGTCATGTGGGAAGGCTGATTTGTGAAAGATATAGCTGCAGCCAGTATGGGAGTTCCAGATTCTCTCGCTCTGGGTGCGAAACCTTGGGTATTTGGAAGGGTATTTTGGCCGGTCTCGAGGATTTTGTGCTGGCTACTCAATGGGAGATTGGTTCGGGAGACAAGATCAGCTTTTGGTCAGATCTCTGGATTGGGGATGGTCCGTTGTGTGAGCAGTATTCCTCAATATTTCGAATTGCTTTGGATCCAGAGGCACCAGCATCTTGATTTTGGAGGGGGGAGGGGATACCGGATATTGGGAAGTGTTGGTTAGAAGGACTTGCACGACAATGAAGTTGATGGTTATTTGCGGTTGGTGGAGGAACTTCAAGGCATGCGGGTGGTGGTCTCTCAGAGTGATAAGATCATATGAAAGCCTAAGCCAGCTGAGGGTTTCACAGTGAAGACTGGGTAGGCCTGGGGCGGAGGGAGATGCTGGACGTTCCTTTGATAGTTCGAAAACAGAAGGAGATTGGGGGTGCAAAATTCCTCTCAAGGTAAAGGCATTTTTGTGGTTAGTGTATCAGGAGAAGGTATTAACTAAATCCTTCATCGCACGCTGGATGCCGGAGTTGGACTAGAGGAGCGTGCTATGTGTGGTGGACGAGACCGTTTCTCATCTGTTCATTGGCTGCCCAATGGTGCTGCAGGTTTGAAGGTGGCTCTCGGTGACCGGGGGAATGAGGGATTCGTTCATCATTCTGGAGGATCTATGGCTGTCGGGGAAGAGTCTACGTAACCCACTAGACAGGAGCGTGCGAGCGAAGTTCACCCAAATTTTGATTCCCGCAGTTGTGTGGTCGGTTTGGATGATCAGGAACCATTCTATTTTCAGAGGGAGTGTGCCATATGTTGAGAATATTTGGGATTCTGTTATTAGATTGGCTTTAGAGTGGGGTGTGTTCTTTGTAGGCGCTTGGTCGGTGGGATTGGTTGATGGGGTGTTCATCGTTTGGGAGTAATTCGTGCGACGATCATTCCTCATGCAGATTTCTCCTCTGCGTAGGATGGTTGACTTCGAGCTGTTATTGCTTTTGTAATTTCCCATATGGGCTTTCTCTTTAATATATTAAAGGGCTAAAAGCCTAACATTCCATCAAAAAAAAATAATCCCCTTTTAACATGAGTGATTTTAGGGGATAAGGAATTATACCTTGTATAGCTATCAGGGAACTTCTGGTGAAAGTAGGAAGAGACAAGGAGTCCCTAATTTGTGTGTTCATAGAGGTTGTGGGACTTCTGCAGAAATAAGATATGTTAGTAAAAGAAATGTAGAATATTATGTGATCTTAGTTTGACTTTCTAGTAAGGACTGGAGTTTAGTGGTCTGTTATGAGTTCAGTATGTAAGACCTTGTTAAAAAAGATATTTTTTTTTGTTATAACTAAGCATGGGTCATATGAAGATCCAAAACAGAGTTCCATGAGGTTTTATTTGATTTCCAATCCCTTTGTGTGGAGACGGTAAAAAAAAGCTTGTGCCATCACATATGGCTCCAAACTATTTGTCTTTTTCCTGGTGCATCCAAATGTTACATGATGGTCATGCTGTCCTCATTTTCCACACCATTATCATGGAATTATTATTATTATTCGATTTTTGGTTGTGGAAAATGGACTATGTTGCCTGAGAACTCTGTCCCACCACAAACTTAAAAGATTTACTCGCATTAGCACTGAGTTGCACATATATTTTATAATCAGATAGTCTTAATTTATAGCTAAATCAAATTGGTGCATTTAGGGTATTCAAATTTTTATCCTGGTAACATAACTGTCATGTTCAGCCAAAGCTATTATCACTAGGCTGCTGGAAGTCATTCTACACACTCAGCTGGTTAATTAAACTTTGTTATTCAGGTTAAAACAAATTTGCTCATGCTGAACAAGCATATCTGGCTAGATAAAGCCTAGTTACATGGCGTTAATGGCTTAGTGCTCTAATACTAAACCACCAAGTGGTTGCTTTGCATTGTCAACTCTTATGCACGCATGCCAAATGGGTCCATAAGTCTTATCAAAATGGTCTGAGCACTATTTTTATGTGAGTTTTTTGTGATAACTGATGAGGTGGCATTCTTCATACCTCACTGCAATCATAATAAAATCCAATGTTACAGTAAGATAGAGAGTTGATCACTGTATCTGAGTAATCTGATTATTATCCATTATTATATTGAAAATATCTTTGTTCCTAACCTTGATGGTTAGCTCTTGCAAATTCTAATTTAGTAATATTGCTTTAGTGTTCTATGCGTTTGTAACTTGCATCTGCAATATATGAAATGAATATATTTCAGTCGGTGATATTTCCATACATCTTAATGTATGATATTCAGATGATTGTAAGCCATCATCAAGAGAAAAGTGAAGTGGGTATTCTCAAAGCTGGGAAGAATTATTTTATCTGATAATAGATTGTACATAAGAAGAGAAAGCAATGACTAAAGAAAATAAAGAAATATTTTTTTTATTTGTTTTGATCCATGAACAAACCTACTCTAAACCATGGGTGAATAAACTGTTGGTGCTGTTTTGAGGACTTATGTTCTTTGTAAATCAACTGGTTTTTGGGTGAAAGTTTGAACTTTGTTCAATTTGCTTGCAACCTGGAGGATTCTTTTGTGCTTGATACTTGTTCTTCAATACGTATCATGATAATGGAAAAAAGGGGAGGGATATAGAGATAAATCTACGGTTCACCTTCAGAACTTCACAACTTATTGATTATCGTGGAACAAAATTTATAATGGAGACAAGGAAGTAATGGATCTTTTAACACATTAATCTTCCCTTCATTGTTGTTGGTTGTACATTTTGCCTTTTTCTCTGTTTCAGTTTATTGTGCTTTTTGTTATACACTTTGGCATGAAAGATCCGTGGTAGTTTTATTTAATTAAGGTAATTCAAATTTTATGAATAATTGATTTGATGATTGATAACAGCTCACAATATCTGGAGCATCTTTTATTCTTCTTTACCATCCATTAATTCAGGGATGTAATCTAATGTATGACTTTGGTGATTTTGGATCTATCAATTTTTTGGAAAAAATGGTTGATCAAATGTGCCTTCATGTTTATGTTGTTTTCTTGTCTTGTTGTTTTTGATCGAAATCAGACTGCTTAAGTGACTCAGATTTTTCTGGTAATAGTTATTCTCTGCGGGCTAAACGAGTTTTTAGTGAACTACATGAGAAGCCAATGGTTGTGGAGCTTGATCTTCGAGGTACATCAATCACAATAATGCACTCTAGAATAGACCTGTAGTATAGTCAATGAACTCATATGCTCATTTACATTTTCCCTCAAAGAGAGAATAAAAATATGTTAACGGAGTGGATTCCAGCATTAAAAAAAGGTGGAATCTAGCAGATGCATTGTCTATGCATCCATGGCCCTTCTGTTGACTGCTTGCATATAATTGTGTATGCCATAGTGGGAGTAATATTTAAGAACTTGACGATGGTTCTATCTTCTTTAAACTAATGCATTGTGTCTGTATTTGGCTGCCACATGATTTGTGTTACACCTATGATTTCTGAATTGCCAGTCTTGGGGTCACTAATAGTTTGAATCTCCTTTTGACAACGATCCCTATCAATCCAGAGGTTTGCTCCCAACATGTACTAGGAGAGGCATAATTAGCCTAATTTGGCTATGAGCCTTCTAAACATGTCAACTCAGAATTATAATGGGCCTTGCTGGACCAACTCTGCTATTGAGAAGTTCTTACCATTCCTCAATCTAAGATTTTTATTGGGGGTTCACAAATCACCTCCTGGTGACTGCAAGTGATTTAAGAGAGACAAATGGATCTTAGTTTTTCGCTCCTTATTACATTGATTTGGTAATATTGTTTTTAGTCCGGTTCTGATACCATATGGAAGTATAGCACAATGCTCAAGGATCATTTAACCATTCAAGTTCCACAGATTCATCCCAACATTCCAGTGAATGCAAATGCTCATTTTTTTAATCGCCTTCAACAATAAGATGTGCACCATTAATTCTAGGTTCCCTGACTCCATGGAGCATTTGATTTCAGAAGAAAATAATCGAAGCATTTGATTCAGCCAATTGATAGAATGGATATGTTCAGAAAAAAATACACCAATCCCAGCTGCTAAAATCCAATTCCCCTGGATACCATGAGCAATTTCATACTTGTTTTCATCACTTATATATGTAAGGATTCTATTGTGAAATGTATATTCTTTTAATGAAATGCAGATGATGGGCCAGAGATACAGGATGTTCTTTTAGATCTAGTGGGCAGACGTACTGTGCCCCAAGTATTTATTAATGGCAAGCATATTGGAGGTTCAGATGGTCCGTAATTGAACACTAATCCTCTAGTTATATTATCACCTCATGTTTCATCTAACCATTGTTCTCTCTTATTTTTTTTGAAATTCTTTAGACACGGTGGCTGCACGTGCAAATGGCCAGTTGCAGAAGCTCCTTGAAGAAAGTTGACAGGTTTATTCTATTTCAGTTCCTATTCGCTGTAAAAAAAACCTCAACAATACTTGGAATATGCAACGAATATGTGAGCTGTTCGTGCCTTCACTTTCTGATGGACTAGCAATGATGGTGCTTTAAAGATGGTTATGTCCTGTTTACCAAACTCTCCAAAAATACTAGTTTTATGGATGATCAAAAGTTTAACTCTTCAAAGCTTTATTTTGAGGAAAACTGATATGAACTCATGGTCATAGGCAAAAAGTCTTCCCATCTATCATCGGTTATTTTTCTTTAGGTCTTTAAATCACTAGAACTCCTGAAGATGTACAACTTTATATGCATTTATAGAATACATCAATAATAAGAAATATGACTGAGTCACTGGATTTCATGGTGTAAAAAAGATTAACAGATAAAAAGCAATGGTGAAAAGGAAGAAAAATTACAACCAGATTTTTCATATGTGCTTGTCCAGTGATATTTCTTGAATGGCTATGTATATGTGAAACCTACAGACTAGTAAATGATGAACTTAGAAGGACTAAAAATAACTTAAAATTAGAGCACATGGGATTCGAATAATTGGAGAAGCCAAAATCTTCGTTTGCTGACCAACATGGATCTACAATTCTAAACTAACTTA
Organism: Acorus calamus; assembly: GCA_030737845.1. Classification (NCBI taxonomy): domain Eukaryota; kingdom Viridiplantae; phylum Streptophyta; class Magnoliopsida; order Acorales; family Acoraceae; genus Acorus; species Acorus calamus. The sequence continues at coordinate 14,733,821 of CM060868.1, forward strand.
TCGTCTGAATAGGGCCAAACCTTCACTTTTTCATGTACATACTGCCTTGGGTCAACTAATCAGATGTGCTGTCAATTTCTTATCTGATAAGATATGTTTATTTCTATATTGCTGTTTTGTGAAGGCATCTCTCACCCACAATTTCTTACTGATGGGATGATGCATTATTTTTATTTATCATTGGTTCCGATTCAAAATCTTTTAGGTATTTAAATTGTTATTCGGATGCGCCGTTGGAATATAAGCTTGTTCATGTAGTTTATCATGATATAAATAGTTTCTTTATGCTGGTAGTTAAAAGTCCTGTAAACATGTAAAATTTGAACTTCAGATGAAATCTTTAGGAAGTTAAAGATCATGTGAAGTTTGGGCTGGAGGGCATTAAATTTGGACAGGGAACCAAATCCAAAACTCTGACAGCATCAAAGAAATTTATCAAACTAGCATTACTTGTCTTTTCTGCTACTAATAGTGTGTGCGTGGTTTCTTTTCCTTATCACATGTGCAAATGTAGCTCATATAGTATTCTAGAACAATTGAGAATAATTTGCCCATCTAAAACTGTACTTTTCATTATTATGCAATAATCCATATATATTTATCGTTGGGTGCTCTGTTCAGAATTAAATATTGTTATCAAGTCCAGCTAACATCAAAACAGTTCTTTGTTGTTGACAACCTCTATTTGGTATGATCCTTCACCATTAAACGGCCATCAAATCAATCTATTGCTTCACTATCAAAGCTCATCAGCAAGAAGAAAAAATGATATTGATTATAGAACTTTTTTTCTACATCCAGTGATCAAGTGGGTGAAAGGATGCCAAAGCTATTATATTATATGTACATCGTATCCCCGTATTCAGATTTTTTTTTGGGGGGTAAAATATCACCTATTCAGATTGAATCCTGATCCAGTCACCCAAATTTTTTAGTCCAATCATGGAGTCACATTAACAATAATTCAATATACTCTCCAGTATTGAATTGACAGAGACTTGCTTAAACATGTGGCCCACGTGCATGATGGAATTCAGGAAAGGCAAGGGAAACCCAAAGTTTCTTTTCTTCATTATTATTAATGATCAACTAATTCGAAATGGTCCCCAATTTGCTAACTATTTTTTAAAGGGTAACATAGGTACAACTATGTTTAATTTTTAAAAATGAGTAAACACCGTCTAATGTTATATATGTTTTAATGAAAAATATATATCACTTGATTTTGAATTGAATGAACTCATTTTTAATAAATGTGAAAAAAACTCAAAATATATATATCTCACTTAAATAGGTATATACCTTATTAGATGACTAATAAGGTATATGAAAATGAATTTGGGGCTGTAAAAAGGATTGTGTGTAACAACGCTTTTGTTTTAAAATGCCTATGATTTGGACAATTTCATTGTTATTTCTTAATTGTACAACTAATAATCAGACACAGGAAAACCTTATTCCCTTCCAAACCATCTTACTCAGAGCCAAAGGAATTCCTTTTTTTTTAATATCCCTCTCGTGAGTCATGTTAGTGTCAGTTTGGTTTCAACTTTTGTTTTGCTTGCCGACACGTAGATTAATAAAAATCAAGATTATGCTATATATTGTGGTCCTAGTATGCCAAAACATCACTTTTTAGTTTTTCTATAAGTTGGGTTAAAAAAGTAGTGAACGTGGGAGGAAAAATTTGGGTGTTTGGAATTGGTGAACAACTCGATTTCTTCTTCACTACATCACATGGTTCATGAGGAGGACCCAAAATGCACATGATCTAATTCTTCCCCCAAGATCAAAATAGGTTTCCAAGGTCAACCAAAGAAGATTATTGGGGAATTGTCGAAATACCCCTCCGCCAGACGACCCATTTTTTCCATACCCCTGATTTCAAAAAAAAAAAATTTACCCCTCCTTTTTGGTTCCCTTTTTTTTCTTGGCCCTGTTTTTATTTAATCCCTTCTCTACCCTTTTAGATAAGACAAACCCTACCCTAAACCCCCCTCTTCTTCCTCGAGCAGTTCTTCTCCTCTTCTTCCAACTCTCCAAAAGAACCCATTTTTCTCTTCTTCTTCTTCTTCTTCTTCTTCTTCTTGTTCGTCTTCGTCCCCAAATACTTTATCGCCGATCACCGATCTCCCACCGTCGTCGCTCACCGTTCTCCCATTATCCCGATCTACCACCGTTTGACCTGTCACTAGCCTGATCTATGACCATCCGATCTCCCACAGCCCGGTCTCCCGTCGCCCGATCTCACCCCGAACGAGCCATCACCGATTCAACTCACCGATGTCTTCAATACCTGCCATTTGTAAACAAAGATGACGCATGTGTGGTAAATGTTGGAGAAGGTACTCAGTTTCAGAGTTTCATTATGGGGTTATGTTCAAGATGGAAGTTGGATCCACAACAAATGATGATGAAATACTCTATTCCCGGGACCGATAAAGAGTTCGCGTCAGTCATCATTGACTGTGAATTGAATCAGATGGTTGATGTGCATTTTCACTTTGACGCAAAAATCATACACATTTATCTTCAAAATTCCATCAGTGATAGGTATTTATCTATTTCTGTAAACTGTATTTTTTAAACTGTACTTTAATACACATGAACTGTAATTTACAAATCTATTTTAGTTAATGTACATTTTTCACATTAGATTTTGTATGCATGCTTAGGTGTTGTAATTTCTGTTGTCATGTAGTGCTATATGTCATTTTATTATGTAATTATCATACATTAGCATTGTAATCTCTATCGTCATGTTGCTTATCATAGTTACTCTGTGAATTGATAATTCTATAAAGTGAGTTTATTCTTATATTCTGTAACGCATGGTATAAGTTCTGTAAATATAATTAGACCTGAAGGTAACCCCATTCACGGGAATGGCTCACGTGAAGGTGATAATGAAAACACAGTCGAGCAACTAAATGCATTGGAACTGGCAAACATGCAGAACAGTGAAACTAGTGACGCTCATAGCCTAATGATAAACATGTGGGGAGATCTCATTAGACAGCCTGATCAAATATTTCATAATGTGGATCACTTTCGTCGTGACCTTCGCAACTTTGCTATTGCACATGGGTTTGATTATCATCTAATTAAGAGCGACCAAACCAGAGTTACTGCAAAATGTGCTGCTTCAATTGCGCTTGGTGTATTCATACATCGCTTTTGCAAGCATCTGAGGGGGGGGGAAATGTTTAGAATTAAGACTTATGTACCAACACATACTTGTGGGGGTGGTTTGCGAAGAGCAGAGCATCCCAAAGCCGATAGAAAATGGGTTTCTGAACTTGTTAGAGACGATCTTCAAGTGAATCCCCTATTCACCGCAAAGGATATGAGGATCCAACTGAATAGACGGTTTGGGATGAATGTGTCATATGATCAGTCATGGCATGGAAAGGAGATCGCAAATAAAGAATTGCATGGCAATGAATTCTGTTCTTTTGATCAAATGAGATGGTATAAAGATGCGGTTGAAGCCACTAATCCAGGTAATTTAGTGGTGATTGAAACGGATAACACACAACGATTCAAGTATTTCTTCATTTGTTTTCGAGCATGTGTTGAAGGTTTTGAGACTGGATGTAGACCTATGTTGTGTGTTGATGCAACATTTTGAAGTCCAGATTTTAAGGAATAATGTTGGCCGCCTCAGCGTATAAAATCGAAGATAAGCTTTATCCTATTACGTTCGTAGTTTTTGGTAATGAGAATTATGATTCTTGGTTATGGTTAAATACCAATTTGAAGAATGCTCTTACAGTGAACGTCGAATTACATTTATTTCTGACAGGTCAAGAGGTTTGATTGCTGCCGTGAAACAAACTTTTTCAGATTCATATCATTCTTATTGTCTTAGGAATTTGAAGATGAATTTTAAGAATATTGTTCTGAGGCAATATGACAAACACGCATGGAAGTTTTGTCCTGTCTACTTGATTATGTTGCATATTCCTTTATAGAGCTGGATATGAAAAAGCACTTGAAGATTTGATAAGGGAGGTACTGCAAGTTGAGGTCTGGATGGCTGAACATGGCCCTGAGCATTGGTGTAATGCACTTTTTCAGGGTGAGTGTTATGGGGTAAGTTATCCATTGTCATATCCTTCTATGTTTATGCATTCATGTATCCGTATCCTCCTTCCAAATATATGTAGTTAGTAGTTTTATTTCTGTACTTTGTTTAAATCCATAACTGGGTTTCTATTTACTGTAAATTATTTTATTATTTTCACAACTCATGTAATTATTTCTGTACATTGTTTTAGATTATGTATTCCAACCTGGTCGAATCATTCAACAGTTAAATCATGCAAGCACGTCACTTGACGATTTTACAAATGATTGATCACATCCGTGCCCAGATTATGGATTTAACAGCAAGGAGGAGGATTAAGTCTTTAACGTGGCAAACTTTGTTGTGTCCTAGAGTACACAAAAGACTTGAAGAGATGAATGAGGAGAGAAGGGGAATGGAGGTCAGACCATCCGATGGTCAAAAGTTTGAGGTTTTGGCTAGAGACTGCTCATATGAGGTAAATATAGAAGATCGGACATGCCTATTTAGAAAATGACAGGTTACGAAATTACCGTGCATCAATGCCTGTGCGGTCCTTGTTAGCATCAATGAATCACTACACACATGGTGTGACCCATTGTATACTACTGAAACATATAGAAAAACTTATGCACTTAACATCTTTCCAATACCTACAATGGGGATGTCAAGACCAGATTTGAATGACATCGTGATCAAGCCACCAATGATGAAGAAGCGAGCTGGAAGAAAGAAGAAGAGAAGAATTCCATCCAGAGGTAAGATTGACACATTGCCTTATAGATGCTCTTTCTGCAAACAGTTTGGTCACAATCGACAAATGTGTGAGAACCCATTGCCTAGCCAGATATCATTTAACTCTGAGATCTAACTTAGTTTATTTTAGAGTGTTTCTCTAATCAATTTGTATCAGTATTGTGTGCTATGCTATCCGTTCTTTGGACTGCTTCTATATTTTTGTTATGTGTTCCATCGTGTTGTAAGGATATTATTATTATTATTATTATTATTATTATTAAGCCGCGGTATGACGATCTGTTTATTCTGACCTGATAGACAGTTCATATTTCATGTGTTATGTAGTATGCCATTCATAAGTTACGGAAACTAGGTTGTGAGTTACAGGTAGTATAAATCCATTTATAGCAATATAATATATGGTTGTAGAATGTTACGGGACCTATAACTTCCATTTACAGAAAATGTGAATGAACTTACGGAAACAGTTAGACGAGTTACATAACTGCACGAAGCATATTGATTCTGACAGATATGATTGAACATACAAAAAGATAGTTAACATATAGATTGTTAAACATACATTCCAACAGTTAATTAAAAATAGATTAAACATACATTCCAAGAGTATCAAATGTTTGAATTACGGCGCTCTACGCCAATCCTAATGAAGTCACTGGCTGTCTTCCCCCTTATCTTTTTCATGTCCTGCTAGGTAAAATCGAACCCATTGAAAGGCCTCCGAACTATGCAATCGACATACTTCATAACAAAGAATGCGCAATCCAAGCTACACACGCAATCCAAGAACAACATTAGTAATAGCAGAAACTCAAATTTAAAACATATAAGAAGCATATATACCTGCTTTCCTGCTGGGGCCGATCTTTTACCCAGTTTATCTTCCATTTAGAAATATCGACAACGGTTGTTTTCATGGAAGAACTTTTTATGTATTCTACCCACTCAAACACTTATTTCTTGTAATGAATATAAGGTAATGAGTTATAAGCAAAGAAGTCCTCCTCGTAGAAGTCCAACACCGCCAAATGCTAGTGCAAATTGTTGTTGAGGACAAAAATATACTTATCCGCTTCACTGATGATGTCATCTTTGTACTCCGACATGAAGCGAGACATGAAATCAAGTCAATCTTTCTCTTCCTTTTGCATGGTAAGGCGCTGAAAAGACATATTCACACTTACAGTAAATGATATATATCTATAAATTACATATAAAATGTTGTAATGTATAATATTGTAAATGTAAATGAATACAGTTACCTGTAAAAAATGCTTCATGAACAAGCACCTCCAGTAGTTTTTCACATCCTCGTTCAATATCCTCTCATCACGTATGTCAAAATATGCATCGATGGCATATCCCTCAGTCATCGATCCATCAAATAGTATGTCATGGATGTGATTCTCTCCTACTTCTGTACCTTTTGTGGTTGTCAATATTGTCTCGTATGTGATGGGTGCACTTAGGAATCTGTCGATCCATCATTTCTCATCATCTGACAATAAATCATGCCCCATCATAGTCTTTATCTCTTCAATGACCCCAGGCACGCCAAGCCCAATGGAAGAACTTTGTTGTACACTATCACTCTCAATATTGCAAACAATATGCTGCTGATAAGACAAAATTCATAAACAAAGGATGTTAATTTACAGAATTAAAACTGTACTATATACAAAACTACAACATAAACTATATACATAATGCGCTATCAATCACAGAATATGAACTATAATTTACATATTTTAAACTGTACTTTACATAATGTAAAATATAATTTACATTTACAGAAGAAGTTAATTACAGGTATTGTTTCGGTAGTACAGACACTACATAAAATATTCACAGGTTTACCTCTTCTAGTTGACTGTTGTCCACGACCTGAAAAACCTCTACCACTTGGCTCTGTATTATTTACGAAAATGTAAAGCAATAAATACATATAGTACTTACAAAATTACAGAAATCCATGAGACGTGTATGGATATACCTCTTCCAGCTGACTATTAACCACAACTTGGTCAGGTTCTTTCTCCTCCTTCCCTTCCTCCTCCTCTTTATTCTCCTTCCCCTCCTCCTCCTTCTGTATGACCTCTTACAGCTGCTCCTCCTCCTCTTTGATCTCCTTCCCCTGCTCCTCCACAGTGCCAACCCCCTTCCCCTCATCCTCCTCCTCCCCCTTTTCATCACCCTCACCCATTCCCTCCCCCTTCACCCCTCCTCCCCCTGCTTGTCAACCCCTTCTCATCCCCCTCACCCATCCCCTCCCTCTCTATCCCCTTCCTCATCCCCTTTTTTACCTTTCTTCTTTTCACCATTTCCCACCATTTCCATCTTTCCTTCTGCATATTATTATAAAAACAGATGAATGATAAGATACTTCATTAATGATAATTATACATTAAAAATGAGGACAGAATAAGAATATACCTTCTTCTTGACTTGTTCCATAAAGGGTGACCCTATCTTCTTTGAAGTCATCCTATTCCTCGGTTGCTTCTTAATTCTTATGATCATCGAAGGAAGGGTTGGGTTCAAGCGTTCGCTCCTCCTCATACGGGCCACGGGCTTTATGGTTTTTTTGTGGCTCTTTTATCTTCCTCTTTACTTCAAATCGCAGCTGCAGAGTCCCCCACCACCCTGTCAACCACCACCAATGCCTACGACAGATCCATGTTCCTGTCAGACATCGGGGAGATCCCATGTTGTGGCATCGACGGAGTGGATGGCTCTATGTGTGGATCCTTGTGCACACTTTGAAGAGAGAATTTGTTTTTGTAAATTTTGAATGATAAATCCGTGGTCTACTTTCATGGTTTCCATGCGTTTGTTGAGCCTTTGGATTTCCTGTTGGAGCTGGTTATTTTGCTTCCTCAGCTCCTTAATGAGCATCTCTTCCCCTCTCTTTGCTTTTTGTTCTCTTTTTTTTTCTTCCCCCTACTTTCTTCTTCCCCACCCCCTCCCCCTCCTTTTCTTCTTCCCTCCTTTTCTTCCCCCTACTCTCTACCGACACCTCAACTAATTTTCTCTTCCCTATACCCTCGATTATCCCCTCTTTTATTCTCCTTTGAATGGCCCCCATTTTCAGCTTCTCAAGTACCAAAGCCTCCTCATGCGGCCTGAATAGGTACTCCTCCTGTTGGCCTATAGTGAGTTCTGGATCAACCTAAAATTACAATCATGTTTTATAAGAAACACAACCTTACAGAATCATAAACATGAAAATGATCAGGTTATAGTATTAGTAAAGGTATTTACAGCATACAGAATATCTGTTTACAGACACAAATATAAAAGTTACAATAATGAATATAGTACTTATAGAAAATATAATTACAGAAACAATGAGTTTGATTACAGTAATTAGATATGTATTTACAGGAACACAATTAAAAGTTACAATATATCAATTACAGCAAACAATGAATCTGGTTACAGTAATTAACAATCTAACTACAGAAAAATACGTGTAAAGTAATAGAAACAATTATTACAAACATAACACAAATAGACAATGATTATGAATTACCTGATCTGCTGTGAGGAGGTGGAATTGTTCAGAGCAGTGGACGAAGGGGCTTTTGTCATTGTCCTTCCCCATCGATAAAATCTTGGAACTTTTCCATACGCTGACGGATTTCATAATCGGGTGTGCTCGTAGAACCACACCTGCAGCAACATTTTTTCATATTAAATGGATGACATGTACATAATATGAAAAACTAAAATCAAGTAGTGTAAGCTTACCATTAAGGCAGTCGTGCATCCACCGATGTATCCTAGGCTACCCTTTCCCCACCATCTCAGCATCTTATTCTATCGACAAATAATCTCAAGTCCTCTATTATCATATGATGGACTGCAGATGTTCTCCCATGTTGCATCCAGGTCTTCAAAGTACCTCGCCAAATTATTAGGGGACGCATACCCCTTGTTCAGTAGTAGAAATATAGCACACATTAGAATGATTAGGATTCTCACAAAATCCTGTTTGTCCTCCTCCACATTCGAAGGGTAGAGCTGAATGAGTTTCGCTCTAACATCCTTCCCGTGCATATGCTTGTTCGGAAAATGCTTCTAGAGGAGGCGAATGTCGGATATCTTCTTGCTCTGTAAATCCATTGCTTTTCCATAGAATGGTAGGCCCGTTATGAGTGCCACCTCCTCCTTGGTGAACTTGCATGTGACACCACTCAAAATGAATTTGTCATCTACCTTGAAGCACCGACAAATCTTTTCCACCAGTTGCCCCTCATAGTTAATTTCAAGCATCTCCAGAAAATGAAAAAAGGAGTCTTTCCTAAGAGACGCATATGGTCTGCGCTGGGTTCGACCTCGGCCAACATATCCCTAAAATACTTAATGTAGCATCGGTGATTTACCTCCTCTGCATAAGACATATGCAAACCACATTAGTACAAACAAATAATAACCAATCAGGAAGAAATTATATAAATAACCAGTCAAAACACTAATCAAATTACTACAAACATAAAATAAACATAAATATAGACTACAAACCTAATACACATAGCATAACAAATGACAATGGGCTATATGCTAATTTACAAAATTTAAATTGTAAGTCACAAAATATAAACAATAATTTACAGAATTTAAACATTACTTCACAGAATGTTAAATTTAATTTACAACGCACAGACATACCATATGCTAATATGAGAACCATCCACGATGAACGATTCATTTATGTATATCAAACCGATGAGTATGAACATATGATTTCATTTATACTTCACAAGAATTTAAACATAAACTATATACATAATGCACTATCAGTCACATAATATAAATAATAATTTATAGAATGTAAACAGTCATTTACAAACTGTAAAATATAAGTTACATTGCACAGACATACCATATGGTAATATGAGAATCATCCGCGATGATTCTATTCATTTATGTAAATCAAACCGATGAGTATAAAAACGAGGAATTTAACTATAGCATCAATTTTTACAACTTCACAAACATGAATAAACTATAGCATAAGATTTTACTAAATAAGGAATGGTAAGTATACATAGAAACAATACTTTACATACTTCAACCAATAACATGACTTCAACCATGACTTCAACCAATAAATGGCCCAGAGACATGACTTCAACCAATAAATGGCCCAGAGGCATGACTTCAACCATGAAGAACATGTCCATTTCTGTGAGGGTTCACAACAAAACCAGTCCAGATACACAACCAACCAATCCATTTACAATGACAACCAAGAACAGTCCACTTACATATAAACTACAATTACATATATTATACACCAATAACTAAAAAGATATCACCCAATTACAAATGTGATAAATACCAATAGAATATCATCTCATTAATATATAGAACAATTTCACACCATCTATGGAGTTAAAATAATAATTTACAGATATTGTTAGGCATGTGTCATTTAAAATCCTAATTTCGATCGGAATCGCTAAAATTTTGATTTTTAGCTACCTGGTGGGGTTTGAGGACTCTGATTGAAATTCTAACTGCACATTATGGGTCCTGGTACCGTTTAGTACTACCTATAAAATTTTCATGTAATTCCGATAATGTTTTTGGATTTATGCAGTTTTGATTGGTATTCGGATTTGATTTTGTTAAATTCTAAGATGATGAGGTAACAATTCGATATTATCGTGACATGTTTAGTTTTGAGCTACCTTCCATACAGAAGTGGAAAAGGATCAACTGGATTCGTGTATAAAAAGTTATGGGTATTTTTCCGATTATACCCTGAAGATGAGAAATCCTGGCAGCAGCCCTGTAAGATGTTTACCTAGATTTCGGAATAGCTGGGGAGGTTATTTGATCTAGGTTAAAACATAAAAGTTGTAGATTACCTTCTTGGCTTTCCAATGGCATTAGACTAATGCAATTCAGAGCTGTATTGAGGAAGTTATGACTGTTTAAGTGAAGGCTGTCCAGAGTTTTTAGTCCGAGGACAGCTTGGTCATTCAGCCCGCCCTTGCCTATTTAAATCCCCCAAATGTTACGACCTGGGGCTCTCTCTTTTCCCTCTTTTTTGTCTGGTCCAGCCCCTTGTGTGTGTTTGGGTTGAGGAGGTTGTCGGTGTCGGATTCTCCTGGGTGTCGGCGGGTGTCGGGATCTGGTGGTGCGCGGGTGCGCGTGCGTGCGTGTGTGGGGGTTCTTCGGGGATTCGGATCGGATGCGTGCCCTGGTGGGCTCGGTCGTATCGTCTTCTCGAAAGGGTGAGGTGTTGTTCCTGGTTGAGGCGCCCGACAGCAGCTCAAGAGGATTCCAGGGTTTGTGTGATCGCCACCTGCTTTTTCTAAAAAGAAGGAAAAGGTTGGGGTGGATTTGATCGCCTACGTGGGAGAGTTTGTGGGGTCTCCACTCTGAGACACGGATATACTGTACACAGAGGTGAAAAACATGTATTCTATTATGCTTCCGGGGCTTGACTAAAGGAGTCTTGGGACATAGGGGTGCAAATGGGGTATGGATAGGGGGCGGCTAGTGGGATCCAGCCATCGGATATGGGGCGGCTAGTATGGTTTAGCCGTCTGGGGCCTGGTCTGGTTTGGGCAGAACTTCTGTAGGAAATGAGTTTGGTCTTGGGCAGGGGCTAAGCTAGGTTTAGCCCGGGTTTCTGGAGGGTGGGATAAGAGGGTGTTTTATGTGGAGAATGGGTATTTCTCTCACAAAAGGGGCTTTCTCTCTCTCTCTCTCTCTCTTTCTTGGGATTTCTAGGGGGAGGGGGTATGGAATGGGAATGTGAAATTGTGGATGATTGTAAGGATTGATGATGTGTTTAAAGGCTTGGGACCTCCTCTATTTATAGTAAAAGAGAGGCAGGGGAATGTCCAGGGGGTAATGGAGTGGCTTGGCTAATAGTGTATGTGATTAGACCCCTCATTAATTCTCTGGTTCTTCTGTCAGGACCAGGTGAAGGGCGGCTAGTGCTAACTAGCCGCCCAAGATGGGGCGGCTACTTCCTGGTAGCTGCCCCTATCATAACCTGCCAAACGTCCCTTCTCTAACAGGCGGTGGCTTGGGTCGGTTACTTGGGTCGATCCGGCCAAGATAGGGCGGCTAAAGGTCATCACCCGCCGCAATGATCAACATCTAATACTGCTTTATGTCCCATCCAGGGGACTGGTCCAAGGTCGGCCAGGGGGGGGCGGCTAGTGCTAACTAGCCGCCTGGTATGGGGCGGCTAGTTAGGTCTAGCCGCCCCTTGCCAGGGACTCGGGGTTTTTGGGTTTTAGAGTTTTTGTTAGGTGGGGTTCTGGTTTGGGCCAGGGTCTGGTTTAGGGTAGGGTTTCCGATTTAGGGTTTGGGTTTCCTGTTTAGGTTAGGGCTGGGTTTAGGGTTTCCGGTTTAGGGTTTCCGATTTAGGTCAGAGCTAGGGTTAGGGTTTCCGGTTTAGGTTAGGGCTAGGGTTAGGGTTCCCGGTTTAGGTTAGGGCTAGGGTTAGGGTTTCTGGTTTCCTGAACTTTGGTTCTCTACTAGATGTCCAAATGTTGGATATTTCTAGGTGTTACTTGAAGTATTTCTGTTTTTCTGGACGGTCAAAATTGGGGTATCTACAGAGGTGTAGGTGATGGAGAAGGAATGAAAGATGTGAGTTGTTGTTGTTGTTGTTCTTTCCTTCTCCTCTCTCTCAAGCTCCCCCCTTATGTTTTGCCCTCCCATTTGTATCAACAGCCCCCCCCCTCATGCGTAGGGGGAGATGTCTCAATGAAGAAGAAGAAGCAAGAGAAGCAAGATGGAGGTGGTGGTAGCGGTGGTGACGGTCGAGGTGGTCAAGGGTTCGCTTGCGAGCCCCTACATCTCCCCTAAGCTCCCCCTCTCATTTGGGTGAGTTTTTCCTCTTCTTTAATTGGTTTTTATGCATGGTTGGGAGCTTGGGAGGGCATGCATGTGAGGTGTTTGGATTTGGGAGCATGTGGGGGGCATGGGAGGGGGTTTGGGGGCTTGGGCGCCTGGGTGTGCGCGCATGGGGCCGCCCGGGTGTGCACACGGGGTGCGCCTGGGGCTCCCCGAGGGCGCGGGCGGGGCTGTCCGGGGTCCGGTTTGAGCGTGCTGAGGGTCGACACTCTCGGGTGGGTGTCCGGAGGGCTCGGACACGCGTGCGTGCGTGCGTGCATGCTTGCGTGCGTTCGAGCCCGTATGCGTGGATGTCTAAACCTTAGGCATTCCTAATTGATTTTATGTGTTTGTATGTGATTTTACTCACCCCTTTTTGGTACCCTTATCTTGCAGACCTCGTCGGATGGGATGCGCATCAATCCGGGTATCGGTGAGTGGTTTGATTCCAACCCTTCCGGGAGCGCTCGATGCACGCAGTTGTGCTTCGCGCTTCCATAGGGCTTTAATTGCACCCTAAATATGCTAGATATCATGCATACTAGGTTGTATAGCTCCTATATTGTGTAGAACCCCCTATTCTACCTTATACTTGCCTATGTATTCATAGAATATGACATGACTTAGATAGTTTTGTTTGAAATACTACCCCTATTATTATTCATATCAAGCATGTTTAACTTGGGTTAACAATGGGGTACATGCATAATATTCCTTTGATTTAGGACTTCAGGGTGTGATATAGTTGTTGCACCCATCTTGTTGGGACAAAACTATGACCCGCTTTAGGAGAGGATGAGGCATTCCCTCTCTCTCGCCCTCAGGATTGTTTGGAATTATTGGCGTGCACCTATTGTCGCGCGGATCGCGCTTAACCCTTCCCTTTTAAGTTGGTGCTATCCAGTGCATGTTAGGTTGTAACTTGTTTGTTTGTTGGATTGATACCATGTATGCATGTTTATGTAGGCTATCTTTGGGAAACAATTGTATGTTGAATATATATATGTTAGTATGGCCATGATTCTTGTCTAATGTGTTAGACAAGTGTATGACCTCTTGTTGGGTCATACAATGGCATTGACATTTAGAATAAAATGTCTTCCCCGCATCCCGATGCATTCGACGGATATACTGATCATGGAAGTGTACCAGGTGAGGCTACATGACAGTGGGCCACCGAACGATATTGCGAGCGTGGATCGTTCTCCCCTTCGTCGAATCCGTGTTGATGCTTCTTAGGTACGAGCCGCCCTGGGTGAACCCCCACCTGTAGGTACCATCGACGCGCTCGACAATGTACTGACCATGGCCCGACTCCAGGTAGAGGCTACCTGGGAGAGCGCTATCGGATGACGAACGTTGTAGAACAACAAGTTTGGTCCTTCAAGTCCCTAGGCTCACTGATGCAGCACGATCATGGACCATTAAGGAGCACCATATGGACGATTATGAATGATTTGTATTTTTAGTATTTTAGTTTTATTTGTTAGGATTTATTTTTATTTGTTTTAGTTATTGTATTTATATTTGAATTTCAAATCATTATTTGAATTCAAATTTAAATTTTAGTTAGGATTAGATAAAGATTTGTTAGATTTGTTTGTTAGTTTATAGATTTAGATAATTAGTTGATATCCTAGTTTGTTAGGATTCTCTTCTATAAATAAGCATGTAAACCAATTGACAATGCAGAGATTATTGAATTTTGAAGTTTATTTTATTTATCTATTGTATTTTGTTAGGAGTACTAACATTTACATAGAAATACCAAATTTCTGGCATTTCTTAGGAAATCAACAGATATTTGAAGCCCAACATCTCTGGTATCCTTCTATTAAAGAATCAACAGTCTTGTTGGAGCCTGCAGATCTCGCATCCCTGGAGGTCGATCGAGTCAGCAGAAGAGCGTGACCCCTCACGCTGCATCAGTTGGTATCAGAGCCAAGTTGCGACTACTATCGCGAACCGCCGCTACCGTCGAGCGCCGCCGCCGTCGAGAGCCACTGCCTCCGAGCTCCGCCGCCGCCGAACAGTCGTCGTCGTTGCTGCTACCCAGCCCAGCCACCGCTTCTGTCGAGAGTCGTCGCGTGCCGCCGTCGTTGTCGTTGCCGAGCCACTGCCACGGGTGAATCCATATCCCATTTATCTATCCATCCTCTATATTTTATCAAAAAAAAAAAAAAACACTTCACCCCATACAACCCCAGACCCCACTGGAACCTTTCTCCCCTTAATTTCAAAAAAAAAATTACATTTAACCCCTCATACCTAAGTTTTCCTTCCAAAACACCCATCCCCACAAATATTTCTTTTCATTCCAATCCAAAAAAACAAAAAAATTTCATGACTACCAGAGATCGAAAGAACACAAACGTCGTCAGCTTCGATCGATTGAGTGTCCTTGAAGTTACGCCATCAAAATTCAATGGATCACGTCATCAATTGCTCGGGCTTCATCACCAAATCGTTCAACTAAACTCGAGGACGAGTTTTTCTGAAGAGGGGGAGAATGATGCAGCACGATCATGGACCATTAAGGAGCACCATATGGAGGATTATGAATGATTTGTATTTTTAGTATTTTAGTTTTATTTGTTAGGATTTATTTTTATTTGTTTTAGTTATTGTATTTATATATTTGAATTTCAAATCATTATTTGAATTCAAATTTAAATTTTAGTTAGGATTAGATAAAGATTTGTTAGATTTGTTTGTTAGTTTATAGATTTAGATAATTAGTTGATATCCTAGTTTGTTAGGATTCTCTTCTATAAATAAGCATGTAAACCAATTGACAATGCAGAGATTATTGAATTTTGAAGTTTATTTTATTTATCTATTGTATTTTGTTAGGAGTACTAACATTTACATAGAAATACCAAATTTCTGGCATTTCTTAGGAAATCAACAGATATTTGAAGCCCAACATCTCTGGTATCCTTCTATTAAAGAATCAACAGTCTTGTTGGAGCCTGCAGATCTCGCTTCCCTGGAGGTCGATCGAGTCAGCAGAAGAGCGTGACCCCTCACGCTGCATCACTCACCCATGTGGGGTTAGGGTGAGGGCGGGATATTGTCGCGCCGCCGCGTGAACTTATTACCCGATGGATTTCTACCCATGCTTTTTCTTGATAGGAATTAGCCTTAGTGTTGAATTGTTGTGTTGGTGTTTGGTTTCTGACCACTCACTGAGATTATAACTCACTCCCTCGCATATTGTTTCTTTTACAGGGGCATTGTTGGGCGTGGAGCTGGAGCTTCCTTGTGGCGTGGTCTTGCGTGCGTGGAAGCGTCCTATCCGGTGGATTGGCGAGTGCGAGGCTGTCAGCAGTCCTAGAGTCTTTTGTATTTGTGAATCGTGCGTGTGACACTTGTTATATTTTATTGGCTAGACTTGGCTCTCATAGGACAGTGATTTTGTATTCGAGTCTGTAATAATATTTTTGAATTACAGCCTTATTGACATTTTTATGCTTCCGCCTCTCATTTGAGTTATCAGTTATTATTGCTTGCTAGCCTTGTGTATTGTTTATTGGAGTCATTTTTGACCTCTTGTATGATAGCTGATACTTTATATATTTGCCACGTTTCGGGGACGCATGGGGCGTGACAAAAGTTGGTATCAGAGCCTGGTCCTGTCAGAGCCTAAGTCGAGTCGTATAGATGAGCTGTAGGATTGTTATCTGAGTACTCTGGTTTTAGAAGTTTTCTTAGGTTGCTGACACGCCTCCTCGCATCCGTGAACGTGGACGTGTCCACCCCTGGACTCCCCTTAAGTTGTCAACTATGTCCACTGATCAGAGTCAGTGTTGGGTTCCCTATTGTTGGACTAAGGTTTGGGAAGGAGTTTTGCAGCCCGATTGTGTTGTATTGATGGACTTGTTGTGATTGTGGGTTTGGATCGCGTCTTGATTATGGAGTTTCGTTCGCGGACATCGGTATTGCTAGTAACCATGGAGTTCGCGTACGGCACCGGCATCCAGTTTTGAGGATGTGGCATTTTATCGGTAATGAGTGATGTCTTCTTCCATTTTTCTGATCGGGATTAAGGGGCCTTGCAGGGTCATCATTGAGACCAGGGCTAGGGTGCTCTGTGTTCCTTGTTTGGTTGTCGGGATATCTTATATCGGGACCTCAAGGTGCCCTCCCAAGGGGTTCTTTACCCCAGTCAGGGAATATCCTTGATACATCTATTTGATGATTGCCTTTCCCTCTCACTCGGAAGGTCCTGTAGCGAGTGGTTATAGTTGGAGTTCCAGGTAGAGGCCACACCGGGAGAGTGCTACTGGATGACGTCGAGAGCTTGGACTCCCCGTGATGAATCTGCCCATTGGGTGCATGATGTTGGAGTTCCAATGGTTATAGTTGGGCGACCTGTTGTTGGCGGCATGTGAAGCACAGTTTGCGGTACTGTCACGTTTTGCCCCCACATGGGTCTTAAATGAGGAGACGCGATGCTAGCGTTCACGATGGGACTCAACCGCCATATCAGGTAGATGATGTCGCATAGGCGTTGTCAGGAATCAACGACCTCCTATTGCGTGTCTTACGGATTAAGTGCGGTCGAGCGGCTTACCCAGCGTGTGAGGGTCATCATGAGCGCCAGCCTTGCTCGAGGAGCAGAATTTGGACTTAATCATCCCAGGAATTATTTTGATCTCCCCGTAGGGGTTGAAGGTCAAGAACCCCTTGCCGCGAATTGATGATCTGTTTTGATCAGCTCTGGGAGCCAGTGTCATTCTGTTAATCGATCTTCGCGCAAGGTAACCTATTTGGAGTTCCGGGAGTCGGACATTCCGTAGATGGCCTTTCGTGACCGTTTCGGGCACTACGAAATTTGAGTACTGCCGTCGGGGTAGACGAACACGCCAGATGCCTACAAGGATCTCAAAAGCATAGCGTTTCTTTACTGACGGACACCCAGGTGTAGATACCCCAATTTTGACCGTCCAGAGAGACAAAAATACTTCAAGTAACACACGGAAATATCCCACAGTTGGACATCCAATAAAGAACCAAAGGTACGGTAAACCGGAAACCCTAACCCTAGCCTTGGCCTAAACCTAAACCAAAAACCCTAACCCTAGCCTTGGCCTAAACCTAAACCAGAAACCCTAAA
The DNA here is from genome assembly GCA_030737845.1 of Acorus calamus. Taxonomy (NCBI): domain Eukaryota; kingdom Viridiplantae; phylum Streptophyta; class Magnoliopsida; order Acorales; family Acoraceae; genus Acorus; species Acorus calamus. The sequence continues at coordinate 14,751,634 of CM060868.1, forward strand.
CTCTAGCCTTGACCTAAACCTAAACCTAAACCTAAACCTAAATCGGAAACCCTAAACCTAACTGTAAAAACCCAAAACCCTAGAACCCCAAGTCCCTGGCAAGGGGCGGCTAGCCCTAACTAGCCGCCCCACACCGGGTGGCTAGTTTACACTAGCCGCCCCCCTGGCCGCCCCTCTGGCCGACTTTGGACCAGTCCCCTGGATGGGGCATAAAGCAATATTAAATGCTGATCATTGCGACGGGTCATGACCTTTAGCCGCCCTCTCTTGGCCGGATCAATCCAAGTAACCGACCCAAGCCACCGCTTGTCAAAGATGGGACGTTTGGCAGGTCATGATAGGGGCGGCTACCAGGAAGTAGCCGCCCCATCCTGGGCGGCTAGTTAGAACTAGCCGCCCTTCACCTGGTCTCTGACAGAAGAACCAGAGAATTAATGAGAGGTCCAATCGAAGCCAACCCACTCCATTACCCTCGGGATATTTCCCTGCCTCTCTTTTACTATAAATAGAGGGGTCCCAAGCCCAAATACAACAATCAACAACATCACCAAAAATCCACAACAATCTTCAATCACCCTTCCACCACTAGAAATCCCAAGAGAGAGAGAGAGAGAGAGAGCCCCTTTTGTGAGAGAAACACCCATTCCCTACATAAAATACCCTCTCATCCCACCCTCCAGAAACCCGGGCTGAACCTAGCTTAGCCTCTGTCCAAAACCAAACCCATTTCCTACCGAAGTTTTGCCCAAACCTATCCAGACCCTGGACGGCTAACCCTAGCTAGCCGCCCCCTGGCCGACGGCTAAACACAACTAGCCGCCCCCCTATACACACCCCACTTACACCCCCTATGTCCCATAACTCCTTTAGTCAAGCCCCGGAAGAAGAATAGGATTATCTATTTTTCACCTCTGTATACGGTATATCCGTGTCTCAGAGCGGAGTCCCCACAAATTCCCCACGTAGGCGATCAAATCCGACTCAACCTTTTCCTGCTTTTAGAAAAAGCAGGTGGCGATCACACAAACCCCCCTGAATCCTCTTGAGACGCTATCGGGCGCCTCAACCACGACCGACACACCCTCACCCCTTCAGAGAAGACGATCCGACCGAGTCCGCCAGGGCACGCATCCGATCCGAATCCTCGAAGAACCCCCACACACGCACGCGCGCTTACCGCGCACCCCGTCGGGATCCGCTCCGACATCACCGACATTCGGAGGCCTTCCCGACGGTACCGACAAATCTGGCGATCACGGTGGGACCTCCCTCGCGAAAAACAATAAAAGGTAATCCTCTTCTGCCCTCTTTTACAAGCTTGACTAGAATGCTATCAACCCTCTAGGAAGGTTAGAATTTCCGGCCCCTCGAATCAGTTCCTCCTCTAATTCACATCACAGCATCATTTACCGCTTTGTAAGCCGCACACAGCTGCGCAATCCTTTACCGCTTTGTAAGCCGCACACAGCTGCACAATCCTTTACTACTTTGTAAGCCGCACACAGCTGCGCAATCCTTTACTGCTTTGTTAGCCGCACACCATTGCACAATCCTTTACTGCTTTGTAAGCCGCACACCGCTGCGCAATCCTTTACCGCTTTATTTACTGCTTTATATGTGCTTTCGTTCCCTTAAATCATTTCACACGCATCATGGAATCCCGCATAGAGGAGGAGATACTAGAGGAAAGAACCCACCAAGAGGGTCAGGCCACGCGATTCCTGACCCATCTAGAGGAAAGGATGGCCAGTCTAGGATACCAATCTGTAGAGGACATGTTTCATGACCTCGCCGACTACCGCCAAGTCAAAACCCTAAGACAGGAGGTCCATGTCGAAACCCCTAAGGCCATTCCCAAGATCCCATTCACGCCCATTCACTCGGTCAACCCGAGCATCTTTTAATTCACCCCCCTTTGCCCCGCGAATCCAATATTCCCAGTCGTTTCCACCCCAGGCCCCTACCAGGCCACCCCAAACCCGGGACCGCTAGGCAGCCCTCCCCGGGGAGAAACCCTGGACGATACCATCCGGAGAATTCTCTCCGAGACTGGTCCCTCAGCCCCCAAACACATGTCTCTACATAACCTGAGACAAATCCCGTTAGTCCACCTACCGGAGGGGTTCAAAATCCCCAAATTTCACCGGTATAACGGTCGTGGAGACCCAGACATTCATTTAACTGCCTTTTATCTAGACTCACGCCCGTTTCTAGATAATCAACCTCTGCTAGTCTTCCTCTTCCAAAAATCATTGGAAGGAGAAGCACTACAATGGCTCTCCACCCTCCCTATAGATCACTTGTCAAACTTCTCGGTTGTAAGCGAGAAGTTCTTGGGCCGCTACGGTTACCTTAGGATTAGAACTCCCTCTATTTCGGATTCAACCGTAGAGAGAATGAGGCTTAGGGAGGAATTCGAACAATACGTGTCTCGATGGCGCACACTTGTCCACCGGACCGGCCTGCAACTCACAGAATGTCAAGAAATTGACATGATGTTACAGAGCCTGAGTCCAGAACTTCGTACGAGCCTTTCGTACGGAGACTGTACTACGTATCAGCTTCTGATTGACCGCCACAATAGGATTTCCCGTTGTGCAGCCCCAGTAGTCCAAACCCAGTCCCGACCTATCAGCCATAGGGTTGGACAACCGCCTCGCAAGGGACAAACCCCCACAGTAGAGGGGATTATTACACAAGTATCGGCACTCTACCTGAACGGAGCACGAGTTCCTGATCAAGGAACGGCTCCGAGACAGTACACGTCCGGTTCATCCGGGTATGCGCCGCCTCGGCCAATCAACCAAAACTTCACTACTCGATCAGTACATGTCCCCGTGCCGACACAACAAAACCCGGTAATCCAAAGTTCCCCGGTCCAAAACCCTGTAATCTCAAGACAAGGCCAGCCTAGGACCCCTTTCTATTCTAGCTTCTTAAGAAGTCAGAACCTAAGTCCTAGGCAGCCCTCCCAAAATACTTATAATGAGGTCTCCCCTCCAACATCCTATGATCATAGACGAATGGGAAAGAGAGACTCTTACCCTCCCCTCCCAGAAACACTAACTAGAATTTTTAGGGTACTAATGGACACAAATAGTATCTCCCTCCCAGCTGCTAAACCTCCACTCCCCGGGGTCAGCAGACTGCGTTACTGTCAATACCACCAACAACCTGGTCATACCGTAGAACAATGCATTGTTTTTCAGGATTTTATCTATGATTTAAATGATGACAGGCGCCTTGATTGGGCCATGATCAAAAGCCACTTAAACCAGGGCAATTCTCGAGCCTCCAAGCCACTTGGCATTTTTACTGACCCCTTGCCAGGTCACAACCAGGCATCCACATCTGGAGCCCACATAGTAAACATGGTCAGGAGAGGGAGACAACCATCACCACAACCAAGCAGTTCAGAAGATGTCACTGACGACAGTCTGTCCGAAGAATCCGAGGAGGAAGAGCAGAACGAGCCCTTCCAGCTGAACCTCGACAATCATGACCTTGCCATACTCTATGGCGAAGAAGAAGATGCAGTTCTCGCCCTTCCCGCAGTCATCAACATCGAGTCCGACGAAAGCGGACTAGAAAACCCGGGAGGAGACGAAGAAGAAGAGCCATTTGAGGAGATCCCCGAAGGAGCTAGCGAAGGACCCGAAGGAGGGGAATGTACGTCGGATGATCTGCATCCGGACGACAACGGGTCCTCCAAGAGTACCGACACTGTCGACGGCCCCCGCCGTCCAATGACCATTTCATTCACTGACCAAGACCTCCCGGATCCCAGACTGCGAGTCTACCCCCTACACATCCGTGGACGACTTCAAATGTTGTGGCTAAACAACATCTCGTGGATCCAGGGTCAGGGATGAACATAATGACGTGCTCCACCTACCAAAAGATACCCGGACTAGGCCGTCCTCCCGTCCAACCGGCCCACCATACTATTCAAGCTTTCAACCATACAGGGAATACTCTCCGCAGCCCCGGAACATTCGAGTTGTCTGTCGGCCCTCTTATCTGTGAGGTAGCCTGCTTCATCGCCGACATCGATACAAGGCACCCATTGATGTTGGGGCGACCATGGTTAGACAATATTCAAGCTATCTGTTCCCCCCCGGCACCAATGCCTTCAACTGCCCTTCTTGAGTCATATTCTGACAATTTGGGGAGAGGCGCGCCTCCAGTACGAGAACGAGAACAACTGAGCGATACATAATATGTTCACACTAGCCCTGCGACCGGGGAACGAGGATGAAAGTGGCAGTCCACCTGGGTCCCCTTACGACAACAACTATCCCTCAGGAGAAACGGCCAGGACCCTGCATCCACCAAGCGATCTTACGGAGCCCAACTCGATCACCTTCCTCCCCCATGAAGTCGCCAAAGCCGGAGCACGCTCCGCACCCCTCGCAATCACTGCTGTACTTGGAGGGAGGGAATTCCGGCACATTCTCATTGACACAGGAGCAGAAACTAACGTTATTACATATTCCACCTACCAGAAGCTAGAAGGCAGGGTCCCAAGATTGGAGCCCTCGAACGGATACATCTACGCCTTCGACAGCACGCGCAAGAACGCTTGCGGACTGGTCAAACTCCCGCTAAAGATCGGCCCGGTCTCCACCATCGTTAACTGCATGGTGATGAACATTCAATCGCCCCACCCTCTTATTGTTGGGAGGACATGGCTCAACAGCATCGAAGCTGTCTCATCCACCCGACACCAATATCTTCGCTTCCCGTACCGCGGGAAAGTAATATCCATATGGGGAGAGGAACGCTTTAACGAGACACGAGCCCGGAATTGGAGCGTCTGTGCCATGCGCATCCGGCTAGAGGTGCTCGCATGTTGGCAGCCAGGCTCCACCGACGAAGAACTGCTCCATCAAGGAAGGCCTTTGAAAAGGCTCAGGGAAGAAGAGTTCGGGAATAGGGGACCCCCACCGGACATCAGCCGGCCAACCAAACGAAGCGGACTCGAGGAAACAATGCGAATCCAAGAACCAGGTACTGATCCCCCCGAGTAAGCCTTCGTTACACCCTGTACATATTTGTTTACAGCTTTTTCTAAAAAATCCAAAATCGAAAAATATTTGTTTACCAGCTTTCGTCTTTCGTCACCCTATACGTATCTGTTTACCTACTTTCCTAAAAGAAACCAAAATCCAAAAAAAATACATGCCGATCAGCTTTCATTCCCCAACTCTAAACATACTTGTTTTCAGCTTTATTTCCACTCTTCTTTAAAAACAAAAAAATGTTTTTACAAAAAATGTTTTCCACGCTCCCCTTCAAAACAAAAGTTTCTTTTTACGAAACCGTATTTCCATGCTTCCAAAGAAAATTTTCCAAACTATCTTTACTTGTTTACCAAAACAACGAAAATATTTACAAGCCGCGTTTCCAACAAAAACGTTTTCCGAATCTGCGCTTCCACAACTTTCTTCAAAGCAAAATATTTTACGAAGCCGTACTTCCATGATTTCCGCCGAAAACATTTTTACAAACTACCTTTCCATACTCCCCATCTAAAAACAAAACCGCTTTCCAAACTTTATCTCCATTCTCTTTCCAAAAACATATCTATTCGCTGACACAGGCCTTTTCAAAACCGTAAGCATGTACCTGTCTTTACACTTTTGAAAATATAAGAAAAAATACCAAAAAGAGCGAAAAAGAAGAAAAGAAAAGAAGAAGGGTGGCAAGGGCATTTGAAAAAAAGGTAATAAAAAGAAAATTTGAAATCGGGGAATTAGTACTCAAGCAAATCATGCCATCAAGACAGCCTCACCCAAGAGGAAAGTTGCAACCCACATGGGAGGGACCCTATGTGATCACCCATGCCTATTCCGGGAATGCCTACCGCCTGGTAGATGCCGAAGGAGTCGAGGTTCCAGGTTCGTGGAACGCACTTTATCTAAAGAAATTCCATGCATAAATAGCTTTCAATACTTAAGAACTATTATTCTTCCTTCCTGCGATTTCCAGCGTTTAGTACTTGATGATAGAATTATAAGACTCTCAAAGATAAACTCGTATCTATTTGAACACATCTTCGCCAAATCATGCCGTTTCCTTCACACACGTATAACTGGACTAGATTCACCTGAAAGAAGAGAAATTGTCTACCCCGTAGACTGGGACAATTTAAAACCCCCAAAGCAAAACATCCCTTATTTCCGCCCCACTCGTATTAACCCTAGGTCAAAATGAGGAGTTACCTAGACCTGGCATATGTCCCAAAACTGGCTCTGACACTATACAAACACTTGTAGTGGGGAAGCATGAAAAGAATCGGGGTGAAAAACAGAAGAGCCCCCCCTCAAAAAAAAAATCTGGCAATGAGAGGCCAACAAAAAAAAATAACACCCAAATGAACGGGTTAAACTCTCTATTTTAGCAGGCTTTCACGCCTTTACGCACGGTATACGCTAGACAACGGTTATACCAGTACACATCCAAACAACGGACTGTATTTTCCACCCAAAAGAAAGCCAGAGGGACCTAGAAAGTAAGACATGTGTTAGACTGGGTCAATTCTAAAATATTACCTGAAAGGAAGATATTCCTCTTACCGCATTCCCCCCCCCTTTTTTATTTTCACAATGGGATTCTAAATTGAACTACGTCTGCCGGGAAACGCGAAAATTCGACCAACGATAGATCATGTCCAGGTTTACAAACTACACACACTCACATGAGTTCACTTAGAAACTTGCTTATCCAAGGGAAGCTTATTTGACTCGACTCTTGGTACACTCATGGATTTTTCAGCATGTTTAGAATAATACGATTAAGCATTTGAAACCCATGAACCTAGAAAAATCGACACCTAAGGCATATACCATTCAAATACAATCCTGGTTTGGACATGGGTGACCACAAGGGCTCCTCCACAGGGACTTGATGGCGTCTTTTACTTCAGAAAATCAAGAACATTACCCTCTCACGTAAGAAACCATTGAAGAACTAAAATGCCCCCTTATGCCAACTACACTTACGCATAAGCTTGCATTTTCCTTTTCCAAAACACCTTGGCATCCGATTTTCTTGGAATATTGAAGTTGACCCCCCGTACCAAAATATTAAAATTGTCCCCACTCATTTCGTGCCCTTACCGCACATGCCTGAGAAGAAATTGTCCCACCTTTACACACACTTAAGAGTTTTTTTTCTCACGCACTTGGAATCCCTTCCTTGCATACTCAAGTATGGTCTCCCGCACTTTACCTTCTCGCGTTATCTTTTTCCATTTCACCTTAAGATGGATTGTAGCCCTTGACAATTCAAGCAAGAAAGAGCTCGAAAGTCAGTGCAGGGGCGCAATCCGGACAGATTTAACACTTGGTCCATGGAAGGGATGTTTTTGTAGGTCTCGAAGGTTGAAACGGTCACGAAGACTTTCGGCAGCAGCAGCAGACGAGAGCAACAGAACCAAATTGCCCCAGGCAGGGGGCGGCTAAACTCGACTAGCAGCCCCTCACTGGGTGGCTAGTTCACAGTAGCCGCCCTTGCCCTTTGTTTCAGGTGAGGAAGCCCCAGGCAGGGGGTGGCTAAGCACAACTAGCCGCCCCTCTTTGGGTGGATAGTTTACACTAGCCGCCCCCTGCCTGCACCTATTTCAGCTGTGTCGGTCCGTATTCGATCAACTCTTCAACACTTCTTTACCTATTGAGATCAGTTCTTTCCAAAACCTGCATGTACACATTTCATACACATATTCATACACAAAACCTGTATAAATACCAGGCTAAAACAAATATATAATCAAAACCCTACACCCATCCATGAATTAAACGTATAAAAACACCAAAATCACCCATCCACGAAATACTCGTTTTTCTAAATAAATGGAGCTCTTTAAACACCTAAATATCCATGCTAAATTATTCTAAACCATGCATATAAACGAGAAATTAAATTGTCCCACCAAAACCACAAACATAGACTGTTTTTCTAAACCTAAGAGAGCATAAAAGAGGATATTTTTCCTTCAAAACGCTCCAAACTCCGAAGTCTTGAGCTATACCTCACCGAAATATCACCTAAAACCAAAAACAAAAGAAGAAAAGCATGAATTCATCGCATATATACTATTCTTCTATTTAAAACCAAGACACAAAGATGCTATACCTCAGCGTATCGTCATCCGCTGGAGGCTGAGTAGGAGGAACGTCCTGACTTGGCTGAGAAGGGAGCGGTGGATGAGGAGAAGACTGAACCTCTGGAGCGTCGGGAGCGGCAGGAGTCTCTCGAACCGAAGACGTGGCCCTCGCGTATATCCCACGACTACGAGACGCCGAAGGACGAGATGCACGGCTGAAGGTGGCCCCGGTAGCCAAGGAAGCCGAGAGAGAATGGTCAGGCTCAAGTGGAAGAACATCGAGGTCCGCCTCGGTCATAGAGCCCCCTCCAACCAATTTCCCCCTCAAAGTCGCCTCCCAAAGACGGACCTGCTGCATGTCTCTGTCTCTCCTCTCCAATCTCTGCCGGAGGCGACTCTCTGTCCCTCTGGCCCGATCCTCGGCGGCCCTCAACCTCTCCTCCAACTCCCGCGCCCTCGCCTCCGACGCCCTGAGCGCCTCTCGATCCCTATCCCCGGCGGCGTGGAGAGAACGAACCAAGTCCCCCATCAAACCTCCGGGAACACTTGCCGAAGCCTCCAACTCCGACACCCTCATCTGGAGGGAGTCCCTCTCACGGCCTAGGGTGATGAACCCCTCCTCTCTCGAAGCCACCATGGACCTCAGCCGGTCCGTCTCCTCCTCAGCCCGAGAAGCCTTACCCCTCGCCTGGCCCAGCTCCATCCGTGTGGCCGTCAACTCGCTCCGGGCCGCATCTTGCTCCCTCGTCAGTTCGAGCTCTCGCTCGGAAATCATGGAAGAAGGAGGGGCGGAAGAAGAGGAAGCACCGTCAGCCCTCGCTCTCGACAAAGCATCTACCTGAGCCTCGAGGACCCGGACCTGGTCCTGCAAGCGTCCTCTCTGAACCCGCAACGCCTCTATCTGCCAAGCTCGCGCTTGGAGGTGCTCATTGGCGGCCTTGAGCCTCTTCTCCATCTCATTCAACTCAACCTACAAAAGCAAACACCACTCAGAAATATTCAAGCAAAAGAGAACGAAGAAGAGAAGGAGAGCTTCCAAACTTACATAGGCATCCGGGATCTCCTCCTCCATCGTCCCGAGGATACCCGCATACTCCCGACGATACCAAGCTAGGTATTCGTTACTCGAAGTCACCTCAGGACGACGCTCCACCAAGACGCCTCGACCCATCCATCCTGCCACGTACGTAGCGTAATTCCTCGGGAGATTCGTGTCCCAAGGAATCCTGGCCACCGGAATCGAGGGCGCCGTGGAAGAGGAGCGGGCACCCACTGATGGTACCCAAGCTGGCGGACGACCCGGCTGACCGCATGAAATACGACCTCATTGAAGTAGATCAACCAGACGTCTCGCACCAGAGCCTCGGGAACCTCTCCCGAGTAAGGCCTCCACGTCATCTAAAAAAGCATCAAAAATAGGAAGAGTGCTTAGCCAAAAGAAAACCAAATACAAGCCAAATAAATTCAAAGAAAACTTATACCTCTTCCTCCGACAAGACGCGGAAGGCCTCGCGGAATTGAGCAAGGCGGTGCAAGCGGGAAGATCCCCGGGGTTCCCATCTCATAGCCCAAGGGAGGGCATGATCGAACGGAGCCAAAGTCGGGCGATCGATGGTGAAGTGCTCGTACCCGAAGATCTGACAAAACAAGAGGAAAACCACCACGATCAAAGTGAACTAAACTAAAAAAGACATTTACCAATCACTTACACATACCTGAAGAAATGGCGCAAAGCCGCCAAGGTTTTTTCCACCGGCCCTCTTGACTTTCTTCGAGAGCTCCACGAAGAGATGGGCGAGCATCGCCGCTCCCCAAGCATAGCGCCCCATGCCCTCCAAGTCCCGCATCAGTAGAAGGGAATGAGAGGAGACCTTATTAGAGGCCGTCGAGAAAAGGACCCGACCCAAGAAGTAGAGGAAGAACGCTCTCAACTCTCTCTGTGCCCTCTGTGGGCACGCGGCCGCCTCTCTCGCCTCGATCATCGCCCGCCTTCTCTCGAAGCTAGCTGCAGCTTCGCCCTTCTGACGCTCTGTAAAGGAACTGAGGCCATACTGCCCTGAAAGCCGCCCCAAAGGGATCCGGTTCAGCGTCCGCTCCCGCTCCACGAACTCTCATTCCCCGATCAACTCTCGGAAAAGCCCCCTGTAGTCCGCAAGGGTGGCCGCAATCACTGCCTCCCCCAAGACCGGAAGGCCAGTAACCCGATGGACGTCCTCGAGCGTCGGCATGACAGCGCTGGTGGGAGGATGAACGTACAACTCCCCGGGTCCCATCTCTCCGCCAATGCCTCCACATATGGGCGATGAACGTGGAACGACTCGATAAAAAAAAAGGAGCGAAAGCCCGCCCCATCCACTAAGCTCCTCTCCTCCTGCCCCAGGGCATTGTACCACCTCTTCGTCCCGTGCCATAAAGCCCGGATACGATTCAGCCTCTAAAAAATAAACGAAGGGAACATGGGTTAGTTTAAAAGCGATCAAGAGGTAAGGATCCAAGTCTAAACGAATCCACTTTCTAGAAACCATGCTTAGCACAAATAAAACTCCTACACATCTGAGGCATGAAATATGAGACTTTATACGAAAATTTACCCCCCCCCCTTTATTTGCAAGACATACCTATAAGATCACATGTTTTACCCTCTTATCCCACCGTGGTCACCACCCACATCACAGCCTATCATGCTTACACTTTCCTTAAAACACACCTAAGCATATAGAACACTTGGACCCATGAAATGCATGCATACACTCCTTCATGCTCTATCACGATCAAACACGTACGAAATCACATACACATAGAAAAGTATCGCATGCAAGCATATTAGCTATATCATTTATCTCTCCTTTATATGCATATAATAAACATGGATATATATATAGAAATTGTCCCCCTCCCTATAAAAACAAACCCATCTCAGCATGCTTACACATCCCACCGTAACTAAACTTATACACAAGCATTCCTATTTAAAACACACATACGAGTATAATACACATATACAACCTGTTCATACCAACCAAAACACATGCATATACACTAAAATAAAAAGGCTTAAGACTAAAAGGTTAAGAACATACCACGGCCCGTGTGGACCCAGGATCAGCCCCAACACCAACACCGGCCTCTGCAGCCCCGGTGCCCATACCCTCGGCCTCCCCGGCCCCATCCCTAGCCTCTCCTATCCCCTCCACCCTCCCCCCACCAGAGGTAAACTCCGCAAAGGCCCCTATAGCCCTACTCTCCTCCTCCTCAGCCCTAGCCTCTGTAGCCTCCCTATCCAACATCCCAACGAGGGCATCCAACGACGCCCTCACCTCCTCGCTAACTCCCTCGACCCCTACCCCCTCGGTTGCACCCTCAATCGATCCTCCAACCCCCGGAACCACCTCCTCGGCCACCACCGATCGATCCCCACGCCTCCTCTTGCGTGTATAGCCTATCACACTCCCCCTACCTCCGGGACAGCCCCCGAAGGCAAATCCCCGACCTCACCCACGCCGATGTCCGCCGGCGGCACCACCGTCGAACTCATTGCCTCCCCCACGGCCTCGACCTCCGGCCTATCGCTCTCCGATGATGAAGAGCTCGGGCTACGCTCTCCACGAGCCACCCGTGGTCGTTTTCCCCTCGAAACAATCGCCTTCGACCTCGTCATCTTCCTCGGTGTAAAAAAGAAAAAGGAGAACCCAAATCTAGGGCTTCGAAATCAAGAGAAAGAGAGAAGGATTGAGGTCGAAATGGAGGAAGAAAAGGCAAAGAAATCAGGGTTTTTTGAGTTTGAAACAGAAGAGAAGAAGAAGAAGAGGGAGAGTAACCGTTTAAAACGTATGGAGAGAGAGAGAGGGTCCATTTTCGGTTATAAGGGACCCAGTTGAGGGGCGGCTACCCACGACTAGCCGCCCCCTCTCAGGCGGCTAGTTAGCACTAGCCGCCCCTCCCAGTTTCTTTGTTTTGCTTCAAAACCCCTTTCCAAACTCTTCTCAGCCCTAAATTCCAAGGTTCTCCATGCCAAACAGTCATGCATTAATTTATTTTCAGACATTACTTGATCAAACACGACTTTCCCGAAGTTTCACCGCACTTTCAGTACCACTCAAATTTGAATTTCTCCAGTTCTAGTTCTTTTCCAGAGTTCTTATCCTTCGGATGATCCAATTCACCCAAATCAACTTTTACTTGCTTTCTGTCGGCGATATCCCCTCCTTGCTGAGTTTTCCCAAGCACGAGAACGGTAGGCACGAGGAAACTGAGGCTGGGCTGCTCCGCGCACGATAGCTAAGAACCCCGACCGCGGGTTGGATCACTCACCATTTACTTTTCCCCGCCTTCCACCTAGATCATCCTTCCGGTTAAAAATTCCAAGTCAAGACCTAGCCTCTGACGGTCTAAATCAAACTCCCCGAATAGTACTATTCGTGTTGGCATAACTTCTTGAAGGTCGGGCCGGCCAAAATAGGGGTCTCTTTCCTTATCATCGGTCGAAGTCTTTCCTGCTCCGCACAAAGACTCCGTCAGATGAGGGACAATTGTAGATACCCCAATTTTGACCGTCCAGAGAGACAGAAGAACTTCAAGTAACACACGGAAATATCCCACAGTTGGACATCCAATAAAGAACCAAAGGTACAGTACCTAAGGGCCTTGGCCTAAACCTAAACCAGAAACCCTAATCCCAGCCTTGGCCTAAACATAAACCAGAAACCCTAAACCCTAGCCTTGACGTAAACCTAAACCTAAACGTAAACCTAAATCGGAAACCCTAAACGTAACTCTAAAAACCCAAAACCCTAGAACCCCAAGTCCCTGGCAAGGGGCGGCTAGCCCTAATTAGCCGCCCCACACCGAGCGGCTAGTTTACACTAGCCTCCCCCCTGGCCGCCCCTCTGGCCGACTTTGGGCCAGTCCCCTGGATGGGATATAAAGCAATATAAAATGCTAATCATTGCGACGGGTCATGACCTTTAGCCGCCCTCTCTTGGCCGGATCAATCCAAGTAACCGACCCAAGCCACCGCTTGTCAGAGATGGGACGTTTGGCAGGTCATGCTAGTGGGTCGGCGTTTGTTCGATCTGCCTGTTTGTGCAATTTATCAAAATCCTATGTCATCTGTCGGGGTGAGGGTGAGGGTGTTGGTGTGAGTGTGGTTGGCTCGAGTTGATACTCGACCCACCATTGTGTAGTTGGTTTTTCCATGGGGTTCGCGTTGTGAACATGTAATGGTTCCTCCCAATATCGTCGTATACCGGAGCCCCGGTGTTGAAGCTGCCCAGACAGAGTACTCCCACTTGTAGGTACTCCCGATGCATTCGACGGATATACTGATCATGGAAGTGTACCAGGTGAGGCTACATGACAGTGGGCCACCGAACGATATTGCGAGCGTGGATCGTTCTCCCCTTCGTCGAATCCGTGTTGATGCTTCTTAGGTACGAGCCGCCCTGGGTGGACCCCCACCTGTAGGTACCATCGACGCGCTCGACAATGTACTGACCATGGCCCGGCTCCAGGTAGAGGCTACCCGGGAGAGCGCTATCGGATGACGAACGGTGTAGAACAACAAGTTTGGTCCTTCAAGTCCCTAGGCTCACCCATGTGGGGGCTAGGGTGAGGGCGGGGTATTGTCGCGCCGCCGCGTGAACTTGTTACCCGTTGGATTTCTACCCATGCTTTTTCTTGATAGGAATTAGCCTTAGTGTTGAATTGTTGTGTTGGTGTTTGGTTTCTGACCACTCACTGAGATTATAACTCACCCCCTCGCATATTGTTTCTTTTACAGGGGCATTGTTGGGCGTGGAGCTGGAGCTTCCTTGTGGCGTGGTCTTGCGTGCGTGGAAGCGTCCTGTCCGGCGGATTGGCGAGTGCGAGGCTGTCAGCAGTCCTAGAGTCTTCTGTATTTGTGAATCGTGCGTGTGACACTTGTTATATTTTATTGGCTAGACTTGGCTCTCACAGGACAGTGATTTTGTATTCGAGTCTGTAATAATATTTTTGAATTACAAACTTATTGACATTTTTATGCTTCCGCCTCTCATTTGAGTTATCAGTTATTATTGCTTGCTAGCCTTGTGTATTGTTTATTGGAGTCATTTTTGACCTCTTGTATGATAGCTGATACTTTATATATTTGCCACGTTTCGGGGACGCATGGGGCGTGACAAAAGTTGGTATCAGAGCCTGGTCCTGTCAGAGCCTAAGTCGAGTCGTATAGATGAGCTGTAGGATTGTTATCCGAGTACTCTAGTTTTAGAAGTTTTCTTAGGTTGCTGACATGCCTCCTCGCATCCGTGAACGTGGACGTGTCCACCCCTGGACTCCCCTTAAGTTGTCAACTATGTCCACTGATCAGAGTCAGTGTTGGGTTCCCTGTTGTTGGACTAAGGCTTGGGAAGGAGTTTTGCAACCCGATTGTGTTGTATTGATGGACTTGTTATGATTGTGGGTTTGGATCGCGTCTTGATTATGGAGTTTCGTTCGCGGACATCGGTATTGCTAGTAACCATGGAGTTCGCGTACGGCACCGGCATCCAGTTTTGAGGATGTGGCGTTTTATCGGTAATGAGTGATGTCTTCTTCCATTTTTTTGATCGGGATTAAGGGGCCTTGCAGGGTCATCATTGAGACCAGGGCTAGGGTGCTCTGTGTTCCTTGTTTGGTTGTCGGGATATCTTATATCGGGACCTCAAGGTGCCCTCCCAAGGGGTTCTTTACCCCAGTCAAGGAATATCCTTGATACATCTATTTGATGATTGCCTTTCCCTCTCACTCGGAAGGTCCTGTAGCGAGTGGTTATGCGTACGATCGGGATTGAGGGCATCTTGTTGCAGCTTAGTGGGCGATAACTTATGGACTAGGGTTCCATAGTCATATCCGGAGTCGCTTCGATATATCATCGTGCATTGTAGCGGTCCGTTAGAGGCGAGAGTCATGTGAGGTGCTCCTAGGTACTATCCACGACGCTTGTTGGTGTGCCCATATAGCAGAGATAGTGGAGGTGGGAGGCTACCAGGTAGAGGCCACACCGGGAGAGTGCTACTGGATTACATCGAGAGCTTGGACTTCCCGTGATGAATCTGCCCATTGAGTGCATGATGTTGGAGTTCCAATGGTTATAGTTGGGCGACCTGTTGTTGGCGGCATGTGAAGCACAGTTTGTGGTACTGTCACGTTTTGCCCCCACATGGGTCTTAAATGAGAAGACGCGATGCTAGCGTTCACGATGGGACTCAACCGCCATATCAGGTAGATGATGTCGCATAGGCGTTGTCAGGAATCAAAGACCTCCTATTGCGTGTCTTACGGATTAAGTGCGGTCGAGCGGCTTACCCAGCGTGTGAGGGTCATCATGAGCGCCACCCTTGCTCGAGGAGCAGAATTTGGACTTAATCATCCCAGGAATTATTTTGATCTCCCCGTAGGGGTTGAAGGTCAACTACCCCTTGCCGCGAATTGATGATCTGTTTTGATCAGCTCTGGGAGCCAGTGTCATTCTGTTGATCGATCTTCGCGCAAGGTAACCTATTTGGAGTTCCGGGAGTCGGACATTCCGTAGATGGCCTTTCGTGACCGTTTCGGGCACTACGAAATTTGAGTATTGCCGTCGGGGTAGACGAACGCGCCAGATGCCTACAAGGATCTCAAAAGTTTTACTGGGTAGGCTTTGGCGCGAGCCTTCATTTAAGTATAGCGTTTCTTTGTTGACGGACACCCAGGTGTAGATACCCCAATTTTGACCGTCCAGAGAGACAAAAATACTTCAAGTAACACACGGAAATATCCCACAGTTGGACATCCAATAAAGAACCAAAGGTACGGTAAACCGGAAACCCTAGCCCTAGCCTTGGCCTAAACCTAAACCAGAAACCCTAACCCTAGCCTTGGCCTAAACCTAAACCAGAAACCCTAAACCCTAGCCTTGACCTAAACCTAAACCTAAACCTAAACCAAAATCGGAAACCCTAAACCTAACTCTAAAAACCCAAAACCCTAGAACCCCAAGTCTCTGGCAAGGGGCGGCTAGTCCTAACTAGCCGCCCCCCTGGCCGCCCCTCTGGCCGACTTTGGACCAGTCCCCTGGATGGGACATAAAGCAATATTAAATGCTGATTATTGCGACGGGTCATGACCTTTTGCCGCCCTCTCTTGGCCGGATCAATCCAAGTAACCCACCCAAGCCACCGCTTGTCAGAGATGAGACGTTTGGCAGGTTATGATAGGGGCGGCTACCAGGAAGTAGCCGCCCCATCCTGGGCGGCTAGTTAGAACTAGCCGCCCTTCACCTGGTCTCTAACAGAAGAACCAGAGAATTAATGAGAGGTCCAATCGAAGCCAACCCACTCCATTACCCTCGGGATATTTCCCTGCCTCTCTTTTACTATAAATAGAGGGGTCCCAAGCCCAAATACAACAATCAACAACATCACCAAAAATCCACAACAATCTTCAATCACCCTTCCACCACTAGAAATCCCAAGAGAGAGAGAGAGAGAGAGAGCCCCTTTTGTGAGAGAAACACCCATTCCCTACATAAAATACCCTCTCATCCCACCCTCCAGAAACCCGGGCTAAACCTAGCTTAGCCTCTGTCCAAAACCAAACCCATTTCCTACCGAAGTTCTGCCCAAACCAATCCAGACCCTGGACGGCTAACCCTAGCTAGCCGCCCCGTGGCCGACGGCTAAACACAATTAGCCGCCCCCCTATACACACCCCACTTACACCCCCTATGTCCCATAACTCCTTTAGTCAAGCCCCGGAAGCAGAATAGGATTATCTATTTTTCACCTCTGTATACGGTATATCCGTGTCTCAGAGCGGAGACCCCACAAACTCCCCACGTAAGCGATCAAATCCGACCCAACCTTTTCCTGCTTTTAGAAAAAGCAGGTGGCGATCACACAAACCCCCCTGAATCCTCTTGAGACGCTATCGGGGGGAGAATGTTAGGCTTGTGTCATTTAGAGTCCTAATTTCGATCGGAATCGCTAAAATTTTAGTTTTTAGCTACCTGCTAGGGTTTGAGGACTCTGATTGAAATTCTAACTGCACATTATGGGTCCTGATACCATTTCGTACTGCCCATAAGATTTTCATTTAATTCATATAACGTTTTTGGAATAATGCAGTTTTGATTGGTATTCGAATTTGATTTTGTTAAAATCAAAGATGATGAGGTAAAAATCCGATATTATCATGACATGTTCAGTTTTGAGCTAGTTTCCATACAGAAGTGGAATTGGATCAACTGGATTAGTGTATCAAAAGTTATGGGTATTTTTCCGATTGTACCCTGAAGATGAGAAATCCCGGCAGCAGCCTGTAAGATGTTTAGCCTAGATTTTGGAATAGCTGGAGAGGTTATTTGATCTAGGTATACGCGTGAAAGTTGTAAATAACTTCTTGGCTTTCCAATGGCATTGGAATCGTGAAATTTATAGATGTATTGAGAAAGTTATGGCCGTTTAAGTGAAGGCTATCCAGAGTTTTTAGTCCGAGGACAGCTTGGTCATTCAGCCCGCCCTTGCCTATTTAAATCCCCCAAATGTTACAAGCTGGGGCTCTCTTTTCCCTCTTTTTGATATGGTCCAGCCCCTTGTGTGTGTTTGGGTGGAGGAGGTGTAGGTGATGGAGAAGGAGTGAAAGAGGTGAGTTGTTGTTGTTGTTGTGGTTGTTCTTTCCTTCTACTCTCTCTCAAACTCCCCCCTTATGTTTTGCCCTCCCTTTATATCAATAGCCCCCCCATGTGTTTGTGTTTATGTCTCAATGAAGAAGAAGAAGCAAGGGAAGCAAGATGGAGGTGGTGGTAGCGGTGGTGGCGGTCGAGGTGGTCAAGGGTGCGCTTGCGAGCCCCTACATCTCCCCCTACGCTCCCCCTCTCATTTGGATGAGTTTTTTCTCTTCTTTAATTGGTTTTTATGCATGGTTGGGAGCTTGGGAGGGCATGCATGTGAGGTGTTTGGGTTTGGGAGCATGTGGGGGGCATGGGAGGGGGTTTGGGGGCTTGGGCGGGCGAGTCTGCACGCTGGCGCGCGTGCGGGGGACGTGCGCGGGTGCAAGCGCTCGGGTGCGCGCGGAGCGCACTCGGGGGCACGCGGGAGCTCGCATGGGGCGCCTGGGGCTGCCCGGGGTCCGGTTTGAGCGTGCTGAGGGTCGACACTCTCGGGTGGGTGTCCGGGGGGCTCGGGCACGCGTGCGTACGTGCATGCTTGCGTGCGTTCGAGCCCGTATGCGTGGATGTCTAAGCCTTAGGGATTCCTAATTGATTTTATGTGTTTGTATGTGATTTTACTCACCCCTTTTTGGTACCCTTACCTTGCAGACCTCGTCGGATGAAATGCGCGTCAATCCGGGTATGGTGAGTGGTTTGATTCCAACCCTTCCGGGAGCGCTCGATGCACGCAATCGTGCTTCGCGCTTCTATGGGACTTTAATTGCACCCTAAATATGCTAGATATCATGCATGCTAGGTTGTATAGCTCCTATATTGTGTAGAACCCCCTATTCTACCTTATACTTCCCTATGTATTTATAGAATATGACATGACTGAGGTAGTGTTGTTTGAAATACTACCCCTATTATTATTCATATCAAGTATGCTTAACTTGGGTTAACAATGGGGTACATGCATAATATTCCTCTCATTTAGGACTTGAGGGTGTGGTATAGTTGTTGCACCCATCTTGTTGGGGCAAAATTATGACCCGCTTTAGGAGAGGATGAGGCATTCCCTCTCTCTCGCCCTCCCTCTTTTCGCGAACCGAGTGAGTAGATGTAGTTCCTACTTGACTCAGGCTTGTTTGGAATTATTGGCATGCACCTATTGTCGCATAGATCGCGCTTAACCCTTCCCTTTTAAGTTGGTGCTGTCTAGTGCATGTTAGGTTGTAACTTGTTTGTTTGCTTGATTGATACCATATATGCATGTTTATGTAGGCCATCTTTGGAAAACAATTGTATGTTGTATATATATATGTTAGTATGGTCATGATTCTTGCCTAATGTGTTAGACAAGTGTATGACCTCTTTTGGGGTCATACCATGGCATTGACACTTAGAATAAAATGTCTTCCTCGCATCTGAGTTATGCGCCCTGGAGGGAATTCTTGAGAATTCGTTGCGCTTATCGGTGTTTGATAACCGATGATGACGGATCCATAGGGATCGTATTCGCGTGTGTCGAGTGTTCTTCACTTCGTCGGCTCCATGTAGAGACTGCCCGGCGTAGTAAAGTCCGGTGGGGTGCTCCCAGATACTACTCATGACGCGTGTTGGTGTGCCCATACGGCCGTGGTAGAGGTCATGGGAGGCTACCCGGTAGAGGCCAGAACCCTGTGAGGTGCTCCTAGGTACTATTCACGACGCTTGTTGGTGTGCCCATATAGCAGAGATAGTGGACGTGGGAGGTTACCAGGTAGTAGAGGCCACACCAGGAGAGACTACCGGATGACGAGCGGTGTAGAACAGTCGACTTCTTCCCCAAGAGCCTATGTCACCCCAGGGAGGGGGTAAGGGTGTGGGTGTAGTGGGTCAGCATTGATTCGATCTACCTGTGTGTGCAATTTTCCAAAATCATATGTCATCCGTCGGGGTGAAGGTGAGGGTGTTGGTGTGAGTGTGGTTGGCTCGAGTTGATACTCGACCCACCAGCTTGTGTAGTTGGTTTTTCCATGGGGTTCGCATCGCGAACATATAATGGTTCCTTCCAATATCGTCTTATACCGGGGCCCCGACGTTGAAGCTGCCCGGACAGAGGACTCCCACTTGTAGGTACTCCCAATGCATTCGACAGATGTACTGATCATGAAAGTGTACCAGGTGAGGCTACATGACGGTGGGCCACCAAACGATATTGCGAGGGTGGATCGTTTTCCCCTTCGCCGAATCCGTGTTGATGCTTCTTAGGTACGAGCTGCCCTGGGTGGACCCCCACCTGTAGGTACAATCGACGCGCTCGACTGTGTACTGACCGTGGCCGGCTCCAATTAGAGGCTGCCCGGGAGAGCGTTACCGGATGACGAATGGTGTAGAACAGCAAGTTTTGTCCTTCAAGTCCCTAAACTCACCCCTGTGGGGGCTAGGACGAGGGCGGGGTATGGTCGCGTCGCCGCGTGACCTTGTTACCCGTTGGGTTTCTACCCATGCTTTTCCTTGATAGGAATTAGCCTTAGTGTTGAATTGTTGTGTTGGTGTTTGGTTTCTGGTCACTCACTGAGTTTATAGCTCACCCCTCGCGTACTGTTTCTTTTACAGGAGCGTTGTTGGACGTGGAGCTGGAGCTTACTTGTGGCGTGGTCTTGCGTGCATGGAAGCGTCCTGTGCGACGGATTGGCGAGTGTGAGGTTGTCAGCAGTCCTAGAGTTTTGTGTATTTGTGAATCGTGCGTGTGGGCACTCGTATTTTATTGGCTAGACTTGGCTCTCACATGATAATAATTGTGTATTCGAGTCTGTAATAATATTTTTGAATTACAGGCTTATTGACATTTTTATGCTTCCGCCTTTCATTTGAGTTATCAGTTATCATTGCTTGCTAGCCTTGTGTATTATTTATTGGAGTTATTGTTGACCTCTTGTATGTTAGCTGATACTTTATATATTTGTCATGTCTCGAGGATGCCTGAGGCGTGACAGATATAACATATGGATATACAACAAAATACATCAGAACTTGCGTACCTGCCATCGGATTGACAGACTTCTTCTTCTCTGATGCTATTTTGGGTGATTCAGCCATGGTTTGATGATTTACAGAATGGGTTAGGGTTTGGGTACGGCTAGGGTTAGGGAAAGGATCGTGGCTACTGATGAGGGTTTTGCCGAAAGAGTTTGTGAGAGAGTGAAGGGAGAGAGTAGCTGTTGCCGGGAGACATCCGGATTCGCCGAGAAGTGATAATGTGGAGCGACTGTCAAAATAAAGGGCTTCTAGAGAAGTTCCGTCGTTTGGGGGAACGCGGTAAAGAAGCTCGAGATGGTCGCCGGTGAGAGAGAGAGATTAAACAGTTTCGCAAGGATGACAGGAGGGGAGATAAATCGTCACAAGGGAAAGGGATTCGAGGGGGGAGAAGTTGGTGCGATTTTGGGGGAGATGAATTCGTGGGCGGGAGTTTAGGCATCAGGGGTAATATGGGTAGGGAAATGTGAGGTGGCAAGGGTCAGGGGTATTAAAATAATTAAATAGTTCTGCAGGGGTAAAGAAAATATTGTGAGAAGTCAGGGGGTATGGAAAAAATGGGTCATCCGGTCCAGGGGTATTTTGACAATTCCCCAAGATTATTTGGAGGGTGTTATATTAAACTGCTGGTACGAGGAGGGTGTTATATTAAAGTAGGTTATATATTAAAAGCATAGAAAGTCCTCGTGTTGCACCCTTAAAAAAATATATTAAAAGCATAGTTTCAAACAAGATGGTTTTTTGGACAATTTTGATCTTTAATGGGAAAGGGGGCATCGATTCACAAATATCACACACCCGCTATTCAATTCCTTCCAAAAATGATTTATTTGAAAGAAAATGCATGCTTTGAAACTGAATGTGAATTTCAAAAAGTTGAATAGAAATGGGAGATCATTAGAGCACATGAGGCATAGAAAGACCTTTTCAATTTATTTTCACCTAAAATGAATATGACAGGTTGTTATATTATCTGACTTGCCTTCACACACATGGGGAATTAGAATATGGAGTTTCCGAATACTGCCAAAACCCCACTTTTGGTCTCTCTTGGAGTTGGTGCTTCATTGGAATTACTATTCTTATATTATTCAGAATAAGATTCGAGATCTGTTTATTTATCTCTGTAATGGCTCATTGGAATTGCTATTCTTATTTATATAGATAAAAATAGGATTCACAATCAGTTTATTTATCATTGTTCTGGGAGACAGATCTTACACATCAGATCGTGTTGTATCTTATGAGAGAGGCCATTGACCTGACTTTGTTGTTCCTAAACTTACACATTAGATCGTGTTGTATCTTATGCTTGGTAAAAGGTTAATGTTTTGAGGATAAATTGTCTTAATTTAGGTCTAGTTTAGTAAATGGATAAATATTTAGGATAAGTTAGCCTAATTTATGAAGATATAAAAACCATTATTTTTATTCATATTTATATTTGGTAATGCATTTTGTTATTCCTTTTTTTTGTTTTTATCATTAACTTTGCATTTGAATCACATATTGTAAAATATGGGATAACTTCAAAAATAAATTGAAAAATATCAAGTCTATCATTTCTATTAAAGGGACATTAATATTGTTAGTTTTGGTTTTATGAAGTTTTTGGTTTTTGTTTTTTTTAGAATGACAGTCATAAATGTTGTACATGTTTTACAAAATGAGATTAAAAAATGGGAATAAAGTTTATTCCACCTTTTACCTATAACAAAATATCCCCACTTTTTTCTCTCAAAATACGGACAATTGTCAATGTTTTATCCCTTTTTTTCTTATGTTATATGAGATCATATGTAATTTAACTCAATTATTTCTTTATCCTAACCTCTTATCCCAATGTCAAACCAGACATTGGGGATAAAAAAAAGTCCATTAATTTTGTTTATATTCACATTTGTCAAATTTGAACAAAAAATGAGAATAAATAATATCTCATCCTTTAAGTGGAACAAAATATCATTATTTTCATTTTAAAATTGAAATAATTGTTTGATTATTTCTTATACTAAACAGGAATAAGTTGTTTCTTACTCACTTACCCCCATAATATCCTTTACCAGATCAGTTATTCCCTTACTAAATTTGCACGGTTTGAGTGAGTGATCTATGCCATAATTGAAAATGACTTTTCCACTAAAAAAAAGGTTTGTTGTGAGTAGCCCTGTCAACGGGTCGGGTCCGGGTCGGGTCGAGGTGGACCCGGACCCGACCCGTGGAAGGACCCGGTGGGTCCGGGGAAATGTGGACCCGGACCCGGGTCCGGGCCGGGTCCGAGTCCGACCCAACCCGGATGGTTGGCAAAAAAAAAAGAAAAAAAAGAGGAAGAGCTCATGTATTTGTTTGCTTTATCATTCTATTTGAAATTTTTTGTAATAAAAATTATTATTAATGAGACTATGTTTGAACATAATCTTATACAATTCAAAAGAAGTAAATGAATTATTAAACAATATCCAAAACAATAACCACTAACATAAAAAATATATTAAACAATAAAGATAACTAATTATACAAACATTCAAAACAATATTAACCTAAACAACATTCAAAACAATAAACACTAACATATTAACTAAAATAATAAACATAAATCATACAACAAACTAATTAATTATACAAATTCAAAAGCTAATAAGTTAATTGTCCAAAACAAACCGACGATAATACATTACTAAGTTTATTATATATTAAACAATCAAGTTCTTACAAGTTGCAACATCAACACAACAAAAAAAAATGTTATGATTATGATTATGATTTATGAACTTATGGATACAAACATAAGTTAAGTAAGAAATAAAATTATGAATCAACTAATACTAATAGTCTTATAATATATGAGCATATATTAATAAAACAATTGGGTCTTGGGTCCAACGGGTCGGGGCGGGGTGGACCCGTACCCGACCCGTTTGTTTGTTTGGGTCCGCCGGGTCAGGTCCAACTCGGGTCAGATCCAAATTAGGTCGGATATATTACACATATAATCGGGTCCGAGTCGGGTCTAATTGTGAGTGCAAGCTTTTGGAGGGAACCATTTTTTCCATGCCGGGTAAACATTATAACAAGAGCATCAAAGCATCATAGCATTTATAATACAATACAAAAGTTGAGGTGTCATGGGGCATGCCACAGCAAAATAAATAAATAAATATTTCTATACCTAGGGCCACTATACTACAAGAAAAAGGCTTTTTAGCCACGAATTGTTTATCAAGGAAATTAATTTCGTTGGTAATTATACCCATTTATCAAAGAAAAGTTTATTTCATGGGTAAGGGGAACACAAAATTCGTAATTTTTTTTCTTTATATTTTTTTACCAAAAAAATACTTTGTTGGTAATAGTGCACTTTTGATTTTTGTGAAGGTAATATTTGGTTAGTGAAAGCCTTTAAAAAAATTGACTCATTTGCTTAGGAATATTTTCCTTAGTAAATGTGAATTATATTTATCAATGAATAATTTCCTTAGTAAATATGAGTTGATTTAGAAGAAAAAAATTGAATTTTTTTAATGTTTGTATTTTTTTTCCAATGAATGTATTTCATTGAAAAAAGTAAATTTTTTTTATTTTTTAGTTTTTTATTATGAAAATAACTTTTTCTAAGGAAAGTTTTCCTTGAAAAAAGTTTAAAGCTATTTTTTTACTAAGGAAATGAAGTCCTTGGAAAAAACTAGCTTCTTTGCCAAGGAATATTTTCCTTAGTAAACATGAATTATCTTTACCAAAGAATAATTTCCTTGGTAAATCGGGATTTAGAAAAAAAATGAATATTTTTAATGTTTGTATTTTGTTTTCCAATGAATGTATTTCATTGAAAAAGTAAATTTTTTATTTTATAGTTTTTTATTATGAAAATAACTATTTCTAAGGAAAGTTTTCCTTGATAAAAGTCCAAAACTATTTTTTTACTAAAGAAATATTTTCTTAGCGAAGGCCTTTGAAAAAATTGACTCCTTCCCCGAAGAATATTTTCCTTATTAAACATGAATTATCTTTACCAAAGAATAATTTCCTTGGTAAATGTGTGTTGATTTGAAAAAATAAATGAATTTTTTTAGTGTTTGTATTTCAATGAACAAAGTAAATTTTTTTACTGAGGAATCTTTTCCCGATTAAAAATATTAAAAAAAATATTATTTGTTATTTTTGAAATTATTTGTACCAAGCAAAATATTTATTGAAAAAAATATGTCAAATATTTCCCTACATCTTTACCAATGAATATTGTTCTTTGGTAAAAGAATATTTATTATCCATTAAATACTTAGTAATTAATCTTCTTTTAATAAAGAATATTTATCTTGATAATAGTATTAAACATAAAATAAAAATCAGACAACATAAAGTACCCGTTTTGCCCATAATGAACCCTAACACACCGTCTTTTTTTCTCCCAAATAACCCCTTTTGTCCCAAGTAACCCCTGCCGCATCCGACGTCCCGACCTCCATCGATTTCATCTTCGTCCGCCTTCGCTTCGTCATTGACATTCACAGATCCAAACCTCCGTTGACGTCAACATCCACTTCGTCAACATCTGCCTCCGCTTCATCGATCGACATCTGCCGGTGTAAGAGCGGATCCCGACCACCGTTGACGTTCGCCTCCGCTTCGTCAATGAAAGCTGCCGGTGCAAGAGCGGATCCCGACCACCGTTGACATTCCCCTCCGCTTCGTCATTGACATCCGCCGGTGCAAGAGCGGATCTCGACCACCGTTGACGTTCCCCTCCACTTCGTCGTCGACATCCGCCGGTGAGTATGGTTTTTTAGGTATTCTGGTTTGATTTGATTTGATCATTTTTTTGGTACAGAGAGATGCTATAGTGCTTTGTTTTGCATTTATTTCGGTTAATAGTTCATTTGATTTTGTTATTGATTGATTTACAAAATAAAAAGTTCATTTGATTTTGTTATTGATTGGTTTACAAAATAAAAGTGTTATGCATGATTGTGTTTGACTGTTAAACACTTGATGTTTTAATTAGGTAAGGGTGGCAATTGAATTTGTGTGGGGTATATATATTGGACCATTGAAAACAGAGACAAAACCAAAAAAAAAAAAGGGATCGTTATATAGCTTATAAAATTCATGATGCATGTTTAATGTTGATTGTAGAGATGGACAAGAGTTGGATGCGTGCTAAGAACCGATTCAATCTCGAGTATAGTCAGGGGGTGAAAGAGTTCATCAATGTTCGAAATATCGATTTTTTCGATATATCGATTTAGCCTCAGATCGATATATTGATATATCGATCGTCCCATTTTTTGTTTTTTTTTTTGGAAAAAAATGCAAAAAATTTGAAAAAACAGCAAAAAAAGATAAAAAAATTATGAAAAATAAATAAGAATAATTTGATATGAAGATATTAATAATTTACAATGGTTTTGGTTTGAAAAAAAATACATAACTAATTAATTACAACATAAAACTATAAAACTGAGAAAAGTTTATTTAAATAGATCATCAATTGCATTGTTTATAAAATAAATACTTAAATAAATTGACTCATTCATATTTATAAATTTATCCCATAAGTTATGTGTTTTTTAAATATATATATATATATATATTCTAATGAAAAAGGAATGGAAAATAACTGAAAAACAGCAAAAAAAAGTAGAAAATTGAGAAAAGTAATGAAAATGAATAAGAATAATTTGATATGAAGATATTAATAATTTTACCATGGTTTGATATGAAATAAAAATGTATAACTAATTAACTACAACATAAAAATATAAAAGTGAGGAAATTTTATTTAAACAGATGATCCATTACATTAGTTACAAAATCTCATTTTTGAGTTCCATCTAATGATATGTTTAAAAGATGTAAATATATATATTTATTGAGTTATTTTATTTTAATAAATACTCAAATAAATTGACTCAAAAAAATTAAAGAACAGCTCTACCATCTGGGCAACAGTGCCACATTGTCTGGTTTGTAGTTTCTATTTATAATATATCGTTTCTAGGCCCCACTGACTCAAAAAAATAAAAACGATATATCGTCGATATATCGACGGTTTTTCGATATATCACTGACGTCAGCAGGATTTCGATATTTACTCGCGAAATCAGCGATAAATAGCGATTTGATCGCTGAGATTGATATATCGACCGATATATCGATATATCGATCGATATTTTTAACTATGGAGTTCATGGATTTTGCCCGTTGTAAGGCAGATGGAGCTAATAGGATTCGATGTCCATGTCGTGTATGCAATAACATGTGTTTTAAGATCATAGAGAATGTCGAAAATGATTTGTTTATAAATGGCATTGAATAGAGTTAATGGATATATCATGAAGAAGAGTTTCGATCAAGTAATGATGCAGCTTATGTAGGTGATGGTTTAGTTTTGTCGAACGATGAAGATGAAGATGATGAGATGCAAGAAATTTTGCAGGATGTGTATAGGGGAACTTTTGTGGGTGAGAGCTTTGAAGCGGTATCTAACAGCCACAATCCTCTATTGAATAATGTGGAATCAGGAAAATTTGACAAATTATTGAAGTATGCGCAGTGTCTACTTTATCCAGGTTGTGAGAATTTCTCTAAGTTGAATTTTCTTGTTAAATTGCTTCATCTGAAAGCAGTAAATAACTGGAGCAATAAATCTTTTGATATGCTACTTGAATTATTGAAGGAAACACTACCTACTAGGAACACCTTACCTAAGTCCCATTATGTGGATTGTTATGTAAGAGCATTTCTCACTGCATTTTGATTTTTATTGATTGTAGTTTCTTAACGGACCTGATCTGCACCACTTGGAGTTGAAGCAGGGAGGATCTTCTTTACAAACAATAATGTTTTCTAAACAATGTATATGTGAAAGTGGTGTTCAATGTGTGTTTCTTAGAGTGAATTTGATATTCATGTTTTGTTTTAATTGTTTTTGTTACACTTTTGCTTAAAAAACACTATTGTTGGAAATTTTCACATTCTGAACATTCATATATATATATATACATACAGGGATGAATATAACATTTTATGAAATTTATTCATAATTAAGACTTATTCCGGCTTTTATCAAGGAAATAGTTTCCTTGCCAATTTTTTTGGTTAATTTAAATTTATCAAGGAAATATTTTCTTGGAAATAATTCATGATTTGCAAAGAAAATTGTCCTTGAGAATATTTTGAACTTTACCAAGGAAATAATATAATTTATATATACCAAGGAAATTATTTTATGTTCATCGACAAAATATTTTTTTTGGTAAAGGCTTTTATCAAGGAAAATATGTTTCTTTGGTAAATTTTTATCAAGGAAACAGTGATTTTGTAGCTAAATACATTTAATCACCGGATTGTTGCAATGAACTTGCCAAAGAAAATTTTCCTTGGAAAATATCTTTACCAAGGGAATTATCACGTTTACCAAGAAAAATTTTCCTGGCTGAAAAGCAATTTTCTTGTAGTGCTAGTAGGTGTCTCTCATTTATATATTTGATGAATACCTCATCATGTCTCACTTTTATTGGAGTATTTTTTAAATAGTTTTGTCTTCTCAATTACAGTCTATTGGGGAGTGAGGACCGATGCATGTGAAAAGTAGAAACTGAATGGTGGGGATCATGAAAGAATATTCACTTTATTGTAGATAGCCTAGGTCAGGCTATTCTTCCAATCTCTTGTTTCATGAGTTTAAGTTCAAGACTGGCTGTCTCAATCGGCCACTTCTGCAGGATCTGTTGGTTAGCAACAAAAATAGTATATTGAAACACAATCCATTCGAAATTTCAATTCTTGAATCCCATCGGTTTCGAAAGTTATCTATTTACATTACTGAATAATATTTTGGAAGTTGGAACCACCTAATATTTTACATGTTGATGAAGGTATCATCACTCTTTAATGATGAGTTCTGAGGTCGCATTTCTATTGATAGAATAAGATTTATAGTGTTCCACTCTCATGGGATGATGGATGAAACCAATACCTGTTTTAAATTAATATTATGTTTTCAATCAATAATAATCAAACATAATATTCACATAATAATTTAATCTGTCAACGAAAATTTAAATTATGGGGTTATTTAAATTTATATAGATGTTTATAAGGGGTTATATGAACTTTAAGAAAAGTCGAGAGATTATATGGATTCAAGCAGGTTACAAGTGGTTATTTGGATTTTTCCCCATTATTATTTTTCTTTAGGTACAATTTTTTTAAGGAAAAATCCATATTAACCCCCCCCCCCCACACAGTGAAATCCATATAACCGCATGACTTTTTCTAAAGTTCATATAAGCATCTCAAAACATCTATGTAAATTCAAATAGGGAAAAACTAGTATTCCCCCACGCATGGTGTGCATGTAAATTAAAAAAAATATTTTAAAAAAGCTGCCCACAACCAACCCCTCAATTTTCTTCAATTCATGTATATGCAATATAATATATCATGTTATATATACATAAATGATATTTATGAAAACTTTAATAATAATTAATTAAATTATTTGTAAAATTTATTATGAAAGTATACATAAAAGAGATGTTACTATTGAAATTATTTTATTTTGCATATATACCCTTCAACCAACCATATATTATAAAAATACCTCATTAGAAACTTTAAAACAAATAATATCGCTCGAATGGATTAAAAAATGACATTCATGTATGATTTAAATTATTTTGAATGGTATTATTGGAAATAACTCAAGGATATTTTGCTATAATGTGATTTTATAGGGGTATATATACAAAAAAAATATCATTTAGATTTGGTGGATATAGATGATATTATCCAATTTATATATAGATACAAAAGTCAAGAATTAAATTATTTATAAAATTCTTTAAAAATTCACAACTTTTCAAATATAACTCTGATTGCGGTGATTGATAGCTCATTGGAAAGAGCTTTCCGATATATGTTTATGATTATGAAATAGGTTTTTCCAAAAAAATGACCATTTCATGGTAAACAATGAGATCAAATGTTGAAACTCGTATTTGACCCGAAATTAGCTATTTATCACATATATTCCATGATTATCTCAACTTAAATCTAATTAAAAAATGCGATAATGTGATACGATCACCACCATTTATCCAATATATTTTTTAAAAATCTTTTAATGTGACAAAATTAAAAACACTTTTGATTAATAATATAGCTAGATGTATATAACCACTTGAAAGTTGGCTAATATATATATCCCCCCTGTTTTTTTTAAAAAAAATTATATAATCCCCTGAAAGTTGTCCTCATTAAACAAATACCCTCTTGAGTTAATTTTCCGTCCATTTGTGAGGAATATTTGAATAATATTCCATCAGTAAACGTTATTTAGAAAATATATGTGCATATAACCCTTTAACATTTTAACAAAATATATTCCATGACAAAATTGTCCTTCATCTCTTTTACCTAATCTCTTCCTTCTTTTATCTTTTCATTCGGTTCGATTCCATTTATCGAGCCCTCCGTCACTACGAGCACCCCTGATCAATGCAATGAGATGTGTCTATTTATCTATCTCTTGATTCGAAATGGGAGCAGGTTTGAAAAATGATCTTAGAGTGTCTAGGGTTGGGCCAGGAGGGTCTCTTAATACCTTATTTTTTCTTCTCATCGAAGGTATTTCACAAAGACTTGCTGCGGTAAGGGAGAAAGGGTGACCAAGCACACTTGGAGAGCGCAGTACAACGGAGAGTTGTATGCTGCGTTCGGAAAGGATGAATCGCTCCCGAAAAAGAATCTATTGATTCTTTCCCAATTGGTTATAGCGTAGGTGCGATGATTTACTTCACGGGCGAGATCTCTAGTTCAAGTCCAGGATGGCAAAGGGTGGTGAGTCCCGTTTTTCATACACTATCCCCCCGTTTGGATAGCGGAATTGAGTTATTCTGGATAGATAACTATGTCAGCTTAGATAACAAATCTACAAGAATAAAAGATTTTCTGTTTAGTTGTATTTTTTTTATTCTCATTGGAAAACGTAAGAATAAATGTTGAATTGTTTGTTTGATAAAGAATAAAATATAAATAAAGTGTAAAAAAGTTGATTTGACATGTGGGCCCATTGATGTGTAAGAGGTGTTGATAGGTGATTTGATGTGATGAGGTGTAAAAAATTGATTTGACATGTGGGCCATGGGAATAGATAAAGTGAGTATAGCTTATCCTAGGGGTTGCTTAGAATTGTTATACTCTCTTATACTCGTTTAAACTGGCTTAGTAATACCAAGTTATACCCTTCAAACAAACAACTATTTTTCTTATCCATTCTTATACCACCCTTATACCACCCTTATACTCCCTTATTCCATTACACAAACGGGGGTTACATGAATGTTTTGTACAGTGCAAGTATATTGATGGATTGTCTGATCCTACCTGTGTATGTGAAATAACACGGGCCTTGATAACAACAAAAAAAAAAAGTCACACAACCTTTGTTTTACTTTTTTTATTACATTTATTATTGTCGAATTGAAGCATTGATTTGTCATATCTCAAATTAACATTGAATAACCCTTGTTAACAACTAATGACATTCAAACAACAATGTTGAAACACAAACAAAATAACTACTGTTTCAGAAACATTTATTATTTTAGTTTAATTCGTAATCTTTACTCATAATTTTTTTTATGATACCAAAGAACTTCCATTTCTAGTGTCAACCCCGACCCTGTTTATAGTAGACATGTTAATTATAAATAAAAAAAATTGCTATCAATTCTAGATTCTAAAAGACCCAAATTTGAATATTAAAACCCACATCTAAAGACTGTAAAAAGTAATATGAACATTAACAGGGGGTATAGTCAATTAGGATTTTCATTGACAAAATGTCCATGTTCGTGGATTTATAAATGTTGTGCTATTCAATCAGGACATTGATTCATGGACAAAAAGTCCAGTGTTATTCAATTGGAATATTATTTCATGGACATAAAGTCCATTGTTATTTGATTGAGACATTATTTCATGGACAAAAAATTCAGTGTTATTCGATTGAGACATTATTTCATAGATAAAAAGTTCAGCGTTATTCGATAAAGACATTATGTTGTGGACAAAAAGTCGAGCGTTATTCGATTGAAACTCCTGATAGTAGACATTTTATCATTGTTATTCAATTTAAATAGGATTTGTAAAGATTTTCATAAGTTATGGATTTTTGTGAACTTTTGTGGACTTTAAAGAGATAAATATAAAGAAAAAAATCATTTCAAAATCCCACTCAAATGTGTGGAATTTTCATGGACTTTTATTCTAGCATTGTGAATATATCTTCTTTTTTTTCTTTTAGCAAAACTCATTTATTTTATGGATGATGGTTATCTCATGCCTTTCATATTTTTATTCCGTATCAGTCTTTACCAAAAACCAAGTATCATCCTTTTAAAATCCAACTCTACACAAATAACACACTCAAAAACCAAAATTCCTGCAACTCTTGAAATTTTCACAACATATGCTACAATTATATGGTAATTTTTACTTTATCCTGAACTATAACATTATAATAATTCATTTACAATCACTATGAACTTTAGATCACCCATATATGTTATACAAAACCAACCAATCGGTTATATGTCGACAACATTCCAACAACAAGATTATTCACTATATTCTAATCAAAATGCATTCATTAAGGTATTTAGAAACAGGTTTGAAAAGTAGTTTTTCACTTAAAGCTACTCTTAAAATTATATTACCAAGAAGTATATATTTGTTATATTTACGAAAAGCTCAATTTTTCCTGTTTATAAGTAAAACTTTTTTTTTCCTTATAAAATTCAGGATCGCTTTGGCATTTGAAAACATGTTTAGATTATATATGATTCCTACAAAAGCATAATCATCCAAATATATGTACAAACACAACATTTGAAAATGAGTGTTTTTATCATGGCATTCTAGCAATATGCATTTCAGATATATGAAGATCGATATTTATTATATTAAATTACATTTTATATTGGATATAAATAACTCATGTTGAATTTTAAATATTTGAGTTTTTTATTTGTTATTTTAAAAATCCAAAAAAAAGTATACGAGAATCAATAGAAATCCACCTGTGAAATCAACAAAAGTAAGTTAAATTCTATGAGAGTCAATATTTGAAAGTCTATAAAAGTCTGTAAAAGTCCATGAGAGTTAATCTGTGAAAGTCTGCAAAAGTCTGTGAAAGTCTGTGACACTCCATGAAAGTCAGTATGTAAAAGTCTGCAAAAGTCTGTAAAAGTCCAAGAATCAATTTGTGAAAGTTTACAAAAGTCTGTGAAAGTATATAAGAGTCGATATTTGAAAGTCTGTGAAAGTCTTCAAAGTCTACAAAAGTTCACTTAAATAATGTACACAAAAATTCATCAAAGTCTGTATCGACTATCCCCTAAGATATTTAATCCTTCTATAAAACAAAAGGGGTGGCAATCCTGTGCATATTGTTGTGCATGTCTTTGTACCGAACAATTATCTTCTATAACAAAAAAAAACATTTGAAAATTAGAACAAAACTCAAAACAGAATATGTCACGAACCCAACAACCCAAACATCCCTTCCCTCACAATCTGGCAGGTGCGGCCGCTCGAACACCACCCGAATCCTCCGCCTCGTGCAGCGAACGCTCGCAGACTCTTCCAAACCATCCCTCGCGACAACCACCTCCTCCTCCTTCTCCTCCTCCTCCCTCGACATGAGCGGAAAATAGAATCCGTGTAGGCAGCAGTCTAATAAAGGGTGAAATGAAAAGAGGAAGAGCCATCATCAGACGAAGGGGCCTTCGAGGAACGCCGATGGACCGGCTTTTAGGGTTTCATAAACCCTAAAATCTGGTTCATCTCGATAAGGGTAAAAACCTGAGGTTAACTTTTAACCGCACCCTTGTTTGAGGACATTAACTACAATAAAAAGAGGGGGTTATATGGATTTTCAGAAAAGATGAGGGGTTGATATGAATTTTGAAGAACTTGGAGAGATTATATGCATTTTTTTTTCATTCAAATAATCCCCTCGGTTAACCTTTCGTTGACAGATAATGAATATTATGCAAATATTCTGTTTTGATTAACTCTGATTCAAAATACAGTATATAAAAAATCCCAACAATGTGTTAAAAATGTGAAAAAAAATTCTTATAAATGATAATTTTACTCTTCTTGATAGGGTTTTACAGGTGATAAAATCGACATTTATAGAAAACTTTTTACGTTTTTAACACATTGTAGAGGGTTTTTGATAACTGTGTTTTGAGTTCATCTTCTATAAATAAAAATTTAATTCAGGGAGCATTTCAAGAAAAATTTAATTCAGGTAGATTTACATGTGTTTGGATAGGGTTATATGAATTTCAAGAAAAGTTTGAGGGTTGAGTTATATATGGATTTTTTTTTTAAATTCAGATATTCACTGTGACAGAAAAAAAAAGTTGAGGGGGGTGACATGGGTCCTTCTTAGGCTCTGTTTGGAAACATAGATTGAAAAGTAGATTTTAGAATAAAGCTGCTTTTTAAGATGATTTTAGACCTTTGACTTTTTTGGGATGCTTTTTTTTAATTCAGGAATCAATATTTGGAAGAAGTTTAATGTTTGGTAGAAAAAGTTGTTTTTCAATTCAAAAAATCGATTCCGACCAAAAAACGTTCTTTTTGAGATTTTAAAAACACGGATTTCGAGAGAGAAATTAAAAGGAATCCAGCTTTTGATTCCGCTGGAATCCAACCTATTTGATTGCGCGTTTGGGGATTTTCAGCTTTTCAAAAAGCAAAATCCGTCCAAACGCGTTATCAAAGAGAGCCTTAGAGTGGGAAAAGAATATTTGAAATCATTTCTCTTGTACTGTTGATAGCACATGAGGCTCCAAATAAAACAAGGACGTTATTCACTTCACCCTTTAAAAATTGAAAATTTTATATTTTAAAAAGAGAGGAACCCACCCCTTGCTGCACACACTGACCTTCGCGCCTCCATCTCCTCCCACTCCGCAACCCATCCTTCGCGACCCACCGCCACAACCACCGTTTCTCTCGCACCGTCCAGATGGCGACCTGCATGAGCTCCTCCCCCCTCCCGCAACCTCCCCGGACCTGTACGTCTCCGCCTATTCATGAACCATGAGAACGAGTGCCCGTCCGCCACCACGTGGTGCAGCGACACCCCCACTGAGAACCCGCCCCTAAACCTGTCACCTTCACCACCAGCTCCGCTCGTGGAGCCGCCAAGCGTCGAGGCGCCCGTAAGCCTCCCACCTATGTTGCGTGTGGTCCTCGTCCGACTCAACCACGATGAAGTCAACCCCTCCACCACCACCGGCACAGTCGATGATGAGGTTGCATGAGTCGGGGGAGAGGGTGAGGGTGCCGAAGAGGATCTTATGCTTGATTATTTTAATTAATATTAACACAACAGCATCGACACTCCATTTTTTTTTTAAGACTACTAGTTTTGTTTGTTTGTTGTGGATGATTTTTTAGGAACAAGTACTAAAATTGTGGTTACTTTTAAAGATTGTTTTAGATGCTTGTAAACTCTTCAATATAGTTTAATACCACTGAATTTTTCAAATTGATAATTTTTTGGGACCTCTGTTCTTGTGAGTTTTGTGCTCTGTTTTTTTGGGACCTCTGGCATTGTTTGAAGATCAAAGCATAGTTTAGTTTCATTAGAGATCATATGTATGTAGTTTTGAGTTTTTCAGTTTTCTCATAATACTTCTATTACATGGTTCTTGGAGGTTTTTTGGTAGGTAAGAGGTGGTCCGGGTGGAAGGTGTGGAGGGAGGAGGAGGCCTTGAGTGAGCGGACGGTGGAGGAGAAAGGAGCGTGGGTTCGATAGAAGAGGAAGTGTTGGACGGGACGGATTTGAACTCAGAAGATGTCGAGGAAGGAGAGCTCGATGAATGGTAGTGGTGGTGGGTGGTTGGGTAGCAGGAGGATGGTTGGGGGGGGGGGGGGGGGGGGGGATGGAGGCACGGGATGAGTTGTAGGTCCGGGGTGGGTTCCTTTGTTTTCAAAAAGTAAAATTTCAACTTTTTAATGGGGTGGGGTGAGGACCTACTAGGGTAGAAATAACAGCCCTCATAAAACAATGTGGTCAGATATTTGTGCAATCCTCTTTTGGACAGAACTTTTTTTTTTTTTTTTTTTTTTTTTTGTTACAAAAGGCCTTCAAAGAAGGCATCAAAGTTCATACATACAAAAAAAAACTTACAGACCTGAACAACAGCCCCTTGAACCATGCTAATACAAGTATGTATACTAAAAAATAAGGGGAAATAGAAGATCTAATGCAATCATTGTCCAAACAAACAGATTTGTCCTTTGGACAGAACTGATGATTTAAAAAAAAAACTCCTAATTGAAGTGGGCACATCTATCCCCACCAAGGATTCCCTTAACCCACCATCGACAAAAAAAAACATCAAAACGTTGTTTGGCCGCTCCCATAGATCCAGATCAACTGAACTTGGTCGTCATTTTAGGTTTTTGGTGACCGAACTTGTTCGTCATTTTAGATTTTGGACGACTGAACTTGGTCGAATAGGGTTTATGATAAAGTTCATAAATTTTATTTTAGAATTCTAATCCCATGACATGTATCCTACTCGGATCATTCATGCCACTCCAAATCTGAGTTGTAATGTACGAAGAATCAATCATTATTCTTCATGTAGAACATGGAATAGTTTTTTTACAAAAGTGAGGGACAAATTTTTAAAAAAATAGATATAAAATGTGTTTGGATCAATTGATAGTTTTTTTTTTCAAATAAAGAATCCGCTTAACCGCGAATTCAAACGAAGTTTAAAAATGATATATATTTGTCTAATAATATATTTTTTTATAAAAAATTGAATCAATTGAAAGCACATCTATTTACACTTTTTTCATAGTCTCTTAGTTGCTATTTGGATAAAAGAATAAACATAGAATATGATAGATAAACCCAAAAATTTATTTGTTTACAAATAATAGATAGTTATAACTATACAAAAATAATTCTAGATCATGTTCGACCAAATTTGGTCAATCAAAACCTACAATGGTGACAACATTTGGTCGACTTGAGAGGTTCAAATCCCATTTTCTAGGTCGAATAGGGTCAGGAAGGGTTCGATAGTTCTGGACCCTATTCAACCAAGTTCGGTTGCCCAAAACCCAAAATGTCAAATAAGTTCAGAGTCGCTCAAAACCTCAAATGGCGACCAAGTTCGGTCGACCTGGCCGGATTGATGGGAACAACCAAACACCATTTTTTTCCGATGGTGGGTTAAGGGAATCCCTTGGTGGGGATAGACGCGCCCAATTGAAGCTAGTGTCACTTGTCTATTACAGAAGATTATCCACATTGCGCACACACTATACATATGAGGTAGTCAAACTTGTTTTTTTCTTAGGAAATGAAGTAATTAAACTTAACAGGCTATATTGTACATTTTTATGATAATAAATGAAAAACTAAGTGCAGAGTTATTAAGCGTCTGTTTAGCTCAGCGTTGGGATGAGTTTGCATTTGAAAATATCACACAAAGCTACCTAGCTCCCATCCAAACATAATTTTGGCACTGGCATTTCAAAGAGAGAGGTGGCGTTACATAGCCTTTTTTGTGTTTTTTTTATATTAGAGGAACAGATAAGCTGGGAAGGCTATCTTCACATGTTCGCCCTAGTCCCACAGAAAATTCTTGAAAAATTATTTTAAATAATCGCCAACAAATAAAAGGGTTCAGTGCTAAGACTCGAACCGAAAAATGATGACACCATCATTTTTGGCGCGCCAGAGCTACCATCGATCGAGGGTTATTATGATGCCTGGCCCAGGCCCAAGAGTCCCAAGAGGCTCATGGATTGGGTGAGGGTGAGGATGTTTAGTCTCACATCGCCTAATGGGAGGAGATAGTTTGTGCTTATATGTGAGCACAACTCTTACACACCAAGACGGTTTTAAACCCGTGAGTCCATTTAGGGACAAAGCAGACAATTTCTTGCTGTGTAAGCCTGAGGCGTTACAATTGGTATTAAAGCATGTCCATTACGCGATGGTGGGTGTGGGTGGCCCCACACGAGAAAGTGTGGCCTATTAGGGGGGGTGATTGTGATACCTGGCCCAGCCCAAGAGGCACATGGATTGGGTGAAGGTGAGGGTGTTTAGTCCCACATCGCCTAATGGGAGGAGATAGTTTGTACTTATATGTGAGCACAACTCTTACACACCAAGATGCGTTTTAAACCCGTGAGTCCATTTAGGAGCAAAGCGAACAATTTCTTGTTATGTAAGCTTGGGGCGTTACAGTTATCGATTTATCATCAAATGCTTTGGCTTACTTTCAAGTCTCCATATCAATTTTGCGAAGAGCGCATTACTCCCTATCAACTTGAGGGAAGAAACAACGGCAGCTTTCGCAAGGGTGCTCAGATGCAAGGTGAAGCAGTTCCCCATTAGTCACCTCGGGCTATCTCTTGTGGCTAAGAAGTTGCAAAGTGCGGATTGGTGACCCCTCACTGAGCATATGGAGGCGATTGGATGGATGGAGTGGGAGGATGCTCAACTTCAGTGGTAAAGTGGTGCTTCTCCAGGCGGTTATCTCGAGTTTGCCAGTCTTCTTGTCTATTTTCAAACTGTCAAATGGGGTCCCACATGCCTCGATATGATTCGGAGGAGATTCCTATGGTGCGGGCCAGACCGGGACACTCGTAAGCCACATTTAGTCTGCTTGGAGATGGTTTATTTACCCCGCGATATGGGTGGGCACATGTGAAATCTGTGAAGGATTCCCAAAGATTGTCGAAATAATATCGTTGCCCCCGAAAGATCACAGCATTCCGGGTCACCCAAATCGCCCACAAACCCGCCAGGATCAGGCAGTGTTTCACATTTGCTAGAGTCAATTTGTCTGAGAGGTTTGCGATGCGTGACGCCGCTAGCCAAATCTCTTCAATGGATCGAGGCGCCAGGTCCAGCCCGACCACCCTGGCCACCGTGGACCAGAGTTCACACACCGCAATAGATGCTCGGCTATTTCATCACCGTCACAATAGAAGGTCCATGTCTTTGACGCATTCGGAACCCACTTCGCCCGATAGCACCTAGTAAGAACTCGGATTTGATATATCAACCATAGAAATGTCTTGATCTTAAGGGGTACCTTGAGCCTCCATATGTTTTGTGCTTTTCTGCCAAGCTGGCGTTAATAGAAGTGTTGCGAAGGACCCACTGTATCCCT
Source organism: Acorus calamus (assembly GCA_030737845.1). Lineage (NCBI taxonomy): Eukaryota > Viridiplantae > Streptophyta > Magnoliopsida > Acorales > Acoraceae > Acorus > Acorus calamus. The sequence continues at coordinate 14,790,641 of CM060868.1, forward strand.
GCCTTGAGGAATAGCCCCGAAAAGGGTCGAATTGCCAACCGACCCGATTAGCCTTGGTGGACAGCAGTGGTCTAGTCCGCAGTAGTCCCTTAAGCATCTCCACTTGGCAAACCTCCCCAGGCTAAATTCTTCTGGAAAGTCGAAGATGCCATCCGCTAGCCCCATCTTGCACCTCCCAATAGGACTCCACCAAGCAATCCTTCACCTCCGCGATATGGTATATGGCAACGAACCTGTCACAGAGTGGGCCATCCCCGCACCAGCTATCTTTCCAAAACAACGTTGAGCATCCATCCCCCGCCTTCTATTGGCATAGATGACCAAAACTCATCGATGCCTGGAACCAACCTTTGCACATGTTCGAAGTGTTGCAGGGCATGTTGGGCAAGTGAGAACCCTGTCGGTCACCATATCGCTCATGGAAGAGGTGCACCAACAGTGTATTCGGGTTGTTCAACCATTGCCAATACCATTTAGCTAGTAACGATTGATTCATTGCGTCCAGTCTTTGTATCCCGAATGTGAATAGGGTCGGCTGCTAGGAGACGCGGCGAGGGTGGGCTTCTCTTCGCATGGCATGACCATTTCCGCTTGAGGGCTGGCGGGCCATGGAAGGTCAAGGCGAAATAAAACTCTCTTTGATCTCCTGGGGCTTATGGCATCGTTTCTTTCTTCCTTCTATGTATTTTCATTATTCCATTCTATGTACCCCATTTAGCCCAAAGTTATTCGATTAATAAAATCTGGGTAACTTTGGTTTACCAGTTTCAAAAAAATACAGTTAAGTCTTGAACCGTTGTGCTATCACTACTGAGGACTTTTGGTGTTTTCAAACGCATGGAAACAACGCTTCTCTACCACTACGCTAAGTTTCCTAACGCGGAGGCCCATATCATTGAGCCAAACGGACCCTTTTTCGTTTGTTTTGGGTATAAGCCCATGGATAACCCTGGATAAGAATTTTGGTGTGTTTGTTTGCCCGGATAACCCTTGATAAAGTATGTCAGAATAAACTGGTATAAAGTGGTTTATGGATTGCAATCAACCCCTGGAATTAAAATTATCCTAAGTTATTCCACCCAAAGAATATGTGGGCCCACTATCAAATCAATTGTCATCACATGTATAAATCACTTGTAAAATCAACTATCATTATTTTTTTATCTTTTTAAATCTTTATCCATACTTTATTCATATTTTATCCAAACAACAAAACATTTATTCTTACATTTACCAACGAGAATAATTCAAAACACAACCAAACACAAAATTATTTTATTCTTATTTATACTCACTTATACTTAAATAAATGTATACCATATCATAAATCCTATCTCCGTTCCAAACGAGAGCAAAGAGTCTAGTTATTTTGTTTTAGAAAGAGAATTCTTCATTTATAAATTTTATGAAAGAAAAATTTGATCTGAAATATTTAGGAATGAACACGTAAATGAATGATTTCAAATGTAATCATTATGGTCTGGTTTGGCATTGGAATAAGGGGTTGGGATAAAGAAATAATTGGATTAAATCACATGTTATCCCAAATGGCATAAGAAAAAAAGGAATAAAGTACAAACAATTGTCCGTAATTTTGAGAGAAAAAGTAGAGATATTTTATCCTAGGTAAAAGGTGAAATAAATTTTATCCCCATTTTTTAATTTCATCTTATAAAACATGGACAACATTTATGACTGACTTTTCCAAAAAAAACAAAAACAAAAACTTCATAAAACCAAAACAAAAAATATTAATGTCCCTTTAATAGAAATGGTAGACTTGATATTTTTAAATTTTTTTAACGTAATCTCATATTTTAAATCATGTGATATAAATACAAAGTTAAAGATAAAAAAACGGAAATAACAAAATGTATTACTAAATATAAATATTGATAAAAATAATAATATTTTTATTCTAAAAAGTTAAGTTAATTTATCTTAAATATTTCATCTATTTATCAAACTAAGCCGTTCCAATACAAAGATAATCAACGTCATGTTAACCAACATACGAAACAAATGAATTTATTTCCTAGGAGGCTACAATGAAAAATAACCGAGTGTTTGTTAAAAAAAAAAATTAATTGGTGCAGCTGACATGTTGGGGGGGGGGGGGGGGGGGGGGGGGGGGACCTGTGACATGCACAGGTGCAACGGAGTTGGTGTGACACTATTCTTTCTCAGATAATGCCGAGAAACATAAATGCTGAAAATATAGTGCAGAGAAGTAACTTCCCCAACACTGACCAGAGATAGGAGAGATGGAGATGCATATGTACATTATTAGAAAATGAAAAATGAAATTGTTATGCTTAGTAGTCTCGTTTACAGCCCCGAATCATATGCAGTCCTATATATGCTTAAATGAAAGAGACATCATCGAATCAAAGATCAATAAATAACGCAAGTTGATGCAAAATTAGAAGCAATATTTATTTTATAGTTATATATACATACACGGAAGTATACATTCCATTGTGCATTTTTTTTACTTTGCCGTATATTACTTCGCATTTGTTATAAATAATTTTAAAATTTGTGAACAACAGATAATCGATGAGGTTTTATTCAATACAGTAATAAATCATACGAGATAAATACACTAAATGTAACTAAATTATTTTTTGAATATATTTGATTATTAGTACGAGAAATACATACACAACTTTAATGTGGGGTGTGAGATAACAAAGATTAATTTTTAAATTATAAACCATACACAATCATCCAAATCAAATATATATTCGGATTTCAAGGATACTAAAATGCATAATTTAATGAACATATCGATTAGGTAAATGAGAAGTCAAAACCTTTTCAAAAAATTTAGAAGAAAATATTCAGAATAATGGATTTGATTAAGTAATCTATGGAGCACTTACAATAAGTCAGAATTCATTCAATCCATCAGTATCGAATTGTACAGCTCTATGAATCAAATCACACAATTTATTAATCGAACTGCACAATCAATTGTTCAGTAGAGATCTTACTCTCCTATTAGATAATGATAGTATTGATTAAATCCATGTTTGATTGGATCCAATAAAAAAATGAGACTTGTATTCAACAATTGATCGTGTAGTTTGACTGTACCCAGTCACTGGATCCGGACTCAATTGCAAATAATAAGATTTGTCATAGACCGACAATGCCTTTATGGGTTATGCCAACCACTTTCAGATCTCGAGATACATTGTAAACAAAAAAACTAAACTAAACATGGTATACCAAGATAAAAAATAAAACAAAAATAAGAGTCAATTATCAATCCAAGATTACATCTCCTCATCTACAAATACCCTCCAAAACCCTCTCTCCACAACTCCCCTTCCAATCTATCAATGGTCCCCAACCATCCAATTCTATCACAGAAAGAATAACATCGACAACACCACCACCGCCAAGAACAAACGCTAACAAGCCAATATTCGATCTGTAGTAGTACCCTTGAAGCCTTCTCTCTGTGTTAGCTCTTCTATTGGGTGTTCTCTGTTTCTGTTCTCTTTTTTTAGAAGAAAAAAAATGAAGATCCAGTGCGATGTCTGCGGCGGAGCAGAGCAGGCCACAGTCTTCTGCTGCGCGGACGAGGCCGCCCTCTGCGGCGGCTGCGATCTCCGCGTCCACCACGCAAACAAGCTCGCCGGCAAGCACCGCCGCTTCTCCCTTCGCAACCCCACCTCCCCCTCCGACTCCCCCCGCTGCGACATCTGCCAAGTACACCCAAACCCAAACCCAACAAAGTTTTAATTTTTCTTCAGTAGATCGATCGATCAATTGATTTCATGTTTGGGTTTTGATCAGGAGAGGCGGGCGATACTTTTCTGTCAGGAAGACAGGGCGATCCTCTGCAGCGAATGCGATTCGCCCATCCACACCGCGAACCCACTCACGCAGAAGCACAACCGGTTCTTGCTCACCGGGGTCAGGGTCTCCTCCGCCTCCCCCTCCGTCATCACCGACGTTAACGATGTGGGTCTCGTCTCAACCTCCCCCACCACCACCACTAGTAACAGCTGCAGCGATGGTGGTAGTGGTGGTGGAGGTGGTGGTGGTGGTGGTGGTGGAGGTGGAGGTGGTGGGAGTAGCATCTCTGACTACTTGATTAAGACATTGCCCGGTTGGTGCGTCGAGGACCTCCTCGACTCCTCCGACTGTCTCTCTATGGTTGGTCCCCTGGCACCACCACTTACTAAAAATATCATCTTTTCATTGACCCAACTTAACATTTCTTTCTATATTTAGATGGGCGAGGTGTCGCCGTTCATTGAAGCTGATTTCGATAACACAGGGGGCTTTGGATTTGGTGACTTAGCAAACCCAACATGGGTTCCTAAAGTGCCTCAATGGATGACCCCTCCAACATCTGTGATTGGTACTTTTAATGGCTCCTGCAACGCCGACGACAAGACTACGTTCATGTATTCTTCGCCGCCGTCCGGAAAACGACGGGCAAACGACGACGGTGGGTTCACAGTGCCCCAGATCATCCCACCAACTAGCAAGAGATTTAGGTCCATGTGGACCACTGGATGACAAAAAATAATTAAAATTTCATGTTTCTGAGAGTGTTTTTTTTACGAGTCTTTGCTGTGCTGTGCTGTGCTGTGCAGTGCTGTGCTGTGTGTGTTTTTTCTGTTCTGTACTGTAAATATTGGAATATGTACTCTGCGATACGGTTCATGATCTCCAATGTTTGAAGACTTCAGGTACTTTGAACCGCTGAAAGCTATTGATGAAAATTTTGTCTGAATCCGGAAAGGAAGGTGGTCTTTCTTCACCTCTGATGATTATCCATTTGTACCCAGTTTATTTATTTTATTTTATTTTAGTGGAGATTTTTATTTATTTATTTTGAAACCATGGTATTGAGCGCCCACTGAATTTTGAGGAATCCATTCTTTTTTTGCTTGCATCGTTATCTGAGTGTTTGTTTGTTTGTATATTTTTTTAATTTTTTTTGGTTAGTGGACAAACAAATATAATATATATATACATAGAGAGAGAGAGTCGATGTTACTGTACAATGCATGTTTCGTAAGTACGTCCATCAGACTCCCCACATTCGTTATGAAACACGTTTGAATTTTTTGGCATCCCGTGAGGAATTGACTTTATAAAAAAAATATATATATTTAATATATTTCTTAAGATAGCTCCATGGTCTATACTGTATCAGGCTTTGTTTGGTAACACCGTGTTTTTGACAACGCCCTAAAAATAGTTTTTAATTTTTTTTTGAGTTAAATCTAAAAGCGATCATCAAACAGGTTAACTTAAATACATTGTCATTATTAGATTTTATTTTTAAACTGTGCATCAAAATCTGTGTTTCATAAAGCAGTCATCATCGCATAAAGCTTCAAAAGCTAAAATGTGTTTTTCAAACCGTGTTACCAAACGAGACCAGCCATATCTATATTCTTGAAGATCACATTTTTAGGGTGGTTTGGTTATCTTATTTTCATGTGATATGCTCATTTGGATGAGGAATAAGGCATGGAATAGGTGGGAATAGACAAAAAAAGTGTTTGGCTAGAGAGAATAAGTGGGTATAGCTATGAGGAATGAGGTGAGAATAAATTAATATTTGTATGAAATTATGTTATTCTTCTACAAGTAAAGGGAACCACTTGTTAAATCATTTGTCATCACATTAAATCATCTGTTATAACCACTTATACATCAACAGGGTCAACATGTCAAATCAATTTTTTTTTACCTTATTCACATTTTATTATTCATCAATCAAACAACTCAACTTTATTATTATGTTTTCTAATGAGAATAACAAAAAAAACATAACCAAGCATAAAATACATATTTTATTGATAAAGTTATTTATTATGAAAATATGTATAAACACCATAATAGTTTATGCCTCTATCCAAACGAACATAAAAGAACAGTTTGATTACATGCTAACACATTACAGAATTAGCATTTCATTTCACGTGAGATGTGATCTTAACTTTTTCCAAATAAAAAAAGCTGAATAAATTTGTTCATGTACCATCCAAAAATCACATATCCATATGCTCTCAAAAGTTAAAATTGTTTATATACTATCAAATTTGCTATTCTTAGCATTATCACCCTCGTGTTAAAGACTGAATATTCTGAACCAGTATCAGTTACAAATCGCAAAAATGACATTAGCTCTTGCAGTTTCAAAAGACCATAACACCTGAGCGCATTTAAATACACGCAATCTAGAGCCATCTAAATACTCTCATAGTCTCATAGCCATTCATTGAGTTACATACATTTTTAAGTGAGACATATCTCTCACTAATTTTTTTTTACATTGCTAAATATAAATCTATGCAATTCGTTATGGAATAATATAAATTTGGGCAAAGATATACCCACTACCTAACTTAATCTTTCCCACTACCCAAAATTATCAAAATGTCATTATTTATTTTATTTTATTGTCTCTCTTTTCCACTACCCAGTTCGACAGCGTCTAGTCGAAGTCTTCTTCACTGGGACGACAGAGGTCCGTCGATATGTCTGAATAAGTATCGACAGAGGCCCAGTCAAAGTATGTTTCACTAGGACGACAGAGATCCATCATTTGTCTTAGCAAGTGTCGATATGATGTGTCGAACCCAAAACAACAACTCTCTTTTAAGAATTAATCATTTATACAATCATTTAAATCCTTACAAAAAATAAAAATGTCATTTAAGTCATTTAAGTCTTTTTGAAAATCATTCACATATATATTTATTTGAGTATAAGAAACAATTTGAACCAAATAAACAATAAATATTTCATATAGACAAGAAACATTATTTTTTTTTATAAACAAGTGGAGTCTCATGTCGAAAGTATATGGAATGTTTTTGATACTCCACTTCTGTATATGGAATGTTTAATATTTATTTCATTTATATGACTGTTTGTTTTTCCATTTTTATACTTTGTATTTAAATGACAAAATAGGTGAATGATTTCCCGAACAACTTAAATGACTTAAATGGAATTTTTATTTTTTGTAAAGACTTAAATGACTGTATAAGTAATTTATTTTTAAAAGATAAGGTGTTGTTTTAAAGGGATCAATATGTCCATATCAACACTTACTCAGACAGATCGACGGACCTCTGTCGTCCTGTAAAACAGATTTTGACTGGGTCATTGTCGACACTTGTTTAAACAGTTCAACGAACCTCTGTCGATCCAGTGAAGAAGATTTTGACTGAGCAATGTCGAACTGGATAGTGGGAAAAGAAAAGAAAAAAATAAAATAAATAATGACATTTTGATAATTTTGGATAGTGGAAAAGACTAAGTTGGGTAGTGAGAATAGCTTTGCCCTATAAATTTTTCATCAAAACTTATATATCTCATTAGATAATGTTTATAATTTTTTTAAAATCAAAACATTATTGGATTTTTCATAAAAGTGTCTTATAGATTGTAGGTAACATTATTCATTCAAATAACTAAAACACAATATACTTCTATACACTCACCCCCGCAGTTTGATGGGTCGTCCCTGTCCCCGGTGGATCTTGGTTTCACGGAGTCTTAAGAATTTCCACAATAAAAAGCACAGTAAAACTAGACATAAAGAAAGGTAAACTTTGTTATGTAAAACGTACAAGTTATTATATATAAAAAAAACATTCCACTGAATCGCCTTGGTGGTTGTGTCACGTGTGAGATTGCCAGGATGATCCGAGTTGTCCATCTAGGATTTTAGGAATGGAGGATTGGCCGGATAGTAAAATAGATTTTATTAAGGCATTAAGCACAAGATAAACAATCACGCTTACAAAGATAAAAATCGCATGGGTTAATAAGATTTCAAATGGTGATTAGTGATTTTAATTCAAATCTCAAGGACATTCTTAACACGTGGCAGTGGAATACATTCAACCAATATGGAGGTTGACACAAATCACCGACCACCACGTGTCAGTTTCCAGAGCTACGTCCATGACGGCCTGATTGGAAAACGGCTGATTGGAAAACCTTGTATCTTCTAGGCTTTACGGTGGGATAATAAGTAACAGGTATAATTAGCTCAAATTGCATTCTAATGATATATGACAATTGACAACAAAGATGTGAAAATATATCTACTATTAGCATATTTTATATTCTTAAAGAGTGATTTAACTGGTCTGACCTCTAGAATGGACTAAGGTTTATATCATTTTCTCACTCATTAGAATAAATATAATTACATAAAATGTTAACAAAATAGTTCCATCAATGATTCTAACAAAGATCGACCAAAGATAAAAGTGATCCATAAAAGATAAAAAAATGATTCAATTCATGGAAATTAAGGTACCCTATATTGTAACATTATTTACCCAGAATTTTTTTTTTAATTTATTGCCAAATGGATCCTGTAACTCATCTACAGTACAATGCCAAGCATTCTTTCCTTCTCTAATTGGGTTAATATGGCGATGGAAAGATTTTCTACCTGCACATTGATGTTCACCTACTCTACAAGCAACCGCAGTTTGAATGTACAATATAAAGGTCCTCAGTTCATACTTCATACACTCATTCAACCAGCTCTTGGGTCCAATCAATGTACAGAATCGGTATGTCATTAGTATTCTATGATTTGTGAAATCATAAAAGGCACGAACGAAAATACAAGAATCAAGGTTATACACGGTTAATGATTGAGGAACTAAGGCAGTTCCCCTTGTATTTTCTTCTGAATCTTTGTTGCGGTTACAATTAATCATCCTATATACATGATCGCAGAAGATGTAAAATATTTCATTGTACAATTTGAACAAGAAAACCACAAGCTCTAGCATGGACGGGATTTCTTCTTAAGACATAAAAAGATACAATTGTTCAATGGATAGAAGCATGACAAGAAGTTTACCTTCGGGTGGACTAATAAAAGAATTAGAGTTGTATTGCATTACACGGACAGATGACAAATCCCTTGGTGTGTATAGCATCTGCCCTGAAAGACAATCAAATAGTTTGACAGTTAAATACTTCAATAGACCACATCACTGGCAAAAAATAACTCAGCTTACGGTGATGATAATGTCAAGAAGATTAATATTCAGTCAAGACCAATCTTTATAATAGGCTCCAGGGCAGCAGAAAGTAACCTTTTACTTTGGTGTGATCATTAATACAAGATAATTACGAAGTAAAAGCAATGATCCTGTCCCCAATCTTTGTGCGGCAAACAGGACATTCAGAACAAGCAAGTGAACAAGGTTTACACACTGCACAAGTACAAATTGAAGTTCATTAAGCCAGAAGAGAAGGATTCACTATTAGAATAAAATCATTACACTAATTTTACTCACAACAAAAATGACGACATGGAAGAAGTATGGCAGCGGTCGGTGTTTCAAAGCACACTTTACATATATGAGAGTTTGCATCTCCATTGCCTACTACACCAAGGTCTTTCTCCCTCATTTCTTGCATTCGAGCCTGAGGAGATTGGAAATTAGTAACATCAAACAAATCTCACCAAGATACCACATGATTAACCAGATCTAATACACATCTAAGAATGTCACACAAAATTTATGATAAGGTCACCTAGCTCCAAGAACCACATATGGCCAACAATATTACCAAATGAAAAGAGGATCTAGTAGACTGGAATAACTGCAATAAGAATCAAAGGTGCTAAGGAGTGCAGTCTTGAAAAGAAGCCGATCAGATCCCCTGAATCCCTCTTCATTCACCCATTCACACTCTTTATCATGATTTGCTATTTGGAACTGGAACAGCTCTTAATAAAAACCCAGTGACATTTTCAAATAGGTACAGCCTGACTGATCATCAGGGCCAGACAAAATCTTTAGCATATGTGTGTGTGTAAAGCACATACATACTATCAAGATTTATGCATTAGGAAATATAGACAATAGGTCAAAACAATAGCAAATAATGCATTCACATGGGCAAAATTAAGGGCCATTACTCTTAATAAAAACAACACTGGAGGATGCACGAAAACATCTAGACAACAGAAAAGAAAGCAAATAAAAAAATCAGGAAAATCTATAAGAACCGCTAAAATAGACCCAGAAGAAAAGTTGAGGATCAGTAGCATGAATGGATTACACCGTATATTTATAAAAGTCATGATATAATTTACCTTCAAGCGAACAAGCAAGGGTTCCAACTCAGAATTCTGATTCTTCTCATTGTTGACTGGTCTTGTCAATCCATCAGATAATTGTCTCTCTTTAAGTACACTATCTTTATTGTCATCATTATTTTCTTTTAGGTCATTTGAGAGGTCGGTTCCATTACTAGTTCTCTCCTGAACACTTAACTCTGAGATACCAAAAGCCCCTTTCTTCAATTTTGCAACCAGTACCCACATACCAGCTAAATCGTTTTCTAAAGCAGTTTCTCTCTTTTTTGCCTCCTCGAGTCTTTTTTTGTATTCTTCCTCAGCAAGCTCCTTCTCAGCTAATGCAGCCTCAAGAGCATCCTCTCTTTGTTTCCTAGCTTGCAATTCTATCTTTATATCATCTGCAGCAAGATTCCGATACTCAAACTCATCATTTCTTGGATTAGAAATTTCACTGCCTCGACTATGAGATCGACCTCTTCTCCCCAAGTGCATTCCATCATTTCTTCCCTCAGAAAACCTGCGAATACCGCCATTAATGTTTTGCATACTAGCTCCTCTTGTAGTCTCTTGGAGAGCCAAGATCTCCTTAGCTTGCCTCGCATTTTGCACTGAAAGCTTTGTCACTTGACCTGCTAAATTTTTTAGCTCAACAGCAGCAGCAGATGCTAATTCCTTTGCATAAGAAGCTTCTTCAGACAACTTCTGATTATGTGAAATAAGTCCTGCATTCTCCTCTTGAAGATGAATGTGTTCAAGCTTTATTCTCTCATTCTCAGACTCCTGTTGAAGAAAATACCAAAACTGTAAGATACATAAAGCGATAACATCCACAGGACTTATGAATTACAAGAAAATTATTCGTTCTGCAAAATACTCAGATGCACTAGCTATCAAATTGAGTGTTCCAAAATACCTCATCAAACATCAATTTGACAGATCAAGATATAAGGAATACCAAAAGAATGACAAACGGATGTAGAAATTCACAGATAACTCTTACCTCTAACCATCACCAGAACCTGAGCACCATATTTCAAAAATATATGGACTGTACAAGTCATGTTCCTATGTAAAGTTGAATTTTAAAACCATTTGACAACTGAATCCCTGTTGGGTCATCTCCAACAATCATTGATCCTTTCGGAAGTGCTGTGTCTGACAAGAACACACATGTCCATGCAATTGTTGAGTAGGACAACCTTACGAGGTGACAAAATCACAGTGAAGTGTTTCCCATTATTATAAGCTATAGTTAAGCTACAAGAGTCCAGCATTTCCCATTATTTACAAGCTATAGCTAAGCTATAATCGAGTGCATTAGAAAGGAAGCTATGATAAAACTAGTGATGCTGATCATAGAGGATAGTATCCTGAGATTCTCAATGGTCCACTATGTATTAGAATGTCACAAGAAACAGAATTTAGGACATATACCACATGTAATGTCCACAATGATGATTAATCGTCATCGATGGATGTTCATCATATCATATATTACATGAACATATCCATTTATTAGCACAATCAATCAACCATACAAATCCCACAGCCAACCAACAATTCAATGGATTAGAAGTATGAACATAAATAATCAAATATTGAGATATGATGGAATGACCTGAGATTGAATCTTCTTCTTTAGCTCATCAACATATTCTTCAGAAACACATTGTTCAGATGATAATGTTGATTTGTTATCCAGAGCAGCAGTCAGCTTCTGTTGCAGTAGTATAATTTTCTCTTCCAGCTTCTTGTTTTCAGAGCACTGGAAGACAAAAAAATTTGTGTATCAGAGCTTAGAATATAGAGGTCAGAACCAATACTGAATAGGAACATGATATTCAGTGGGACTCAAGGATGAAAAGGTTCTTTACCTTATTATTGAGCTGCTCCTGAAGGACACGGTTATCGGCTGCTTTGAGCTGCATCCATTATTTAATAATGTTCAACACAGGAATGTAGATACAATCACACAAAAACTTGAAAAAGAAATAGAAATCTTCAACTAGCAGAACCCATTGATTATAGAATAATAACACTAAATAAGATAGCACCAAAAGTGCCAACGCGGAAAAACCAGTCATTCCATGCAATAGTACAAAAATGGGCCCAGTGAAAAAAGAAAATTTTAGTAAAGGATTCACCTCTAATTCAAAGCTTTTCTCATTGCATTGAGTCGTCAGCTTCATGACTGTCTGCAATGCAAGAACACAAGGTTTTAGGTTCTGATGGAAAACTGATCTGACAATGGAAGTAACAGATAAGGTAGAGAAAGATATTTATAAATGAGTGTAAGATAGAAACCACCTGCTGCATATCAACAAAAGAAGCATTGGCCAATGATGCCTCACTGCTCTCAGTAATGCGTTTCTCCAAAAGGCTCAGCTGCCTCTTTTTCTCTTGAATCTCACGCTCCAAATTCTGAATCTAGATATTTTTTGACAAAGAATAAAAAAGTTATCAGCGTATAAATAATAGACTGAATATAACTGATGAATCAACCAGGCATGGATCACAGTTATCCTGAGGTCGAGGAAGGTGCATGGTAAAATGTCAAGAAGACTGTCCTTTCTGTTATTCCTTTCCTCCACTCTTTCATCTTTCCGTGAAGTTTAAGCCACACAAATGATGTCTGTTTTAATTTGTAGCCATTCCTAGACAGTTTTTCAGTTGTTGACCCACACTTATCACATTCACTAGCTGGGTGTAGGGATCATTTTCTTTGTACCAGAATTTTTTTTTAAAAGGTGGAGAATCCACATACGCTGAATGGAGATGTGACACATTTACGAATTTCCATATCCAAACATCAAGTTATGATTGTTCTATAAGATGCTGGACCACATGGAACTGAATTTAAAGGCTTTTCCTTTAGTGAAAGTGTTAGTTGTGCGATTAATGACACTCTTATCCTATCTCTGTTTGCTTCTGACAAAATGCTCATATATCATAAAAATAGGTACAGGTTAGACTGATACCCAAACTGAGAAAAAACAGCATTTTTAATAATCGTATGACTCTCACTTTAGAAATTGCTCAATCTCCATATGATTATCTCTTTCCTCAATCCTCATTCTCCTCTACTTAGGAACATTGGTGGTCCAATGGCAATTTGTGATAGAGTGGCAAGTGACAGAGTAGAACATAGATATGGTGTCTCCTTCCTCCCACAACTCCCCATTATAGCATCTTTGAGTTATACCTACAATTACTTAAAGCTAAATAAAAGGAAGAGATATACTTTACATGGAATCTAAACATAATAGGTTATGGGTTAGTGGGGACTAATTTTGGATAAAACCGATATTCAACCCATTGATAATTTAAATCTTTTGTATCCTGAACCACCCATCAAAATTGATTGGCCTTTATTGGGTCAGAAGTTTATTTGATATTAGATGTCCAAAATATGATATTCAAATCTCTGGGATTTTCAAATATATAGATTTCACCACATATAATTTTTATATCAGTTTAAGACTTTAATGTTGCGCATCCTCGGAGATGAAATCACCCAAGCAGCCTCCAAATTGCTCATGACAAAACTTAGTGGCACCACTCCTTGTTCATATTTGCCGCTTACAATTCCTTTCCACAAGTAAAATCCTACTGGGAGTGAAACTCCATATATTATACAGCAGATGGGACACACAGATTTTACTCCTCACCTTACAATCAATATACCTTCACTTGAAAACCCCACATTATAAGCCCCGATGCAATTAGTTTTCCAGTCTCTACTCTCTAATGAAGCTATACGCAATCCCAGATTTCTCCTACATACAACCCAATCTTATTACCAACAGACATTGGACAACTGGATGTGGTGGTATCTATTACGCTGTTTAAATGGAATTTAAATTCTTGTAGTAGGGTAAAAACTAAAAACTCAACAATATGGCACCCCTTTTTAAGACAAAGTGAACAATCATATTTTGCACTCAAGCCTACATTAGACAAAACCATAATAATCAAATTTAAAGAAATTGTAAAAATCATTTTACCTGAATCTGTGAACCTTCAGGGCTATTTGCAGACTGCTCCACCAGTCGCTTCAAGGTACTGGTACTGAATGCTATCTCACCAGCAAGCATCTTAACCTGCTCCACAAGAAGGTCCATTTGATCTGACCCTGTCAATCCAGTCTGCATTCAAAAGAAAAGATCAAATCAGGTTCAATAACATTGGACTCTTAAATCCAATAAAATATTAAAACATTATACAAAAAAAAATTACAGCGACTTAAAAACATATCCAGATGAGAGATAGCACAGTCTGTTACAATTTGGCATGGCTATACAAGCAAAATGAAACAGTTGAAATGATGGAGAAGAAAAGTTGCAATCGAGATTGAGGTCCATAATTACTCCAATATAATTTGAAAAATGGCATGGGCAGTTTTCTTAGGTTTTAAATATAAGAATGAACATGTCTATGAAACAAGGAATATAACAATATTAGTTAATTACTCAGTAGCCATGTTTTAAAATACTAAAATAAGTTAATTTACTCCAGTGATGATCAGAATTATCGCGTGCATGATAAATAAGTCAACCTTTAATCACAAGACTATATTAAACAATGTGCAGCACTGACATTTAATTTTCCATATGCACGCACACACGCACACAAGCAAGCATGCACACACTCACACAGATCAAATACATAGAATTAAGACAAATATAATTACAGGTTTAGATATACAAATGGACCTTGCACAGTGTTTCCATCATACTCAATTTATCAATACTATAAGTAGAACAATTTCATGGAATGCCTCTTAGGCATTAACAACTAATACTACTACAATAGTACAAGGCCCGAAAGTCTTTGAAAATTGCATAAAAACATAGTATTTCAGTATTTGCAATTATAGTGTAGTCCTCAAAAACCGCAAAGTACATAACAGTAGCAACCTAACATTTCAGAATCAGCAGCAATAAGGTTACTGACCTGAGTTAAGTCAACTGAACTATTGACTGATGATTGCTCTTCACTCCGCTTGCTTGGATATCCTTGAATTCTTGATTCAGAAGATGGTTCCAATTGAAGAGACGGAGGATAGCCGGAAGAATCTTTCAGTGTGCTCTCATTTTCTGAAGTTACTGAAGAACTCTCACGTAAGGTATCAACTTTCTGGGAAAAAAATATAAGTATAAGATACAAGATAACCATGTTTTGGGGTTTTCAAGAAGATAACAAAATAAAGCATTATAGTCAGGAGAAACTATTTATATAAAATCACGTTAGCATAGGTAAAACCAAGGTCATATTCTTTCAAGAAGCAAATTAGCTATTGAAGTGGAAACAATCATAAAAGAATAAAAATTATCAGTGCAATATTTATCACAATCTGTATAAAGAGGAGCAGAAATTGGGGAGATGGAAGTTAAAAGTCTAAATACATGATCAGTGCAATATAGGACAGAACCAAAAATCATATTCCAATTCAAACACAAGATACACTTATCTTTAAAAAAATCTAAAATAATGTGTGTAATTCAAGCACATCAAAGGATCATTTATGTCCTCATATAGTAAGGGGATACTTCATTTCTATAATTAAGTTCGTATAATAATCACAATATCAGAGTATCAATTCTATGTTCAATTCCATAAGAAACAAAGAACCTATAAAACCAAATCAAGTTTACGGCTTTGGCATAATTATGAATATTAATTGAGTTTTACTTAAACTGTCCTGTGGACCTACAAATAAAATATTTTAACCATCAGAATCATTACAATAAGCATTTTAAGCAATAAATAACAGTGTCATTTAATTTGTGACCATCCCAATGATACCCATACTTAGTCAAGTGAACCTGCCCTTGCTTTCATTATACAATAAAAATACAACCCAACAAAGCTTCCATGGAAAAGAATAGGTTTTTTATTGCACACCTTCGCAATATGCCAATCCAAATCTTTAAGTATCTAAAAATTAGTATTATACAAGGTATGTTATCGGTTTGTCCAAAGAGTAGCTTCCAAACACAAATCTGGAATTGCACAACAGACATGTTTGAACAGAAAAACCAAGAAGTGATTTATAGAAGTTAAATACAGAAATATGTTACATCTAGAACTTCAAAAAACTTCCAAGTCTTTTTTTAATAATGGGAATCACGCTGTGGACAAGCAATCAAGTTGATGTAAAAGCTAAATGGAGAGAAGAGAAGAGGACAACTTATATGGTACTTGCAATAAGGATGCATCATCAACACTGAAGCCTAAAATGGATAACTGACATCAGACAACTGTAAGTAAACTAAAGAATAAGGCATTCACAATTTAAATAATTCATGTCATCAAGATGAAAAGAAAACCTACATCATCTTGAATTGTATTTTTGGTAGAAACAAGTATAAGCTTAGTTAGCCTTTGAATTCTACTCATGAGAGCAGCCTTTGCTTCCTCTTCTTCTTCTAATCTTGATTGCATCTTAACTTGGCCTTCTTCCAACTGATTTAAGACATCCACATATGGATTGATCAGTATACTTGACATGGAAAATCAAATAAGAACTGTACATATGTGAACTGACATAAAATAAAGAGAAATAAGTAAATTGGGAAAGCGATTCAAAAGATAAAACTAACAGAAAACAAACCTGTTGTCTCAAGCTCATTATCTCCTCCTGGCTGACACCAGCTAACATGCCCCTCCTCAAGTGATCAAGTTCTTGTTTCAGGACCGATATTTCTTTCTGATACTTTTTAATCAATGATTTCTCATCGATAATCTGAAATAGCCATCATATTCCACATAATTTAATGCTTGACTACGTTAGATACATCTTGCAGAAACCTCACAAAAGATATTTACCCTGTTGCGAGAAGCATAAATTTCAACTCGTTTTGCCCTGCTCGCAAACTTCAACGTATTGTGAGTTTCTTCCATATTACTTGACGCAGGCGTAACAGTACAAATGAGCTGTAAATATAAGTGCAAAAGGCAAGAAGGAATTAATATTCATATAGACATTACCAAAAAAAAATTAAGAAAAAAAAAAGGAATGTTTCAAACTCACCGAGACATGCCCATGGCCACTCAACGAGGACTGTAAAAGGCGAGTTAGCTTTGAATCACGATAAGGTATATGAGATGCTTTCCCTTCGCTTAGTTTTCCTATTACCTACAGAGGGTAATTACCAAATGTGAGCATGGTGAAAATCAGGCTGAGGAAAGGAGGAGAAAAGCATAAAATTTTTCCCAGATAACAAATACTCCATTTAAAACATGGAGACAAAGAAGAATGATAGGCATTCATTTCACTCAACCATTGGTCAGCATCAATAGAAGCTAATAATAAGACCTGTTGTTACTAAAAAAGAGTGATATTAATGTAAAAAAAAGAAAAACAAAACTCAGGAAAAAGGGGACTATCATCCTAATAGCATCACCCTAATTAAGCCAATAACTATGAGACCTATATATTTCATTGAACACCTATATTAGGTTAGGTCCACACTTCCCCATGATTTAATACTCGAACTGAATGCCCAAAAATGTAGTTTATTTATGGAAAAATTACTGATGGAAATGGGTCTGCAAGCATCCTATTACATATAAAAAGTACCTATAGTACATTTAAGGTTCTCAAGCTTTGACTTTCCATATGCAATGAGAATTCACTGCTATTCTATTTCTAGTATAAAAACATTGAACAAGATATCTAGGGTAACGTCTCTTTCGTTTGAGCAGAATCCCGTGAAAATCACACATAATCTATTCAGTCAAACGTCTTCAAAAAAATATGTCAATCAGGAAACACATTTAGGAACATTCGAACAGTTCCTTTTCAGCCATTTGTTACTATCGTTCTTAGAATGCTATGAGATGAAATCTCAACTATATATATCCAAATTTTCAGTTGCATGGTTGATTTTGACAACCAAGACAACCAAGAAATCTAATATAATTAATAATTAATTGATATTTTGGGCAGATCATTAAATGAGAAATATGTTTTCTAAACATCCATCCATCAAGCACTTAACAGAATTTAGTCCAACCCCAGATCAACAGCAATTTTGACCATCCACAAAGTTTATCCATATAAAAAAACAAAGCATTTATACAAAATCTTCAACAGAAAATTTCATTTCTATCGTCCATAGTCATCTATTACGGAGACAGATGATATTGTAAGAAAACACATCATGGTCCCCTGCGCAATGAGCAGGGGAGTGAGATGGTTTTCAGAAACAAATCTGAATGCATAAGAATTGTGCATTAAATTCCAACTATTTGAACCACCCATTATTGTGATTTATTTATTTTTTTGTGCAGTTTTGTTATTCAAAGGATAAAAAATCAAGCCACATTTCCTAGAAGAAATATCTTTACCATATATACAAGCCTCGCTGAACAAGAAACCTCAGAGCAACTATTCAAACTGTAATATATTTGCTTACAAAATCACCATTTAGAAGTGAAAAGTAGTGTCTCAGTAATTTTCAAGATTATAAAATATTTGATAGCATGATTAGATAACAATCAAACAAATAGTAGCTATCACAATTGAAAAATACATTTTGAAACATCCTTAAAGAATAAAACCACTCTGGAGGGAGCCTTTAAGCAGTGAAATGAATGAAACAATGGAAGAGACTCACTGTTCCAAGTGTTAACAAGCTTTTGTTTATGTAAGATCCTTCCTTTCTCCTCAACCCAGTTGTCTCAGTTTTGGAGCTCTCAGATCCAGCTAGATCAATCAGATTCTATAACAAGAAAACAACAAAAAAAGAAAAGCATATTCAGGTATTATGGTATTAGTGGTTATATTACACAACCAGAAAATATTTTCCAGCATACAAGTTGAGAAAATATCACTCCATCATATTCATCATCACGATCGCTGCTTTCAATCATCTACAAAAGTTGAAAAAGAATGTCATTCAAGAGGAAAAATAAACTATAGCATAGAAAACAGGAAACACAAAAAGCTTTGTATGAACATATTGTCAATAAATAAAACCATTTTGTGTATTAGTAAATTCATACACAAGCATGAATAAAGAAAGGAAACTTCACATATCAGATACAAAAAGAAACTATAATATTCAGGCGGGTGCTCCCATCACTTTCAAAAAAATTGGTAAAAATTTGGGAAGAGGGATTGTTAGATGTTCAAAAATACATATTTTGATATACCTTTTAGAGTTGTCTTGGACATTTCCCTATGCAATATATCATTTTCTACATACTTATTAGGGAATTTTATTTTCAAAGCATAATATGCACAAATAAACTACATTTATACATTTCATGTGCATAATTATATTTGTCATGGAGATTCTAATCCAAATTTCATAGGATATGAAGATAATACATGCTATTGGAGGAAAAGAACATGTGAATATTCAATTCCTAAAAGTCTACAGCAATTATGGAAAGAATGAATCATCACAATGGCCAAAAGAAGAGAGAATCTCCCTCACAAATCATCTCCAGCAGACAGCCACAAATCAGCAAATCTGATTTGTCAAATCAGTATTAAATCTCTATCAAAATCACTAAAAATCAGCATTAGCAAATCCTCCAAATTCCCACCAAGTCAGCTACAAATTCCTACCAAAACAGCAAGGATTTTTCAAATCCTGGACAGCTGTCCAACCTTAAAAGCCCCAGCCATTACAGCCCTCTATAAAAGGGGCCTGCAGAGGGAGGACAGCATGGGGAAGATTTCCAGCTGAGCAGAATGTTAGTTTTCCATTTTTCTTGTTCTTCTTTCTTTGTTTTAAGTTTTTCTCTTCAGTTTGTATTTCTTTGGATTAGACATAGATGCTATTGTATTTTGTTTATGTTTAATCAATAAAGAGTTCTTCTTTCTTTGATTTTCATGGAATCTTTTTATTGTTATTCTAGAATATCACCAACCATGGTAGGCTAGAGAATCCTCCCATCAAGGAGAGGATTCCACCCCATGAGTATGAGTGATTAGATCTTTTATTTGTGCATCTTATATTATTCTGATTTATGCTTAATGATTATATAGTTTCTTCAACTCAGATTTATCTTGATTATGGGTATTTTAAGATCTTTCATCGTTTTATTTAGATGAGACATGATTGATACTTTATAAACCCTATTTTCAAATCGAGTAGAAGTGAACTACCTTCTTTGAAATATTTTGTTGTCATTGGTTGAATATCTTAACTGTCAAGGAAGAGGGTCTTCACTATAAGAACCGTCCTTGATCTAGTAGTTAATGGTGTATCAACTAATGAGATGTTAAAAGAGAACTTTAATTCTATATTCTCCATATGACCAAGTAAATCTCTTGACTCATGTGAAGTAAGGGAAATATAAGTGCAATAGAAAGATCTAATCAATCATACTTGTGGGGTGGTTTCTAATCCTTGGTGGCTTTTTTTATCGTATCTTGATTCAAATATAGAATTTTATTTTAACTTTTAAAGTAGCTTTCTTGGATCAATCTTCAAAATTCTTGTTTTAAAATATTTTTGGGAATTGATATCTTTTACAATTACTTGTTTGCTTCCATAGCCTCCTTGTGGGATCGACCTCTTACTCCCACTTTCTACCAAAAAGAGGTAAGAGAGAGTTATAAATTTCTTTTGTTGGTAAAGGCTAAATCTTAACGACAATTAAATCGAACCAACAGGGATATCAATCCATTGGGGGGTTGTTTGGGTAACAGAATAGGGGGAGAATAGGAGGCAATAGGGGGGAATAAGCCAAAAAAAGATGTTTGTTTGAAGGAATAGATGGATATAGCTATGTCAGAATAGATATTCCAAGTCCCCCATGGAATTGTATTATTCAATCAATATTCTAATTACATGTCATCACCTCTTATAAATCAGGGTCCACATATCAAATCATATTTCACCTTTTATAAAGCATTAACCAAATCATATTTACATTTTATCATTCACATCATATTTACATTTTATCCACAACTTACCAAATAACAAAAATTTTATTATTACATTTCCCAACAAGAATAATTAAAAACAAAACCAAACAAAAAATCACTTATTCCAATGGTATAGTTATGTATTCCTATAATAGTCATGAACCCCAGAATAATTTATATCTTTATCCAAACGGCACCTAAGGGAATATACATACCTAGAAAGTTTATAATATCCAGTAACAACCAAATAGAAGATTTTGATGGCAACCATTTGTACATGCCTTTGCACGTTTGTAACCTCATGCTGCATAAGCAATTTATGAATCTATTCTATATGTTGCTTTTTGGGTGTAACACATTTTTAGGATTCCATATTCAGTTTTTCCAGTTTTAGAGACTGGATCATGAAGCGGAGCCTTCATTTGAGGGTATTGTATATTCTCTTCACGATATAATAGGTTTGTGACTGTGATTGATTACTCGTTCATAACAATGTGCTATGATGTGTGCATAATGTTTATTTGAGCAGGGCGTTTAAGAAGAGCCCAAGGAATTTTCATGAAAATATTCCACATGTCAGGTGCAAGTATCCAATTTCACCTGTATTTTCTAGTTATTAACAATTTCTCACTCATAAAGCCTAGAACACATAACACACCATTCCCTAATATAATCTTTCTTATCACTTATCCTCCATTAATTACATATATTAATAAAATAGTGCACGAAAATCAAGCTGATGAAATGCATCTAAAGGGCTCATCTTAGATATAAATTCCAACTATTTGCAATGTCCTATGGTGCAAAATAAAGGATGGACAAATTGTTTCGACCATAGTTTAAAACCATGTGCGGACCACATGTGCGGTGGGGTCCGCACATGGCATATGCGGCCGCATGTACCGAACATGCGGTCGCACATAGGGTAAGGCAACCGTTCGAACCCCCGTTCGAACTGAATTCAAACGTCCTCTGGACGTTCAAATTGCGTTCGAACGGCTTTCGAACGGTATGTTGCCATTCGAATTACCGTTCGAACGGCAATCCAAACCCAGAGGTAGAGTTTACCGTTCGAAGTCCGTTTGAACGGAACTTCGAACGCCCTCTTACCGTTCGAACGGAATTCGAACGTGTGCCGCATATTGGGTATAATGTGCGGCCGCACGTACCGGTACGTGCGGCCGCATTTCAAACTATGGTTTCAACATATATATTATGATTTTTTGTGCCCAAATTGTTTCCAATAAATTAAATATATAAGCTTGAAGCACATGAATCCAATAGTAAAAATGAATTTCTATATTAACATATCCTTGCATGTGCAGAGCACGTCTTTCACTAGTATTCTATTATCATCTAGTACACCTCTCTGTTACCATAGGATGGGAAACAAAATAAGAATGCATTTAATACATATGAATATGATGCACAAAAGCCAGGGATATTCCATTGAATAACAGTATCCAATCTCGTAATCTTTTTTTTCTGTTGGACCTGATGAATATTTACAATTGATTTTAACAAACCAGAATTCCATCTTTTACAACAGGAATGGCATAAAACATAGTACAATAGACTATAAAACTAAGATTTCATCTTCTATGACATGAACAACATACCAGTGTAAAAATAGTATGACTTCGGCTGCTTAACAAATTAAAATTGTTGGATCCAACATGGCGATGCTCTGCACAAATGCAACATATTGACAAACTACTCTTACATCAAAGTTTCAACAGAAAGAAGCATACAAGCAAGGCATTAGAAAATAAATTTGCTTCTCTACAACTACTATAAATAATACCCTAGCAAAAACTACTATACATTATCGAATTGTATAAATAGCGATGGTCATGTCTTTTATCACTGTTTAAACCAGACAAACCAATGAATGAACCACCCTGCCGTAATAGCATCAACTTTGGATCCATTCTCCAAAGCACATGTCTGACTGGAAATCCATTTTTGATCCATTTAATAAAAGTTAAGTTAGAGTTTGGAAATGGGATTGAAAATGAGCTTGTTACTTAAAGATGCTATTGAAATTAGAATTTCCAGAAACATACTTTTCTTAGATTCGAGAAAACTCCGTTTTCATTGTTTATAGCTAAAAGATGGTTTTTTGCTTTCTTCAAAAGCTGGGACTACTTGGTGTAATTGGAAACACGTTTGGATTTAATATGATTCCTGCAAAAGCAAAATCACCCAAACGGATTTCCAAACGCTACCTGAACTTATCTTAGATTAATCAGCTCATATGTTCAGAAAATTGCCTGCCGTAGCATTTTAAAATGCATGTCATTCTGAGTTTATTTTCATACAAGTCAATGAGTTAAGAGACTTATTGATCATAAACTGGTCATGCCATGTCAATATTCGACTGACCAAAGAAAACCATGTACAAGCCATTTTAGAACACCAAAAACTCCCTCTTCAAATAAAAATGTGCCATTTAAGCAGCAGGAAATGTGACAAATCATCTGTGCAGCATTTCCTTGAAAAAATTTCAATGATTACATTAAACCATCCAAGAAAGCCAGATTTATTTTGCCAACTAGATTAAATATAATCAAAATAAAGAGGTATTGAAAAAAATAAATTAACAAATATTATTATTCATCTTACGCAAAGAGAACAAAAGATTATTACTCAATACAAGCTCTATTGTCAATATAAAATGAATAGTTGTTATTAGCCTTTCTTAATCAAGGTTTATTATAAAAGAAATTTCACATTTCAATTGGCCAACCTTACATCATTTAAACTAATAGAAAGGCATAAAAAAAAACTTCCAATTCTCTCTTGTGTTGTGGTTGAGATATAAAATGGTTCAACATCCATAGGAGCGATAACAACAGTAAGAAGTAGAATTCCCCACTTATGCGCCCATTGCTGCTTGTTGGACTCAGTAGATAGCAAGGAATGGCACGATTTTCAGACAGCAACAATGCTATTTGGAGTACAAGCAGTCCTCTGTAGTGGCTTTTCTCACTGTGTGATGTAAAAATGAATTGAAGGCCGGCATATTTCATTTTAAAGAGTGTATCTTTTATAATTGAGTAGGTGATGTCCATATTTTCTATCTATCCTAAGTGATGGGGACGTGGCTTCCTTTTTATCTCTCCTCTTGTGTTTCCATCAGCATTAATAAAAATCTGGTGGACAGCATTTTGCACATATTTCAATCTTAACTTTAATGACCAAACAATAAGAACATCAGCTTCCTACACTCTATTTCAATATAAAAAGGAGAGAACATAATCATTACCTTCTCCAGCAGCTATAAAAGACAATGCGTGGCCAGTAGACAAAACAACTTCTTCCTTTATGCCTTCAACATAAGTTCCCTACAAATTTTGCTGTACTGGTTAGAAGTCTAAAGCCTGACAATGAACTGTGGGAAGCCTATGGACTTGACCAGCCAAAAAGATATGTTTATGAATAAAAATTGCAATCATCAATCCATGTGAAAACAATTTATAGCTGTGTGGTATTGGATCCATATAGAGTTGTATATATGAATATGATGAGAGCCATTTGCAAGCACATAATATCAGAAAGCAAAAACACTAAAAAATATATAAATTTCTCCACAATGAACAAATTTAAATTATAAAAAACAGAGCACAATTAAACATCAAAGAAACAAAACAGTTAAAGAACCATTCATCTGGTTGGTTATAACCAATTCAAGCAGTTGTTCAATGCATTTACTCATCCTAAACAACAGATCACAATAGAAATCACTAGGTAATGATGCCAATGCACGAGTCAGTCAAACATCCCTCTTACAATACATCAGAAAGAATTTACTCATTAGCTCTGGCACCACCTACAATTAAATATTTTTCTAAATGAAATTAAAAAATTAGGATAAAATACAGTAAAATTCATATATAGATTGTATTGGGTGGATTGGGGACATTGTTGTGGGAAGAGGAATTCGGCTCCTTTGGATTCCCTGTTGTTCATGTATCCTTTTAGAAGGAGGGTGCTGTGACAACCTCCATCTTTTTTAATTTTCTTAATTTCATCTTTGTTAGGAGATCCCTTGTCTCTTTTTTTTTGTTCGAGGGGCACCATCTCTATATAGAAGCTCCTACCTTTTGCCTCAAAAAAAAGTCATACATATAGAAAGCTCATGATGACTGGAGTTTTAAAATTTTACCCATCAGATAAAAAATGTAGGAGATATAGTCTCACTCATTATATGCATGCAGTTGTTTCCGAGTTATGTAGATAGAGTCCAAAAAGGAAAGAGAAAAGAACAAAATAGATGACTACAGACTACACAACTAGCAATTACATAATAGAGAGAATTAATAATTTCCCATACATTACATTCACTAATATTATGGGATATTGAGTGCTAAGGTGAAAGTAATGGAGCAATGTTATATCTTAAAAAGGAAGTGGATTGTAAATGAAGCAGAATACATATTGCACAAGGTGATCCTAATAAGTATACAATCTTACATGTCCATCTTCTCTGACACGCAAATTTTGTCCTGTAGGGTCAAGTAAGTCATTGATCACCTACAAGAAAAAACAGATAATATCAAAGTTACATTTTGCCTTAAAAAGCAAAGGTCTGATTCAGAAAATATACAAAAAGCATCCGATACAAACATGAGGAATCAAGCGAACAATAAGGGCACATAGGTAACAAGATGAATATATAAGCAGTTGAAGTGTACATCAGCGGTAAAGGATTAAAAAAATCTGAGAAGATTTATTACAAAATTGTTTTAAAGGAATACTAGAATAGTACTAACCTCATTATATATCTCAAGGTAGGATACGCGAAGTAGGAACTCCCGTCCTGGAGTCTGCCAAAAAGAAAATTCTCGTTATCAACTCATCAACACACATTAGATATGCTTAAATAGATCATATATTCACATTAATCTGGTCTAGTGTTTGATTTGAGAATTTTTTGAATGGCATCTGTCAACAACTTTGTTCAGCTATTTTATACGAGAGAAATCTACATTAATTTGACTCATACAAAATTTCGATGGTAATCAAGACACAGATATCATGGAAATGATTACTACATCCATGGGAGAAGCTCACTTAACATGATCTCATTCAACATTTAACAAATGCTGAAATGTCATATAGCGGAGAGCATATGCATGATCAAGTCTAGTATACAAATAGCATTGTCTAGCATATGCATGAAATGTCATATAGCATTGTCCAACTTCTACACCCAACTAAAAATAAAACTCATCCATGCCTTCCTAAGAACCATAAATACAAATAAGAAAGGCGGCGTCAGAGTTCAATACTAGCACACCTGCATTGAAACATTATGATCATTTGTGATCACACTGAAAACTGGTTGGCTATTTGCAAACTTCAAATGCACGTGTTAAAAATTTCAAGGTCATGTGGACGATTGTTTTTGTGTGTGCGCGAATTGCATCCAGACAATCAGATCTGATGTAATAACTTGTCAAAATGGATCCAAAACCATGTGGCATCCTGTTTGCAGAATAAATATAGTGCTATTTGTTGTGCATGAGAGAAAAAGTAGGACTAAACAAAACCATTATCATTAAGCAGAGAAATTATGTGGTGTATATGTGAATGAAATGATAGATTGATAGGTAAATGCATGCTACATTGCCAGATAAAGAAGAATGAGTATACAGACATATATAAATCACAACATGCACTGAAAACCATTTTCATACTTCGAAAGCATATTACAATTTTTAAAGTCATGTAAGCAATTGATTGTGCGTGTTGCACCAGGACGATCTTCAACTATCCAGAGTTCGATCTGAGACAACACCTTATGGACTGATGAAGTAGATCCAAACACAAAATGTGTCTTGTGTGAATGCATGTGCACATATATTGATAGGTAATGCAAGTATATTGAAATTTGACACATATAGCAGAATGGATGGACACACGCACGCGCATAACTTAAATCATTAATTAATGGACATATTCTTGGATACAGAAATATAATGCAGAAATCACCAAAAATACATAACCTTGACCCTTGTGTAAACAAAGAGCAAATAATGACACATTAATGTCTGCCATTAACCTTTATTTATGCAGAAGCTACTTTTACCTTAAGTAGAAATTGGTAAAGGGCTGTAATGGTGGAAAAATAAGAGTAGCACAAAGAACAAAATTATCAATTTCATTAATATACACCTGATGAGAATGAAAAATTTGACATACACGTGTCAGATTCGAGCACGCACATCTATAGATAGGATGAAGTATGTTATTTTGACATATCAAGGTCTCATATTTTATATGAAATGAATATTTATGTAACAATCAAGATGACCAGCAAGGCTAACACCTTATTGATTGGTCAGTTACTCTCATAAAAACATGTATCCTGGAAATGTGCTCACATCTTGAATTATGCTGAAGACATCCTGGATAGCCAAAGGTATAATTCCAGGTGTGTGTTGATCTCCCTGGAAAGATGCAACATATATGAAAAGAATTAGAAAAGCATCGCATAACAATAGGAAATGAAATAACCCAGTTAAAACTTTAAGAGCATGCAGAAGCACAGGCTACACGCAGGTTAACAAACTTGCTTTAACAAAGAAAAAAAATTTCAAATGAATGAAAATACATCATTTCACCAGAACTAGCATCCTTGAATACATTATAACTTGATGATGAAAGGCTATATGGGCAAATTGTCATAGGAATATGCTGAAAGGAATTACAGCCCATTCCTATTACATGACAGTGTCATGTCAAGGGTCTACCCATTATGAAGGATGGGCAAATTGTCATAGGAATATGCTGAAAGGAATTACAGCCCATTCCTATTACATGACAATGTCATGTCAAGGGTCTACCCATTATGAAGGGATAACCAACCATAGAAATTAATATCGAGACTAAGAAATGGTACAATTAAATAAACCATCTCTGAGGAATAACACTTACATGCATAGTGTGTGTCTTCCCACTGCTAGTAACACCATAAGCGAAAACAGTACCTACAGTTTTCACATGCATATAAATATATAATAAAAAGAACCACAAGAAATCAATATAAGTCCAACTCATTATTTCATACATGATCCAGAATGATCTCCAAATTATTGACATTTCCTTCATGTAAATAAACATTTTCTTGATTAGAAAATAATGTAGTTCTGAGATAAACAGGTTCAGAACAGATAAGAAAAAAGGAAATTCAGATTATGAATACCAGGAAAAAATGAAACCTCATGCGTAACTAATGTTTATGCAAAATTCACATCTACGCTTGATTGATGCTGCAAGGCATAATAAAGATGAAATAGAACACAACCAGCCAAAAAAAGCAAATCAGAGGGAATGAAAGAAGGTTAGAAAGTAAACCAGCACAAGTGCAGGCATAAAATTGAGAAGAAAATCAATTTCAGGTTATACTTTCCTACGTTTTATCCATCTGCCCAACAATAAAAAATATAATTAAAGGCCATCATCCAGAGCTGTCCCACATATATACAGGGTGGTTGGAAGAAAAATACTGGATATGATCAGAACATTTGGCCTTTTTTCTGTCTGGCACAAAGCAGGGCTTAGATCCAAGATTTTGTCTTGGCCCAAGCACTTTAATTTTGCTCCATCCAATGGCCCTCTCAGGAAAGAATAAAATTGAGGGAAAATGTTACATGACCAATAGTTTCACTAAAAGAAGTAAAAAACAAGGATTACTTCAAGTAGCGTAGCCCGAAAGAAAATGCGCATACCGTTAATGCCTTCCATGGCACCCTTAACAACAGGCCGAGCAGCTACATCATACACCATCTCGGAGGTTGTGGAAGGCCCAAACACTCTATCTGTGAAAAGATATATTTGAAAAAGAGAGGCTAAGAAAGATAGATAGAGGGAGAGAAGTGTGAATAAGGTATGAGACCAATGGCAATGAATATTTTTCATGCAACATTTGAATGCTATACTCATGCGCATCAAGAGTGTCATCCATTTACAGTGTGCCTTTGGCTTTCAGGCACTCTCTAAATTGCTATATATAAAAGTATGCCACAAATAAATGGTTACATTGTTGATCTCCTCTAACAAACCCTCCAAATTATGCTCGACAGCCCACTAGCTACGATATTATTACATCCCACCCCCCTCCTTTTTTTTTGAGAAACTGATAGCAGCAGCTACCACCAAGGTTTATTATCCATTGGCGTACAGTCCATGGAATAAATAGAAAAGGAGAAAAAAAAGCGGGGGAAACAACACCAGAAGATATGAGATACTACAATGGCATCCTTTGCCCTGACCCAGGAATTCTAATTCCAAATGCCAGCATTCTAATAACTGATTATAAAATTAAAAACATATGAAAAGGAACACTAACATCAACATGACCTGTTTGACAACCACTTCGATCCGACATTACAAATGGCATTATGCCAAATGTTTCTAGATTACCAACAAAGGTCAGTCCAGCATGAGTTTGTTTATTTTTTTTCCAGTTTTCATACACTTATAGCTATTGGACATGGTTATTAACTTATTAAGGCAACTGACCTTATGCTAGTCCCTTTCTTCACAATATCGTCCTTGTTGATGATTGTTCATTCACAAACTATCCTTAAATTTCATCAGAGATGATGTTAATAGCATTCCAATATCTACACTCATCCCTTCTAACATGCAAAGGTGAGAACTAGACATGCTACTGTCCAGCTTCAATTCAATTCCAAAACACACATTCAATAAAAACAAGCAACATTAATCGATACACAATAAAAATCCCCAAACAAACTCACCAAACGCGTAAGCCGTGGCATGATTAACCTCGTTCCGGACAATCTTATCCCCATCTGCATACCAGGCGATCTCATCCCCTCTTTGAAACTCTCTCTCACTGGGTCACAATAAAAATCAAAAAACAAAACGAGAGATTCAGAGACGCCTCAAAAAAATCCAAAATCAATCAAACACCAAAAACCAGATCTGAGATACCTCAGCGGCCTAAATCTGACGGTGACCGAGATGCTATCGCTACCAGACGACCTCGGCACGTCATCCAACCCGATCAAGTCCTCGGATGAGGCGAACCCGATGGGGACCGGCGACTGCTCCCTCGTCCGGTCACTGCGGCCACGGCTGGGAGTCGAGGATCTGGAGGAGGAGAATCCGCCGTAAATCTGGGGGGAGGAGCGGGGGATGAGTCTCCCGCTCATGAGGGAAGAGGAGGAGGACGAGCTACTCGAAGGCCGCCGCACTCCGAACGGTGAGCTACTCCTCCTCGCCATTGAAGATCGCCTTCAAAGCACACACACTCTCTCTCTCTCCCTCTCTCTCTCTAAATCTGCATTGGCGCTTCAGATTGGATCAGAGAAGTATTAAAAAAAAAAGAGTGAAAGAGAGAGTTGTGGTTCTGTCGTCTCGGACGGGGGCGGCGATATGGGGATCTTATGTTGAAGACACGTGTAATGGAAGGTGGTCTTAGGATTCGGGGGCTTGTCCGCCCTTTTAAAAATCAAAAACTGAAAAACTGAGACCGGTTGAGCGGGAATAACTGCGCGTCTTTACTTCGGCTCTGCAAAAAGTGCTCTCTCTCTCTCTCTCTCTCTCTGTTAATTTACAAAGTGGACCCTGCGCCGGACGGTAAGTATAAAAGAACAAAATAGGTCGGTTGGGTTGGTTTTGGAAATACAAAGATTATTATAATTCCCGGATTAGTTGGAGGTTTGAAGAGGAGTTTAGGACAAACATCAATTCATCGGTGTCGATTGTGAAAGGGGTTGCTGATACACGTTATTATGCAGTTTTAACCTAGTTGTGGTAGGTAGATTAGAAAATTAGATTTCAATTAATTAAATTTCCATTAAAGTTTGATAAGGAGATTTTAGGTTAAATGAATCTTGAGAGCTGATTGTACAAATTTAACTTGGACAAATCACCCCCATTAATTGACCGGATCTATCTTGTTTTTTTTACAAAGATAGCAACTATATCTCTTTTTATTAGTTGAACGAAATTAGGTTTTGTAGGACTGGAATACGACTGAGGCTAGAATGGCGTTGAACACGGGGAGGTAACAGGGTAGTTAGTGTAACTAACTCCATAAAAATAAAGGGAATCCTTGGACTGAGACAAATTCAATCAGTTCACTTAATGAGATATTTTTTGTTATTAATTTTTTGTGAAATAAAAAGATCAAGGCAAATGGATGAATTTAAATCAAAGAAAGTAAAGACAAATTTCTTTGGCATATGGAACAAAAACATCATCCAACAACTTAGCCTACTTAGGGTTCAGTTTAATAACTCTGACAAGAAAGGAAATTTCTTCATTAAGTCTCAAGAATTTAGTTTATGTAAATTTTATAGAACAAGAAAGTTTGCGTAATGTTTATAAACGAACACTGGTTGTTTCCAGCAGAATGATAATAAGAATAAATATCATTAAATGCTCTTAGTTTTTACACAATGATATCATTAGTATAAAAAAAATTAACATTTTTTGTAAATAAAAATTTAGACTCGAAATCATGATTTATTGGTTATAAATTCTCTTGGCAACTAGAATCTAAGCCCCAAAAGGTTTCCATCATCAAATTTTGCATGACCATGAATTTTTTATTATTAGGATTTGATTGTGAAAATATCAAACAAATAATAAATCAACACATATATTAATTGATAATGTGTTTGCCAACACGATTTAATTTTCAGAATCATACATTTTTTTCTTTGAAAATTGAATCTCAAAAACATATATATGCTTTTCAAAGTTGTTTTGAAATTATAATTAAAAAAATTTACAAAAAAAAGTAAAATTCATATCACACTTTTTCTAACTGAAGAATACAATTTGGAGAGATTGGGAACGCGATTGTAAATTTTAGTTTCTTACAAAAACCAAATCAACGAAACCGTGTTTTCAAACACACAAGAATTTTTTTATTTTTGATAGGCAAGAAGAAAAGCCTTGTTAATTTCCATTTTGTTTAAGCATTATCACATCTAATAATCTACAGAAGTATTTTTTAAAATAAAGTGTCATCCACACTTTGGAGTGAATCTTGATCAATACTAGTTTTCCCAGACAGCACACGAGCACGTGGAGGAGTTGAACTAAAAAGTGTTGGGAAGAATATTTAAAAAAACCCCACTTTAGTGTTTTCTCCACTGCATTGAAAGATTGGTTCATCAAATGGAGCTGCAGCGCTGGATGGATTGAGCGGAGGACCCCCCCTTTAGCACGTGCTACGTATATTTTGTTTTCTGGTGGCCAACTTTACGCCTCTCGGACGAACAATATTAATAATAGTATTAATAAATATATATATGTCTTGTACGAGACGGGCTGAACGTCTGGAAGCGGCGTTGCCTTGTCTGAATCACCAACTAATATTCCTTTTTTAAGCGTCCGTTATTGATTGAATTGCCAAAACTAACGGAGGAAAGCTCGGCAGCACCAGATCTAAACATATCTGGTTAATTTTCGTGGAGATAATTTGGTTGAAATTATACCCCTGGGTGAATTCGAAAGTTTAGGGGCATGTTCGGATACTGTACAAATGGGATAAGTTTTAATTTGCACATAGTCAAACATAATATTTTGTTTGGTTATGATATTTAAAATATAACAAATAAAATACCAGGGTTTTCATTTGTCTCATTAAATGGGGCAAACAAAATCTCAACTAACCCATGTGTTTTCACTTGTAATAGATTTTATTTTCACATCTCTCAAATGTATGTAAAACAATTTTATATTTTTACCCCCTAACAAATTTATTCCATATTATCCAAAACAAATATTTATCTCCTAATCTTATCTTAAGTAATAAAATAGATAATTATATTTTATAAATTTATATAACTGACAATAATATAATTGTGTGGATAATAAATATTAATGTGGCATGAAAATATTAAAATATATCAAGAAATCTTAACTAATTATCATATATTATCCAACAAAATTGTTATTTATAAAATATATAAAAAAAACCTTGTAGGATTATTTGTTAGTTGAAATCAAGTTATTTTTTTTATATTCTATTATATTAGAACTTTTTTTTAACCACATTGACTTATATATAAATTAAAAAATCAATATATGCAATATTTAAATTTTAAATTTTTATATATAATATATTTTTCATAATTTTTTTAGGTTTTAAAAAATAATATATTTGATAATCATTTAAAAAAATATTTTATCTATTTATAATATTATTATCTTTTAACATAATAAATTGTCACATATACAAACAGTTTCACATATGTGAGACAAACAACTACTAATAAGAACATGTGTGTAAATGATAACACAATATAAAAACAGACAAACATGTAAAACAGTGTACAAAGTTTTCTTGCACGTGCAATGTAAAATTTGCCTGTGC
The DNA here is from genome assembly GCA_030737845.1 of Acorus calamus. Classification (NCBI taxonomy): domain Eukaryota; kingdom Viridiplantae; phylum Streptophyta; class Magnoliopsida; order Acorales; family Acoraceae; genus Acorus; species Acorus calamus. The sequence continues at coordinate 14,824,001 of CM060868.1, forward strand.
AAAAAAATACGTACAAATAATCAATGCATCCAAACGTACCCTAGATCCGTTTGAAAGCACGTTTGAAGTGGCTTTTAATTTTATAAGAATTAAAAATTGTAAACTTGTTTTCAAATGATTCTTGAAAAACATACATAATTAAAAAAATTAATGGTTAATTTGCGTTACAAAAAATATGTTTTTTTTAAAGGAAATGAGTTTTTTAATAATAGATCAGTTTTATTAAGATACTTTATATAAAGTCGTACTTTTCAAATGAGTTTCAAACAGTCCGTTAATGATTCATATGGATGACATAAATGAACCTTATATATTATTGCAAGAGCTTAGTTCATTTAGTCCTCGTTTGGATAGCGATATAAGTTATTTCATGATTATAACTATTCAAGTATAGATAAACTATATCAATTGAAGAAGCCATTTTTCTTATGATTAGTTTTATTTTTATTTATTTATGTTAAGAAACATAATAAATAAGTTTTTATTGTTTAGTTGACCATGAATAAATTATTAATAAAAGGTGAATAAAATATAAATAAGATTTATAAAATGTAAAAAAAATGATTATATTTTTAGGTTTATTTATTCATATTCCACCATATTTCACACCCATTTTTCTACCCATAAGGGAGGCTTAGAGCTAAGAGAGTTTGTGTGGAGATAAAAATTTAATTAAGGTTAAATTTCATCATGTCTTATTAGTCATCAATAAGAAACGAATTTATATAAAAATTTTCAAAAAATAAATAAATTACAAGTTAAACACATGATTGCTAAAGTTAAATCTTATATTAAATATTGAATATGTTGGTATTATGCCTCAGATCCAATATACTCATATGATATTTAATGAAATTACGTTGGGGTGGGCACACAATTGATAAGGAAGTTAAGCTTTGATCTTAATTAATTAGTTAGATACATTATACTCTTATCATAAGAAAAAGCTCTCTGATTTTGTCCAAATGATGCATACTTGGGCCAAACCACTTAAAATTGTATTTTCATATGATGTTTGTTCTTTGAAAAATGATATATCTAACCTTTTTCGTAGTCCACACCATTTGCAGCCTCAATGTTCTTTATTTGTACTCGAGTTTCTTATTTGTGATGGATCTCATATTGTCACTTTAATTTGCAAACCAAGTTGTATTAAAATGATGACATATTTAGTTTTCTTTCCAGTTTTGGGGTGAATTGGCATCCATGAATCAAACATTCAAACGTGAAACCAAATATTGTTGTCAAAGTTGTTAATATGATGTAAACATCAAAATCATCTCTACAGTCGTACATATATATATTGAAAATGAAAGTTCGCTCCCACGAAAATGACACTCGTCTTTTTGTTTCTTTAGAAAAAAAATTCAACATAGCTGCAGGTTATTTCAAACACAGCCATGTTTGGAAAATAATTTTAAATATTCTTTTTTCGCTTAAACCTAGTTTAAAAATATTTTTTTCACATAACCTTTTTTTAATTATTTTTTTATTGGTTCATGTTTATAAGAATTTTTTTTATCGCTAAATGTAATCATTTTCTATTCCATATCAAATAACGAACATGACTGAAAGTGATGAGAGAATGAGAAGAAGTAAAAGAGAATAAGAGATGAAATACAACAATTGTGACATATCAAGGTCAAGGTCGAAATCCCCTTGCCCCTCCAATGCAACCCAACAAAGACCTCCCGCGTGGTGTTGGGTAGAAAAGTTTTTTACTCCAACCCCGAGACGATGCCTACTCTGTGATGCGAAGTGAGTTCTCATCGATCGTGATACTTGCGATCCTGCATAAGCCTGTGCCCCCATACTTTGATGTCCAACGCCGTCATCTCTCATAGGTTCTCAAAGTAATAGGAAGACCCTTTAAAAATGACCTCGTTTCTTATCCTCCAGATCGCCCACGTTCCCGCCGGTATAATCGAGAGGTGAACCCGATCCGCTTTGCTGGTATCATTCTTTTTCTGCATGAGATGGCGCTACCTCCCACAATTCCTCCATTGTGCGAAAACCTAGATGTTTTCCCATTGCCCTAGCCAGCCTTTCCCACAATCTGCACGCCAGCGAACACTTGTAGAACAGATGTTCGATCGTCTCCGCTTCGCCTCTGCATAGAGCGCATTCCACCATCTCAGTGGGTCTCCAGCGCGTCCGGAACACCCTTGTCACCAGTCAGTTTTGTAGCAGTAACCAGTTGAAACACTTCACCTTCAAAAGCATTTTCACCCTCCATAATGTCGCCGCTCGCGCCATGAATGTGTTGTCTGCCTCTGTCACTCGGTTCCACCATGAGTACCCAAGTCGCACAGAGTATTTCTGTCCTGGTTTCCCTGCCCAACATACCCTGTCTTCCTCCCCGTCGCTCGGGGCCCTTACCTGAAGCAAACCCACTAGTGTCGCGAACTGCGCGATCTCACCCTCACGTAAGCCCCGGCGCATGCGTGTGTCCCATCCACCGGTTGTTCCGTCTGTGATCCAAAACTTGCACATGCTACTGATCGCCCGCATGGCTTTCCCTGCCAATCTAGGAACATGCACACAATGGACGGTCCCCGCACCATCGATCATCCCAGAACCTGAATGCCATCCCCTCCCTGAGTTGCCACACAATCTCCTCCATGAATTCTGGCCATACATCGAAGAATCCCTTGCATAACGGTGATCTCTAGTGTCCCAGATCCGGCAGAATCCCCCTTATCTCTCCCGATATGCCATAATGTTCTTTGAAAATGCGCACCCAATTGATTCAGAGTGACGAGCCAGTTCCAACACCATTTAGCCATCAAACCCTGTTCATCAGCTCCAAATTCAGCACCCCAAGACCTCCCTTGTTTTTGCTCATGCAGATCGCGCTCCACCGTACCAAATGTGGTGTCTTGCTTGCTGATGAAGCCCCGCACCAAAAGAATCTTCGCCGCATCGTTTCTAAGATCTTGAGCACTCCTTTTGGTGCCAAAAAAATTGATACGTAAAATATAGGGATTGCCGACAACACCACTTGTAGGAGCATGAGTTTACTGCCCCATGATAGAAACGTAGTTTATAAAGAATCTTATTTTTTCAGATTTTGAATTTATTTTAAATAAAAAGCTGTGTTTTTTTTTCAAAAATTACAAACTATATATGAAAATGCCTTCATATTAGATATAATTTATGAAAAATAAAATTTTCAAACCTGCGAAATGTATATTTTGAAAATGAATTTGAACAATTTACGTGTTTGCAAGATACATAATCTTCAAATCCATTTCCAAATAAAGAGTTTTTCTATTATGAGTAAATATTTTTCTTTATCAAATCTTTCCCTGATAAGTTTACAGACAAGATTTGAAGTCAGGTCTCATCACTAATAAAGAAATACATCTACCATCTAATAAAAAATGGATTCGGTCAAAACAAAGTGTTTATGTATAATAGTTTATATTTGTCTTTCTCAAAAAATCTTGTTATTGCAAGGATATGGAAAAAGGAAGCTTCCTTCGAATCTATTTGAAACCATATTTTCAAAAAAACTGAATCTCCAAATCCTTTTCAAAATATCTGAGGAGGTACTAGCGTTAAAATCCTGTTCAAAAGTTGAATAGTTCAAAGTAAACAGAGCAGCATATGATTCTTTGTAAGCCAAGCAATCTTTGGCATTTGCCATTACTTTATTATTAGACATGAGTGTGGTTAAAGCAGAGCTTCAATATCGTCAACCGCCGCATTCATTCGATGCATTGATTAATAATTGATGGAAATTTGTTTCCTTTGCAGTCCCGTGTCAGGGAACATGTGGAAACATAAAACCGAGGGACATCCATATACGAATGTTTATTAATGTTTTTATCCCTACTAATATATTAAATCATTCCCAAATTTAGGCCAGTCAATAACCCAATGATGAAGTTTAATTTTATCTTATACGAGTTTCATGTACTATATCAATATTTTAATTCTTCTGCATACGGTGAAATAGTTTTGGGGGAATTGTACAGATGTCCCTTGATAAGGGTTTTTTTTTTTTTTTTTTTTTTTATTTACCTCTGAAATCTGGTCTTTTTTTTAACCCCTAACCAGTATATTAATATTACATTTCTATAATTGATTATTAAATATATGTAATTAGTTATTACATTTCTGTAATTTATATATGATACCCGAACTATCCTTTACAGACAGTTACATAAATACAGTAATATAATGTGATACATACAGAAATTATACAAATAATTACCGATATTTAATAGTTGTCTAAAAAAATATTAAAATACGCAAATATGTTTAAACACAAAATGATCATATATACATTTTCAATGTCATTACAATACAACAAACAGTCAAACATCTAAATAAATTTATGAACAATTGTAATATTTTAGTAGAATTACTTCTTGATCCATATACTAAACAATTATAGAAACTAATATTTATATAACAACTACAACAAAAACTACAAATGTAATACCCAATTACATAATCTACCATTTACAGATAATATACATCATCTATCATTCTTATAACAATTACAATAAAAATTACAAAAACTATAATTTACAAAATAAATATGTAATATCATATATGGAACAAAACCAAGGACATATAAATTACAAAAATGTAATAACCAATTATATATATTTAACGATCAATTACAGAAATGTAATATTAATATACGGATGAGAATCGTGGCACTGGTCAGGGGTTAAAAAAAAAGACTAAATTTTAGGGGTAAATAAAAAATAAAAAAAAGTCCAGGGGCAGAAAAAAAATTAAACCCCTGGTCAAGGGGCATTTGGACAATTCTCTCAATAGTTTTTAAGTATTTTTTAAAATTTAATCCACATGGTTATGATTATTTTACCTAGTGAACTATTGTATTTCTCATTTTTTATTTGAATGAATTAATAATCAAAATCAACCGTACACAAGGGTTTCATCACACATAAGTTCACATGCATGATTAGTCATTTTTATACATTGAAATATAACCAGGTGTTATCCCTCACAAGGACTAATAGACTTAACCATTTTTGTAGTCCTAATTCAGTCTATAAAATCTAATATACTATGTTACAAAATAAATAAATTAGAATGTGTAGAGTCCGAAAAATCCCTACAAAGAGGATGTTGATGTGTTTTTTCCTAGATGCTCCACGAAAATTGGAGTGGACGAAGATGTCAAAAATTGTCTGAATTAGGACACCGAAGTAATGCATGTCGAAGAGTCTTTGACGTTCAAGTTAATAATGTCTCTCTAACTAGTTTGAATAATTTGATAACAAAGAATGTATGTGCTTTATATGTAGAATTTATTCAAATAACCGGTCACCACATGGCATATCTCGACAATGTTCCATAATAAACTTTAGGTCATGAGAAAATGATTGTCTTTTATCAACGAGTATTGTGCTTTATGGGGTTATTATTCCTCACATCCTCAACTTGACTGGATTTTAAAAAACTAAAAAGTGCAGTTCACAAAAACACGTAATGGTCGAATGAAACTCGTTAATTTATTAATTTATTTTTCCATAATATGAATTCAATTTAGTGAATATATATATATATATATATATATATAGGGCCGATTACATGCGGCGAACGGCGAGTGCAGCAGCGATCACGAGTCGTCGATCACGGGTCCATCGCATGCGACAGTCGGATGCGATTCACATCGACTGTCGGATGCGATGGACCTGTGATCGGACGGCCCGTGTCGCGACCGCACCCGCCGTTCGCCGCACCTAATCGTTTCAATATATATATATATATATATATATATATATATATATATATATAGAGGAAGAGAGAGAGAGAGAGAGAGAGAGGAGTGATACGGTGCGGCGTGCGGACTCAGCGTGAACGACCACGGGCCGTCGATCACAGGTCCATCCCATCGGACGGTCGGGTGCGATTCACATCGACCGTTGGATGCGATGGACCCGCGATCGGACGAACGACGTCGTTCCCGCACCGTGCAGGACGCCACACAATATCACTCGACTATATATATATATATATATATATATATATATAGAGAGAGAGAGAGAGAGAGAGAGAGAGAGAGGAGTGATTAAGTGCGGCGTGCGGGCGGGTGCGGCGTCGACCACGGGTTCATCGCATCTGATGGTCGGGTGCGATGGACTCGTGATCGGACGACCCGTGATCGGACGACCCATGTCGCATCCGCACCCGTCTGCACGCCACACCTAATCGTTTTGGTATATATATATATATATATATATATGAGCGCGATGAGGTGCGGCGGCCGCACGGTGCGGCAGCCGTCCGATCGCGGGTCCATCGCATCCGGTCAACGGTCGACGTGAATCGCACCCGACCGTCCGATGCGATGGACCCGTGATTGACGTCGCACCGCACGACCTCGACTATTATCCCTATATATATATATATATATATATATATATATATATATATATATATATATATATATAGGAATGATACGGTGCGCGATGCGGGAACGTGCGCGAACGACCATGGGCCGTCGATCACGGGTCCATCGCGGGTCCATCGCATCGGACGGTCGGGTGCAATTCACATCGACCGTTGGATGCGATGGACCCGCGATCGGACGAACGACGTCGTTCCCGCACCGTGTGGGACGCCGCATATTATCATCGACATATATATATATATATATATATATATATATATATATATATATATTTCCGATAATATGCGGTCGGTACGGTCGTGCGGATTCGACGTGCATCGTCCGATCGCGGGTCCATCGCTTCCAACGGTTGACGTGAATCGCACCCGACCGTCCGATGCGATTTGGACCCGTGATCGACGGCCCGTGAATCGCGACCGCACGACCGTATAATATCACGACTCTATATATATATATATATAGACTCGTGATTACGTGCGGATTACGGTCGGTGCAGATTCGATTACGGGCCGTCGATCACGGGGTCCATCGCATCGGACGATCGGGTGCGATTCACTTCGACCGTTGGATGCGATGGACCCGTGATCGACGGTCCGTAGTCGAATCCGCACCGTGCGGACGACCGCACGCTATCACTCGACTATATATATATGGAAATACTTACGTGCGGTCGTGCGCCCGCGGTCGTGGGCCGTCCGATCGCGGGTCCATCGCATCCAACGGTCGACGTGATTGGCACCCGACCGTCCGATGCGATGGACCCGTGATCGACGGCCCACGACCGCGGGCGCACCGACCGCACGACAGCACGTAAGCACGTCCCTATATATATATATATATATATATATTTATGAAAGCATGTAATTTATTAAATATATGCGTACTTTAAAAAGTCTCAAAACGTATGATCGTAAAATGACTTTGCTATCATTTTCATATCCACAAACAATGCCCATGTGTTTAAAGTTCCTCACCAACCGACGGTGCGTTTGGTTGCGCGATTGCGCTGCGATTACGATTACAGAAAGCTGCGTTTGCAATCGTGCAACCAAACAGTTTTGTAATCGCAGTTTTAAACCCAGCGATTGCAGGTAAATAGTGCCCAAAAGCTGCGATTTCAAAAAGCTGAGAAAGTGAGCTTCCTGCAGAATCAGGTTTGTAATCGCAGATTCCTGCAGAATCAGTTTCGCAATCGCGCAACCAAACGCACCCGCCTCTGCATTGAAGTATGATTGAAACACCAGCGTTTATTGTAGACCTGAGCTTTTATCCTTTAGGCCCATTGGTGATATAAAATTCTGACTTCCTTTTGTCATGAAAAAATGATACGTCTAATTTCAAAGTTCAATTTGCATTTTACATTTTTTTTATATTTAAATTATACATTCTTTAATTAAAATATATACTGTTATGCAAAATGAAATATATAAGGAGATACAATAATGCATTTTTTTTCTTTGAAACATAAATTTTTTTTACTCCATGCACTGTGATAGAACCCCATACACTTTGATAGCGTAGTGTATTATATTGCACTATCAAAATATATGAGACTGTAAGATGGGCTGCAAAGCAGACTGAATGTATCATCCTTTTTTTATCATAGAAAAATGATATGTGCAACCTAATTTGTAATCCACACACTTTTTAAATTTTTTTTAGTACACATTAAGGGCTAATTTGGCATATGAATAAGTGGAGGGATACGGGATAATTGTAGGAATAAGTGAGAGAGATGACAATTTATCTTGTTTGATATAAAAAATAATCAAGATAAAGTGTAAACAATTATCCTAATTTTAAAATAAAATTATGAATTTTTTATTCCATCTAAAAACTGGAATAGCATTTACCTCAACCTTTTATCCATATCTTGATAAATATAAATATAAATAAAATTGATAGATTTTTTTATAGGGTTTTTATTTTTAACTCCCTGCAAACCATCGTATTTAGCGATCGCTTCCTCACTTCTTTGTATTTGGGTTTTACTCCCCGGATTTAAAGAATAATTCCTTTTTACTTCCTGTGAGGGACCTATCTGTAAATTATTTAATTTTTTTAGTCCCTGATAGAGAATAAAAAGGAATTATCCTCTAAATCCGGGGAGTAAAATTCAAATACAAAGAAGTGAGGGAGCGATCGCTAAATACGATGGTTTGCAGGGAGTTCAAAATAAAAAACCCTTTCTTATAATATAAAATTAAAACAATTTTTCTTTGAAATTTTGAACCTAGCCTGAGAATACTATACATTTCTTGCCGGATCTCTACTAGTCTACCACATGTGGCCTTTGCGGATGCTTTGGCAAGCTATGCGTGTGGGGCACGGAACTCACAGGTCACCACTTCACCGACTGACCGTTATTAATATAAATTTAAATTTTGAGACCTCCTCACATGTCCTCTGTATATACTTTTTTTTTTCTCCCCCTGAAAGGAGAGAATTGTATAACAGAGTTTGGACCTTTTTTTTTGTTGGGTTAAAAAGAATTGTTATGCATATCTATAGCATTTACATACATCCAGGTCCAACTCAATTGCATAAAAACAAAGGAGCTAAAATAATTACAGGCTCAAAAAAGATAAGGATCCATAGATCCTCTACCAACTAATAGAACCACAAGAGGAGGGAAAGGATGTCTCTCATCAAGAACAACCAGTTAGTCATCGTTTACGCACTCGAGAGCATTCAATCCCAACAGCATCTTGAGTCGACAGTTGTTGGAGATCTTGTCAAGCTTCATGTGGGCCGATAGTTGTCTGTCCTGGTGCCGTCCTCCAAGCAGCGAGGTGGTCAGCCACCTGATTTCCTTTCCGATAAGTATGCAAAGCTTGCCAAGCATCAAGGGAGGCTAAGATTGATCGGAGCTCATGATGAACTCGGAAAGCTTTCCACGGGACCCTGCCTTTGCCCAGTATCCAAGCAATAGCAATAGATGAATCACTTTCAATAAGGACTCTTGAGAGACCATGAGACACAACCAGTCTAAGTCCTTGAATGATTGCTTTGTATTCAAAAATATTTATCGAATGAAAGTCTTTATCTTGAATTGTCATCGCCGCAATCAAGCCCCCCTGAACGGTCTCTCAATACCGCCCCATATCCTGCCCCTATCCGTAGAAAGTGAGTCATCTGAATTGGCTTTTACCCAACCTGGGTTTAGCGGATGCCTGGATACAAAACGTTGCATGCTTTCAATTGACATGATTGTAATACCCCAGTTGTCAACCAGCTTATGGATAGAGGGGACCCAATTTTCCTTCAGCTCTTTGCCTTAAAATGTAGCCGGGACCTTCTTACTTAAAACAAAAAAATACATTCTTTTCTGAAAAATAGAATATAATATATAGTAGAGTCTATTTTATCATTTTATGCTTGTGGATACTGTAATAAAATATGTACATAAGTAGATCAATGTTTTTTTTTATCATTTTTTTGTGTGTCGCTTTGTTTCAAACTTTTGAGGCTTGTTTCACATGCATAGTTTTAAAATTTGTCTATAAATTAATCGAATATTCGAATGCGTGCCCTTGTGATTGTGAAGGTCTGGCATATGCGTGCAGGGAGTGGGGAATTAATTCTAATTATTTTTTCGAATCCATTATTTTTAGAAAAAAATCGATATAACCTTTTAAAAATTAGCTAAATCGGTTTTAGTCCCTGTAAAATTTAGAAACCATCACAAATCCTTATAATATTTAAAAAATATCATTTCAGTCCCTACTATCAACCTCAACTAACCAAGTACATAGTTAACCTTAACTATGCATTAAAAATTACAAGAATACCCTCACCCCTTATTTTTGAAAAATCGATGTAGCTCCCTAGAAACTTATGAAAATAAAAAAGGTCCCCATAAAATAAAAAAATCCCCAGGTTCCTATATGATTAGACAATATTTATTTTAGTCTCTCAAGTTACCGAAATTAATCAGATCTGTGGTTAACTCTAACTATACATGATAAATTACTGTAATACCCTTTTAAAATTTACTTGATAACTTATTGTAATACACTAACCAAATTTATGATTGACTTTAAGAGTATTTATTGATTTTATAGAAATCTTTTTCGATTTTCATAAGTTTTCACGGAGTTATATCAATTTTTTCTTTTTTTTACCATTGGTCAGTATAGGATAACAGGTGAATTTGTAGGAAAAGGCAGGGACATTTTTATCATAAAAGAACTAAATCTTTTTATATTTTGTAGGGACTTATTTGAATGTAGTTATTGAAATAATTTAACTTACGGACTAAATCCGTTAATCATATATACTTTACGGAGACCTACAACGATTTTTAAATTTTATAAGGATTAAAACTGATTTAGCTAACTTTTCAATGAATTATATTGATTTTTCTTATTTTTTATGTCGATCTTTGGGTTATTTTAGCAAGTTAACGTATCTTATAACGGTTATATTTTTCTGTGTTTTTTTTTTAGTTTTCTTTTCCATTGATTATTTTGGGAGTTATCATGTAACGTGAGCATATAACGTGAGAATGTTATGACACATTAAAAAAGTCACTTGGAATTAATTTTTCATAGAAAAATAAAATGCTAATAAATTAAATAAAATTACAGAAAAATAAAAACAAATAAGTAACAAACAAAAGTAAAAGAAGAGAGATAACAAAGAAATTGATAACTTTTTAATAAATAAATTAAAGAATAAAAAAAAAATATCAATAACAAGAAAATGTAAAAGAGAAAAGAGCAGCTGCCAAGATGGAGGCGGTGTTGGGCGGTGCGGGGGGCTAAGGAGGGGGATTGTGGGGGTGCGCAACGCACGCGCGCGGTTGTGGGTAAGGAATGAATCAAGAAGCGGCAGATTATGCAGTTCACGTTGATCGACAGCTCATATAATTGACAGATTGAATGAAAAAATTGCTTGGTCTGTGATCTTTTTTTACTTCTTATGTGGTTTTTGAGTTCATGATAAGTTGGTTTGCCGCCTAGCAGCTCCTCCATCCCAGTAGCCGCTCTTTCTTTCATTTCATCTCTTTTTTTTCCCATCTCTCTCTCTCCCCCCCCCCCCCCCCCCCCTCCCTATTCTCCAACCCGCCTCTATATATTTTAGGTGGATTAGAGAAGTAGAGGGCTGGAAAGAGAGCTCCCCATTTAAAATGAGTACATTCATGCAATTCTATCTCTCATGATCCTTTTATTTTTTGGGAGTGAAATAATGATCAAATTTATTTCACATAACTTTTAAGTAGAAGTGCACAACGGGCCAATGGGCTAATGCCTTGCCGATGAGCCGTTTCATGGGCTTGGTGGGCCGGCCTGTGATATTTAGATATGGGTGCTCACACCCAGATCCGTTTTCAACCTCGATTCTAACTCTCTATGTGTTGTTAGAAAATTAATGATGCTCACAATGTATATGTTTCGAAAGAAATTTTTTATATTTTCTATAAATGCATCCATGCAATTCATTGGACTATATATATACTTCATTTTTTATAAAGGATAATGTTACATCCAGCCCCATTTTCAACCACAATTCCAATCTACATGTGTTTTAAATTTTTTAAAAATAGTATATCTCATCTAGTGAGGTACATGCTTTTATAAAAATTAAACATATACTCCAAATGAATTGCATAGATGTATTTATAGAAAATGTAAAAAAATTCTTTCAAAGCATATGCCTTGTTAACGTGAGCACATGCATCGATAGAAATCTATCGACGCATATAAAACTCGAATTGGGGCTGTAAATGGATCTGGGTGTAACAACCGCCCTTTTATAAAAACATGTACTTCCTTAGATGAAATATACTATTTTTTTAAAATTCAAAATACATGTAGACTATAATTGAAGCTGGAATTTGAGCTGTATGTAACACTATCCTTTAGATATTGTTGATTGTCAAATCTTTAAGTAGTGTTGATTATATCTATTAAGTTGTGATTTAATTTTGATAACATTAATATAATATATGTCTCTTATGCACCATTCAATTACACGTATATTGAGTGAGTACAAATTCATTTTGTGTTAAAACGTATTAAGGATCCTAATTTTTCATTCTCATTCTCATCCTATCATTGTCTATCATTATGTAAGAAAAAACAAAATAGGAAAAACTTAAAAGCAGAAGACTTTCCATCCAGATCCTCGAAGCAATGACAACATATACATATATTCTTCTCTTTTCTTTTATTTGCATGAGATATAGGATTTTGGGGGTTTTATCGAAATCCAACACTATTGCCTTGAACTAGGCCTGTCAACGGGTCTAGTGGGGGTGGAACTGGACCCGATCCGTCTGATTGTCGGGTCATTTCAGACGGGTCCATATTGGGTAGGCCAATTAATGGGTTGCAGGTCAACCCTGATCCAACCCAATAAAAAGGCGTAAAATACCCAATCTAGAGGACTCTCGACCCGATATGGACCTGACCATCCTAACAGAATGCGTCTAAGTCCACCTTGACCCGATCATATGGACCCGATGGACCCGATTCAACCATAGATTGATTTTTTTTTGTTTATTTCATTACCAATCTTAGATTACCCATAAAAAATAATCCAAGCCCAAACCTTCATTTTTTTGTTTGGTTGTATATTAGTTATTCTCGTTAGAAAACGTAATAATAAAATTTTGTTCTTTAGTTGATAAATGTGAATAAAGTATAGATAAAAATTTATAAAATATGAAAAAATAATTACGTTGATTTGATAGTTGAATTATAAGAAGTGATGACATTTGATTTGACAGTGGGATCCACTTATGAATTTGGTTGGAATGGCTAATTCCAATGGAGAAGTGCAATTCGTATACCCACTAATACCATATTATTCCGGCAATTGTATACTGCTTTATTCCTATTAACCAAACACCATTTCTTTCCCTATTCCAAGCTATTCCCTGTTATTCCATTGTTATGGCAGTATCCAAACGGGCCATCAAAGCCCATTTAAACCACAACATTTACCACTGGTCATAAGTCACTACCATAAGTCACTACCCACAACTAATGAAAATAGACATTGTGAAACTTCAGCCGTCACCACCACTTCTCACTCAATCTCTCTCTCTATCTCATTCTCCCCTTATTTCTCCGTCTCCCCGGCGTCGCCCATCAGAGCGGTTATGCCGTCCGACGGTTGGCCCTTGATGAATCCCTTGAGGGAGTCGATGTTGCCGAATCGGACGGCGGTGAAGAAGTCCTTGGTGGAGATCATTAAGCAGAGATCCATCACTTCCTGATTAAAATCACAGGAGCTCTGGTTGATGATGACTGGGTTTTTAGAGTGGGGCGAGGAGAAGTGATGGGGTTTGAGTTACATTTGATAACCGTAACAGAAATGGAGGGGGAGGAGTGGAAGACTTCTTTGTTTTGGGTATGTTTGGAAACATATATGAAAAATAATATTTTGAATAAAGTTATTTAAATAGACTTGAATTTTGAAAAACGGATTTTTTTTTCGCTTTTTAAAAGTCAACATTTTTGCACTAAAAGCTGAAAGTAGCTTTTTAATTAAGTCATTTTTTTTAAATGCGTTTGACAACACTTTTTAGCTTTTTGTTTAATTAAAAGTAGAATCACTTTAATTAAGTGATGTTAAATGGACCCTTAGTCTTTGGAGTATGGTTGAGAAGCTCTATGTCACGTGCACATTGTGTTGGACTTTTGGCGGGTTGAGATGACCATGTTCCCCTTCCCTTCCCTGAAACTTCAATCGACTCTCTCTCTCTCTCTAGTTGATCTGGGTCAACATTCTGTGAATTGGTACGCCGGGTCCTATGCAAGACCCAGGTTCGGAATCAACCCATCCCGATCTGAACCCGGCCCGTTAACATGTCTAATATCGGGTCTCGGGTTGAATTGAGTCAGGTTAGGTCGATCCATTAACAGACTTAGGCCAGACAAAGAGAAGTCGATGTCGATGAACTTCTTAAGGGCCTAAAATTGTTTCATTTGTTTTTTTTCTTAACAGAGTCTAATGTATTATAAATAATTCTTCGCTATTTTGATTTGTTAATGTTTTTACGAGGGAACATTGAGAATATGATTTGGATTATTCCGCTTTTTACGTGAAATCAAAATATTGTTGTAGGAGGGCAATTCCGAACAAGACAGAAAGTGGGGAATAACCCGGATAAAGCCCATCTCGCGATTAACATGAAGCCAGCCCAAAAAGAGAGGCAGGCCCACTAGCCAGACCTCGAGGTCAGACCCATCTGGCGATACCCAAGTGAGGTAACCTCGCCCGACGAGATTATGGGCCCGGCGAACCCGGACGCAGAAGATAAGGACAAACGAGAGTAAGTCAGGTCGGGCGAACCGTAAGCCCGACCACGGCATGACCACGACAACAACGTCCGACC